>JAGPOW010001296.1:64926980-64939681 GCA_030014935.1 Caiman crocodilus
CCTCTGAACTTTGCTGTTCTGGAAAATATATATTCTTCCTGCTATAAATGAATAGCATCTGATTCTGTACCAGAGAAAGGTAATGAATGACTTATTTGACTCTGTACAGCCTCATCACAATACAAAAATTACAAAGCAACAGTTTCTGAGTTTCATTTCTTTAAGCGACAGGTGGGGAATATATTGCAAAGATACTGGTAAAGATAGCACAGAATTCCCCTGCTCTCCAGATTTGATAAGGCTATCTAAAGTTTCAACAGCAGCTCCCAAAGCAGAAAACGTGCACAAAGCACTCAAACATGACAACACTTCAAACATGTGGTGTATAATTGCTAGGGATCGTGGTTTTCTCTGGTTTAAAAAAAATTCCTAATTTTCAGTTAAAAAAAAGTGACCCCAATTCCACATTTTTCCATGATTTAAATGAAATACCTGTCTTGATGCAAGATCCTCAGGGGTGGCCATGATGCCCCTGCTGGATCTGTGACCGTGTAAGCTCTGCCCTGAGGGCACCCTCTTGTCTTTCCTGCCACATATTGCTGATTAAAGTAATAAATAGGGAGGCTGTCCTTAAGTTACAGCTCAGTCACGGTCCTGATGGACCCCCCAAAACCCTGCAGGTTATTGAACTCCTTGATGGGCCCTGCCCTTGGTAGGTGACTCAGGGGTCACCCCAAGCCTTATGGGCTAGATGCATGGCTCCAAGCACCCCTTTACCATGCCCCATGCCTTGCAGGTATCACACTGCTGTTATGCTTTTTGGGGCCTTGGCTTACTTGGACTCTGCCCCTTTGATATGGCTATGCCTTCTAGCCTAGACCCACTGTGTTGGGCCTGGCTTTGAGACACTAGCCCACAGACTCCTTTTATTTCTGGGCCCCTGGCTCTTGCAGCTTGTGCCCCACAGGTGCTGACCTCTTTGACCCCTTGCAGTTCACGCCTCCCTGGCACCAGGCTCTCCAAAGCCCCTGAGACTGCACCTTCCCTGGCGCTGGGGCTCTACACAATTGTGCACCCCAATGAGGCCTCCTCCTCTCCTATTAGGCTCTTCCCAGTCCACCAGTGTACAAACAACAACCAACATATGAGCTCCTGGGCTGTAATGTAATACAAACAGTGCAGGGTGCACTCTGTTTCTTTAGAAGAGGTAAAGGTCTCCCCGAGCATTAAGTGCCTCACAGCCCAGGGTACCTGATGAGCTCCATTAGTCCTGTAAGCAGCATATCAGGTGGCCACAGCATCTCTGGACAGTTCTTCTCTGCAGGAACTCCTTCCCCTGGCAGATGCTGGGGAACTAACAGCCTCTAGTCCCAGACCTGGGGTTTATATGTGCCCAGGGCCCTGCCTTCTTCCAGCCAGTTGACTGGGTGCAGATGCTAGCTAATTCCCTCATTATCCCGCTGCCATGGCAACCTGCACCTCTGGGTGTTCTGTCTGGCTCCTAGGGCCCTCTCTCTAGGTAGTTTCTGTCCTTAAAGGAGCAGGCACACCTTAGTGCCCTGCTGCACACCACTATATACTTATCTATATATTAGTGGTGTTTCACTGAAATCACAGAAAAATGTGGATTTGGGGTTACATTTTTTTAATCGAGAATTAGGGATTTTTTTAAACCAGAGAAAACCAGGATCCTTGGATTACTGCTCAGGAAAGTGAGTCCCTAATGGCACTGGTGTGGCTTGGAAGTCCCTGTGCAAACTGGTGTTGCCAGTGCACTTCAGGTGCTGGTCCTGCATAGGGTGGCCATTGGTTCTGTTTTATATGGGAGTGTTTTTAAACCCTTTGTTCCCTGTCCCTTTCTAAATGAAGAATGGATGGCAAAAATATTCTGTTTTTCGGGTCGCTGGTGGAGATACATGTCAATCCTTTGTCCTTGTGATTCTATTGGCTGTGCCTAGAGGTAGGGCAGTGCACAGCCAGGAGAAGCAGGGTTCCAAGCCAGTCATGGAGGGAAGGAGGGACAGATGTGGGGTTTTTTTGTGGTGGCTCCACCCCTCACTGCTGATTGGCTGAGGAGGCTGGTGGTCCTTCCCCCCCATCAAAGGGATGTCCTGTATTCTGGGGATGGGTCTGTGGCCATCCTAGTCCTGCACCAGGCCTTCCACATATACAGCTTGCTGATGTTCCTCAATCACATAGCACAGCTACCCCTCCCCACTTATTCTAGCCCTGATTTCCCCACACACAGCTTTGCCAAATCTCATCAGGCGTCTGAAAGCTCCTCCATTCGTGCCACTGTTTGGATACCACAATTACAATATGTCTCACCTCTAGCAGCCAAATCTTAACTAGTACTGGGAGAAATCTAGAGCTTTCAGCCTGGTGCTCAAGCCAAAAATCTGGGAGTGGGGAATGGCTTGGCTTGAACCCAAGCAGGTATTTTTTTTGTGAAAAAAGATTGTTTTGGATCAACCTAAAATGTTCTGTTTGACAGGAAATAAAACAGCTTGCTTTAGTTTTGGAATTATTAAATCTTTTTGTTTCACAAAACTTAATGTAAACCATTTTTTAAAGAAAAGTGTTAGAGGGTAAAAAGACAAAGGAATGTTTCATTTTGAAACCACTGAAAGGAAACATTTCAGCTTGAAAATAGTGAAACAAAATACTTCAACATTTCTTAGTGTCCCTCTCCTCTCCTCTCCTCTCTTGCATTGACAATTTTGTTATTTTGACCCAAGTTCACAAAAGATTTTGGTTCCCCCCCAAATTCCATTTCATAGCAAATTTGGTGTTTGTAGCAACAGTGCTAACCCCAACCCTCTTCAGAGGAGGAGCCTTACTACTGGCAGGGCCTTTCTCTGCAAGGGAGGTGATGCAGCAGTGAGAATTAACTGATCAGTGAATCTCAAGGCACTTAGTTTAGAAGAAAAACACACATTAAAAGCATTTACTTCTTTCCCCTGAAGAAATATGGGAGAGGACAGACTGTACCTGAAGGAGATTCTAACAGCTTTGGTCAGGCTCAAGGTACTGTAACAACAGCATATGGACACCTGGGGCCTGTCTGCATGCTGAAAGGTCATGCAGTAAACCACAACACAGCCACTCAACATACTATCGCCATAAATATGTAATGTAGGCCTCATCTACACATGCAGGTAAAGGTGCAATGGCATCTAATGAATGATTCACACAACTGCACCTCCTCCTATACCACATTGTGGAATTACACATTAGATGCCATCATGCCTTACTGTCAGTGCAGGACAAGCCCAATCCTGGGCTCCCCCTGCACTGGAAAGAAGCAAGCTCCTGCAGCTGGGAGCCCCACAAACCCCAGTTAAGGAACTCCCAGTTGTGGAGGTGCCCCATGCACCCCTTGGGCAGAGGGATTGCAATCCCCTGCCCTGGGGTGAGGGAAACCCTGGGGGTGGGTTTAACGCTGCAGGGGAGATCCCCCCAGCCCCAGCAGTGTGGGAAACCCCCCAGGGCCACAGGATCACTGAAAGGGTGATCTCCCTGCCCCGGGCCAGATCTGGCCTGCCAAGTCATTCTATATGGCTTGTGGGGCCCCTAAAAAATTTAGAAAATTAATATTTATCTGCCCCGGCAGCCTGTCAAAAATGTCAGGAGCCTGGGGCAATAGGACCCAGGGGAAGCTGGCAGCAGCACCCTGCAGCCCAGCAACAAGGCCTGCCTGGCCCCACCCCCCTCACCTTCGCCACCCCTGCCTCCTCCTCAACCAGAAGCCTCCGCCTACCAGAGGCTTCTGACCTGGGATCCTGTGATTGTTCGCACCTCCCTGTGTCTGAGGGAAATTCAAGTAAGAGTGGGGCGGGAGAGAGGGAGGGAGGTAAAGGAGGACTGTGGGTGATTGCTCCAGTCCTCAGGGCTGGGTTGGGCTGGGCCAGGCCAGCTCCTGCTGAGTCCTGTGGTTGTGGTCATGCAGCCAAGAGCCACATGGTGCTGGAGTGAACAGTGGGGGGTAGTGGGGCAGGGAAGGAGGGCAAAGGCAGCTATAGGAAGGGGCAGTGGCAGCAAGTGGGCTCACAGGAGCAAAGCAACAACTGAGCAGGAGCACAGGGCCTGCACCAGTGTCCCAGGGCCAGTTCTAGTAGGGCTCAGAGTGGTGTGCGGAGTCCAGCACCAGCTGTGCTGCGGGGGCAGGGGTCCCATGCTCCTGCTGCCCTGCTCCAGGATCCAGTGGTGGCACCAGGACACTGGCATGGGCCCCGCACTCCCGCTCAGCTGTCACTGTGCTCCCGTGCACCTGCTCACTGTCACTCGACCAACACCTGTAGCTGCTATTTTCCTGCTTTCCTGCCCGCTGCCAGCCGCTCCAGCACCATGTGGCTCCCAGCTATATTGCCGGATCATGGGAGCATGCGGCCTGTGCTGGTATCCTGGGGCCAGGAGCAGAAGGGGGTGTGTGTGTGTGTGTGTGTATGTGTGTGGGTGCAGGGAGGAAGGGACAGAGTGTGTCTGTTCATAGGGTGAGTCCCACATGCACACACCATACACATGTACCCACACCCTCCTCGGACTGCCATACATGCAGATACCCACACCCCCTCACACACTTCAGCCACCTCCTCCGCACAACACCCTATAATCCCCATACCCACCTACACCCCACATATCCACATACACACCCACATGCTCCCTCACCTCACACCCACGACCCCCACGCTCTCCCCCCACCTCACATGACACCCACACCCTCCCACAAACCTATACTCACTCCCCGATACCCCGCACAATATACAAGAGAAAGACTTCGTTTTAAGCTATTGTGCTATCACCTCTATGTACACTACACAAACACATGTAAATCAGGACAAAAATATTTTTTTGAAATCAAATTAATGGATGTTGTACGTGTTCTCTTTTTAGAATATAATTTGGTATTTTTCTGGTTCTGAGATGACAAAACCCCTTGCTGGAAGGAGTGCTTCTGGGGGCAAAGGGAGGGAGTTATGGTGGCAAAGGTCAGAGGTTAGTGGGTGGGACTTCTGGTCACAAGGTGGCAATCAGGAGGTGGGGCATCTGTCAAGGGGTGGGGATTGAGGGTGGAGAGGGTCTTCTTTGGGAGTGACAGCTTGCCAAAACTCGGTAAGTGCCTCTTGAGCTGAAATAATTGCCTGCCCCTGGTCAAGGGGTTTCCCACACCCTGGAACCCTAGGGATTGTTATATAGTGACCCCCAGGGTCCAGGGGTTTCATGTACCACCAAGCCCTGGGGACTGTAGCTGTTTTGATCCCAAGGGTCTGGGGAGTTTTACACACCTACTGAGCCCTCAGGGTCTTTGAATTTCCCACACACCAGAACCTCAGGGACTACAGCAGCTGTGATCCCCAGGCCTGGGGGTTTCATGCACCCCTGAGCCCTGGGGATTGTGGTTATCTTGATCCCCAGGGCCTATGGGTTTTATGCTGGGTTCCGTGCACCCCTGTGGTTGGGAGCCCTATATCTGTTTGCTGCCAGCTGACAAAGTTAGCACACATTTTTGAGGTATGACTTCATAGCTAATTGGAACTTTTTATTGTGTGATAGCTACTTTGCACACATAGCTGATCTCCAGGTAATCATGCAATTAACTAGTTAATTATGCAATACCTGTAAGGTGTAAAGGGGGCTGTAGCTACCCACAGCCCCAGGGCAAGGTAGGTGCTAAGACACATCCCAACAAGAGCTTTTGGCATGAGTCCAGTGCTAACCAGAAGAAGCTACCTGTCATTCTCTTGGGTTATAATGTACTCAGAACAGATGTGCCACGTTTTGTTGTAGCACTCTTTGGAGCAGTTCTTTGAGGGTGCAGTCACGCCCCATGTAGGAGTACTATACAAGAAAGATCCTGCGTGATCTCATTGGACTACATTCAGAAGCCCAGGGTCCTTATCCCAGCTTGGTCACAGATTTGTTGAGTGAAATTTGGCTATTGACCTCTCTTCTCCTCTTCCTGCCCAGTTTGCCCATCTGTAAAACATGGATAGTAGCACCTGACAAGATCAAAGCAGGTTGCAAGGGTTTAGTAAACTCCTTTGGTTAGGCACTATTTTAAAGTACTGGATATTACTGAGACTCCAGTAGCTTCAGGCTGAAATGAGGGTACAGTGATTAGGCAGCACAGCTGCAGGTTACCAGGGCAACCCATGAAGTCAGCTGACCCTAGGGGGCCGGGCCTGGCTCTTATAAAGCCCAGAGCCAGGACCAGGCTGGCAGTTCTCTGCCAGCAACTGAAGGGGCAGGAGCTTCCAGAGACAGAATGTGAGAGCAGCTCACTAGAGCTCCTGAGGCTGGAGCTATGATGTTAAGTTGGAGCCAGGAGGCTTATGCTATTATGGCCAGGTGCCTGATGTTAGGTTATAGCCAGGAGGCTTGTGTTATATTTTGTTAGTTCATATTAAACTGGTGGCTTGGGAGAGGCTGTAGGGGTTGGAGGAGGCCTCATAAAGGAACCCCAGCAGCATGGGGGATCCCAGTGCCCTGGAGGGTGTGATTCAGCACCAGCAAGGGTGCAACTTGCGGGGTGCCTAGACCCCAGCCCAGAGAGGGGTATTTTGAGGAGCCTGAGAGGGGGGGCAGCGTTGGGAAAGCTGAAGTTGGGCACGGTAGGGCTCAGGAAGGTGGCCCTCTTGTAGAGTGGCCCAAATGGGGTGCAGGGACTGAGTAGACATCTGCGAGGCTTGGGCTGTGGTATTGGGGAGGAAGGAGCTGCAGATAGCGCCCCAGGCATTGGGGTGCGAGTGGGCAGCCTCTAGCTAATTAACATCACTTAATTACCATCAAAGGCATGGAAGGTGAGATGAGGTGGGGCTCTTCCTCTTTTTTTACAATGTTGGTAATTTTTTCTTGCTTGAAAATGAGAACCGATTACAAGGAAAATAAGGGTTCTGGCTGGAGGGGTGCTAGCAATAGCAGTACGCAGCTGTAGCAGCAGAAGAGAAATGGTTATTGCACTCATGATGAACTGCAGGGGGAGAAATAAGAACAACTTATATTCCCTAGGATATAACTTGGCCCATCAATCTTCTCCATGTAAACAGCAGAGGTAAGGGGGTATGGCAGCCTTGATATCTGTTTTGGTTTAACATTTGCAGAAGACCAACTGTATGAATCTGTGGGATGACATCCCCTTAATCTGCATGCATGAGCCACTGCATTGCTCCTTCCTAGTTATAAATGGAGCTGTCCTTGCACCTTTTTTCAACCACTCATGGTTGGCGCATGCTGACAGCCATACCTGTTGTGCATCTCTTCCATCTACCTCCAACAATAGGCTAATGCTAGAGATGATTGAAAAACAGAACATTCCCTTTCATGGGAAATTCCAATACTTGGATATTTGTTTTCATGTTGAATTGGAAAGAAAAGTTGAAACACAGACTTCCTGTGGAATGCAGACACCTGAAAAAATCTAAATCTTAGGTTGAGACATTTTAAATTGGGCCATCATTAATGTCTCCACCTGGCTGAGCTCCACTAGTGACTACTGGTAGTTGTATTTTATGCCTCCAATCCTTCCATAAGCTATGATCCCACAGTCATGGCACCACAGCCATAAAGATGCCATGACAACTCAATGAAGGAACTGTACTGAATCATGGCAGTCAGCAGTGCAGTCAGGGAGCAAGACTCATGGGAAAGAAGGGAGCATGTGGGAGGTAGGACTACAATTCCCAGGAGTCACAGCATCAACACCAGCAAAAGGAGCCATTAATATCAGCCTGAAAGAAAATATCCTATTTCCATCCTGCAGGTAGAAAACCTTGCCAGGATCATCATCTCCATGAGCAGGAATTCAATGCTGACAGGTTTTTCATTTCAAATTCTTCACTTCCTCCTATATCCTCATCACATAGTTCACAGAGCCTTCACTTCACACCACTGTACCTCAAAGCACTTTGCAAGAGGGGCAGGGGGGAGGAATAAGTGTTACTATCTCCACCTTCAGTTGAAGAAGCTGAGGCTCAAGGAGGTGAAATGACCTGGCCCTGGTCATTCAGCAAATCAATGTTTATAGAATCCAATTCCAACTGTACCATGCTGTGTCCTCAGCAAAAGATACATGTCTGAATATTAAAAAAAGGGTGACATTTTCTGGATCGAATCTCCACTTTTGCCAGTAAGCTAAACATTTTTCAGTTTGTAGTTGCCAACATTCTACAAAAACTTCTGTTTCAGGGTGGAATGGGGTCCAGATATCAATAATTTCTGCTGCCGGGGTGGAGAGAAGCCCCAGTAGGAATCTGGTCTCATTGTGCTGGTTGCTGTATAAACACAGACAGTCCGTTCCACAGTTCTGGCTTCAAACAGCTTCCAACCTAAGTCAAGACAAGTCCCAGCTCAAGGTACTAGGAAAGGAAAAGGGTTGGTTTAAAACATTCCCTCTTCTGGGTCAGTTGAGGGTCCTGACACTTATGCTGTGCCTCCTATGTCTTACTGTGGGCCCTAGGAAATAGACAATAGCTGAAGTACCCTGTGCTCTGGTTATATTCCCTTCCTTGAAATGCCTCTGGCCTATTTCCTGCAATAGGAATAGGAGGCTTGCTAGTGCAGAGCCATTATGCTGACTATTTGCCTGCCTGGAAGGCTCCTACACTGAGATAATTTCTAGGAGTTGAACCGCTACGTTTTTTTTACCCCCTATAGGCCACTTTGAAGCAGGTTTTGGGAGGCAGATCACAATGGGCTATCAAGCCAACCATGCTTGAATAGCTCCCTACGGTATGGAATCAAATGTCTTTCATTGTCAGTATACTTGATTGGCCGTGGCTAAGTAGCTAAATTAAAATCTCCCTCAGGTTTCATTATCTATTAGGTGGTGGAAGAAATTTTATATATATTTAATCCTACAATTTCACCACAATGAGAAGACTAGATATTATTTCCATGGAGGTTTGTCTAGCTTGGAATGCAATGAACTGATTAGGCAAGTTCTTTGTGCATCTACATGACCATTTTCTAGCCTGCTCTCTGCCAGAGCAGATCCATCTCACTGAGGCACATATCCTCTAGCTTGTGGTTTTCTTCCTCATGCTCCACATCTCCTTCACTTGATTGCCCAGAGAGTCATTTTCGAAAGGGGCTCAATAAGGCCTAAGCTGGGTGTAGTGATTAGAACACAGCGTTAGCAAGTGAGAGGGATGCAGGTTCAGATGCTTTCTGGACATAGAGGGCTCAAACCTGGAGTCTGGTTTCCTTCACAAATGTCCTAACCACTAAGTGTCTAACATCCATTAGCCATGGGTTTTTAGCCAGATATATCTTTGGGGTTTACATGCAACTATATGTCTACAATGTGCCTGCATAGATAGTTGTATACAGCCTACCTGGGCCACATGTTCAGTCTACATACGCACACATCTCCACCGTGTACGGGAAGCTGAATTACTAGCTGTGCATAAAGGCAAAAATACCGCTAGAAAACTGACATTTAGACACACAAAGGGGAGCAGAATTCTTTAGAGTAGGGGTCAGCAACGTACAGTTTAGGGGCTGAACCTGGCCCGCAAAGAAGTCTGATCTGGCACGGGGGAATTGGTGGCACAGAGCCATGCTGTACTGTCCACCTTGCAACAGTTCTCCCATTTGCTGCAGAGCCTGGTTCTGTGCCACACCTGTGCTTGCCCTGGCTGCAGAGGGGCTGAGGATTGGCAGTGAAAGTCAGGCACCACTTGCAGCCAACAGCCAGGCCTGGGTCAACCAGGACAGCTGGTGCCACCAAAAGTATCATTCTCCCATATTCAGCTGAGGAAACTGAGGCTCAAATCAGGTGAAATGACAAGGCACTTTGTACCTGAAAGCTTGTCTAGAATCTCTTCCAATTGTACAGGCTCCCAATAAAAGAAATCACCAAAAACCAACTTCCAACCCCTCCAAAATAACACAAGATTGCTTCTTGCATATTTTATGGAATATCATGCTACAACAACCCTTCAACTGCATTTAACCAGATTAGTCAGTCAGGTGCAAACACGAGGGTAATATTAGATAAGGAAAGTCTAGAAAGCTTTAAAATATGGCCTTTGAAAAGCAACTCACCTGTTCTGGTCTGTGCTGTTTGGTGCAAGTGAGCATTTATTTTTCTCTGTGTCCAATTTGCAAGACAATTGGGTTAAGAAGCCTTAAAATCAAGCTGCAGGTCAGAGTTGGCTTACCTCCTCATGCTCCCCTGCTCATAGATTCATAAATGTTAGGATCGGAAGGGATCTTAGCAGATCATCAAGTCTGATGCCCTGCCTTGGGCAGGAAAGCATGCTGGAGTCAGACGACCCCAGCCAGGTGCCTGTCTAGCCTCCTCTTAAAGACCCCCAAGGTAGGGGAGAGCCCCCCCACCCTTGGAAGCCCATTCCAGATTTTGGCAACGTTTACCATAAAGAAGTTTTTCCTGATAGCTAAACTAAATCTGCTCTCCTTCAGTTTGTGGGCTTTGTTCCTAGTTACTCCAAGGGGTACCCTTGGACAACAGAACATCTCCTATTCCTTGCTGTCGCCCCCAATGAATTTGTAGGTAGCCACAAGATCACCTCTGATCCCTTTCTTGTGAAGGCTGAAGAGATCCAGGGCCCTCAATCTCTCCTCGCAGGGCTTTGCCTGCAGGCCCCTAACCATACAAAAGGCCCTCCTCCGAACCCTCTCGAGGTTGTCCACATTCCTCTTGAAGTGTTATTTTAATACTCCCCCACACAAAGAAATGGAAGGAGACAGACTCTGAAGAAGTTATGGATAAAAAACTGCTTTACTTTGTCCCAAAATGGAGTTCTGTGTAGTCTAAGTTTCCATTTTTTAAAAACAAGGTGGAGAAGTCAGAGAGGGTCCACAGGTGAACAAAAAAAGATGATAAAGGGCTTAGAAAGCAAGTCATAGAAGTTGAAGGAACTATGTATGTTCAGCTTGTAGAAGAAATACTTAAGAGGGACATGATAGGAGTCTTCAAATACTTGAAGGGCTGCCATAAAGAAGAGGGAAAATACCTTTTCTCTCTTTGCTAAAGAGAATAGGATGCAGACTAATGGTTTGAAGTTGCAGCAAAGTTTAGATGGAATATTCAGAAAAACATGAGGCAGTGCAATAAACTTCCTAGGGAAGTTGTAGACTTTTATCACTGTAGGAGTTCAAGAGGAGGCGGGACAGCTACTGGTTAGGGATGATTTAGTGTAGCTATGTCTATGTTTTCCTATAGTTATTTCCCATGCTTTTGGGCTGCGCTGGTTGTTGCATGAAGCTGGAAGGGAACTCTGCCCCCAACCCGGCCCCCAAATGCAATGTGTCAGGATTTTAGGTTTTTTTTTTTTAAGCCTTCCTCACAGATATTGGGTGGTGGACACAGCCAGGGCTAGGGATTTTGACTGAGGTGTGCCAGTGCTCCTGCAGGGATTTAGAGCTGGAGGTTCCTGGCTAAAGTGTTTTGCCCCTCCACTCAGTGTCAGACCGATTGCTAAATTTGGAGTAAGAAATGAACTATACCCCAGGGTCAGAAAGGTATGGACTGTGGGGGTTTTTACCTTCCCCTAGAATGATGGGTGTGGCTCTCTACCTAAGATCACTTAAACATATATTAGCAACCTTTTACAGAAGCAGGATATTCACTTCTGTGGTTCTGATTTACCCTTGGCAGATTACGGTGTCTTGTCTTGTGTCAGGGTTGATGGTGGTTTTGCTCAGAGATCAGAATACAGATTATGTAAGAAAGCCATAAGATCTATATGATTGCTCAGAGCTCCAATGTGAAACTGCAGATAGGCCTGTCAAAAACCTCTGGGTTAGGGTCAGTGGGGAGAGAAACAAGGGTGACGTTTAAATACATTGCCGATATTTAGGAATGGGAAGAAGGAGGATCCACGGAACTACAAACCAGTGAGCCTCACCTTAGTCGCCAGTAATATCATGGTGCAGATTCTCAAGGAATTCATTTCTAAGCACTTGTAGGAGAAAAAGGTGATTAGGAAGAGTTGGCATGGATTCATTGGGGCAAGTCATGCCTGACAAATCTGATTGCCTTCTATGATGAGATGACTGGCTCTGTGGATGCGGGGAGACGGGTGGATGTGGTGGACCTTCTTTTTATCAAGACTTTTGATACAGTCTCCCACAGCATTCTCCCAGGCAAGCTAAGGAAGTGTGGGTTGGATGAATAGACTGTAAGGTGGACAGAAATCTGGCTGGAGCACTGGGCTCAGAGAGTAGTAATCAGTGGCTCAATGTCTAGTTGGCAGTTGGTATCAAGTGGAGTGCCCTAGAGGTCAGTCCTGGGGCAGGTTTTGTTCAATGTCTTCATCAACTACTTGAAAGATGGGATGGAGTGCACTCTCGGGATGTTTGCAGATGACACCAAGCTGGAGGGAGCATTAGATATGCCGGAGAGTAGGGCTAGGAGTCAGAGAAACCTAGACAAAATGGAGGATTGGACCAAAAGAAATATCACGAGGTTCAGTAAAGACAAGTGCAAAGTCTTTCACTTGGAACAATCTCATGCTCCAGTAGTGGCTGGGGACTGAATGGCTAAGCCACAGCCCTGCAGAAGAAGACTGGGGTTACAGTGGACAATAAGCTGAATGCGAGTCATCAGTATGCCCTTATTGCCAAGAAGGCCACATTAGTAGGAATGTTGCCAGAAGATGAAGACAAGTGATTATTCCTCTTTATCCAGCACCGGTGAGACTGTTGTGAATAACCCCGAGCCATTTCTTTGAAGGCCTAATAAATGGCCTCGAGCCATCCTCCCGAGACAGAATACACAGGGAGACTGGAAGGTTGTT
>JAGPOW010001296.1:64940086-64960209 GCA_030014935.1 Caiman crocodilus
TCCTGTGACCCTGGCACTTGTTCCTGCCATTGGCAGGGGGTCAGACTAGATGGCCTGCTCTAGGCCCCTTCTGACCCTAGGCACTATGAAACTATGAAAAAGAATCATTGCAAAATGATAATTTCAGTTTGTGTGTGTGTGTGTGTGTGAATGTGTGTGTGTGTGTGTGTTGTCAAAACAGCATTTTTTTTTAAATGAAAACTTGTCCCACAATGAATTTTCTAATCAGTCCTAATAATCCTCTGAGTGACCTCATCCTGTCTTGGTGTCTATTAACCCTCTGTCGACTTTCATTTACTTTTAGTGTTCTTGCTTCTCTAATAATATTTGACCTCATCAAAATTAGAAATGGGTTCTCTATTTCCTATTAACCATTAAATTCATCTTCCTGACAGTATAGTATTAGGCATGCTTTTAAAACACACATTTTTTAATTACCCTTCTTGCCAAATAAATTTCATGTTTGCAATACAGGTCATTCATTACTCCATTACTTTTCTTCTTTGCTGTCAAAATTCTTAAGCCTAACCAAATTTAATGTGCTTACGACAATAAAGATACCGTATTTTTTCACATATCATACATCCACAAATAATTCTAAATAAACATACTTTGTTTTTAAAGGCGGCGGGGGAGATTTTTCCAGAATCACACCCTGGAACTGGCTTTTTCATGAAGATACTGCTTTGGAACAGCTGCCAGCATCTTTCCTCTTGCCAGCAAGCAGGAGGAGCATAATCCAGTACTAACTCTTCATGGCCACTCTCAGATTGGAAATAGTTTTTTGGCTGCTTTCAATTTGAGAGCAACTATTAAGTATATATGACAATTGATTAATAAATCAGTTGGGTAATCACCTTAGGATGAGTACAGTTGTTTGTCACACCTAGCCTAGGTTCACATACTATTTTTTAAGCCATCTGAACATAGACCAGGAATAGTGTGCATATTCATTCACTACTCACAAAATCCGCATGGGAGCCTCATATAAATAACTCAGGTGAGGGGAAAGCAGAGCAGGATTGGTGGGGGCTGGTGGGAACTGGTGGGGTAAGTTTGCAGGGTGGCAGGGTTAGGGACAAGAAATAGCCAAGTCAGGATCAGGGGGTAGGAATGATGCAGCCCCAGGGTTGGAGTGAGACTATGAACTTTCTCAATCCAGGGGCTGTGCTGTGAATGCATGCAGGTATCTGTGAGATTGTGTTAACCCCTTGGTAGATCAGGTTAACCCAATCTTGATCTAAGTTAGTGTAGTTAATGCACCTAGTTACGTGAACTAAAATAGATTGGGCATGCCTTTTTCGGTGTGATTTACATCCTATGTATGCCTGCACAATTGGGCATGTAGATTGACATAACCTTTGTGAGGTCAATCTTAATGTAATGTCTATGCATACCCTTACTGTCCTAAGAATCTTGGTAAAGACTAACACTTATATTATTGGAATATATGGACATACAAATTAATTACTATAGTAAATAAAAGCTCAATTGCTGTAATTAACCCCTGGAGGGCTAACTGGCTGCTGTTTAATTTGCATTTTCTGAGGTAAGAGTTTGTGCCTGGGCAGTTACCAGAAAGCTGATGGTCCATAGTAAAGCCTTGTTTCTCCTAGTAAATTGTTCACATGTCTATACCCTTCATACATATTAGTGCAGGGGTAGCCAACCTGTGGCATGGGTCCTACAAGTGGCACAGACTGCCTCTGGTAGTGGCACACAGCAGACTGGGGAGAGGTAGCACAGTAGCAGGTAAGCAAGGAAGTAGAAAATAGAGCATCAGATAAAGCAGTGAACACAAGGTACAGAGTGGAAAATCCTTGAGCAGATCAGGCAAGGAAAAACAATTAGATTGCCACTTGGGGAGGGTGTGGAGTTAATTTATGCCACCCCTCCCAATAAGGTTGGTCCCTACTGCATTTGTGAGTGTTAAACTATTTTGCTAGCTGGAGTGAAGGGTTAACATTCTTTAGTGTAGTAGCTGATGAGTAAAACATAAAACATATCATTACTATTTAGAGTATAAATTGTCTTTGAAAACTATTTTGCATCATTTTTCAGTACCACATTTAAATTGCAAAGTGTACCAATTTTTACTTCCTATTACAGCATAGCCTATTTTCAAGAATTTTAAGGAACATTTGATTGTCAGATATGACTACATTACTAATCATTTGCTTGCTCTTTCTAAATGGTTTTACTTATTTGTTCTCTGAAGGTGAAATTCTGGCCCATTGACTTTAATGTCTCCAGTTTAGTTCTTATGGATCTTATCAAAATGCTATGATTAAGGGCTTTAACATTATTCTGGGTGGGTGATATATTTTATCCATATTGCTGAATAGTTTCATTTTCCAACTGTGATTGTAAGATGCCTAGATGGTTGGAGGTGGGAGGACAGGAATTGGTAATGCTAGTACTGAATTGTTCAAGTCGATGTTTCTATAATGATAAAACAAAATCTCATATTTCTTGTGCTAAGATATTATTATATGACTCATTATGGTGTAGCTTTCTTTTTTAAGAAAACACGTTGGAAAGCTTTGCATTATGAACACATAATTACCTCATTTCATACCATGTTTCCATCATATATTTAACAGAGTTAGCAGTCAGAATCAGCCATTGATTTGATTTCATGTTATGCTTTGTGAAGTTCTACAATGATCACACCATTGTAAATGAGATTGGTAGTATTTCACAAAAGTTATGTAGTGGTAAAGTTAGTAAGGAACTAGGAGTACTTCAGGCCCTATTGGCCATAGTGGAGCCAGGATTTCACTCTTTTGTGTAAACCTGAAAGCATATATGGAAGACAGTTATTTTCCATTGCTTTTAGACCATATCATGACCTTGTCATAGAAACATAATATTTATTACACCAGCTTCAACAAGCATTCCTCTCAGTCGAGTATACTGTAATTCACTGGTATTGGTCTGTACCAGATAGACTAGTGAATGAGACAATCCCCCCCAATCAGGTGTGGAAGTATGCATAGCCTGTCCACAGGGAAGCTTCTTCCTAACACCTGTTTCAACTTACTCTTAACTCTTATGCACCAGCTTGTGTCCTAGGCTAAGTACAGACCATCAAAAAGCCTGAGGCTGAATTTATTCAATGTTTGCTGTTTAGTCTAAGCTGCATAGATTGAACTGATAAGCAAGTGAATAGACATTCACTTTTGATTCTGGAAATGAAGTCATATGCCTGCAGGGGCTAAAGCCATAAGCTGGGGGGCACTAGACCATCCCTTCCTGCTCAGCTGGAACAGACAGCTTGGGCCAAACCTAGCCTGCCCACCCAGGGGGGAGGGAGGAAGGAGTTTGCAGGGGAGGTGAAAGCATCTTGGGATGATGGGGGACTGTGAATTAATTTGAATCTGGAGGGGATTTGGGACAGAATTTCAATAAACCAATTTAACTTAAGTCTGATACTACATCCATCCATTTTTACCTTAAACCAGTTCTGGCCATTCTGAAAATGGTTTGTGCGCACTGAACTTCTGTTGTGTTATAGATTTGAACTGGCTTCTAAGCACTTATACTGATTTGTATGTAATTTCTGTCCCTAGCCCTAAAGTATGATGGTTTGTATCTGTTTCAATTCCAACAGTCTTAAAATTACTAATTAATATTCTCATTAGTCATATACAGTTCCATATGATAAACTTTGTACCATTATATTGTTCACCTCAGAGGTACCTTGTAACACAGTGTCTCATAGCTTAACTCTATCTTGTCTAAAAATATTTCCTATTATCAGTTTTAAATTTACTACTTTCTAATTCAATGTCCACTTGCTTTTGTATTCTAAGAACATATTAATAGAATTAATTTAATTCTAGCGGCTACATAAAACAATGAAAGAAAGAAAAGAGTCACAATATCTTTTTATTTTAATTCTTCAACTATAGAGTTCATTTTAATGCTATTTTGTTTCTAAAGATAGATATGGGAATCTACTGGAGATCTAAAATTGTTAAAAATATTAATATACGCTTCATCAATTCCACCTAGTGAGGAAACTGAAACCCTTTCTTTGAGATGTACATCTAGCCAGCATTGCCCATGCTCTGTAACTTTGAGACTAAACTGCTGCAATGCATGCTGTGGGTTAACCCTTGAGGACCATGCAGAGCATAGTGGCCTGGCTTCTGATGTGAGTGGGTTGCTAGGAGCACATTACTCCAGCACTCCAGACTCTATAGTGGCTTTCAGTAACCTTCTGGGGTGAAAGGGAAGGAGCGGAAGTGTGCAAGTCAAAGTACTGGTCTTGATCTATAAAGCCCTAAATAGTCTGGGTCCTATATACCTTATGAACTACCTTCTCCCTTATGTTTCACCATGATCTCTAAAGTCAGCTGAGGAACCTCCTGCAGGTAGCATCTGAGTGACAAGTTTGCTTCGTGAAAATGTACAGGTGGTTGATCTTGGTAATAACTCCTTTGCCCCTGTGCTTCCCTCAAGGGCCAACAGAGCCTGAGCCTAGACATCTTCCAGAAACATTAAGACCTTTTGTGGGGAACAGGCTTTTAGTAGGAGAGGTTAAAAGCTGGGGAAGTTCTTGGTGAGTTTGTTAGTATTTTAGCTATTATTTTGTGGGGAGGGTGGCATGTACACCTAAAAATAACTATTCTAAATACATAGCTTTAAAATATGTCATAATTGATATTAAATTTCCAGATTATCTGATTAATACATTTCCAAGATGCACGGTTAAGATCTAGATCGATGTTACATAAGGGAAGAAAATTATAAGAATCTAAATCTTGGACTGTTCTCAAATCACAAATGTTAGTTGGGGTAGTGAAGACATTTTTGGAGACTCTGTGTACTACAGATGTCCTAATATATTTTACAGTACAGTATCTTTTGGCAGTTTTCAATTCCAAAAAGGTCTTTTCTAGTGATATTCTATAACAGTACATGTCAAGAGGAAACCTTCATACGTATTTGACTTGAAAATAATTCAGACCATTGTTTAAGCTGGAAGCTATTTAATCAGTTCTGTATGGAAGCAGGTTGCCTTCCACATTGCTTGTCTGTATTGTGACAGAAGTGCACTCCTGTACTGCCAAGCCCACTGTGCTGCCTCTATCTGGCACTGAAGCACTATCTTTTTGCTGCCATGTAGTCTGCACTATGTGATAAAGCGCAGTTCTCTACTGCCTTGCTGATTATCAATTCTGCTATAGAAAGTGTTCCCTTGTGCTGCAGTATTCTATTTTAAAGTGCTCTTCTCTGCTGCTTGTCTCCCTTCTGAAATGCCCATCACAATCAACTCTTATTTTACAGCTTTCAGTAGGTTTCATTCTACTGCATATTCTGTTCTTAGCACTCTTCTTGTTTTTGTGTTTCATTTTTTTGTTTGATTTTTTTTGTTTTGGTTTTTTTTTTCTTTTTTTCCCCCTCCACTTGAAAAACAGGGCATCTATAAAGTGGGAATTGGAAGAGAACATTTTAATTATTCAAAAAAATCTAAACAATCACATTCTCTTGAACCATATACTCCTCAGAGATGCTAACAAGACAAAAAATACAGTGTGCTGAATCATCCCAGCACACACAGGATATTCAAGCTTCCAGTGAAAACAAGGCATGCAGTAAAAAATTGTTATACATTGATGAATAAAAACGGTATTTGCAACACTCTACTGAATCAATTTATATTAAGTGAAATCAACTTTCATCCAAAAGGAAAACAACATCTGTTAAATCTACAGAAAAGTCTTGGTCAGTGCAAAGGCTAACTCATTGGCTCTTTACCTCTGTAATGGACTCCATGTGTAAATAAGTAGTGATAAAAAGTGACCAAATGCCAGTGAACTGTGCTCACTGCAAGGGGAAGCAGCGAGTGCAGCCCAAACAGCCACGCGAAGCGTGCATGCTGCAAATTCCCCAGCTGATGCTGATGCTGCTTAGAAAGCACGCGAATGAAGACCCGATCTGATTGGCTGTTGGGGCAGTATAAAGGGCAAAGCCTGAGAAAGGAAAGGTGGGACCACACACAGCATTGGGAGAACTGATCACCCTCACCGATGCCCTGCATCCACGGTTTTCCCTCTTCCTCCCAGGCACTCCCTAGGGATATTCTGCAAGCAGAACGGTTTAAGAGCCCTCGAGTTCCCACGGTCTTTTTTGGTTGCAGCGTTGGCTGCGAAGTTTAAGGGAACTGCCGGCACGGAGTGAGGTACGCAGTGCTGAAGTACCTCACAGCGGAGCAAGGTATTTAGGTGTCTCATGGTGTGATTTCACACAGCTTGTCTATGGTCTATTTAATTTGTAAGTAAAATATTTCTTTTCTATATCGGCTCGGAGTCTCTCGTGTGGGACGGGAAAGAATAAGAAACAGGGGACCACGTTCCTGAACCCTTTCATCCCCGGCCTGTCTGGTTGGAGGTTAAGCCTCCTACCAATTCCTCCTCACACTTCACAGTCCTCAGCTTCCAAGACAATATTTGGAAAAATTAAACATTTCTTTCCAAAATCACGCAGACCACAGTCCTTTCTTTTAAATTTTGGTGATGCCTTTCTTTCCACTGATTACTAATCATTGGAGCAGGGATGCAAATCCTGGTTTTCCACCTGCTAGGCAAAAGAATAAGAGCTCCTCTGTATGTGCATGTAAAGGCAAATGGGATTTGGGATCTAATGTGCAGTTCACATAATCACACCTCCTGCCATGCCACACATTTATATATAGAGTGCAAATATGAATCAAAATGAACCACTACTACATATATGTATGTATGTATGTATGTATAGATACATACACATATATAGGTATATGTGTATGTATTAGTGGCATTTCATTTTAATCATGGAAAAATGTGGATTTTGGGTTACTTTTCTTAAACTGGAAAATTGAGTTTGTTTGGGTTTTTTTATCAGAGAAAACCAGGATCCCTAGCTATTACACATTTTTTGTGGAATAACTTTGAAGCTTAGTGTGGTTTGCTAACAAAACAAGCAATAATTAAAAGTGCCTGCACATCACTTATTGGCTTTCCCATACAGCTCTGCTCTGAAAAAGTGGTGGTGGGGAACTTTGAATTAAAGCTCATCAAACGTGTTTTATTCAAAAGCACTCACCACATTTTTTTCCGCTCAGGAACACTGATATATGTGACATGGAAGGCTGCCGGAGAGTATTCATTTCTATGCTCCTGCAGACTCACGTCTGCTCCAATGCTCTGGATTTCCAGCGTGTCGAAGCAGGCTCCCCACTTGTTTATAAGAGTCTACTCCAAAATTAAGAAGCTATAGGTTAAATAAGTAAGAGTACCACAGCCTTCACCATTTCAATTGACCTGCTTAAGGATAAGATAATCCTGGTTAATAATGGGGTTTATGTTTTGTAATATCATAAGCTTGGGGATATGTTTTGGTTTTACTTCATGACAACTCAGATCAGTTTTTAGGCTCGGTGTTGCATTTACTTCTTTTTTCAATAATCTGGGAATTTCATTTGAGCATGAGTGATTTATTCATCATCTATTTTTCCTGTGTGTGAACTGCTAAATATCATCCTTAATAAACAGTTGAAATATGCCTAATTTTAAAGGGGCATTATGTTTATGTAGCATTATTTTATGTATCAACAATAATAATGGCATGTCTACACTAGAAATTTATAATGCAAGGGTGTGTATTGTTGTACACTGCACATAGTTTATGTTCATGAGATGGGGAGTGGCATATACAGGCATTTTCCAGTCCCAGAATCAGTACAGGAAAACTGAAGTAGCTCAGGGTAGGAGGAAGGTGTGGGTAGGATTGAAGAGACCTGGCACATCTATGGGGTTGGGGTACAGGCTTTTCACCCATGTGTGAGGGGTGTCAGGAGTTTAAAAATATTCTAGTCAGGTTCACAGGGGTAGAAAGAGCAAAGCGCCAAAGCTGGGATGCAAATGGGTACAGGAATTTAATAGATTGGGCCAACCCTACCTAGGTCTATCTAAATGTAATGCTAGGCAATAGTGATAACATATTTGAACACACTGAGTTAGTGTGCTACCTCCTGAAGAGGAAGCAGTGTAACTGGTCTTCTACAGCACCCTATACAGGCTAATTATTATTTTGAGAGGTCTGCAATAGATAAAACTACTCTGTTTCTAGTTGGGGAGGTAGCACTCTGGAATAGTGCAGCATGTTTGACTTTGCTGCTGCCTGATATGGTAAATTTGCAGTACTGAAATACTTTAGGTGAAACTTAAATCTGACCTGTAAACACATACATTTAAACCATCTGCTAGATGTGGAAGTTCACCATTGTCCTTCTGATATCTGTTAGGGTATTCTGGGATAAGCCTGTTCAGTCTATCCCTTCAAAGCTATCCCACTTTGTGTAGCATATTTAAATATTTGTGGGGGTAGGGACTATAACCTATTAACTCTAACTACAGGGCCAGCAAGATGTGGTAGACATTGTTGGCTGCATGTGCACCCAACCTAGGAAGAGAGGCCAAGCAGCTGAATTCTGGCAGGATCTGGCCCTTGGCTCCCAAGAATAGCAGGAATGGAAGAGGAATCACTGGGGGTGCAGTTACACCCCTTAGATATGCCCCTGGCTATACAGACATTCTCTCACTGGCAGTCACTTAAGAGATGATAACCTACACTGAATTCAGTCAAGAACACATTTAAATGCAAGTGTTAAATATCCCAAACGAGTGTCCTAATCACCGAACTATAGCAGTGGCACCACCTCCATTTTGTGAAATGCCACTTTCCACATGCATTACTTAGGAAGTTTATGTGACACACTTGTGTTTGTAATTTTGTGAGGCTAAATGTATTTATGTTCAACTGATATAGCATGCTTCAGTTTTCCTGGCTAGTATCTGCATGGGGGAAGAAGGGGACAATTGTGTTTTGGAGGAGATCTACTTAAGTACTCCATTAGTGGAGACTGAGCCACCAAGAAACAATGAACCAATTTACCTATGTTAAAGCAAGTGGACTTCAGTTGTGTGGACTTCAGCTGAACACCTGGGACATGAACATATACCTTTTAACCTGTGACACACTGGAGATCTGCATGTGAGCTTGTGTGAACTGTGCTGCTCTGCATGTAATTGTGTAAACAGCAAAATGCACATCGGTGTGCAGAAAATGTGGCAGTGTGCTTTTGAACTAAACCACCTTCTGTGTGTTTTAGTTCAGCAGTGTGCTGCTGCCATTTTCTCAGTGCTGCTGTACATTTAACCACTTATACAACTGCAAACAATGCAGTGTTGGGTGCTTTTCAAAGCTCTGAGTGCTGTGGCACTTGCATGTGTAACTATGCCCCTTGAGACTTCCTAATATTCCTGGTGGAACCTACTCCAAAGTTGGAAAGACATGGTCTTGAAAAAAGGAGATTCCCAACGGAGACCATGGGAGAAAGAGAGGCAGAATGAAAGGAGCCTGAGAGAACAGTAAGGATTGTTATCTGACAAAGTTAACATCAGCTTTGCCTGTTGTTGATCATTAAAGGTTGTTTTTGTTTAAGAAGTCCTGCCTGCTTTACTTCATATCCCTTTGGATGCACTTTGTCCCCTTGAAAAGGTAAAGCCTTTAGCTAGGAATCTCTAGGCCCTGCAACTGAAAGGCAGACAGGGGTAGAGGCTGGGGGGTGGTGGCAAGAAGCTGTCAGGCAGCTGTGGGGCATCATGAAGGATGGATCCATGGGTGGCATGGGCTGCACGGAGACCAGGTGTAGGTAGGGAGGGGAAACCACCTCTCCACACTCTCCCACTGCTGCTCAGAAAATAGGGCAGCCACCTGAGGATGGAGTGGCCAGTTCGGGGGTGGGGGTGACCATGACATGGAGGGGGAATCTGGGGGCATCAGGGTGCTTTGAAGAGCAAGAGAGAGAAATCCAAGTGGCACAAAGGAGCTCTTCTCCCCTTCCTCCCTCACCTATGCTCTGGCTAGAAAACTGGAGAGAATGGAGCAGACTTGCAGCCCCTAACCACACCTCTGCTCACCAGCCTTCTAGCAGCAAATCTGGAGAGTGCATGTTAGAGAGGGTATTAACCCCAAGCACTGATCACTAGCACTAATTAATCTTAACACAGACTAACATTACTTAAAGTTAGTGCTTGCTAACTAGAACATGTAAGCTCACCCTAATTTCTTGTTTGAATCTAGCCAAAGGCCAAGAATTAATAAAGGTGGAAAGTTGCAAGGAGCAGAGGAGGATCTATAGGAGATCCTGGCACAGCAAAAAGACCTGAAATGCAGGAAAATTGTAAATGTAGTTGGTATAGGCAGGTTCAAAAAGGCACTAAACAAATTAATGGATGAGAGATCCATTAATAGCTGTTAAACACAACAGTTAGGAATGTATCCTCTGGCCTCTCTAAACTAATACCGGGATGTGTATGACAAGGGATAGATCATTCATTACCTCTGAGGCTCTCTCTCTCTCTCTCTCTCTGAAGCATCCACTCCTGCCACTGTCAGAAACAGGACACTGTAAACTAGAACAGAATAATACATATTTCTATCAAAATTGTCTTTCCCCCCAAACAGAATCATTTTTTGTTGAACAATATTTTTGCCTGTTGTTAAACTGCAACTAAGTTTGATGTAAAATGTAGAAGGAACAGGGACTGACTTGGCATTAGAAAACCATACCTCGTCCTAACAGAAAATGAGAGGATGGGCGGGGGTGGAGTTTTCTATATGAACCATAAACCTAGGGTATATAGGTTGAAACTCTCTGCTTCAGAAAGATCAGATATACCTTAGACCAACACGGCTACAACCTACACCCCTGTAGATATACCTCATAGATTTTTTCCTGTGCAAAGGCCTTGCAAAAAGACCATGCATCATTTAGGCTCCAGATCTCTGCCAGGATGATTTAGGCCTCAATTCGCAAACATGTAAGCATGTGAATAACTTGCATGTGAAGGCTTATAGCGAACTCATTGGGATTGATTTCATGCTGAGTCAAGCACAAGTATTATTATCATTGTTTACAGTGTAAAGACCTAATACAATAATAATAGTCACCCTGCTTGCCAGACTAACTCCTTCGGTGTGTTTCATTGTGGGCTGCATGATGCGGAGAGGAAATATGTATGTATGCACTTGGTTTGCTACCTCTTCTGGCTCTTGCTTGCTGAACTACAAATACGATGCTCATTATTCTGGTTATTGATCAAATGTTGTAGGAGAAATGAGTATTTTTACTCCCTTATGTTGACCATCATTTGGAACTGTTATTCTCTTTCTCCTTCTCTTGCCCTTTCCCTGATATATTTTGCTGCCTTTCAGTTGCTATTGGTTTTTCTAAGCTGCTGAGGATTTTGCATAATTATCTATTAGGTTCAGAAGACAATTTTCCCTACGATAAAAAGTGTCTAATTTAAAGTATTTTTCATGTTTCCTCCTTGCAATCACTACATACTTAATGAGTATATTTTTGGCAAAAATTTTGCAGGAGTCCAGGGTCAATTCTGGTGCACGAGGCACAATTAATAAGATGGTCATTCTTTACATTAAATTCACCTGACTTGTGGAAGACTAGGAAGCCTCACGTTCATTTACAACCTTTTGCTCACATGAGGAAGGGAATGGTGCAGGAATTAGATTTTAAGATTTAATATCCTGTGATGCTTAGAAGGTGTTTAAAAAGCTTTTTTAAAGTTTTACTATTACAGTACATAAATGCCACTGTGTACTGAATTAGAATTGAGAGTCTGCATTGAATGATCACCTTCAACTAAAATTGCAGCATCATATGGCTGTTCTGTACCTTATCTTTGAAGGTGATAACAAATAAATGATGTTAGAAAGATTAGCTATGAAACAAGTATCAAATATTTTGCAGAATTGTATTTTAAATCTTCATCTTGTTTGAAAAGGGTATAAACACAATCCCACAATCTGAAAATCATCCAAATCTCTGATATACAAATTCCCTTGAAATACTTTAAAAAGAGTATCCACAGTCTGCATGCTTACTGTTCTCTTACCCTTCTGGCAAGTCTTCAAGGCAAGATTTTTGTTTTTGATGTCTTTCCATTGTCAAGTGCCTTTTTCAACCTCTGTATAAGTACTTCAATGTTAATTTCTATTTATTATTAGACATAATCCTCCATAGGGGTTGCTCACTACATTGTATTCAGAATTTAATCCAAGATTTTTTGTATGTATACATTCAGCTGCTGAAGCCAATCAATGCAAGATCCAAATAATCCAGCCTCCACATTCAGGTAAAACTTCAAACTAAATGGTTTTTTGTTTGTTTGTGGTTGTTGCACAATCCAAGCATAAGATCAGGGACTTTGACCCCACTGTTCCAAATGACCTGAAACTATGTGGTCTTCTCTAATCATGCTTGATGCTTATGAATTGCAGGTTCAGTTATGGATCGATACTTACTAATTGAGCTATTTCCTTTCAGATAAATTTAGGTGCTTAGAAATGAGTACTCAAACCAGCTATTCTCTCAAACCGATATCTCCCATGTAGTATTAATATCAATTTTATCATTAGTTTCTTGTTCAGGATCCACATAGAGGAAATGTTAAATATAAAAATAAAGTACTACAGATCTTAACAGCTCAGTTCACTTTTACTTCACCCCAGGTGCAAACTGCTGCCAGTCAGAGCAATATCACAGATGCATGCATTTAGTACTCCCTGAACTGCAAGAACTCCAGAATCAACACACAGTGAATCACAACAGCTGGGTTTTATAGCTGAGGCAGATTTCCCATGAGCTTTGGTAGTGCAAACAAATCAATATTTTTATTTGTACATTATACTCTAATTAGTTTACCCTCTTAAGTTAGGTTTTTAAGAATGTCTACCTGAATCCCTCTGAAATGAGAAAACATGAAATCTAAAATTATTCTAACAATGCTGCAAAATTGCCCCTCCTTCTCATTGAAAAGCCCCTGTATTGGGGCCAGTTTGCACTGGTAGTAAAACATTAGAGCACCTGTGTGCAGTAGTGAACATACTGAAGCAGTTTCCTGTATTCAGGTAATCTGTTGTTTTATGGCTTGCAGAGGCAGACAAGAAATAGTAACACTTAAAAAGAGAGGGAAAAGAGTTTATGCTAGCAAAGTAAAAATTGTAAGCATAATGTTATTTAAAGAATGTATTTTCTTTCTTGCATTACTAACCATTGCTATCTTCACAGTGGGTAAATGAAAAGAAATTAATTCTGGAATACAGGCATTACTTGTTAATCTTTAATAATTCCAGTTATAACTCAGAACTTAAATAACATGTAGAGTACATGGTTTGGTTTGGTTTAGTGGCCACCCCTTTTTCATCTTCTTTCTCTGGTATTTGATTGTGTCTTACTAATATTTGCTTGTAACTTAACAAAAGAGAAGGGATAGTGCCTATTTTACTGTGGTTAATTAAATACTCTGTAATACAGGGGATATTTTAGGTTGTCTATATGGTTACATGTATATCAGTTGATTACATGTTGCTAGCCCAAACAGATGAACAACAGAATTGGAGAGGGTTTTTTGTTCAGGGTTCTTTTTTTTTTTTCTCCTTCCAATGTAATTTTTTATTCAGAATAAACACAAGAGTCCATTTTGCCAAAGTTTGTTTGCATCTTTAATATAAATGAATAATATCACTGGACTCCCTGAGGGTATTGAAAGCTGTAAAGTTAAACAAATATCTAAGATATTTGAAGGCTCATGGCTTCAGTTTGTGTGAGATGGTCTACCTCTACAACTTACTTTAGAAATGACATGTCATTACTGTCTTTCACAACAAAATCCATAAAACTAAGAAGAAATCTGCATTTAGTTGAAGACTGCCAATTGGTTTCAGTGTATTAACAAATCCAGGGTACACATTCCCCCACTAAAATGTACTTTTTTTTTTTACCATTCTTACTTGAACATGGTTGGGAAATGCAGACACTGAAGAAATGTCCCCATATACTGTATTATCTTCTGCTGTCAACGGTTCCTAGCAGGCCAGCATCCTAAACTAGGAGAGGACAGAAAGATAGAACAAGAGAGGGACAAAGTTTAAGGTATAGCTGGCTATGAAACCTGATTTTATAATAAATGTGAAATAAATAAGTCCTTGCCACTTATGGTAATATTAATTCTTTCTGATAGGCTTTTCCTTCTCTACAAGGTAAGGTAATGGGAAATGCACAGCTATGGGAGAAATTTTTGTCTGGAATTTTGCCTGAAATGTTTCTGGTGATATAGAGCCACTTGTAGCATCTAGTCTGTTGCCTGCAAATGTGTATGTGGTATACATGGACTGATTTAAGTCTCTGTGTGTTTTGTAAATGAATGGTGAGGGAGATGCTACTTCTCTGTTTCTAATGGTGATAAAAGTATTCTAAATGTAAAAAAAAAAAAAAGATCCAGTAGCACTACTTTCAGCTGGTCAGTTAACACTTTTTTATTTAGTATTTTCACTAGTGAAACTTTATATTATTTAGTAATCAGTCATTTAGCCTAAATAAAGACTAGTTTGATTAAACAAAATATCCCTAGAGCCTTTTCTGTCTTTTACTTTTTCCCTTCTTTCAACTTTTATTAAAAAATCAAGCTTAATTTATTTATGTTTACCTAATGGCTCAGATGGAGTTTAATTGCATAGTGTTGCTTAATTTCTGTGTATAGCATCGGCTATCATGTTGGATCATAGTTGTCTTATTCGCAGGTGTGATTTCAGTGCCAAAACTGCAAAATATTCTATGCTTTTACATTCTTCTCAAATGTGCAAAAAGACTTTTCAAGGCAGACTGTGTTGGACCACTACCAGACTGGCCTCTATAGACCTTAGTAATTTTGATAAATGCAGGAAGTGCTTAAAACTAAGTGAACACTTATACACATTCTGTGGGAATCTCTCCTTTCTTTTTGGTCTGCAGCTTGGAGAGAGAGAGCTTATTTTATTATTAGATTCTAGTCTTCCTCATAAGCTATTTAGCATAAAGATACATGGATGATGTGCAAAATGGCAATTAACTCTTCTCTAGGGAAGGCAATTACTTGCAACCATCCTAATTGCATATATATAATAAGCTAGCAACAGGCACTGTGGTAGCCTCCAAAAGCATGGGACTAGTTAAATGTTACTTGCCAGAACAGGGAAATATATGAGAAACTTTTGGCAAAACATCATAATCTATCTTCTTGGAGATGCCACATCTCTATCCAATGCTGGTGAGTGTACAAGGGAACAACAATGTTAATGCACATTTGTGTTCCCTCTAACTATTATAAATCATGGAGGACTAATGGCTCTAAATGATGAAGAATCCAGCCTTGGGACTACTGGGAATAATTCCATAGGGGCAGCCATACTGACTGGAATAATATTATAATGTGTTTTGTCAAGATTCCCACTGTACCAGTATACTGGATTAATTGGGTGGGGGGTAGTAGAGAGCCAGCTGCAGCAGTCTTTGCCAGCTAGATCTCTTCCACACTAGAGTTCAGCACTTGCCCAGTGAGATTAGTTTTATGGCTTTAGTTGTTTTGGCAGTTTAGACTGAGGATCTGGCCCATTGACAAATATGTGTTAATTTTTTTTTTCTTGGAGATAGTCTCAGCTCTTTTTTTAAACTTATATTCTAATATACCATTCTAAAATAATTATTACTCTGTAGCTATGTTTTATCCACATGTTTTCAAATCTTGAGTCTATTTTTGTCAATACATTTGTTCGATACCATGTATTTTTCTTCTATGTTTTTCTTCTGGACAAATTGGCTACCTATAATAAAGTATGACATGATTTTAAATGAACTACTGGCACCACCACATGAAGAAGACATTTCACACATTTGTAAGACGTTTCACATATTTGTATTCACACATTTGTATGTACTTTGGTTAGTCTATAAGGAGCAAATCTACCTTGCCTTCTCTATGGACTTTTAGGCTAGGGACAGACATTACACACAAATCAGTTTAAGTGATCAGAAACTCATTTAAACCTGTAACAGAACAGATGGTCAGGGAACATAAACCAGGTTGAAAATGGCTGAAACTGGTTTGAGATAAACTTGGTCAAATGTAGTATCAGACTTAATTGATTTGGGTCAAACCAGTTTATGCAATGTCTGTCCTAGAACTTAAGTGCCATAGGTCTCCCTGAAGTGTTGGGGAGGTGATATTACTTCATTTATTCACAGCAACTCTCTAACTTCACTGGATCACATTATGCCCTTAAGAATTGTTACACAGGAAATGGATGGAATATCAAGTTTATGTACTAGAGACTGGGAAGCCATGGAGTGCAGAGTATCTAGTGAACATATCATCACTTATTTTCCTCATTTTCCCATCTTGTCTCCTGCTTCATTCCCCAAGCCTCTAAATAAGTGACAAATCTTCTGTTCATTCCCCATCATATTGGAAACAAATCCAAGGTAGGTAAGCAAGGAAAGAAGTTGTTATAGACATTGAACTGGAAATCTCATGCTGTTTACCTAATAGTTCTAATAGAGCATAAATACATTCATATGCCATCAGAATGCACACCTTCATTCCAAAAAGTGAACCGTTGTTAACCTGAAATCCTTTTCAAAGAGCTTTCTTATGGTGACCCCCATTTAAGTGGGAAAACAAATTTTAACAAATTGTTAACAGAATTTGCTAAACACCTCTCCATATCTGTTTTGAGGAAAATACTATAGGTATAGTTTGAATATGCTGTACATATTTCTAATACAGTAACTGTAAAATCAAGTGTTTGTGTGTGTGTGTGTGAACTGGCATAAGACTGATACAATGTGAAATTCAATGATAGCTGGGTGTCTAATTCCTTTAAGTTTCTTAGAAAATCCCAGTTGTAAACTTAATGACTTACATGTATCAGCTTCTAATGAAAATTCACAAAGGATTGCGGGATTTAGAGGCCAGCCAAACAAAGCCTGAGAACCTGAGTTTTAAAGAATTATTTTATTAGAAGGATTTTGCTGAGTGACAGAAAGGAAAGTAAAGAGTTTAGGAAAAAAGAAGACATTAAGACTAAGAAAGTACCTGATTTAATAAAGTATTATCAGGATACATTTAATAACCTTGCATGGTTTGGTGTTAAGATGAGCCTGCTAAAACTTTGTGTTTGGTACTTGCATTTCAGTAATATAGGATATCTTCTTTTTAGTCTTGGATCCCAAAGTACTTGCCTAATTGGAAGTGTGCTCCTAAATACCACAGCATTGACAGTGTACTTCCGTCTAATTACGTGTGCACAAAATAAAGTATTTTAAAGGTAATTCTGTTTATTTGCCAAGGTTTTAACATGTGCCAGTAGAGAGAAGGGTCATGAGAGGAAGTTGTAACAAAGTCATGTCTTTTTTTGTGATTGCAAATCACTGTAATTAGGCATGCCTGAACTTGTGCACTTAAGTTGGAATATTTAACCCTTAAAATTAATTACTTTCCATCAGACACTTTTATACCTTCCAGTGTGTATGTGTGCTGCATCTGCAAGAAGTGAGCATTTGGCCCAGAACCCTCCACTCTTTTTTTTGCAAGAGAAATATTTTCTGTTATCATTAATTTACTGAGTAAATCTTCAGTCAAGAAGGCCGATATGAGTTGGAAAGAGATTAGCAGCTTTGAAGGCATTGATAAATCAGATGTATTAACACTCAGGTGGAAGAAGTTGATGCATCTCCCACACAAAACATACTATGCTAGATGGTGGTAAGTGTGGGTGGAGGATAGGGGGAGGGAATGTGATTGTATGTGTAGGTATAATAGACTACCCATACCATTGAATACATTAAAAGTGAAATGAATCCACGTGCACAATATAGCACAGGCTGAAATGTTTCAGTACAATGAAAGGTAATAAATAAAATGAAATGGTTGTTATAGCCAAAGCTTTATACTTTCAATATTTCAATCAAGTCAATTTATTTTGCCTTAATTGAAAGATTAACATGTAATGAAACCATGGATTGTTGCATTGAGTACAGAATTCTATTCCTTCGTATTTGGTATATCCTGTTACCAGTAGGAGAAAAGATGAAAAGTTCTTGCTTGCTTTATAAGGAACATTAGAAACACATAATCATAAAAAGTTGGCTTGGAAGGGAACTCTGGAGGTCATCTAGTCCAGCACCCTGCTCAAAGCAGGACCATCCCCCAACTAGATCATACCAGGCAAGGCTTTGTTGAGCCAGGTATAAAAAAACCTCAACGGATGAAGATTCCGTAACCTGTTCCAGTGTTTTATTACTCTCCTAGTTTTATTACCCTCCTAGTTTTTCCTAATATCCTACCTAAACTTCCCTTGCTACAACTTGAGATCATTGCTCCTTATTCTGTCATCTGCCACCACTGAGAACAGTCTAGCTCCATCTTCTTCAGAACCATCCTTCAGGTAGTTGAAGGCTGCCATCAACTCGCACCTCAGACAGTGTCCACACAAGCATGGACATGTTTCCCCAGGGACAATTAGCAGCAGCACACCCTGGGCAACACCATGACACACCCTCTGGTGCATGGCAAGCTATCTGAGGTGAGGTAGGAGAGTCTCGGGCCAGCAACTGTATCTGTAGTTCCACAGAGTGCACGTCCTGCTCATTTGGACACAGCCTGTCTCCTTCTCTCCATCCTAAATAAACCCAGTTCCCTCTGCCTCTTCTCAGAAGTCATGTCCCCCCTTCACCATGTTTGTTACCCTCTGCTGGATGCTCTCCAATTTTGTCCACATCCTTTCTATATTGGAGGGCCCAAAATTGGACACAGTACTCCAGATGTGGCCACACCAGTTCTGAATAAAGGGGAAGACTCAATTCCTTTGATTTGTTAGTAACACTATACCAATGCAGCCTAGTATGCCATTAGCTTTCTTTCCAACAAGGGCACACTGTTGGCTCATGCAGCTTATTGTCCATTGTAACCCCCAGGTCCTTTCTGCAGAGCTGCTGCCCAGCCAGCCAGCCTGCAGCCTGTAATGGTGCATGCGATTGTTCCATCCTATGTGCAGGACTTTGCATTTGTCCTTATTGAACCTCATGAGATTTCTTTTGGCTCAAGCCTCCAATTTGTCTAGAATAGGTCACTCTAAATTGTAGCCCTACTCTCCAGGATATCTACTACAGTGCAGGGCTTGTCCTTATTATATCTCAGGAGATTTCTTTTGGTCCAATCCTCCAATGTCTAGATCTCTCTGAATCCTAACCCTATCCTTCACTGTATTCACTACTCCTCACCTCACCCACCCCAACTCAAAACTTGCTGAGGATGCACTTCATGCTATTTTCCAGGTCACTGATGAAGATATTGAACAAAGTGGACCCCAGAACTCACACCTGGGGCACTACACTTGATACCAGCTGCCAACTAGACATCAAGCCATTATCTACTACCCTCTGAGTGTGATGATCCAGTCAATTTTCTGTCTATTTTACAGTCCATTCATCCAACCTGTACTCCCTTAGCTCCAGGAATGTTGTGGGAAACTGCATCAAAAAAAGCCTTGCTAAAGTTGAGGTATACTTTTATCCATTTATCTCAGCATGGAAGGCAATCAGGTTGGTCAGGTATAACTTGTCCTAATCACCTTCTCTAAATACTTAGACATGGGTTCCTTGAGGACCTGCTCCACGATCTTTTCCAGCAAGTGAGGTGAGGCTGATTGGTCTGTAGTTACCTGGATCCTCTTTCTGCCCTTTCTTAAATATGGGCACTACATTTGCCCTTTTGAAATTGTCCAGGACCTCTCCCAATTGCCATGAGTTTTCAAAAATGATGGCCAGTGGCTCTGCAATCATGCCAATTCCCTCAGCACCCTCAGGTGCATTCCATCTGGCCCCATGGACTTGTGTACATCCAGCCTTTCTAAATAGCCCGTAACCTGTTCTTTAGCCACTGTTGGCTGCTTATCTCTTCAAACTGTCCTGCCAGGGACATTTAGTTTGGGAGCTGTCCTTGCTTGTAAAGACTGGAGTAAAAAAGGCATTGAGTACTTCAGTGTGTTCTACCTCATCTGTTACAAGGTTGCCTCCCCGTTCAGTAAGGGACCCAAACTTTCCCTGATGCTTCTCTTTTTACTTCTTAAAAGCAGTGTCCATATCTTTATCTTTGTACACTTTCGTGTTTTTGTTGATTCAAGAGATCTTGGCCATCAGGGATCTCTACATGGAAGTGGCTCTTGTTGATCCC
>JAGPOW010001296.1:64960775-64985402 GCA_030014935.1 Caiman crocodilus
CCTTTTTGTGATTTAGTTTAGTAAAGAGTTCCCTGCTAAGCCAAGCTGGTCTTCTGCCTTACTTTCTAGTCTTCCTGTGCATCGGGATGGTTTGTTTCTGCACTCTCGGTAAGGTTTCTTTAAAGTACAGGCAGATCTCCAGGACTCCTGTCTCCCTCAGACTGGCTTTTAAGGGGATCCCACCCATTAGTTCCCTGAGGGAATCAAAGTCTGTTTTTCTGAAGTCCACAGTCCTTACTCTGCTGCTGTCCTTCCATGCTTTCCTCAGAGTCCTGAACTCAATCATCCCATGGTCACCGCTGCCCAAGTTGCCATCCACTACTACATTCCCTACCAATTCTTTCCTGTTTGTGAGCACCAGGCCAAGAATACCATGGCTCCTAGTTGGCCACTCCAGCACTTGCACCAGGAACTTGTCCCCAACACTCTCCAAAAACTTCCTGGATTGCCTGTGCACTGTTGTATCGTCTTCACAGCAGATGTCAGGTTGAAGTCCCCCATGGGAAACAGGGCCTGTGATTAGGAAACTTCCACTACCTGTTTGAAAAAAATTGTGTCCTACTTCTCCAATGGAATGTGCACCACCTCCCCTGTTGATAGGCCTCAATATCGGTTCTCTAGGCAAACTGCTGCAAGTAGAGAACGTGACTTTTTTTGCTTGCTGTCAGAAGTCACAAGCTTCCATCTTCCACCTTCTTGGGAGTCTATGCTTTCTTTCTTGTCTAGCACTGTCTGTGACAGTCCTTCCACCACAATCCTGGAAGTCTCTTTCAACACTGAATCAATGAAGTACCACCTTCTCACCACCTCACCACCATCTTCTTCAGCAGTCTTGCTTGCTCCCTGAGGGGAACCCCCAGTAAGCACCGCTCCCATCACAGGCACTCCTCCACCTGGTCTGAACCAGAAGGAACCTGCAATCTGCACAGTGCCAACCCCAGACCTAGATGGGAAGCCTTAATGGTAAGCAGTCTGCTTGCACTTGTGAGGTTTCCATCATGGCCAGAAGCAGTGGTAGTAGCTCTTGCATTGTGACATCCACCAGCCACTTCCCCGTGACTCTTAATCCTTAGTCCCCTTTTTCTAAGCACACCTTCCCTGACAAACTCAATTGTGAGCTGGCCTGTTTTACTCTTTTTTTTTGGTCCCGAAAGGCTCCTTTTTTTCCCTGCTTAGACTCACTAAGTTTAAAGGTTACCCCTCAAAGATGGGGGTGGAAGGAAATGCAAGTGAACTGCCTCTAAATGGCTGCCCCTGTTTGCTCATTCCCTATTTGCTCAGGGAGTCTCCTCTTATGCTTTGCTGGGCCTTGACTTGCTCTTTCCTCTCATTACAGCTTATGTCAGGCACAGGCAGTAATTGCTTAGCTATCAACACTCACAGCTTCTCAGAGCACATGCCCAGTATGCATACAGTCCACCAAACAAACACTCAGTAAGCCAAACGCAGACAACCCAGGATCATTTAACCTCCCAGGGCAACATTTGGTGCCTGGGTTCTCTTCCTCTTCCCTTTCCTCTTTCCTGCTTACAACAAACTGCTGCAAACTGCTTCCCCTTCCTGCAAACTTAAAGATGAATTAACATTTGATTTTTTTTTTCCTTGAGCCTTGTTTTTCTTGTAAAGCCAAAAGATGCATCTGCTACTTGAACAAGTTATCAACTGCAATCATTGTCCAACTAAGACTTCCTATTGGTTCTCACACACATGGATTCATCATTTATTGAGCACATACCTTTTTATGTACATTTAAAAATTGCTTGCTTCCAGAAAACATGCTGAAGCTTGCTTTGAAACTGTAGGCAGAAAAGATACCCTTTGTCCTGGCAATGAACAAAGGGTAGAGAGTAAAATCAGCTTGCAAATAAAGGTAGAATAAAGACACTTGCTCCAGAAGCAAAGGCACCAGCTACAGAATCAATTTTGCATGTTTTGGGGGGGACCCCCCCACTGCATGGGCCTGGCCTGGCTCCCAGCAGGAGGTAGCTGGGGAGGGGAGGCACATGGCAGAGAGGTTCCATCCCCCCTCCTCCAGCTGCTGCTAATTCATAGATTTCATAGACATTTGGGCTGGAAGGGACCCCAGGGATCATCATAGGATCCCAGCAAGATAAGCATCCAAATGTGTCTTTCAAGGTGTTCAAACTGGATGCTTGAACTACCTCTGGCAGCAGTGTATTCCAAACCTTGGGGGCTCAGACAGAATTTCTTTCTTATGTCCAGCCTGAATTGGTCACAGTGCACCATTTGATCTTGTCATCCCTTGGGGTGCTCTGGTGAAAAGCCATTCCCCCAGATCCTGATGAGCACCCCTGATAAACTTATAGGTGGCCACCAGATCACCCCTGAGCTTGTGTTTTTCTAGGCTGAAGAGTTCCATGGCTCTCAGCCTCTCATCATAAGGTCTATTTTCTTGACCTTTGTTCATGTGTGTGGCTCTCCTCTGCATTGATTCAAGCTCCTCCACATGCTTTTTTAATTGTGGAGCCCAAAACTGGATCCAGTACTCCAGCTGAGGCCTCACCAAAGCTGAGTACAGTAGAAGAATGACATCCTGAGATTTGCTTGAGAAGCATCTATGGATGCAAGCTAGCATTTTGCTCACTTTACTAGCTGCAGCATCACATTGAAGGCTCATGTTCATCTTGTAGTCAATTATGACCCCCAAATCCTTTTCATCCATAGTACTAGCCAACGTAGCACTGCCAAGCCTATAACCATGCTACAGGTTTTTCCTCCCAAGGTGGAGAACCTTGCATTTTTCAGTGTTGAACACCATCAGGTTCTCATCTGATCTCATTTCCTGAGCCTGTCAAGATCTGCCTGGATCACCCTTCTGTCCCCAGGTGTGGATGGTTTACCTCAGAGTTTGGTCTCATTAGCAAACTTGGCCAGTCCATTTCTGACACCAATGTCCACATCATTGATGAAGATGTTAAATAGTATAGGCCCTAGGAGAGAGTCTTGAGGGACCCCACTGGTGACCACACACCAAGATGATTGGCTCTCATCAACCACCGCCCTCTGGGTCCTACCATAGAGCTGATTCCCCAGCCAGTGAGTTGAGGACACACTTAGCTAGTTTAGCCAAGAGGTGATCATGGGATACCAGATTGAAGGCTTTTTTTGAAGTCGAGATATACAATGTCAATCTCTTCCCCCTTGTCCAGGTAATTGGTCACCTGGTCATAAATGGAAATGAGAGAGGTCTTTCTTGACCAATCTGCAACAAACCCATGCTGGGTGTCCCTCGGAATATTGCCTTCAGCTAGTCTGTTTAAGGATGGCCTCCCATGGGACTGGTGGAAAAACAGACACAAAGTACCCATTTAGCAAGTTCACTTTTTCCTGGGCATTTTTTGTCAGTTGTCCCATCTGGTTTAGCAGGGTTGCAACATTGCCCTTGCTTTTCCTCCAGCTCCCCACATATCTAAAAAAGTACTTTTTATTATCCTTGATATTTGTGGCTACCTAGAGTTCCATCGCAGCCTTGGCTTTCCTGTTTTGCTCTTTGCAGGTATGGACCAGAGCAGAGCAGTCCTCCTTAGTGGCGGTTCCTGTCCTCCATTCTTTGTAGATGCAGGAGGTCTGCCAGTTCCTTGGAGAGCCAAGGGGGCTACTGTGCCCTTTTGCTGTCTTTCCTCCAAAACAGAATGGACTTTGTTTGCACATCCAGGATTGCTCTCTTGAGGACCAACCACTTATCCTGAATTCTCATCTCCTTTGGGTTGTGACCAGACTTTTTAGCTTGTCAGAGTCAGCTTTCCTGAAGTCGAGGACTTCTGTATTACTGTCTGACTTGCCAGCTTTACAGCAGATGGTGAAGGTGATCAGCTTCCCTTCGATCATTAGGTCACTGATTTAGGTCATCCCTGGTTGCCAGTATGAGGTCAAGCAGCACTTTACCTCTTGTTGGCCTGTATACTTCCTGCATCAGATAAAGGTCATCCACATATGAGAGAAAGATTTGTGACCACCCAGATTTGGCTGAGCAGTCCTTCCACAAGATGTTTGGGTAGTTAAAGTCTCCTATGGCAACCATACACCAAGAGCATGTGGCCTCAGCCAATTCCCTGGTGAACTCTTGGTCAAGATCTTGACCAAGGGTAAGGGGTCTGTAGTAGACTTCCACCATAGTATCCCCTGTGCTGTGTTCCCCACAGATTTTAACTCAGAGGGTCTCAAGTCCTCCGTCATGGGTGCCAATATTAGCTTGCAGGGATGCATAGCTTTCCTTGACATAGAGCTATGCCCCTGCCCCTTTTGTCCACTCATTCGATCCTGTACAGGGTATAGCTATCTATACCTGTGGCCCAGTCATGGATGGAGTCCCACTGGGTCTCCGTTATCCCAATGACATCATAGTTATTTGCATTTTGTTTATTCCCCAAGCTCCTGGCATTTGTATATAGGAATGCAAGTGTCCTGTTGGGGGTCCTTGCTCTGCCTACATTTTGTTCCAGGGCTGGGGTGGGATCCCTTAAGTGCCTTGGCCTGCTGGCTTTGCAAGGGTTGCACAGCAGGCCGGCAATGGCAGTAATCTTCCCCCTCCCTTCACTGGAGGGCTTAATTTAAAGCTCAGTGGAGCAGGTCAGCCACTCTGGCTGAGAAGAACCTCCTCCCCAATGGAAGGAGGTGGAGGCCATCCCTTCCCAGCAGCTCACTGCCTCTCTCTCTAAAGAGCAGACTATGGTCATGGGAGCCAAAGCCTTTTCAATGACACCAGCACCACAGTCTTTGGTTGACTAATGTATTCCAGCTGGTGGGGTGGAGGCCATGCATGGGCCTGGGGAGAGGGGCAGTCTAGCAGCATCCTGGGAAGCTACTGGAATTTCCCTGCCTGCTGGACAGGGCCAGCGCAGACAGGCTTCAAGTCCCCCTACTCTACTCAACAAGCAAAAACACCTGTTGGATTCAATGGAGTTCTAACTGACACTTTTTGTGTAAAGAACCATAAGTAGATCATGTCCCCCAACAGACTGCCTAATAATCTGTATGCACTCTTACTCACTCTTCTCTTCCTCTCCGCTCCCATGTCCACTGACTTCACTGGGAGGAGAAAAGTGGGAGCAAATGGTGGTAGCATGCAGATCCTGAGCTCTGGAGCTATGTGAAAGCAGGGACTAAACATAGCTACCACTTGTCTCTTCTTTTCCTTGCTGCTTTTCTGTGATAAAGAAGGAAAGGGAGGAGCAAGGGAGGGGAAATGGTAGTGGTATTCCCTTGCTATGATCTTGGATCTATCCATTATTGTACAATACCAAGTCAATTGTTTTTCAGAGGTTAAACTTGCTACAGTTTGGGGGAGAATAGTGATTTTATTTTAATAAGAATTTTGTGATTTTCAGCAGTCTTTTTCTTATAATGAGTAGGAATTAAAATGTAAAAAGATCATAATTCTCTTAAAATGAAAAGCTGTAATACTAGAACCCCTGATTTTTATTTTTCTAAATTGTTAATTTGGGGATACCTTGGGGCTCAGGCTCCTAAGAAACCGTAAGCTTAGGAGACACAAATAACACAGTTCTCTCCTGTGAGGAAGCTTGAGCTGCAAAAGGGCTGAATAAATTACTTGCCAGGAAAACAAAGATTTCTGATGGGAATTAGGCTGGTTCATATGGAATTTCCACAAAACTGATCTATTTTCAAGAAATGTCTTGACTGGAGTAAATAATCACACTTTTTGTTCCTCAGGGACTTAGCAGTGAAATGCCTGTTCTGTGGCATGCAGATAATTTGTTTTATTTCAGTACCAGGCGACCTAACCAACAGCAATTGTCCAAAATCATTTAATACATATATGTAGCCTTAATATTCTCCTTGGCTACGATGATGGACTTGCGGATGTAACATGCTCGTTTCCTTTCTGACAGGTCTACTAAATTAGACAAATATGCTTCCTTTTTTAATGAACTGGCTACACTTAACATTTTTTTCATTTCCAAGATGTAAGTTCATGTACTATATTAAATGTACAGGCTTGTTTACATGAAGAAAATGAATACTGTTCTACCTACATGTAGTGTACTTTTTTCAGTGCATTATGACTACATTAAGACTTTGCAGCAGAGTATTGTTATGGAATTAAGCTATGTTGGTGTAAATACTGACTTTTTTTCCCTCTCTTTCTCTTCCTATGATATGTCTATATTAGAGGTATATACCTATGTGGCTATACATGGAGTGCATTTCTTAACCAAGAAAGTTATAGTAAAATAATCTTTGTAATTTTGTTTTTTTAATTTAGGAAATGAATGCACCTAGTTTCATGGAGTAGATGATAGCACTCTGGTCATCTCATACATATGCTTGCTTTCTTTGTTAAACAAACAAACAAACAAAAAAACCCAAATGCAGATGTCATATTTAAAAAATGCAAATGCTGCTATTTGTGTGATTATTATATTCCCTTGAATTACATATCCAAAGCAAATTTATTCCCAAGTAAGGCATGCAGACTACATTAAATGTTATGTGGAAAGGAGAGAGGAGATGACATATCCAGGTCTATTGTCCAGATGCAGTTTGGAAAATCTAACAAACTCCCAAAAAACAACATAGGCCTTACAGTCAATTAATGAAAAATACACATGGGCTAGGGAAAGAAGTTGCATTCAAACCAGTTTATATGATCAGAAACTAGTTTCAACCTTATCAAAACAAGTTCAGAACACAGGAACCAGTTTCAAAATGGCTGAAACTGGTTTGAAATGAGTTGGGTTGAATGTAGTATCAAGTATCAGACTTAATTGATTTAGGTCAAACTGGTTTATAAAACGTCTGTCCCAGACCTCTTCCTGGTCCAAGTTAAACCACAGTCCCCCAGCACCCCAGAATGCTTTGCAGCCCTGGGTTGGGCTGTGCCATCTGCTCCAGAAAGCAGGATTGGCCCCACCCTCCTACTTTCTAGCTGGGGCAGTGAGGGCTGGTTGACAAGGGGGTGAGGGAGCTGGGGACCACAGCCAGGTCTGCTTGTGAGTGTGAGGCAGCCCCTGCCAGACTCTTTTTCCCCACTGAAGGGGTCAGGGCATGGGGGGGTAAATTCTGAGAGGGACTGACCCCCCCAGCAAACTCTGACTGGCATCTGGGGCAAGGGAGGGGGTTTAAACCCTTTCCCCAGCTCAGTGCACTGACCCCAAGCTGGAGTGTGGCTACACCCCCTGCTTTCTACTTGAGTGGGGCACAGGGTGGGAGGTACAGCCTGGGAGGGACTGCCCCTCTGCCCATCACCAGGGAAACCCCAGCTGATAGCCTGACTGTTCTGAAGGAAAAGCTGGGTCTGCCTGCTTGTCCAGCCAGGTAGGAGCAATGTATGTATGTTCCTGGATGGAGACAATTACAACCTCCAAGTGGGAGTGAGCCCTGCACCCAGCTGGCAGCATGAGGAACTTGTAGTGTGGGGTGGGAAGAGCTGTATATTAAATAGCTCTGTGGCATCAGGAGGCTGAAGAAGAGCAAGGCACATGCCCCAGGGGTCCCAGCATGCAAATGCAGTGGATGGCTAGGCAGCAGTGTGGAGGCAATGCTGATGCAGCTGGCAGCTGGACTGGCTATGTGTGATGAGTCCTTTGTGCCTGTGACTACCTGGGCTGTCTGAGAGCTGCTGACAGGCCCAGGGCCTGGCAGCTGCCTGCAGTGGGGGCTTGTGCATGCAGACACTACTGTTGCACCTCCTGCATGGTGCCTGCTCATCCATCTCATGTGGCAGTTACAGCACCTCCCCTGTGGCCACCCCATTGCCTAGGAAATGGTCAATGGGACCTCCATGCTGCTGCCTGGCCAGCCATTGCGTATGTGCACTGGGACCCCCAAGGACCTTTGAAGCATGTGCCTTGCTGTTCCTGCTTAGGTTCCTGATGCAGCAGAGATGCTTCACAGACACACTGCCCCATACCACCTCCCTTGCTAGCTGCAGTTTCCTCTTGCTACTGGCCTCACTCCCACTTTGCCATTCTCAGGTTGCTGCTGCCACACCTGCCTTCAGCCAGGCGCATGAACATTATACCCCAACCTGGCTGGACATGGCTTTTTCCCCTAAGCTGTTAGGCTGCCAGCTGGGGTTTTCTTGGGGGGCAGTGGGAAGGGGGGGCAGCAGTCCCATCCAGGTTGTTGCCTGCCCCACTTAAGCTCTACAGTAGACTTGGCAGCTGCTGGGCAAAGCTCAAAAGTGTACCTGTCAATGTACTAGTTGCCCTCCCCCCGCCCCCGACACACACACATCAGCAATGTCTTCAAAGTGCTCAGGAAGCAGGTACAGCTCCTGTGCACCAGCCATGCATGCACAGAAAAACATGCCCTGACACATGTGAATGCACACACATATGCATGCCCCCCTTCCTCAATGTTTCACTTCAAAGGAGAAAATGAAGGGGGTCTGAACATCTGCCAGTCTCCTTCTCAGGGATGTAGGCAGCCCAGGCTTTGCCAACTGCTGCAAGAGATCTGCATACCCCCCCGCCCATCGTTGCCAGTCTTAAGCTTCCCTAGACCTACACAAGGCTAACTAAAGCAGTGCTGATGGGACAGAGGCTGAGCGTGGCTGACTTGGGGCATCCAGAGGCAGACTGAAAATGACCATCCTTACACTTCCCCCTTCAGCCAAAAGGTTGCCAGAAAGTTTGGGTGCAAAATTTAGCATTGCAGGGGTTAGCAGCAGTCATTCACTTGGGGGAAGAAAGGGGGAAAAATAGGTGGTTGATTGTTGGTGAAGGGAAGGGCAGCTAGTACCTTGACAGCTGATGCTTTGGAACCTGGGTTGGGGTCTCACATGGGCCATGGTAAGGGATGGGAGGTTTAAAGCACCCTCCCCCGGCCTCAGGCTGCTAGCCCTGGGCTAGGGCCTGGCTATGCCCCTTCGGTTCAAGCAGGGAGGGCGGGGGAAAACCTTGGCGCTTCAGTCCTTTCCCTTTGGCAGTGGCTGGTAGGCTGGGAGGCGTGCTCTTGCACTGCCCTGGGCTCTGGCCTGAGCCACTGCAGGCATGTGGCTGCATACCCTGAATAAAAATGAATGTCTGTTCACTTGCTTCTCAGTTTAATCCCTGCAGCTTAGACTAACTTGCAAAGACTGAATCTATTCAGCCCCAGGTTTTTTTGACTGTACATAGCCATGGGGAGAGACATCTAGGATGGAAGCTTGGGCATCTAATCAGACAGCATTCAATGTATAGAAGAATTAGACAGCTCTCAATGGCTGCTATATCTCAGGAAGAGAAGTTTGTTGTTAACTTCTCCACTTTATTTATTAAAGAATATAAACTTGTCACATAGTAAATTTCAAAGAGAAATAACAATTATAAATCACAGATTAGAGAAGTTTTGCCAGCATGTATTTTCTGAGCAACTGGTTAGACAGATCCATTTCACTCCATTTGCTATGATAAAAATGGAAAATAGTATTTCAAAAGTTATATACCAAAGCATGAATGTGTTTTTCTTTTAATGTGTAATGTTTGTTTCTTATCCTTCTATTTTATTATAAATGTGTGATGTGAACCTGTCTATCCCCTTCTCCTCCCCCCCCCCCTTTGTTCTGTATTCATTCCCTGCTTAACATCTTGTCAGGAGATTTATCTCCATCTTATCCTTAGGATACTTAAGGTGAGCTTGAAATTATATTAAACACAAATTAAACAAACTGCAGTTAAAATATGATATGCTGTTATGTACAGTGAAAACCCACCCATCGCTACCACATAGCTCTGCTGATGCTTGTTTGTGCTTTTTGAACAAACTAAAAGGTTTGGACATGCTTGTATGTGCTCTGAATTCCTTAGTGTGTCCCTATATCATGCTTGATAATCTATTGTATTCTTTCTCCCCCATTCTCTCTCTCTCTCTCTCTCTCCCTCTCCTTTTTTTTAATATATTTTCTTTAGTTAACTTTTTATTCATATTCTAATAGTGCCTAGAAATCCTGTGTTGGAACAAATTCATAGAGTCGGTATATATGGTCCCTATTCCTCTGGAGGTCCCTTCCCCTTACTCTTTTTGTATCTAGGATATTCTAAATCCATACATCATAACTCAGGATTCAGACTAGATAAAAAAAAAAAAAAAAGTTTAATGGCTTCTAAAATAGGCACATTATACTTGTCTTGAGCTCTTGAGATGAAAGAGGCTAGATGAGTTCAAAGTAAGACCTTATTCTGTGTGGGAGGAACAAAAATTGCAGGAAACAAATACATAGCTAAAAGGTTAATGGCAGGAAGTCTGAAGACTCTTTCAACACTGATTGTGGGAACTTTAGGAGAACGTGAGCCTTGTTGTAGTCCAGTTAGTGAAGGAAAAGAAGTAGTTCAGTACCATAATGAGTAAAGCATTTCTACTGACCCTAGTCTGTAGGGAGCCTACTTGCTGAATAATTCCTCAGCAACTCCCTTCCAGCCCCTAACAACTATGAAACTTATGAATGGACTGAGGTGCTCATCTGTGAAATGGGTAATCCTCATTTAATTGGCTTTTAGATCAAAGCAGTTTAGTTGTTGTTATTTCTTTTAATTCTGAAAGTTGAAAAATAGAAATCAATACATTTTAATCTTTAGAATTTAAAATTGTACATAAGAGTATGAAAGCAAATCCCAAACCCAGAAATATTAAATATTTCTGTTGTACTTCAAAACCTAAGAAGCCTGGAAGGACTAGCTACTATACCAAGTTGGGTTTTTTGCCTTTTTACCTACTTTCTGGTCTCTCCATTTTCTTTATGCTGCAAGAGCTCTAGTGACCACACTGAAAGAATATGTATGAACTAGCCAATTGCCCATCAAAAATGAGGGGGAAGAGGGGGCTGAGATGGAGTGTCGCCATCTAGTGCCCTATGCTGCCACCAGTCTCCTTTTTTTACAGGGATTGGGGTGGGAGAGCCCAGGCCAATGCTGCTGGCCTGGGCTTCCCTACACCCTGTCTGGTCCAGACAGTCCATTCAGCTTGCAGGGAGTGGGGTAGGGTAGCAGAAGCCAGCTCCCACCCTCTGTCTAGTCCTTGTTGTGGCTTTGGAATCATGGCGGTGCTCCCCCACGCTTGGATCACTCTGATTGGCTGTTTCCATCAGCCAATCAGAGTGCGAATAAAGCATTACAGACAGACTTAGGCTCTTATAATATTAGAATTGTAATAAGATATCCTAGCTTAACTATCTGGCCTGTGTTAGATAAAAGGAAACATTGGGTCATTTTTGCAAATATGCACTTGTAAATAATGGGTTGGATGTCTGGCCTTCCTTTCCAGGATGGATATGGGGATTGTGAACAGTAACCTGAATCTAAAGTATTGAGGTCCTGGCCAACATTGAGGATGAAACCTACACCCATAGTTGAAATGTAGATGATGACTGATAAGTGGGTAAGAGGGAGAGGGGAAGAAGGTATCGGAGGTTGGATTTTCACAATTGCAGAACATGTGTTCTGAAACCAAGTTGGATTGGGAGCCTTACCACCCTATAGTAGAGTGATTACAGCCTTGGTATCAACCTTGTGCTTGGGACTGCCTTGAAGTACTTCAGTTGCATTTGAGGAATGATTTTTAATTGTGTTGTTTTGAATTTAGCAAGTGAATCAAATAAGAGAGCATTTACCATCTGGGAAACATTTTCAAAATGATTGTCATTTGATGCAGTCTGCTCCAGTCTAAAGACAACTGCTTCCTTAGAAATCTTAGTTGATTTGGTCAGTGGGAAAAAGGCAGGATAGTTTAGCCCTGTCAAGAAAGGACATTAATGTGTACAAGCAGCGTCTTATTTCCTCTGCCCCTCTTACCTCCCACTCATTTTTTCCCTTTAGTTACTATTCAGCATTGCCCACAAGAGCTTTGAGGCTTCAGAAATGATAACATCTATAAGCATGAGTTTTCTTCTCCCTCCAAATGTTTTTCTGCTTTGTCCTTGGTTATCTTATTTTCCATTGTACAAACCATCGGGGCAGCAGGGCTATTGGTGTACCTTGTGCAGGAGTCTGTAACTTGCTGCCACTTAATATATCAGATACTTAAAAATAAAAAATTGTAATATAGTATTTATTTTAAATCTGAGGAGTCCTTAGTTTGAAACAGACTTTGCCTTTAGGCGATCTGTTGGAGAGACAAACCAGGGTCAGGAAATGAATTTTAAAATTCTCACACATCAATAACAAAATATATCTAACAAGTGACTACATATTTGTGTGTAGAGTATAATCTGAAAAGATATGGCACAGCCTCATTTATGTAACAGTGCTAATTCATGCTCTTTGTGCATACAAATCAGTACATTTTATGTCAGTCTATTATTCCGTTGCACTCTTCTACAGTAGTAGTTAATGTACCACAGTAATTTGTGGTAGGGAAGAGACCTTTGTCCACTTTGCATGAAGCTGCTTCTGAATTTTTTTCATCTTTGTATTAACTGATATATCCTTTAAGATAAACGCCTTCACTTCCAAGTGTAGTCCTAAATAGATAGGTTTTCTTCCTTATGAAAACCTAATACAAGAGAGGCAAGGTAAAGCAATGCAAATTCATATCCTACATCTTTTTAACCTCTGTCTTACCGTCTTTGACAAAGGGCAAGAAGTAGAACAAAGAAGAAAACGTTTTTGTTTATTTTATATAAAAGATTTTAATTTACAACTATAGGAACAGCTGAAAAAGTTCCAGTTCTGAGATCTTAGTTGGAGGTGGGTCTTCTAAAATGTGTAATCAAAACTGTACAACGGAGCACTGGGTGAGTAGCTGCTGAGGTAATCTTGTAACTGCTGCTTTATTCGAGTTTCAAAGAGATGGGCCCAATTTGCAAAGCTTGTTTCTGGGCCTGAACTTGAGTTGTTCTGATTTTGTAACTTATTCAGGACCATATATATAAACTTATATATAAAAGTTGCTATTCAGATGAGAGTTGCTTCTTCCAGTTCTATGTACAAGGAGTTCTTCAGGTATGGGCAAATGTCAATACTTCTATTTTTTGTCTATAACATTCCACTTTTATGTTCCTTGTTGGTGGGTTCCAGTACCATATAGCTATTTATAGTAAATTATAGTGTTGTCTCATTTGTATCAAGGCGCTCTTGTCTGCTACGTGGCTTAAGTTTTCACTTCCAGTGATCTCTGACTGTATTCCTGAGCCTGATTCCCTAATTAATTTATAGTTATTCTTACTGATGTCATTTTTTTTTTTTTAAATATATGCCCCATATTCTATCTCAGTAGAGATAGAGGAGTTGGGTTCTTTAAGAGTACCTGACTGCTTCCTGTGGTAGGAGTTGATTTCCTACCCCGCAACAACGTCATTTGGTCTTTGGTCATTTGAAGCCCTATGCCCTACCTGAACATACCTAGTTTTAAATATTTAAAAAAGAAATTTCTGAATTGGATTTTCCCAAATCAAGTCCATTTTTACTTCCTCCTACTCCCCCGCATCCCCTGCAAACAAGCAAAGAAGTGAACAAAAATTGTCAGGCTCTTTTTTTTTCTTTGCCTCTTGTTTTTTTTCTCTATTTCTGTCTCAACTCACGAGGGCTAGAAACTTTTGTTTTTTAATGAAAACTGAAATACTTATGTTGTCATTTGACTCAGACTTTCAACAATTATTCATTTCTAGCAGTAGAAACTTCCTGAAATTTTCCACTAGAAAAATTCTGTTCTCTCTCCCAGAAACAGCCTGTAGCTGCCTCTTCTCTGTTCTCCATGCCTCCCCAGACAGGGATCAGCTTGGGGAACAGACACTGCTCTACTCCCTAGCCCTATGGGGACTGAAGCAGTGCAGCAAGGCCCCTGCCATTCCCCAGAGTTGGGTTCCTTGATTTGGGGAATGGGTAGGAAGTTGTGAGCATTCAAGCTCAGTGCCTGTTTAAAGCTGGACCCACAGTCCTGTGTGAGCACACATCTCTAACTGCTGCAGCAGAGGCAGGGGGAAGATCATTTGAGTGGTTCAGGCAGCAAAGGGAAGCTGGTGGGGCTGGGAATCAGGTTAGAGGAGAGCCTCCTTGAATTTGGTTCACAGTTCTGCCATTACTGCTGCAGCTGGCAGTCCCTGGTTTGGGGAAGAGTCAAGGAGCAGCAGCTTCTGCTCCCCTCCCAAACTAGTCTGGAAGGGATGGGGAGCAGCAGGCCTATTCCTCAGACGTTTGCAGTGGGGAAGAGACAGAGATGAACTCTGGTCTCTCTCCTTGCAGCCAGAGAGGAGCATATAGGTGTGCATTTTTCAGAGAGTTCCCCTCAGATGGGAGATCTTCCAGGTTGACACAGGGTATATCTTTCTCCTGGAGAGGACTTGTTTCCCCTCCTTGTAGTTTCTACTGAGAGCGTGGTGGGTTTTTTTTCCTGGTAGAAATGTAACACCTGTACATAACCTAGGAGTTGAAGCTTAGGGGAAAATATCAAATATTATGAGCCTTGTTTAGACTCCTAGCTTGAAGTAGTAACTCCTGGGAAATGCTAGCGGAGGAGCTGGTTTTCAGATTTACCATCACCGCTGGTCCAAAATCTGCTTGTAGTTGCAGCTGCGAGCTCTCAGTTCCAAGTAAAATTCCATCAAGTGCTTTGTTGCTTTGTGTAGGGGTGAGTCCTTGAACCCTTCAGCCACACACTTGCATGTTAATAATATTCTTCATGCATTGGCATTCTCAATCTCGCAGCTTGCTGCTTAAGGTGTCAGCAGGTGCAATGACCTGGACAGGAATATGAAGAAATTAGTATAATAATCTGGTTTAGAAATGTGAGGGCTTTTTTTTAAGTGGCTTCCCTTATGGAGCTAACTTGCAGATCCAAAACAAAAATGCAAGTGAGAAATGTTAACACTAGTGAGCATCACCTTTTTAACCTGTTTCTATGTACTACTTAGGGAGGTAGAAGTTCTATGGGGAATGTACAAGAAGAAATACTGCATGATGGGTTCTTGGTGCTTTGTGCTTTTAGGGAATAACTGGAATGGACTTAGTGGGCGTATCTACACAAGACACAAAAGGCATAGTAAACCAATTCTACCGCATATTAACACAGCACAAAAAATTTCTAACATACAGAATTAGTCTACCGTGCATTAGTGTTACTAAAAAGCATGCACAAGTGCTAATGTGCAGTAGCACTGATTATGGAGTATTAAGTTAGTATCTATGATTACGGATACCATTCTTTAATGCTTCTTAATTACAGTGCATTAATCAACATGTAGACATGTCCAGTGATGGTTTAGTTTGGTTAACTGGTATTCAGATTTTTTGCATACCTTTTTATGGCCTGCAGAACTGCCAGACATGTCATAGTAAAGACGTCCTTTTCAGGCTGTCAACACTTCATGCTTCTGCTTTTCCAAGCAGTGTGGCAAGAACTGCCTGCTGATAGAGAGCAGCACTTCCAGACTAACCTGTGGTGGGGTGGGGGAAGAATTGCAAAGGTCATAAACACTCAAATACTTTTGTATGGAGGGGGATAGGAAGGAAATAAATCCCTCCAAAAAGTAGTTTCAGTTGTTTTAGCCAAAGATTTGTGTGTTAAGCAAAAACCTCCCTGAGAGGTTTTGTTATTAACAGTAAGTACTGCAATGGGTCAGTCGGTTGGGAGGGGACAGACAAAGAGCCTTTGCTCTCTGCTATTGGAAAAATGCAATGGCATCTTTGATGCTTTTGCAGTAAGCTTGCTTTTGGTCCTTCAGTGTGCAAAATCTCTTTAGGGTTCATAATTGTGGTGACATTAACTGTTCAATTCAGTGTGTCATCATGGGATTAGCTGACAGAGCAGGATTCAGACGAGAGCATGCTTTGTATCCCACGAAAGGTGATACAGCAGCCATGTTCCTTCTGAACGCCTCGAAATTTCGGATACATTTTGCTTACTTCATGCACAGTACAGCCTAGATTAGATGGCATTCCTCTGTACTGTCACCAAGATGGCTGTAGTTAAAAGCCACATTCAAATTTATTACTGATTACAGTAATTCTCTTCTTATTCCCAAGTCCAGGACTGAGGCCTGACTTTCTGTGGTACTTAGCATGCAAACTCCTACTCAAGGCAATGGGAATTGTGGATGCTCAATACCTCAGAAAATTGAATAATTAGGGGATTAAAGCAAAATTCTCAAGAGTGTACCTCTAATAACTTTAGAGGTATAAGGATTTTCCTAAGTCACTTAAAATATGATTTTTCAAAAGTATCTAAAGTTTGGAGCTAAAGATAAATCTTACTACTGCTGTAGTTAGTGATACCTCCCAAACTTAGGCTAGTCAAATAATAGCTTCTGACATAACTGGTTTAAATTCATCATGCTTTCTGTCACAAACTTGGTCAACAAAACTGATTCTCTGAAGAACTTCACCATTATACAGTTTTTCTAACTAGAATAATAAGATTTAAAAAATGACTCAGTCACAGTTTGACAGTGTCACACAGGGATGTGTGTGTCTCTGGTTTAAAAAAAACCAAACCTTCTGTTGGTATAGCAGAATGGCAATTGGATATCATCTCTTAAATTTAAAAAATGCTAAATATCCTGATTTTATTTTTTTAGGTGTCATTCCAACTTTTCTCAACTAAGAGAAAACACTGCCAAACCTTTTCTGAGGCACTCTGAAATGAAGATAATTACAATGAAATGGTGACCAGTAAGACCAAGAAAGCAGAAAGGTGAAATGGAAAATAATTCAAGTAACACTAGGAAGTATTTTGGTTAATGTATAGCTTACCTAGTAAGTTTAACAAGAATCATGATATCCTTTAACTCAAAAGTTGTTTCTTTCAGATAGAAATGTACAGCCTGATATTTTTTGACTTGTAGCTTGAAAAAATGCAACAATGAAAATGAATTTCATGCTAGTAGACACTGTTAAAACTAGATTTAGCTGCAGTCACATTAGCTTAGATAATGGGAGAATTTTTCTTCATTGAAAATGCTCCCTGTCGCTTAGGAAGAACTCACTGAGGCAGCCTGCCATCTAGCTTTTTCACAGCAAAACAGACTTGCAGACTGCAGATGAGAGACTCAGGAGCAGAGACAATTTTAACTTAGCCATCCCTAATTTATTTCAAGCTTTTTCAATTCATCTTCACTGCTGTATGCACACTGGAACACCAGATTGTCATCCCTTGGGAACAGAATGCAAACGGGGATCTAGAGAGCTGTCACATCCCGAGAAATATTTAAATTGTGCTGATTTTCTTCTGGAGTACTGAGCAGAGGGAATGAAACTCTCCATCAAGTCATAGCTTTGCGGGCAATAGATCAGAGGATACTGCCAGTTTTCTAATGGATTATTGTTATCGGGCAGGTTCGTCCTGAAGGTATGTAGTTACTCTCTCAATTCATTACCCACACTATTTACCAGGCAATGATCTAATGAATTAGAGAGCCTAACGTATTAGGAAGAATGTTAACTAAGTAATCTGTATCAATTGAATGATGACACTTTATTGCATCATGCTTGCAGGTAAAATACTCTGGTACACTTACTGTATGTAAGCACCTACTGTTAAGTGCTCTATCAGCAGAAAACCAAAACAAAACCACTGTTGAAAACAACATTATCATAAGTTAATATTGACTGCCCTGAGGGTTTTGTTTTTGTGTATTGATGAATACTGAAGAGGAAAATCATACTTCTGAAATGCACTTAACCATTTATGTTAATGGTAGTTAACAATGTACTTAAAAGAGAATGTCTTCATGGGGATGTTTTGAGGGAGAACTTCCTTTAAAGTATCCTAAATCAAATTTGGAGTTGGGCATTTTCTCTCCTTGCTATAATGTTACACTTCTTCACATAAGGAATTTAAGGTATTTAATCTTGAAAAAGCTCCAGTGTGAAATGTGATAGAATCCTGTTTCTGCATTTATATTTCTGACTTTAGGGACATATTGATAAAATGTAAGGATTACCATGCACAAATAGGGGTTGTAAAAATAAAATCTATGCAAAGGGATTAGTAGTTCTTAAAGTTCTGTGTGTCTGAGAGTTTCAGTGTGTCTCCCCTAAGCTTAAACATTTTACTGTTGGTCATGAAGAGGGAGCTAAAATAAGACTTCACTAAATTGTAGAGCAGTCAGAAATCTTCAAGCTGTTCCTAGCACAGGAATCACAGGCAATGTAAACCTTAATGCCCTATGTACACGCTAACACAGTTTGCATTGTTTAGTTTGGACTGCCCCAGTCTACATTAACTTCATTCAATGAGGACTAGTTTGTTGGGACTAGAGTCAGCTTTAATTTGGACTACAGACATCCACGTGCATATAGTGATGGCTGTCATTTGGATTAAACATAGAAAAACATAACATCTATAAATGCTCTCAGATGCCACATCCAGGGTTTGCCTTTGCCTCCTATCTAGCGTGTGTTTCAGTTCAGAGACTAATTCATGTTTACCATTCAACTTGTATGGATGCTTAACCTGAAAGTTTTGCAAAACTTTCTGCCTTATTGTCATGCTACTCTATTGAATTGTCTATTAAGTCATACCTGGAGATCCTTGATAGTACAATGTATGTATTTTGGATGCATTTTTGCAAATGGTAGATACTATTTATACTACCTGAAGTCATTCAAATACCCATGATGAGTACAACTGATATAGCATGGGAGTTTTGGTAACACTTAAAATAAGACTGAGACAGGGTAAAGCCATTAGCTCAAACTTTTATTTTTTTAAGAACAGCAATGAAGGGAGATCATGTGCTAGACTTTCCTGTACAACCTTGTTGAAACTTCCTTTTTCTCTTGATCCTCGGATCGATAAAAGAAAGAATCCTTCCCACTTGTCTCCCCCATATACCCTCCCTTCAGGAAAAAAACCCCCAAACCCCTCTTTTTAGTGTTGCTTTCTTTGCTGGATATCATGAAGGACTTGAGGCAGAAAAGCTTTAATTTAAACTCTCCCTTTAGACTCCTACCTTTACCAAGGTCATTTTTTAATTTTTTTTTTTTAAAGGGAGTTAGCATGCTAGGCTGGCTTTTCCAATCTTTCAAGCCTCTTGTTTAAAAATACAGAGCACTTTGAAAATTCTGGCACTCTTGGGTGTTTCAGAGTTTTTAAAATTCATTCGCTTATGAATCTTGGAGGATCAGAAGAGACGTGCATTTCTTATAACTCTCTCTTGAGTGTTCAAAAAAAGATCCTACTTTTTTTCCCCCCACTTGGGGACCAGTTTTGTGCATTTGCTTTTAATGATGAGAATAACAATACTAAGCAATTAATTGCCTACAAAATTCAGCTTTGGGGAAGATCTTACAATGACTTAACCACTGTATGAATTTCCTTAGAATAAAGTGAGATGAAACAACAGACCTTCAAATGGGATGGAGATGGTAAATGATTGGAAACATCTGAAGGTTATTGTATTGGTTGTCTGTCCTAACATTAGCATAATTGTTTTTACTTGTACCTGTCCCATCATCTAGGTAGGGCCTCAGATCTCCTTCTTGTAGAGAGAAATGTTTTTGCTCATTTATTATGGTCTATATATCTGGAACTTTCTTCTGCCTTCTCAAAACATTTTTTGCTATCTTGTGTTGAATGACTCTGTCTCAAAATAAAACAAGGTAATGAAAGTAGATCATACGTACTTGTCAGGATCCTTAAATAAGTAAGCAGTTTGGGCATATAAATGACTTTAAGGATGGAGACAGATGAAATACCCTTCTTTTTTTTTTTCTTCTTCTTCTCTTTTAAAAAAACTTATCCTGGCCTCTATGCTGTTCTGTGTGATGCACATTTATTTAGGAATTATTTTCTGCCACTTTGACTTTTGCAAACTGTTTCCCTAGAGGTTTCCTAATAAGTTATTTTGTGGTAGTCTTGTTGCCCTTGCATTGTCCAAGTGTTTAGTCAATTGCATTGAATGCTACCTCTTTTTTTTTTTTTTCTCTACATTTCCCTATCTTCCAATGGAAGGAAACAATTTAAAGGCTGGTATATCTGTAAGAAATTTCTTGGATGTTAACCTGTTGCCCCGAGGAGTCAGGCCAATGCTCAGGATCTCAAGAGTGCACTGTTAGACAGGAGGGCATGGTGTACAATTGCACATATACAAACACACACGTCAATTAGGCACGTGCATGCGTACACACACACACACTCTACCAGCTCAGGCACATACAGATTCAAACCAGCCTAGGCACATGCATACCTATTACCAATTCAAGCACATACACTATACACCCCAGAAGTTAGACACAGATCACTAATTCATATATCATGCACACAATGCCATGTGTATTTACTAATTTACACATACCACCCATCTACACATACACACAGGTGAGTTCCTAAATTGGGTTCTGTGATGTGTTTGTATGTATGTATGTGTTTGGTGTACTTGGGATACCTGGGGAAAGGTTAAGGTAAGAAAGTAGAAGTGTAGGGAGTGAAAGTTACCAGGACCGGGATTAGAACCAGTAGACTACAGGGGCCTGGGCTGAAGAACTGAGGCTCAGGGGTAACTTTAGGTTAATTGATTAAAAGACAATGCCAAAAGCCTGCAGAACAGGGAAGAAATGCTGGTTCAGAGGCTGGGACTGGAGCCAGAGCTATGGGGGAGCTGAAAAGGTAGGTAGGGAGAGGGGGAAAATGGGGCCAAGGGAAAGTGTGGATGTTTAAAGAGGGGCTCTAGATGTGGGGAGCCATATTATAGCTCCAGAGCACCTAGAGAAGTTGTGGGGAGTGGTGGGTGGTGCTGGGAGCTGGAGAAAGGCTCCAACTGCTGGAGAAAAGTGCAGGACATCCATGACCTGTGGGGTGGGAGGCAGGGATGACTACAGAAGGTGCCAGGGAAGCCTGAAAACAGAGAGATGGACAGCAGAAAATCACAGGAAAAGTGGCAGGAGGGACTAAAAGGTGGCAGGGCAGTGGGAAAGCAGAAAAAGGCAGCAGAAAGTCGCAGGGAAAAAGCAGTAGATGGCATGGGAGGCTGAAAGGCAGCAGGGACAGCATGAAAGAAAGGACAGGCTGAGAGGTGGCAGAAAAGAGGAGATGGAATTAGGAGGAGATTGGGAAACTAGCAGGGTGGGGTTGGGGGCTGGAGCTGAGAGAGAACAAGGCTGGAATTTAAGATAAGGAAGGTACTGGGATTCAGTAAAACATGACCCAACTCGGGGCTGCAAATGACAGTGGTTTTATTGAACGGGGTGACACAATGTCTTATTGGTTCCCTTGTGCACGTGTGCGCACGCACGCACGCACACACACACACACACACACACACACACACACACACACACACACACACACAATGGCAACAGGGGTTATAGAGGCTTGGGGCAGGGGCAGAAGTCCAGGAGGAAAGGGTCCAAATTGTTGGAGGACGTGTGCAGGTAATGTCATAGGTTTCATAGACATTAGGGCTGGAAGGGACCTTGGAAGATCGAGTCAGCCCCCTTCCCAAAGGACAGGAAGTCAGCTGGGGTCATAGGATCCCAGCAAGATAAGCATCCAGTTTGCTCTTGAAGGTGTTCACTGTAGGCACTTGAACCACCTCCAGTGGCAGGCTGTTCCAGAACTTGGGGGCTCGGACAGTAAAGAAATTCTTCCTTATGTCCAGCTTGAAACGGTCTTGTAATAGTTTATGACCATTCAACCTAGTTGTCATCCCTTGGGGCGCTCTGATGAACAAGCATTCCCCCAGATACTGTTGGTCACCCCGATTAAACTTGTAGGTGGCCATCAGATCACACCTGAGCCTGCACTTTTCCAGGCTAAAGAGCCCCAGGGCTTTCAGCCTGTCATCATAGAGTCTGCTTCCCTGACCACTGATCATGTGTGTGGCTCTTCTCTGGACTCTCTCAAGCTTCTCCACAACCTTTTTTAATTGTGCAGCCCAAAGCTGGATGCAGTACAACAGCTGCGGCCTCACCAAGGCTGAGTACAAGGGGAGAATGACGTTCCGGGATTTGGTTCAGAAGCATCTATGAATGCAAGCCAGTGTTTTGGTTGCTTCATTAGCCGCAGCATCGCACTGCAGGCTCATGTTCATCTTGTGGTCAATGATGACCCTCAAGTCTCTTTCTTCCTTAGTGCTAGCCAACATAGCACTGCCAAGCCTATAAGGATGCTGCTGGTTTTTCTTCTCAAGGTGGAGAACCTTGCATTTATCAGCGTTGAACACCATCAGATTCTCATCTGTCCACTTGCTGAGCCTGTCCAGGTCAGCCTGGATCACCAGCCTGTCTTCTGGTGTGGATGCTTTGCCCCAGTGTTTGGTGTCATTGGCAAACTTGGCCAGTCGGCTTCTGACTCCAGTGTCCACATAATTAATGAAGATGTTGAACAGTAGGAGTCCAAGGACAAAGCCTTGGGGGACCCCACTGCTCACAGGACACCATGATGAGTGACTTCCATCAATTACTACTCTCTGGGTCCGACCACAGAGCCAATTTTCCAGTCAGCGGATCATGGAGGACCCAAGGTGACTAATTGGCCAGTTTCTCCAAGAGGTGATCATGAGAAACCAGATCGAAGGCTTTTTTGAAGTCAAGATATATGACCTCAATCTCTTCTCCCTTGTCCAGGTGATAGGTCACCTGGTCATAGAAGGGAATGAGATTGGTCAAGCAAGACCTACCCACAACAAACCCATGATGGCTATCCCTTAAGATGTTGGCGTCAGCCAGTCCATTAAGGATGGCCTCTTTAATAAACTTTTCTAAGATCTTCCCCAGGATAGAAGTCAGGTTGTTGGGCCTACAGTTAGCCGGATCTACTTTCCTCCCTTTCTTGAAGATAGGCCACATTGGCCTTCTTCCAGTCTTCAGGCACTACACCAGAGCTCCAGGAGTTTTCAAAGATCCAGGCTGGAGGCTGGGCTATGATGCTTCCCAGCTCCTTGGAGTACTCTGGGGTGAAGATTGTCAGGGCGGGCTGACTTGAAGATATCCAGCTTCTTAAGATGTTCCTTCACGAAGTCAGCATTAATGGAGGGCAGGGGATCACCCTCATCCAGACTTCCCTGTCCCGTAGCGGGCATGGGTGTCTGGGACGGGGCCTCCTTGGGGCCGCTCTCTGTGGCCCGCCCACCTGTCCTTGGGCCAACCGCCCGCCTATTCTTGCCCACCACGACTTGATCGTAATTGGTTCCTAATTGATGTTCCATAAGCGGGAGGCTGCCCATTTTTGCCCTGATGCCAGGGGGCAATATCTGCGGCTCCTTCCACCCCATACTGCAGCCCAAGCCTCACAGATGGCATCTCGATCTTATACTAGTCATCGGACCCCTCTCCGGGCCTTAAAATCATCCCCTTGGGACCCGTCCATAGTCCCCACTATCGGGCAGCCTCTCCGCTGTCATCCAGGCTACTGTGCCCCCCGAAAGCCATCTTCCCCTCTTGGGTGTGGTCCCTTCTAAACCTATGGCAACTTGCCCTGGCCCACCTCCAAGCCAGTCGGGACCCCAGGCCTTCAGCTCTGGGCATTCCTCGCGGTGGGCCCTCCGGCCCTTCTGACCCCTCTCTGGGTCCTGGCCCAAGCTTGGGCCAGTCGAGGGTACTACTATGGTCGGGCTGGGTCGCTAGCCCCTCATGCAGTCTCAGGTCCCCCTCCTAAGCCCTCCAAACTCGGGGTTACCCACCCAGCAGTGGGGGCAAGGGGTTAAGGCGCCCCATCTCACCTTCCACCAGGGTGGTAACTGGCCTGGCATTTCCTGGGGGCTCCCGCGTGACTGAGAGCCCCACCAGGCCACCCACTCCCGGCAGGGTGCAGTTTTAGGTCATGCCCAGGACCAGGAGCCTCCTGCCATCCCCTTGCAGCTCCCCCTTACTTCTGGTGTTCTGCTAGCAGCTCTCAGGCCAGGCGATGTTGCTGCCTGGCCTCCAGCAGCCAAACTGCCTGTATTGATATAGGCCCAAAATGGCTGCCCTCATCAGGCACCTGGAGGGTGCCAGCTCCAGGGCCTTAAAGTGGCAGGCACACCAAGTGCCCTGACACAGTGTCCCACAGGACTGATGAAAGACTGACGCAAAGTACCTGTTTAATAGGTTGGCTTTTTCTTGGGCATCAGTTGTCAGATGCCCCATCTGGTTCAGCAGAGGTCCAATGTTGCCCCTGCTTTTCCTCTGGCTTCCCACATATCTAAAAAAGGACTTCTTATTGTCCAAAGCTAGTTGGAGTTCAGTTGCAGCCTTGGCTTTCCTGGTATGCTCCCTGAGGACCGGACCAGTGCAGAATAATCCTCCTTGGAGGTTACTGCCATCCTCCATCCTTTGTAGGCCTTCCTTTTTAGCCTCAGGAGGTCTGCTAGGTCCCTGGAGAGCCAGGGAGGCTGCTGTGCCCTCTTGCTGCCTTTCCTCTGAGATGGAATAGACTTAGTTTGTGCATTGAGAATCGCTCCCTTGAGGAACAACCACTCTTCTTGAACTCCCCTCTCTCTGTGGTCATGGTCCCTTAGGGCCTCACTGACAAGCCTCCTGAGCTTGTCAAAGTTGGCTTTCCTGAAGTCAAGTACTTCCATGTTGCTGACTGACTTGCCAGCTTTTTGGAGGATGGTGAAGGTGATCAGCTCATGGTTGCTGTCAGCCAGCTTCCCATCAATCACTAGGTCACCGACTAGGTCATCCCCAGTAGTCAATACCAGGTCGTGCAGTACTTTGCCTCTCATTGGCCCATAGACTTCTTGAGTCAGGTAGAGGTCATCCATGCATGAGAGGAAGCTTTGTGACTGCTCAGATTTTGCTGAGCGATCCT
>JAGPOW010001296.1:64985502-65029034 GCA_030014935.1 Caiman crocodilus
GCCTCTCATTGGCCCATAGACTTCTTGAGTCAGGTAGAGGTCATCCATGCATGAGAGGAAGCTTTGTGACTGCTCAGATTTTGCTGAGCGATCCTCCCATGAGATGTCTGGGTAATTGAAGTCACCCATGACAATCATGGTCCTGGAGCATGCTGCCTCAGCCAATTCCCGGGTAAACTCCTGGTCAAGCTCAGGACTTTGGGTAGGAGGTCTACAGTAGACTCTCACCATTGTGTCCCCTGTACCATGTTCTTCATGGATTTTAACCCAGAGGGTCTCCAGTCATCCACCCTGGTTGCCAATATCAGCTTGCAGGGATGTGTAGCTTTCCTTAACATAGAGAGCTACACCCCCGCCCCTTTTATCTACATGATCCCTCCTGTACAGGGTATAGCCAGCTATACCCGGGGTCCAGTCATGGGTGGAGTCCCACCAGGTCTCCATTATCTCTATGACATCATAATTATTTACATTGAGCAGGAGGATGAGCTCTTTCTGCTTATTCCCCAAGCTCCTGGCATTTGTGTACAGTCAGGCAAGTGTCCCCTGGGGGGCTTCTTCCTTGCCCACAGATTTTACCAGAGCTGGGGCAGGGGTGGGCTTCCTTAAGTGCCTTGACCCACTGGCTTTGCAAGGATTGCTCAGTGGGCCATCAGTGGTGGTAGTCCTCCTGTCCCCCATCGGGCTTATTTTAAAGTCCGGTGCAGCATGTCAGCCAGTCTGGCTGAGAAGAACCTCCTCCCTAGGGGAGAGAGGTGGAGGCCATTTCTTCCCAGCAGCTCACTGCCTCTCTCGCCAAAGGACGGGCTGTGGTCATGAAAGCCAAAGCCTTCCCAACAACACCAGCACTGCAATCTTTGGTTGACCACATGGATCCTCCTCCCCCTTCTCAGCCCATAGCCTGAGACTGGGAGGATCGACAAGAACACCACCTGTGCCCCCAAACCCTTTAGCCCTGCTCCCAAATCCCTGTAGAGCCTCATGACCTGGCTGGGAACACTCTGAGCTATGTCATTGGTGGCCACATGAATAAGGAGCATGGGATAGTGGTCTGTAGGTTGCAGGAGCTTTGGGATCCTCTCCGTAATGTCTGGGATGCGGGCCCCCGGGAAGCAGCAGGCTTCCTGGGCTAAAGGGTCAGGGTGACAGATTGCCCTCTCAGTCCCCCTCCGGAAGGAGTCTCACACAACAAACACCTTACGTTTTGTCTTGGGGAGAGTAGGGGTGATAGCTGCAGTTGGGCCCATGTTGCCTGTGGGAGTTGGCAACTCAGCAGGCTCTGCTGGAGTGGCAAGAGGTGTGTACCTGTTGCTCAGCTCTGGCAGGGCAGGGGCCTTGGTGCGACGAGCCTTAGGGCCCATGATCATCTTGGTTTATGCCCCTGGCTGGACAGAGCGGAAGGTCCTGGAGTCCTTCTTTTGGCCTGAAGGGAGACTGTGGTCTACCCTCTGCCTCCCGGGGGAGAACGGCCTGGCAGTAGGAGTCTATCTCCTGCTCGCAGTCCCTGATGGCATGCAGTCTCTGGGCTGTGGCCTGGAGCTCCTCCAGCTGGCATGCCAGAAACCGCAAAAGGGAGCAGACCCCACAAGGGGAGGTAACCATGCTCCCAGGCCCGAGAGTCTGAAAAAGGGACAGGCAGCCCCCGCAGCCAAGAGCCAGGGAGTCCGTCTGTGTGAAGGCTGGAATCAAGGGCTCCGTCTGGGTGCCTGTCTCTGAGGTGCCGGGGGGGCACGGAACCCAAGGGGACCCTTGGGGTGCAGCGCGTGCCCATTTGAAGCATGCCTCTGCTAGGCTGGCTACGGCTGGGACTGTCTACCCTGGGGGCTGCGCAGGCAGGGTCCTGCGCCCTGCTGTGTGCCCTTCCATGTGAACTCAACACTAACTCATGCACCAGCAGAGAAGCGTGCCTGTCTGTACAGCCTGTTTGTGCGGCTCCAGTCACATGGCTTCCTGGGGGGCTGGGCGAAGTAGGGGCCTCAGCGGGGCTTGACCTGGCCCGGCTCCACTCAGCCACCTCCTCCCACTCACTAAGGGGTTAGCCCCCTCTCTCCACAGACCCTGCTTTCCTCCAGCTGTGTTGAGGGTCGGCAGGGGGCTCCACGGCTGCTGGAGGGTTTCTGGGGGGGCTTCAGGGGAGCGGGGGTGCAGCAGGCTTTCACCTGCATGTCTCTTGCCGCTCCTGAGCCTAACTGGGGCTTTTCCCCATTGGCAGGCCCTTTTAAACTGTACGCATGCACAGTCGGCCTGCCATCAAGGAAGCTGCTCTTTGGGCAAAAAGGGGGCCCTGCCTGCGATTTGGGGGATCCTACCCTACTGGAGGGGGACAGGTGAGTACCCTGCCCCTACCTCTCTCTCTCCCTGGGGGGCTGGGCCAAGTAGGGGCCTGGGCAGGGCTTGACCTGGCCTGGCTTCACTCAGCCGCCTCCTCCCACTCACTAAGGGTTAGCCCTCTCTCTCCACAGGCCCCGCTTACTTCCGGCTGTGCTATATACCTATCCAGATATATACTATATCTACCATTCCAGGCTGGCAAGGGGTCCTTGTCTGGTAGGTTTGTCCAAAGGGGGATTGCCAGCAGGTTCTCTGGGTGGATAGGAGGTGTGGCATGGTGCCAGTCCAGATGGAGAGAGCGTCCCACTGGGTCTGTCTTCACTGCCCCTTGTTATAGGGGCAGACCTTGTGTGACCCTAGTGACAGGAGGCATGCCAAGGCAAGGATCAGCCCCTGGTGTACTGAGCATGTGTGTTTCATGCAGGAATGTGCAGTTTCGGGTGTCTGTAATGGTGAGAGTTTCTGGTTCTGCAAGGTCTTTTGTTTTTCAAATGTTGGTCTTGTCTCTGTTCCTGGGTGAGGTCCATGGTTCCTGGGTGAATCAGTGCAAGGTGATGGACCAGTCATTATATGCCATTCAGTAGAGGCCTGCCAGTATTTCAATCATTCCCAATCATTCTCATTCATTGGGGAGCCAATTTAAGTGGAAGGGATACGTGACTCATATAGTTGTGACACAGAGGATGCCCAGGCAGAGGGCAGAAGATGGAGGCTTGACATAGAGAATGGAAACTTGACATGACTTTGGTTTAGGCCTGTGTAAGTGAACCATACAATATCCATATGAAACAATAAAAATCAATACGAAAATGATAATACAATATACAACAGTAAAAAGCAATACAAACCTAATAATAATACAATATAAAACAGTGGCTATCCAAAACCAAAAACTTGCTACCAAAATAAAAATGTTAAAAGCTTATCCTAAGTCTGAGCTCACTTATACTTATCTATAGGGAACAGAGAGGGAGAGAAAGTCAGAAATGGTTTGGGAAGGGGAGGGAATGCATTTTAAATTTAAAAAAAAAAAAAAGACAAACTGGAGGTTTGGCTACAAACCAAGTTTCTGCCTTGGTAGTTATTCAAGTTTTTGTGTGTGTACGCCTAGATTTATTGGTTAGACCAGTCTAAGTTGTCTCAAATTTGTTATGCCATTTGATTCAGATTGAGCATTTGATATTCCGTAGTGGAAAGTTCAGTAAAAACAAAAATAAGGACTTTTAAAGTTTAAGGGGTCCTGATCCTTAAAAAGGTCTGGGCACTTAGAGCTGGATCTGATAAATGACTGGGGCATCTGTTTGTAAGTGACAGGTTACGACATGCTTCTCTCATTCCTTGGAGTCTCAGAACAGCAGAGATTCCCTATGCCTGAAGAAGGGTGATTGTGCCCCAAACCATTTTTCCAACTACCCAGTTGGTTTAATAAAATATATCACATCTACTCAAAGAACCTTACCTGCCAAGGTTACAGCATTAAGCTTTTTAGGAAGCTATCCCTGCAGTGAAATTCAAAACACAATTTGAATGGTTTCAAACTCAATGGAAATGGTACTGCATGGGAAACCTAAGTGCTTAGGCTCCTTCTGTAGTACCTGAAGAGTTAGTTTCAAAATTATGTTTTTGTTGCAGCATCAGCTATGCTGATATGGATCCTGGCCTACCTGATTGGCTTTATTGGATGACAAAGACCTCACAGGCACGGGCCTCTACCATTTCAGATGCCTAATCTGTGGCATAACTGCAAATGGGAGAACCTTAGGTTTCCTGCTTATAGACTCATGTCCTGGAATCCCCCAGAAGAGGATTGTCCAGGTTGTCTGTATTGCACTGCCACACACTGACTTTGTGTGCCTCTGCAAATAGAGGAACCCTGTGTTTCCAGATTTGCCCCTCACTTTGGGGGTGTGTTCAGTTATTAGGGGTATGTTTTGTGGGGTCTCTGTAATTCTGTTAATGTGCTGCTTGTGTTTCTATATGGAGCTGTATCTCTCCCATCTGTAAGTACTCACCTTCTATGGAGTGATCTTGCAGGACTCAGTTTCAATGGGGCTGGGTTCCTTCAACCACAGAATCAGTCAACTACATGTATGCACATAGACACACACACAGATCAACAGGACATGCCTGAGCCAGGCCGGGTTATTTAACACTGACAGGCTAACAGCCTCGTATGCCTTGAACTCAGTTCAGCAGGGCAACAGTAAAATGCAGTCAGACAGTAGCACACGGGTTAACAAAGAACATCCAAGTCAGGCCGGACTATTCAGCATAGGCTGATGCCCTCATCTGCCTTGAACACAGTTCATCGCTTATTTCAGAAGGACAATAATAAATATCGTTAGACATGCACTTACATGCTACCACAATACATCTGAGCAGGGTAGGTCCCATCAGGACTTTCAGCTGATACCCTCATGCACCTCAAAACTCAGCAGGTCACAATCTCTTGTCACAGTCGCCCCAGTAGCAACCCCCTTGACTAGCAGACCCCACCATAGTTTTAGGCATTACGGGGATCTTTGGCATAGGTAAAACAAGCACTGTTGCAGAGCAAATGTGGAGGTCAAGGGGGAAAAAAGAGTGGTGAAGTTCAGAGAAAGTATAGCAACCAGCTTGACCGTAAAAGTTATTTTTGGCCAGGTATATGAACTTATGATGATACCAGTAATAGCCATACAAGAGAGAGACAAATAAACAGTTACAATATTACATAATTTCAATTAGGCTTTTGGGAAAGTCTAGCTTGAGTTTGATTATCAAAAGTTTAGAAAGCTGTGTCTGGAGTAAGAGAATAAAAGTCAGGTTCCTGCATTCAGAGACAGAGTTGGGGTCTCACCACTCAGTGAAGCCTGAACCAGTCGAGGTTCCCAGGTGTTGTTGGAGCTGGCAGACAGGCAGAGCTCTGAGCACAATTACAGGAGAGATTCCAGGCAGAAAAAGAGTGGAACTGGTGCAGCTTTTCTGCGTCACTGTTTCACAGAGCACTAATATTTAACCTTTGAAAGATTTGACTAGAGAGTGACACTTTGCACAGAAAGCAAAAGATGCAGATTCAATCTCCATCTTAGGCAGAGGGGATTTAAAAATCAGATCTATGTTTCAGGAGCAGGCCTTGCACTATAAAGGGGCATGGGGGGAGTGGGGAGGAAGTCCTTTCTACCCTCCTGTTGAAGTGTTGCTATTGTGTGGAAGGCAATGAAAGATCCATAGAAGAAAAAAAAAAAGAGAATACAAGAATACAGCTCTGTGCACGTGTGGAAGAAATGGGATATCCTCTTCGAGGATTGTTTTATCATTTTATAGCTAATAGGCTTCAGATAAAAACACCCCTCAAAATAACCCTGGGAACAGATTTTAGGAGGGAATTCATGGCATGCAAAGAAGCAGGACTAAAGTTGCACAGGGTTTTTTATATGAAATATGGAAGTGCCTAGTGAGTTTAAGCAGCTTCCAAGTGAGGGAGAAAACTGGTTGAGTCATAATTTTGGATACAAGCAGCTAAATAGGATCTGACAGAGTTTAGGTACCTCTGTCACTCTTATGAATTTGCTATTTATCCTGTGAAAAGCAGACTTCTTGAAAGTTAAAATTTGTAACGACTAATTATATATATTTTTTAACTGACATAATAAAAACAAAATTTATCCACAGATCCCCCATCTTGCTGTATGGTGCATTCATAAATATGATTTGAATAAAGGATGTGTACTTGTTTAAGTCTATGTGTATATATGTATGCGTATATTTTTTATTGCATTTATAAGTATAGACTGTTTTAGTCTTTCAAACTGAGTTCACATGAACTCAGAGAAAAATGCCTTATTTTGTGAAGAAAACAGGGAGTTAAGATGTTGAGCAATCAAGAGGAGCAGAGGAGATGACTTGCACTGCATCACCTCTAGTAGAGCAGAAAGCACAACCCTGTCAATTTTTTTTTTAACAATGCATTTTGTTAAAGTAAATAAAGCACTTTAAGAAAGGACTTTAATGTATACTACTGCAAAGATTTGAGCATCCTTAGCACTGTTAGATAGAATTTTAGACAACTTTACAGCTTAAGGAGAGGTGTGATTTTTTTTTTTTTTGGTTGATTTGTTTTTTGCATTTGATATTTTGGAGGCAGCAACTAGTCCCAGCTTATACTGATAAGAAGCTGACTCCTTTTGAAGTATCTGCTTTTTCAGGTGAAAGGAATGAACCCAGAGTCCATGAACCAGACCTCTGGCAATATGACAAGCAATGCGAGTTCAAGGAGGATTTCTAAGGTTCAGGGGGTTGTATAAGGTATTCTACACAGAGAAACCTGCCTCTAACTCCCAAGGCTTAAACCTGGATAGTGTAGGCCTGGAAAGTGCAGAAGCTACCAAGCAAGTCAGCTAAAGGAAAATCTTTTAACAGCAGCAGAAATAAGAACTTTTTACTGAGGTTTCTGATGGAGATAGGAAGGGGTTCTTCAGTCACCTTAGGTATGCTACTTATCGTATGAAAGACGATACCAAAGTTACTAGAAAACAAGAAAAAGAAATGAAAAAAACATCCGAGCTCAAAGCAAAGTTAGACATGTTCCTTCTAGGACTCTATTACAAACATCAAGAAAAAAATAAAGCTATTGAAAGTTTGTTTTGGACCATTCTTTAGGATGCTGCATTAAATAGGCATAACACAGAAAATGAAGGTGAAGTGACCTGTGCAGCCACTAATAACATGAAGGATGTGGCAGAGAACAAAGTTTTGAGATCAGGATATGCAAGGCCCCAGGGATGAGGACTCCAAGATGACTATACCAAGAAGGAAGAGAAAGGTTCCTTTCTGCAGGGAACAGAAGAACTAATTTGTCATAGGCAGACAAGGTTATTTTGGGTGAATCTGATATCTTTTATTAGATCAACTTAAATACAGTAAACACTGTTACCCAGAATCTACCAGAAATAGGGGGCTTGGAGAAAGCAGAAGTGCCACGGTGGGCACTTCCAGTTTCACCTTACCTTACAAGTTGGCAGGCTGGTTAATAAGAGTATGTCAGCTTGTAAGTTGGCCAGTTAATGGAGCTTTTACTGTAGTTGGGGGGAAAAAATAATGTTGTTATTGTTATTTTTTTATTTTTTGCTTACAATTTTTTTCCAACTATTTAAGTTGGTCTAATAAAAGATATCAGATTCACCCAAAGAACCTTGTCTACCTATGTCCTTAAACCAACTCAGCTGCAACCTACATCTCTGATTTGTCATATGGATTTAGGGTCCTGGGAAGTGTGCTGCCTGCCTGCAGCCCAAAAATCAAGAAGTCATGAAGACTTGCCCATATAGGCACCAGTGATGCTTCCAAGAATGACCTGGAACAGATCAGAGGAGATTACAAGGCTCTTGGTAAGAAGCATGGAGTACAACCATGTTCTGATCAATCCTTCCTGTGAAAGGCAAGATCCTGGGCATGACCATTGTAATATGCAAGCAAACATATGACTAAGATGGTGTTGTTGACTTTAAAGGTTTTGCATTCTTCAATAATGGATGGGAGGCTCTTGGGAGGATGACTGCTATTATTAGTGAGAAGGCTTTTATCTGAGTTTCTACAAGGGATAGTGGACAGAGAAAGCAATTAAGAAGGAAAGGACCAAGAGAAGCTCAGCTCTCAAAAAGCTCCAGAGAGCCACAGGACAACAACAAGTGATACAAAAGGCAAACAAGAAGGTTGGAACATAGATTGTGTCTGATGTATGTATATAAATTTGAGAGCAAACAAGGTTAATGGGAAGCTGCAGTCTATGAAAAGAATTAGGATCTGGTGGGACAGTTTTTTATGACTGAAAAATCATCACTGAGAGGTACACTCTGATTCAGATGGACCAGACTGGGAGAAAAGGGAATGGTGTTGCCTTACACCAAAAGCCCCCCCCCCCTTTTTTTTTTTTCTACTTGGTCCAGGAAGAAGTAGCAAATCGGAATGCATATGGGTGAAGATGAAAGGTGAAATATATAGCATGGATATAATGGGGATTTATTATAGGCCCACATGCTACAAAGCTACCATGGAGTTGAGGATGGCATCCCAAGTAAAGTACAACAAGAAATTGTTTATTAGATATATAGGGAGTAAAAGGAAGGTCCAGGGAGGAATAGAACCCCTGCTAAATGGGCAGAAACAATTGGTGATGGACAGGGAGGACAAGGCTGAACTCCTCAATGGGTTCTTTGTCTCAGTGTTCCTAAGTGAGAGGCACGACAAGTCTCTCACTGGACTTGTAGAGAGGCAGCAGCAAGGCACCAGACAGCCATGCATAAACCCTGAGATGGTGCGGAATCACTTGGAAGAACTGGATGCCTTTAAGTCGGCAGGCCCGGATGAGCTCCATCTGAAGGCACTGGCCGACATCATTGCAGAGCCACTGGCAGAAATATTTGAATGCTTGTGGTGCATGGGCCAAGTCCCAGAGGACTGGAAAAGGGCCAATATGGTCCCCATTTTCGAGAAGGGGAGGAAGAACGACCTGGGCAGCTATAGGCCAGTCAGCCTCACCTCCATCCTTGACAAAATTTTTGAAAACATTATCAAGGCTCACATTTGAGAGAGAGCCCAACAGGACTAATTACACTGAGGGGAAACCAGCACGGGTTCATAGCAGGCAGATCATGCCTGTATAATCTAGTCTCTTTTTATGACCGGGTTATGAAACACCTGGACACAGGAGAAGGGGTGGATGTCGTATACTTACCCACTAGTCAATGGGTGATGAAAGATGACCCTCTGATTTTTTTTCCCCCTACCCTTTTTTTTCACTCCCCCTATGGAGGGGGGGATGGTAGGGGGAAGAGTATTAAATGCTACTTACCTCCTTTGATGTAAAACACTATGTAAGTGTGTTTGTTTGTTTTGTTTTGCTTTGTGCTTCTAGATTCTTCCTATTCTTGCTCTCTTAGCAGAATGCAAATGCAGTGGCTTTCATATCATACTTGAACTTCTGGTGTTCCAATAAAATACCAGATAGAATAAGTTCATTCCTCTGAAAATACCTGGCATTTCTATTTTAGGGTAAAGGGGCAGTACCTTGCAGGAATACATACTTGGGAGTAGGCCAACATTATGAGCTTATGCACTTGGATGTAGGTTTGTATAATCAGTTTTGCAAATACAATAAACTTTAATTCGCCACTGAAGCATTATTTGCAGTCCCCTTGAATTTATTCAATAGTGGCCAGTTAGCAAGAATTTAAATGGTGGCAAGGAAATGGATCAGTGGTGAATTACCATAATTCAATTAACCAGAGGCCACTGTAGGTTTTATCTGTTTAGTTGGTGATGTTACTATGGCTTGTAATTGAAATATTTGAATATTAAATTTGAAATAGAATCATGTAAATATTTGGACAGGAACATTGTTTCTTTTTTAATTTTTTTTAAAAAAGTGAAATGGAAACATACTGTACTCTGGTGCCCAGCTGTCTTGGTTTTGACAAGTTTGAACCAAAATATTTTTCTCTTGCAAAACGTCCCTAGGATTTTGACTTTATCCCAATTGGGATGAAACCAGATTTTTAAACATTAGAATATGGCTCTTTCATATGTGTGACTTGAGTCTTATTTTATTAACATGTTTTATTGTTTGCTTTTATTTTCTCCTTTTTCAGAGGAGCTATTCTCCAAAGAAAGAAGAAATAAACCTTTACTTTTTCTGCTGCGGCTTTTCCTTTTATTCATTTTCCTATGCTGATGAGGTAAAATGCAAAGGGTTGTTTTGAGAAATTAATCTTCATTTTTACTCTCTCCATTTCTTGGTCACTGTTAAAGTCATAGAAGGCAGAGATAGAAAATAAACCCCCGTCTTTCTATGTAGGTAATTCCCTGAAGCATTTTGTTGTCTGTACAATTAAAGGACATGTTTGTTTGGGGAGCTTCTAGTCTACCCTTGCATCTCTTGGTGCAATCACTATGGTTTCTCTTCCTCTCAAACATATACAAAGATCAATAGCTTTCTGAAATAGAACGGGGTGAAATATGGCGTGTGGCATTCAAGTAACACATTTTATTTGCACCACTAAAAGCTAGAAGTAGCTCCACTCAAATAGTGGAATTATGCATAGGTGTGAATTAAAAGAGTCAAGTACTACATATTTTAGCAGATTTGGCTTCTGTGAGTTGATCAGCCTAATGCTCCTATACCAGTAAAATTGAATATATATATATATACACACACACACACACACTTTTTTTTTACTGCATAGAAAGATAGCTTATTTATTTGAACTTTAAGACTACTTTTTTGCAAGCTCCATGTGAAGAATAAATGAACTCTGTAAACATTCATAGATTCAAAAATATTTGGGTTGGAAGGAAACTCAGTAGGTCATCAAGTCTGATGACCCCAGCTAGGTGCTTGTCCAGTCTCCTCCTGAAGACCCCCAAGATAGGGGAAAGAACCACCTCCCTTGGAAGCCCATTCCAGATTCTGGCAGCCGTTACTGTGAATAAGTTATTTCTTACATCCAACCTAAATCTTTTCTCCATCACTTTTGTGGCCATTGTTCCTAGTTACTCCAGGGGGTGCCCTGTCAAATAAAGCATCTCCTATTCCCTTGTCTCCCCTGATAAATTTATAGGCAGCCACAAGATCACCTCTCAGCCTTCTCTTGTGAAGGCTGAAGAGATCTAGGTCCCTCCATCTGTCTTTGTAGGGCCTTGCCTGCAGGCCTATGACCATATGAGTGGCCCTCCTCTGAACCCTCTCCAGGTTGTCCACATCTCTCTTGAAGTGCAGCACCCAAAACTGGAAGCAGTACTTCAACTGTGGCTTGACCAGTGCCACATAGAGAGGAAGCATCACCTCCCTGGATCTGTTTGCCATGCATCTGCTAACGCATGGTAAACTGTGTTTAGCCTTGTTAAACACTTTGTCACATCGACAACTTATGTTCATCTTGGAGTCAGCTATGACTTCAAGATCCCTTTCTGCTGCTGTGCTTCTGAGAAGGTCATCCTCCAGCCTGTAATTGTTGGTAGTTCCTTTTGCCCAGGTGCAGCACTTTGCACTTGTCTTTGTTGAACTGCATCCCATTTCATTTTGCCTATTTTTTCTAACCAGTCCAGATCTGCCTGGATCCATTTTCTGCCCTCTGGTGTGTTACCTTCACCCCATAATTTGGTATCTTCTGCAAACTCAGACAGGGTGCTCTCCATTTCCTCATCCATGTCACTGATGAAGGCATTGAATAACACCGGTCCAAGAACCGAGCCTTGTGGGACTCCATTGCCCAGATCTTTACAAGTCTATATCAGCCAATATGCCACCCACCTGACTATGTAATCATCTCCATCACAGCCTTTCATTTTATTTACAAGGACAGAATGAGATGCTGTATTGAAGGTCTTCTTAAAGTCTAGGTAGATGGCATTTACCTCGACTTCTGCATCTAAGCATTTTGCAACCTGGTCATAAAAAAAAAAAACAAGGTTAGTCAGGCAGGATCTACCTGCAATGAATCCTACTGATTTCATTTCAGCATTATTTCCCCTTCTGGGCTCCCACAAATGTGATCCTTAATGATTTTTTTTCCAGAGTTTTCGCAAGAATAGAGATGAAACTAACTGGCCATAGTTTCCCAGTTCCTCTCTCCTCCCCTTGAAAAGGGACCACATTGGCCCTTTTTCCAGGCTTGCTGATCCTAAGTTCTCTTTATCGTCTGCTTCCCTGTCCCCCAACGAACTTAGTTTAAAGCCCTTTGGAGGAAATCAGCCAACTTGTAAGAGAACAGACTCTTACTTTCAAAAGAGAGATGAAGACCATCTTATCCCAGGATGTCTCTCTCATGGAAGTGTGAATCGTGGTTGTAGAAGCCAAAACCTGCATGATGGCACCAACTCTGGAGCCGTAGGCTGACTTCCCTGATGAAGGCATACTGATGCTAATGGGAACTGCTGACTGGAAGGATGGATGCCCCCGACTTCCTAAGCCTGGTCCTCAGAGCCCTGCAGTCACTCATGGCACAATCCGGACTACTCCTGACCTCATCATTCATACCCACACAGACAAGGACAGTGGAATAGTAATCAGAGGGCCAGATGAGTTCAGGAATCCTTGCAGTGATGTAGTGATGTCCCAGACCCAGGCTCCGGATAGTCAGCAAACCCCCTGATAAACATTGATAAGCTCTCAAATTTTAAAGAAAGCTTCCTCCCTTGGAGTTTTAGAAATCTAGCAAATGATGTGCTGCTCTGACTGTTGTTGTGTTTTTGTTTGTTTGTGTTTTTTAATGGTGTGCAGGTGGGTGGTTTGGGGTTTTTTTTTGTATTGACCTTCAAAAATCATTATTTGTAGGACATGCAAACTTGTTTAGGGTGATGGTTTTATTTAGATTAAATTCTAAGTAGGTAGGTATTTCTCATTTGTTTCCATTTGAAGGAAAAGGAAGTTATAAATCAAATCCTTAGTGAGCAGTAGTTTATGCTGTAAATGTATTTCACATGATACATCATTTAATCATCTCTAATCAGCAGAGACTACAAAATAGTGTCCCAGTTCATGTCCTTGGATAATACATAAATTTTCACAAGAATCAGGGAGCATATATAATAGTTTTTCAGACTTATAATGTACTTTCTTGTTAGTAAAGGCCAGATGTTGGAAAAGTTTTGTGTAAAATAAATATAGGTTCTATTACCTATAGTTGAGAGTGACAATATGTCTCATACTAGGAAAAGGTAGGCAACCTAAGAACTCAAAATAAGTTTACCACTAATAAATAAAGGGTATTTAATGGTGACTCTTTATTCAGGTCACTACTAACTCTCCTTTATTGGGAAAAGAATACAATTTTATTGTATCATATGACACGAACCAAGTGTCTCTCTTTTTTCTGGTATTTGCAGACTGCCTCAAGGCAGGGAAGGGAGAAAGGAGGAGTACTCATGTGATTACACTCAACAATCCTCCATGGCAAAAGTATAAAATATTAATGAGAAATTACTGAACAGTGGTGCTTTGATGTTTGAATGAGAGTTTCTTTCTTTTTCTTCCTTGCTAGCTACCAAAACTTCTTCTTTCTGGGTTAATTTGGATTCCCTTTTCTTTTTCCAGGCTCCTTAAGAACTGGAGCTTGTTTTCAGTAACACATTAGTGACAAAATTGTTGATAAGTGACTTTCCTAAAGTCCACAAGAAAAAAGTTAGAGGGAATGCAGTCATCTGAACTACTAATTGAGGTGTGCATCAACTCCAGCAGTCTCACAGTGGTATCTGGTGAGAATAGTGATTTAACTTCTACGGCACTGCTCATAGACAGCAGAGCAAACCACCCTATATGAAGAAAGCTGCTCTGATGTTGTCCCTGGTCTTGTCAGGTGGTGACAGGATGATGATCCTTACTTGGCAGTACTATTTTAAAAGGTCACCTGGATTTATATTAATCTTGCATATCAACATTAAAAAATAAGACCTTAAATCTTTTAGTACCAGAAGAAATGTTTATGACCATACCTTCTGATCACCAAAGTAGTGGGCCAAGTTTCTACCTGAAACTTTTACCTGAGCTGTGGCTCATGGATTTCTTCATATAAGAAATCCATGTTTGAATGGCAACTGCAAGTGAAGGGGGAGGAATCCATCTTATTCCTAAGGAAGTTATTTCAGCAGGAATTGTAATTGCTTATGGTGCAGTTTGGGAGTTCCAGTATGTTTCTAGTGTGACGATTTTTTTTTTTCTTGTCCAGCTTCCACTTCCAATTCTTAGATTTTGTTTTGCATTTTTTTCCCCTCAGAATAAAGAACATCTGCTCTTAGCTTAAAAAAAACACATCACAAATGTCTTCATCATGTTTGTATTTGCTTTTTCTTACCATGTACATTGTTTAAACTCCTCTTTTGTAATGGCTAAATAGATTTAGCTGCTTTCTCTCTATACTTTGACACATTCCATGGGATCTGTTTTATATTTAAGGAATTCCTCCTTTAATTCTACCAGCCAATTTTTTTTTTTTTAAAAAAAAACCTTTCAACTTTATCAGCTGCCTGTATTTCCTAATTTTTATATTCCATGCTAATTCCTATCAACTTCCCTATTTGTCCACAGTTGTATGAGACCATATACATATGCAAGTGTTTAATACTTACTTTTTCTGTTATAGAAAACAGACTTTTTCAGTGATTGTATAATGACTTTGTTATTCTGGAGCAAATGATAAGCTTTCTTAAACCTGTTTGCTTTCAGCCTTGGAGTGGGGGCAGAGGATGTGCAAAAATGAAATGGAGTTATGTTCAATTGTACCTAGCCACTAATACGTATTTAGCTGTAGTATCAACCCCTCTTTATCTAACAGAATAAGACCTTATGTGGAAATCCTTTTTTCTATTTCAGCTCCAATATCACTGTGAGACTGTACCATGTAGTTATTTCTAAAGCTTTAACCAAACTAGTTGTGTGATGGAACTTCAGTCTTGCTTGTGGGCCTTTATCAAAGTTAATAAGCTTTGTCTGATGTTCTTCAATTTTTAATATTTACTTTCTTGCACTATCTTGATTTCCTTAGTGCTGAGTCACTTTTGGAAAAGGGACTTAAGTCCTTTTCTTAAACACTTGTGAAAAGTTTCTCTGTGCTCACACTAGAGACAGAGATCATCCCGTCATTTGCTCTTCAGTGAACAATATATGTATGTGGTCTACTAACTTGGTTTTGTTTTTGATGACATATTGCAGTATACAATCTTTATTTCCTATTGATTAATACCTATTGTAATCTTTTGACATTTGTTTCCAAAGAAAGTTATCATTTTCTAAGTATCTTAACATGATATCTGGCTAAAATTAGTCCACATTTTCTGCAGATACTTTTATCTCCCTTTCTCTGTTTCTAATATCTGTACTTGTTCGTATTATTTCTGTCATCTCTAGTTTTCAAAATACTTCTCATTTTATTATTTGTGAACACAGTCTATCTGCTTTTTACCTTATACTTCACATAAAGTATGATGAAAATGTTAAATAAAACCTGATTTAACACTAATGTGTCATTTACCATTATTATAGCTGGCAGCATACTGGAAAAGATATTTGGATACTCACTGTAATCTGAAATTTCCTGGCCAAATTTACAAGTATGTGGTGGCTTTTTCATAAGCATTTGTGAATGACAGTTGGTTAATGGAAATCTTTGTGGAACTAGTCCACATGACCACCTTAAAACTCTATAGTAAGTATGTAAGCTAGAGGAGGGGGATAAATATATGAGCAGGAGTGGTGAAGTAAATGTGGTTGATATGGGGACCTTGGCAGTGTTTGCTTCAAGGACAGCAAGTAGTTAGTTGGTACCCCCATATTTACTTAATTTAATTTCCATCTATTAGTCATTCAATAAAGCCAGTCTTGCAGAAAGGGTGAGAGAAATTTAATCTTAGCAGACATAAATTATACACCCAGTAAACCAGTATGGCGTGTGCGGATAAAAGAACCAAATGAAAGTGCCCAAATCCTTTCCATATATCATCAGACACTTTCAACTGCTTAACTGTGATTCATCGATTTTTGTCTTGAAAAATTTGTATGACAGGTTTGTTTTGTGGGTAAAGTCATTGTTTCTGGGAAGCAGAATAAATCTCCCAAAAGCTTTCCAGTCTGACTTCTATAGGGATTCTTTATTATGAAACAAAAGTTCCAAACAAAGAAGTTCATAATATTACACACTAATCACTTGAAGCTTTCTCAGTTGCTATTAGCTAATGCGTAATAAGAAATCTTCCTTTAATATTAGTAAACCTCCTGCCTATATAGAGAAGCCAACTGTTGGCTCTGGATTTAGGATCCAGATTCATTGTTCGAGGCAGGCAGACCCACCCTCAGACCGACTATGACCTTTCCATTCAATAATAGGCAAATTTATTGATACACAATGATAAGAAAAAATATCTATAAACAATTACACAGTTCTATATATCTACCAAATCCTAGGGTTGTCATCAGAGTACATCTGGCCAGGACAAAGTCTTTATTCTGAGGTTCTTTCTCTTAAGTCTCAGATGTCAGTAGTCTGGAGGTGCAGGTCCACACTCCACCTTCCCCAGCTGGGTGCATGAGATGGGCTGGCTGTATGCCCTCAGTTCATGGTGGCATTCCCAGGGAACAAGGACAGGAACCCTTCTCAGGGGAGGGATAAAGGGAGGGAGAGGTAGGGACTGAAAGGAAGAGAAGGAGAGGAGAGACCCTTTGTTACTCTCAAGTCTCTGATTCTCCTTTCCTCCTAATGACTTTTGTTGGTTGTGTCTCTGAGGCCATATGTCTACATAGCCTTCAGGGTCTTCTCCCAATTGGCCTCTCCCCCAAAAACAGGACTAGGAGGGGTGGGGGGGGGAGGGAGGCCTGCTCTGAGGTCTTGTAGCTGATGCCACTTATCACTTTCTCATGTTACAGACTCCCTTGCTTCCCAGGATTTGTGTCCTTGTTGTGTTAGACAACCCATCTACCTTGAAGGATATGGTATGCCCCCTCAATTCTTAGGCTATGTGTGCATCCATTACCCTTGTTATGTTCAACAGCCTGTGTGCTTCCAGGGCTGTGAAACACTTCATGCGTGACACTTAGACTCTTTAGAAATCAATTAACCCTTGCTGTCTACCTTGAACCCTTCTAATGTGTATATAAAAAGCAAACCTCTAAATGCCATTTCTAAGTCAACACGAACAAGGCATTTTTTGAGCTGGGGTCTCCTTAGTGCTATTTTTGTCTTAATGTAATGCAAATAAGTATAATTCATATTTTGTTGGCAGGCATAAATTTAGGGAGAGGAAATGTTAGGAGTATAGTCCTGCCCTCCCTGAGGGGCTCCCAGTAAAGTGAAGTCTTTCAGCAGTGAATAAACAAACTAAACCACCATCAGCAGCAAAAAACCCTTCTGAGAGTTAGGAGGGTAGCTCCACTGCATTGGGGTCAGACCCAAAACCAGATTATTTAAAGCTAACTTGGACACCTCTTTACTTTTATTGCAGGCTGCAATATAGGCATATCTAGAAAACCCTGCTATTGTATTGTTGTTTGACACTTTAAGCTCCATTACAGTTTAGGGGTAATTCAGGCTCTTACGCAGGCAATGGGTGGAAAAAACAATACGACTTCTTCAACTGTGGTAGATCCAGGAAAGGAGGAGGATACTCGATTTTTAAGAAACTGGAGTTCCTGAGGAGGTGGAGTATAAAAAGTTGTATCTCAGGAAAGCTCTAGCTTTTGAAAGGAAGAGAGTTTAATACCTTATACCTTGATGGGAGGAGAAATCTCCCAAAATGGATCTTTTACTTTGTCTAGCCCAGGTGATTCATTCTGATGATCTTATAGATGGTACAGCCTTAGAAGAAAAACTGTCCTTATATTAATAATATTATGTCCAGATCAGGATGGTGATGTCAAAAAGTCTGCACTTTTCTAGGAGCTAACTCTTTTGAGGCTAATGAGGAGACAATTGCATCTCTTCTTTTCTGCAAAATCTATTTGCTAGGGAAATGTTTTATTAATAAAACAAACATGTTTCAACATCTTAAAACACTTGTTCACTTCAAAAATATTGAATGAAGCCCTCTTTTTAAATTATAGTGCTTGGATAACAGTAATAAACTCACGGAATTAACTAATATTACTATTTGCTTAAATGTTAAATATTACATTTTTGCAAACGTGTATGTACATCCACAATGTATATAACATGATCTATCAATGGAATTCTAGAACTCTGGAGACATGTGTATTGTGGAAAGCCTGCTAGTCCTTCTCTGTTTACCATGCAAACTTTATTCTCTCCCTGAAAAATACTTGACCTAAATGTGAATTACATCAAATGCTCTCAGAATTCATTTGATGTACCACACCGCTCAAGGGGGGTGGGAATTCACTGCTGCACCCTCAAGATCTACCCCAGTTAGTAAAACTACTGGTTCTGTTGTCCCCTTCCAACATCACTCACACATTTCAGTTGAGTTAGCATGTCTAGCTTTCAGTTGACTTGGCGTGTCTAGGATCCCACAGTGTATGATGAAGATATTGCATTTGCACAGCATCTTTGGTCACATTCTAAAGTAATGAAGTGAGTAAATTGAAGCAGTGGGTTATTAAAAACACCGCTTCAATTTAGGGCCCTTTAAACCCTCATGTCATACATATACCCAAACTTACCTGCATCTCCAGCAGCAGAGAGGGGGAGGCAAGCTACCAGAAGGCAGAGCAGTCCCTGGGCAGTGCGGGAGGCTGGTGCTTCCTTCCACAGCAGCCATTCCCTGTCCTCCTCACCCCCCATCCAGTGGCACCCGCCTGCAGGCACCTGGCTCAGGCAGTCCTGGTGGGCACCGTAGCCACAGAAGGAAATGCTAGATCACCATTTAGCTCAGACAGGCAGGCTTGGGGGTGGTGGAGAGAAAAACAGGCTCACAGCTTTTCTCGGGCAGAGCTGGCTTCCTGGACTGTTGCCAAGCTGCCTGCACAGGCTTCCTACAGAGCCCCTGAACTGCACAGAGCGCAGTACTTTACTCCACTGGAGTAGGGGAGCAAGTAATTTAAAGTGCATTACGCTGCCAGATTTTTCTACAGCGGCTGGAATTACTGATGTTATAGGTACTAAATGTAATGCACCATAATTACAATACATTAATGAATGGGCAGATGGACCCAGTGAGAAGCACTCCAATCTTCCTGATGATATCAACACTAGGTACATCTACACATGCAATTAATTCAAAGTAATACATCCTGAACCAGTTTGAGCTGGAGCAAATTTCTTCTAAGTGCAGTGTTTACATATGTGCCTAGGACATCAGCAACTTGAGATGGGGTAGAGCAGTTTACACTATGGCCAGGGGCATAGGGAGTTGGCCCTTGGCTCAGGGTGGTAGCAGAAGAGATGGCTGGGGCACAAGTAAATTATCCTGGGGTAAGATGGTACTATTCCCAACAGTACTATCTTATGGCAGTGTAATTTTAGTTTAGCATTGCACTTGTAGATGGTGACACTTTTTTTTTTTTACTCTACAGCTAATTGGTCTACTCTGCAGTTAAGCACAGGTATAGAGGTAGCCAACATTGATCAACAACAAAGCATGCGGTCCTGATGAAATGCAAACTTAAATATATAAGCGAGGTGGGTGGTGGGGAGTTCTGACCAACTATTTACCTTGAAATAGGTTTTCAGCATCTCATTGCTGATGGACTTCCAGCTTCAGTCAGCATCCAGTATTGGGTGGACAGAAATATCTAATATCAACTTATTATCATAGGTAGATTAACACATAGGCCAGCAGGACTTGGTCCCAGTGGGCCCCCAGATACCTAGCGTGTCTCCTCCCCCCACCCAATTGCCTGGGTTCATTGTTGCCAGGTATGCAATAATTATTGTTCAGTTTTGACCCAGTTTTTATTCATTCACTGGTCAGTTAACATATGCAATATAAATCAAATAAGAAGATGATATACTTATTTGCATATTGTACACCATAGTTTCATAGTTGTTAGGGGCTGGAAGGGACCTGACACCTTATTAGGTCCAGCCCACAGGGCACTTGAGCAGGAAAGATTGGGATCAGATGACTCCAGCAAAATGGGTGTCAAGACCCTTTTTGAAGATCACCAGGGTGGATGATTGAACCACCTCTGGGGGAAGCTTATTCTAAATCCTCGACACTTGACTTGTAAAATTTTTCCTTGTATCTAGCCTGATACAAGCTTCAATCAGTTTGTGCCCATTATTTCTTGTCCTCACCAGGAGGACCTTGGTGAATAGATGCTCCCCAAGGCTAGATGTATGCCCCTGATATAAGCTGCCAGCAAGCCTCCTCTGAATCTTTTCTTCTTCAGGCTGAACAGTCCCAGTCTTTCAGCCTCTCCTCATATGACCTGATCTCCAGTCCTCTAATCCTGTATGTGGCCCTTCTTTGGACTCTCTTGAGCTTCTCCACATCTTTTTTGAAATGTAGCACCCAGAACTGGATGCAGTACTCCAGTTGCAGACATATAAAGATGAGAAAACAAGGTAAATGGCATAGGAAAGACTATATGTCTTTTTTTATATGCCAACCAGTATTTTTTTATAATATTTGAATAAGGAACCTTTGAAGAAATTGCTTTGCTGAGGTACACACATGAAACAATCCAGAAGTGAAGCTCATGCTGAGCTTTCAGATACAGTAATCTTTATATCCCCAATACAACCAAATTTACATAATGGCCAATCAAACAGGAACTTAAGAAACAATAACAGATACTGACAAGGTATCATGAGGCTGTATATTTAAATCTGATTTTAGCATCACTAAAATTTATTTCTTATTTGCCAACATAAATTAAATTCTATATATATTACCTTTACATTTTAAACATTTAGTTTAAAAGGAGGGATGGTAGCTATAATAAATTGTTGTAAAATATTAGAGAATTTTATCTATTGCTTTTGATCTTTGTGAAACTATTTGTGAAAGGAGCAAAACTGTTAGAATGCACCTGCATGTTTGCTGGAAGTAGATGCTTCTGATTCTTAAATTTTATTGTGAGATTTTTTTGAAAGGAAAGGATAGGGATAGATTTTGTTTTCCCCTTTCATCTCTTACAGGTTGCTCATTTTTAATGTTGGAGTTGTTTTGGTTTTTTTGTTTTTTGGTGGGGTGGGGGGTTGCTCTTACTTAAAAGGAAACAGTTCTGAATTTTAGGTCAAAATCAGCTTTGTAAGAATAACAGTGTTCTGAAACTGAATTGTAAAAATCTGTTAACTGTACATGACAAAGTAAAAAAATGAAGTATAATTAGAAAATAAATTACTTGATCCTTCGTGTGGTGTTTAATTCTAACAGTACAACCAGGTTCAATGAAGAACAGAACATACATGATTTTTTTTTCTTGGAATAATTTGACAAAGGTGAATATTTATTCCAAATCTTTTTGGGAATGTAGGCTTTTCATATTATAAAGGAATGATGAGTGTAAGAATGAAAGAGCATATGAAATGGCACTAGATTTCAGAGACAAATTCTATGTATAAACTGTATATCATCCCACCTTTTGTCTCCATCAGTCAGTGACTGCCCTTATGTTGTAGTATATTTTATTTGTTTCCTAATATTTAGTGGTGCCCAAGCAACTAAAGGTGCATGCAGATGGTTGGTGGTAGCAGTCCCTCAATTCGAGGATGATCTCTACCATGGTTCATTGATGGAGCTTAAGATGATGACTTAACAGTCCAATTATTGAGCCATAGTACTGTCCACAAAAGTTGCGGATCTTTCTCCTGCTAGAGTAGGCCATAGGCTGAGAGTCTTTCCCTTTTCCTTCCTCTGCTGTATTTTCTCATCTTCATAGGAAAAACACTACCTTGAAAAAAGCTGCCACTTGATTTGAGGTGGCTGGCACCATTGGAATCAGTTCGCAGCCAGCTAGCTTTTTCCAGTTCTTGGGCTCAAAAGCTCAAGGTAGAATCAATCCAACTGTGAAAATGAGATCATGAGCAAACAGCACATTTCCTCCTTCTGGAAGGAGTTGGGGGGCGGAGGGAAGGAGGCAGGCAAATGCCTTCATTGGCAAGGCCAAAAGGTGTTGGGCAGTATTCCTGCATGCTGCTTAGCCTGGCAGCAAAGCCCAGTAAAGCGGGGCCATACCTGACTGGCTGTTAGGTACACAACTCCCTGCTGTCACCACAGGCCCTCCACTGTGCCCTGCCCTAGTCTTCCAGTGCTGGTAGCCATGGTGGCTCATTGTGGGGAGAACTGGAGAGAGGGCTAACAGAGCTACTCCACCCCAGCTCTAGCCATGGCCACAATTCCTCCGGCTGGGGTCTGTACAATGTGGTGGGTGGGTGGGGTTGCAGTGGGGGTTCTTCCCTGGGAAAAGCTCCCTGACACAGCCCCACCCCCCCATGCGAGAGGTGGCCGGGGGGGGTGCTCCATTTGATCCTGTATCTATCCTGCTATCTTCAACTGGTTTTGACCATTTTGTAACTGGTCTCTTTCCATTAAACTTCTGTTCTATTACAGGTTTAAACTGGTTTCTGATCACTTATACCCATATATGTTATTTCTGCTCCTAGCCTTGATGATGCACTTGAACTAGGTTTAGGTCAGTCTACATAAGTGCCAATCTGTACATAGTTTTAGAGGCATTAGATCCCAGAAGAAATACCTGGCCCAATCTTTCTTAGTTCACCTGAGAGATGCACTAATTTTAGACAGGGCACAGGTTAGCCTGAGCAATTGAATATGTGTATGTGTTGGGAGTGCATCATCAGGGCTGGGAAAGACCAGTTGCTCACCTGAACCCCAGGTCTGTGCTTTTTCTAACCTCCCTTCTCCCCGCCCCCAACCAGGGTATTTTCAGCCCCCTAAACATTGGCAATGAGATTGGCCATGTGCCCCCTGGAAGCACCAGCCGTAAAACCTGAAGTGCTGGCAGAAATCCATTTCCTGTTTCATTGGTTTTGCTGCTGGTGGTTCTGGGCTCAGCGGTAGGCCACTAGGGGACTCCCCCCCACCTCAGCATTCTGGTGCCCCCCTAGACTTGGGAGGCACCAGTCATCCATGCCCGTAACCATCGTACAGATTTACCAGCCTCCTGCCCTGCATACTTGCTAGTCCCCTGATCCCAACAATGTCCTGCAGAAATATTACCCTTCCACTTTCCCGCCAACCCTGCCATACATAGACAAAGTTTCTGGCATGGCCCCTGGCAAGTGTGTACATAGGTTCTGGGAATGCCTGCATATGGTTCATTGAAAATGTGTAGATGACTGGAGTGCTGTCACAGGGCTGGAAAAGCCTAGCCACTCATCTATTTTCAAGGATGCACTTTTGTTACCCTTTTCCCACCCTGATCAGACTGTTTTTAGACCTCCAACCCCCTGATTTCCAGACAGACAACCTCTCCTGTAGACCTCTTGCCCCCACTCCTTTGATCCTACCAACCCCACTCCCCTAACCTGACCAACTTTATATCATGTCCCTAACGTTGCTCCCAGCACCAGTGAATGTGTGTACAAGCAGGAACCTGATCTACAGTCACACAGCTTAAATTAAGCCTCATGGTTGTCGTTAGAGTCCCAGGAATATCTGTGCATGGTTTAAGTATAGCATTTTAAACATGTCAGCTTTATCCTCAGATAGATAGATAGTTAATTACAACAAAGTCAACACAGTAGCCCCTGTCTAAACTGTATGTACAACAGTTTGACAAAGGTTGTCATTATCAACTATAGACAAGATTTGAAATCATAAGACTCTGGTGAACAGCAGAAAAAAATAATGGTAACAAATTGGAAATGTGAAAAGAGCTTAGTTATAAAACCTATCTCCTGACCGTGCAAAATTACCATTCCCTTAACATTAACAGGTCTGCTGTTAGAATTCCATACACATTGTTTGGTTCTGGGTAGAAAATTAAGGTTTTTTTTAAGATGAAAGAAAGTGCTTGAGTATATAGAGAAGTCTTTGGTGATGAAAAATGAGTCGTCATTTGGCTAATAATCCTGGATTTTTCTGTTTAATGTGTGTCCCAGTTAATGGCTGGACTAACATTTCTCCTTCCTGTGTTTGTGCTATTTATGGGAAGTATTGAACAGGCAGAGACATTTCACATCCTAAGGGGACATGGTGATGTCACTACATCTACACTGAACTGTGCACTTCCTAGTAGTTTTAAAGAGAGTTGTGGTTTCTTTACGTTCTCCGGGTAACTCTAGGAGAGAGAAATCTGTCCATCATACAGATTGAATTTCTTTGGCAACTGTCATTTTGGGTGTGCAAGTTATAAATTGCTTACAACACATAATCCAGGTGTTGACGCCCCTAAGCATACTTAAATTGTTGGTAGAGCCTATTGGGTACACTTATATAATGATTCCCAGTGAGGCAAAATTGGGATATGTTCATGTTTGCTACATGCTATTTTACCTGATAAAATTAATCTATGAAAATGAATCAAAATTCACTGGGGAAAAATATACATCTCTAGTATTTTTACCTTCTTTTCATGCTAAAAATTGAACTTGATTCCCCTCTCCTCTCCCTTCTCCCTTGTTCTAGCTTTCTACTCCTACTTGGTGTTCAGTCTACATCTGAATTTTACGTTGAAAATTTAATTTATTCTAGACTGATGTACATGTGATTTTTTTCTATGCTTTCTTTGCTCTATAATTGTACCAATTCTAAAGGACTATTGAAGGATATTGCCTCATTCATTGATATTTTCATGTACTGTACTGACTGCTAAATGCATGGTATTGTCCTTAAAGGTGCTAGCCACCCTGTCTTGTAGTAGCTATTTCAAATTACATACATATTTAGCATCTTAGGGCACCTATAGACATTCTAAGTAGAACGCATTGGAGCAAACTCAATCAATCCATTTTTTATGGACACATTGGAGCAAGTCCCATCAGACGGTAATGAAAATGGTTAGGGGGCTGGGGCACATGACTTCTAAGGAGAGGCTGAGGGAACTAGGCTTATTTAGTTTGCAGGAGACTGGGCTCTGATAGAAGCCTTCAAATACCTGAAGGGTGATTCCTAAGATAAAGCTAGACTGTTCCCAGTGATGGCAAATAACAGAACAAGGAGCAAAGGTCTCAAGTTACAGCAAGGAAAGGGTAGGTTAGATATTAGGAAAAACTTTCACACCAAGGGGGTGGTGAAGCACTGGAACAGGTTGCCCAGAAAGGTGGTGGAAGCTCCATCTTTAGAAGCTTTTTCAGGCCAGGATCACAAAAGCTTTGGCTGGAATGATCTAATTGGGGATAGTCCTGCTTTGAGCAGGGGGTTGGACTAGATGACCTCCTGAGGTCCCTTCCAACCCTAACTTTCTATGATTCTAATAGAGTTTTGAAAAAAAAAATTATTACAATCTTCCAGCAACCTTTGTGTCACATGTTTTTAGAATCCCCATTTTTCAAAATGATGGTGGGTACACATTAAGTGAAGCTTGTTGAACATACATTAGTTAAAATGCCTCTGGAGCCATTTTGAAGTGCATAATGCCTGAATACATGAGACACTGCGGGTGTTTTAGTTAGAGTGGTGCCACCCTGGATCATGAAACTAACTGCTTAGTTTCTTATTAAAAGATGCACATTTTTTTTCCATTTGATCTTATTGTCACCAATGCATATGCTGTTGAATTTGAAAAATAGTTTTCTTCCAATAATTATTTCAGTAAACTTTGCTTTATGTTAAGAACCAGCTAGGTTTAGGTTTTCATTACCAACTCTGTTCTCATGCACCTGTTTTTATTATTTTTCAGCTTTTCACAAAATACAGATCCAACTTTAGCACTATATAAATGGAACCATTAGTTGCACAGAACTTGTCACATTTTTCTTTTCTTAATCGTAGGAAGCTCATTATTTTTAAGCAACAACTCTTTCCTGTTGAGAGAGAGTAAATCAGTAAGGCTATCATTTATGGTAATAGTCATCTCTCTCTGCCTCTCTCCCTCCCTCTCTCTTTCTCTATCTCTGTCTCAATTTTGTTAAGATACTATCAGTGCCTCATTAAATGTTAACATGGGGTCATAGTCTCAATTTTTCTAGGCTAAGTACATGGCATTTTACTTCATACTCGACAGAGAATCAAGATTCAATGGGAAAAGCAGAATTATAAAAATGTTTTAACCTGGAATAAATTTACCAACATTGGAGTGATTTGTTACAGTTTTATGGTTCAATTAACTTTTACCAGTAATTCTTAAAGCATGCAATTATGTCTAAGGTCTATATTCTTATCTAGCTTTCAGAATCATATTATCTGAGAATAGGACTCCAAAATTCAACCCAAGTGTTTCTGCTCTTTTTTTTTTTAATGTAAAATGCAATTGTATAACATTTTTTTTTCCTAGTTACCAATTTTTGTAGGATACACAGATGATCAACATGTGAATCTTTTTGCTTTGAATATCTGAGCAAGAGGTTCTTCCTGGCATTCAAAAATGTTGTAGAATCAAATGATTTTCCTATTCCATGTTTGGTTGAAACAAAGCCCTGCTGAAGATCACAAAAATGAAAGGTGGAGGAGGACAAAGGAGCACCTCTGACGAGAAGCAGTAATGATCCTTGATGATCAGGGTGGTCCCAGGGGATGTAGGACACCAAGCTTCATTTTCTCCATAGTTCAGTCTAAGGGTTTTGGACTTCAACATGGATGTCTCAGGTGAATATTCAGGCTGCTGAGCTCTTGAGAATTTTGAGGGCCCAAGATATCTTTTGTCATCCTGGAAGTTAGTGGTTTTGACTAAACTGGCACATTCTATCGAAGAAAATATTGGTAGTTTCTGATGGAAAAGCTGTCAAAAATGTTCTAAAACACCTTTTATCAATGACTTCTCAATTCATTCCACTCTACTACTGAATGAAGACCATATGCAACATGACCAACAGATCAGTGGTTTGGCCCTAAACATATTTAATCTGCATCTTCTCCCAAATGGCTTTTATTAATTTCTCATAGAAATATCCATAGTACCACCATTTTATGTACCTGTATTTATACAAATGTAGCTGCTACTTCTTTGCCAGGCAGTGAATATATAAATTAAGTAACATATTCTCACATACTTCTTTATGTTGTGTACTGCATACATCTGAGTTCTATTAATATCGGTCGGAGAGAGGTTCTAGTCAAGATGCATAAAAGTATCCAAACATTACTATTAAGCACAGAATCATAGAAAATTAGGGTTGGAAAGGATCTTGGGAGGTCATCTCATCCAACCCTTCTTACTTATTCCAATGCTCATATTTTGTTTGTTTGTTTATAATTACAGGTCCTTTATTTCGCTCCTGATCTGATATAGTATGTAGCTTGTAATTAAACTGAAATGAATTATAAAACTTCCCATGACTTTAATGGGGTCAGGATTTTGCTCCAGAGATCATGTTTAAAGGATTAAGAGCCAGACTTGAAGAATGCCATCTGGCATATAATTACAGTCAGCTGTCCTTTCATTTAGTCTCCCAAGTCATGGGAGTAACTCAATTTAGCCAAAAGATATTTGACATTATAACACCTTTCTTTAAGTCTATAAATACAATCATTGAGCTTTTCCCTTGCAGTGATATTTTCTTTAATTTACAAATGAATGATTTCAGAGAATAAATGTTATTTAGAAGATGAGGATATGTCGTTCCCATGTGAACTATGAAAATCTAGATAGGATTCTTGCCTTGGTATGGTTTTCTTAAAGAATGACTTAACATTATAACTGAAGGTGAAGATGAAACAATGGGCTGCAGTGTGTTCATCAGAGTGTATAATAACTCATGTTACTGATGCATTTAGAGCTAGTGTATCTTGCTAATATATTTCCTTTTACTTATCTAAGTGAATCTTTTGAAAACTCTGATCTTATAAACAGCAAACTTATTTGCTCTTAAAGCCTCGGACTTTAAGAGCAAATAAAACTTGGAGATGGTGGCTCCTCATTGGAAATGTATAGTGGATTTAGCTGTACACTAAATTTGAACATAGTATAAAAGACACCCTTTTACTTTGGGTGTTGAATCAGGCCCTAGTGAAATGCACTGTACATATATGTATGCATGGAAACACAAGCAAATGATTATTAATAATAAAAACACATTTACAAAAAGGGTTGTGAGCATGGTCTGATGGATGATTTTAGTTTGTTTAAACTAGAACTTGATTTTTTTCCCACCTGCTAGGACTGCTGTAGATTACCAGTCCTAGTTATCCTAGAAAGTTATCACATCGATTTTTCCATGCCTCGGTTGGGACAAAGTCCCAGAAAAGAGTATTAGTTTGCATTTAATAGTGGTGGGATTTCATAACTAGGAATGTCTTACAACTCAGGTCTCATGTTTTTTATTGAAGCTTAATACACTAAAAAATCTCTTGGAAAGTATGGTTGCAATCTGCTTAATACGTGAAAGTTTTTGGTAACTTGCATGCTGGAGGTGAAAGCCAGGTATTATGTAGAGATCTTGAAATATATTATGTATATATTTAGTTAGAGAAATATAAGTAAATATACAATGTGCTCCTGCTTAGACCCCCAAGTGATGTGGTGGGAGGAAAAGTAGATTTATATTTGTACTATTTGGAAGGGTTTGAAAAAAATTAGTGAAAAATGATGACATTTTGGGCATTTGGACATGCCATTTCTTCCCCCTCCCTTACTACCTCCAAAATTATTTTTTTTAATGCATGCACCAGAAACTTTTTTATACAGATTAAAACACCAGATTATATTTTCATCTAATTTCTCTGGATATTGCACCCTAGACTTGCACTTTTATTGAGTGTACCAGCTACAAAATAATATGACAAGCCACATACACCTCCATGATCTGGAATCCCTGGTTAATTTAAAGATATCAGATATCCTACTATAGATAATTGTATATTTGATAATTCACTGGTCAGAGTTCCTTGCTAACATTTCTTTAGGAAGCATCTTAATATACACTTGTGGAATTATTACTGTTATTTTAGTTGTTCAGCAATGAATTATGTGGTGTTTGAGTGTAGGTTGTGTGAAAGGGTTTGGGTAAAAAATTTTAGTGTTTCTTGTAAGTAACTGAGCTTCCCTGGAAACTAAAAACAAAGCAAAACAGACACTCATCTACACCCCCATCTCTGCATCCAAGGTAGTTCTCATCATTGCTGAAAGTCAAGCTATTGTAATTGCTAAATAGCAGCTTTCAGTCATTTCCATCTTTTGAAATCTAGGGAGTTGTCATGAGAACCGTAGAAAGGTAAATGTTTTTCTAAACATTTGCAGTGTCAGATAATTGAAACATGTCTAAATTGCACAGATTTTACAATTAACTTTCATATAAACATGAAACATATGTTCTCTCCCCACTTCTTTCATCACACATAATGATAAAATGTTTATTGTGTGGTATACCCCAATGCTATTATATTTTCTAGGAATGTTTCCAGTTGATAGCTGTTGAGTTAATGGATTATTAGTGTTATGCTAATTTTATTTCCTCCTTTCTCACTAATATCCAACTGTCTAATAATGTGTTGTGATGGTAATACAGTGTAGAGGAGTGTAGGTTGTAGATGTGTTGGTCTAAGGACAAAGGCAGATGAGGTTCTTTGGGTGAATCTAATATCTTTTATTAGACTGACTTAAATAGTTGTTTTTTGTTTTGTTTTGTTTTGTTTTGTTTTGTTTTTAAAGCAAGCTTTCAGGTTTAAAAACCTTTGTCAGGCTGAGGAAGTATCTGCAGTTCGTGTGTGCTCTTCCTGGATGGAATGAATAGTAAAGAGGCCAGAGGCTGGTATACATGCAAGAAGGACAGTCAGTAAAGATGTAAATTGAGGAATCAGTGGGTGAGAGACCAGGTTGTGGGACAGAGGGTGAATGAATGTAGTTGGTAAATAGTGCAGAGGTTCCCGGGGAGTCAAATGTTAGGCAGGTTATAATGCGTCATAAATCCAATGTCTATAGTCTCTCAATGTCCCTCAGTTCAGTGTAGATTTGCTTTTAGAGGCAAAACATGAAACAAGTCAAACTCATACTATCTTTGTAACACATGAGCTAATATGCTTCTACATTTAGTAGATGGTAGTCTGATAAAGTAATATGCTGTCCTTTTATGCTGAAGAAGAACACAACTTCAGGTTTGAGTTGGCTGGTATACATACACAAATAGCTATGTAGATGAGCAGAGCTAGGCAGATTTCAAAAGCAATTATTTCATGGCTTTTGTAGCAGGTCAGTAAAAAGTGGTTCTCCAGAAATTAGTCTGTGTGCAAAATAGTTGGAAATATTGAGATTCATAAAACTACTAGGTTTTTTTTTTTTATAACCAGGATGTGTCATGAATTATGTGAGAAGCAAGTATTTTGTTTTGCTTTGTTTTCTGGTATTACCTTTTATTGAATTAATAAAATAGTCAGGTGAGATGTCAGACAAACTTTGGGGTACAAAGTGCCCTTCCTCAGGTCTGGGAAAGAAAGAGGCAGCCTAGCCAAATACCAAATAAAAAGGACTTTTGTTAAACTGTCCTATATACATGAAAATAGTCACTCCAAAAAGGGGGTGAGAGCTGTAAAAATCTTTATCATGGGGAACTTTTCATGAGTAGCTACAAAAACAAGTGAAGAGTAGTTGAACTAGATAGCCTAATTATGTAATTACTGTCATACTATGTCATTATTACTGTAGACTACACAGATGTTAACTGAGTGAGCATGAGCCATATTAAATCTATGGTTAAATCTATGGGTATTAAATCTATGGTTTTTCATGCTTAATGAAAGTTTCGCATTTTCCCCCCAAGTCTTTCTTGAGGACTATGAAGTCAAGGAGGACAAGGACAGCAAAGTCCTTCCTTGTTGGTTTTGTTTGTTTGTTTGTTTTTCAGTGATCATTTGTTCATTTGTCAGAGCTCATTTCTTTAGTTTCATCCGCATACTTTCCATGGAGACAGTTGATGCATTGGATAAAGTATGTCAGATTGTTAGGCGTGTGTAGGATCCATGGAGTCTGATGTTTTTGTTCTGAGTTGTGCTGTCAAATTTTGCATTTGTCATTTACAAAAGTCATGTTCACTTTGGTGGTTAGAAAAGTTTGCTTCTGAAAATTGTTATGGTGAGGATTTGTGGTTAGGAATATTTCTTTCAAAGGGTGATCCTTTTCAAGTATACACTATAACTGATTAATGATCTCTCTTATAGATTGTAGGATTGGATAGTATATGACAATCAGTGACATGGGGTTGGTCAATGGGAAGGTTTCATTTTGTATTTCAGTGGCTTTGTGTGGGACATGTAGGTAGCTTGTTGAAAGGTATGATCTGTTCTTTACCAGAATGTTTCTGAAGTGTATTGCTTTTCTTGAAAGAGAAAAGCTTTAGGGCTTAGATGATAAGGGGAATGGTCATTTGAGCAAGATTAAACTTAAGGTTGGAGAACAAGTTAAACTCATGTAATGAAGGCCAGACTGTCATTCTTACAGGAAAGAAAACCATTTTCTACTAAGCTGTGGGCAATACTGCTTTTTATTTAAAGTACCTATCACCATCATGTTTACAGTACTATGTTGAGTGGATGTAAATATGACTTGGTACTTATGCCTACAATCTAGGACTTATTTGTATCACTTCTGTTATACTAACAATTCCATATACATCATCAGCAATAAAATGAAACTGAAACGAAAATGCAGGATAACTCTGTAACGGTCCCCTGAGGAATGTTGATGAAACAAATGGAAGCATCTTGTTTTACCAACTCCTTCCTTATTGTTTTCATTATTTGTGTCAAGCTAAACCTTCTTACTCTTTTTGGTTGGCAAACCAATGGAGAATATTTATACTTTTTCATTATTTATGAAACAGTTGATAATTATCAACTTCCTGCTATCACTGCATGTATTTTTACCTTGATTTTTTTTTTCAATTAAAAATCAGATATTTTTCTTACAAATTACTGTGCATTTTTAGGGAAGAAAGATTTTCTTGTTCCAAAACACAAGTTTCTTTTCTCTTTCTTTCCCCTCCCCTCTCTCTTGTAATAATTTGCTATATTTATCAGTTCTATCTATGGACGAGATGTGTTGACCGGTCTTATAGGTCCCTGGCAGATGTTACACTTAAGAAATTGGTTAAATCTTATCTAATAACTCAACCACACATTTATTCATTAAATTATGGTGTGATAAAACAGAATAAGAGCAAAGTTATTAGTCAAAAAAATGTGAAGTAGCTTAGAGGTTCCCATCATGCCTTAACTGGAACGTGTGGCCATCTGGTGTCCACTCATGGCTGGGAGTGCCTGGCAGGTGAGAACTCTCAGCCATGGGAGTATATGGAGCCCTTGGCTCTGATTTTGAAGTCTGTTTTGTGTTTTTCTTTTCTTTTCTTTTCTTTTCAAGTTCCTTTCCTCTCATTTCCAAGCAACAAAAGAAACAAAGTTTACTATGCTTCTTGTCATACAGGCTCTAATACAGACAGGTATTAATCGGCTGAGGATCTTCCTTAGAATAGCCATATAAAAATAGGCTGATTACCGGTATACTCAGAGGACCAACTAAAAATATATGCACCCTGTGAGAGTGTTATTTTAAAGTTTTCAGGTGGTGTAGTATTCAGGTGGGCATTATCTGAAGCCATCAGGATAGCTTCAGTTTTGACTAGAAAGGGAGTTAGGAAGCTGCCTAGTTTATGTACCCAAAATGTACCTGACAGAGGATGAACATTCTAATATCTCCCCTTGTTCCCTATTGTCTTTTGCTTAATTGACTCTTCTATAAATGAATAATTGAAATTATAGCCCTTCTGACATTCGGTTAAGATTTAGATACCAGAAATGTAACACATTCTTTTTAAAACTTCATTTGCTTTGCTACCATCCACTCTTTCCAGCAACTGCATGAACTTGTTTGATTTTCAATGAGTTCTACTACTTGATAGCTTTTGTGTTTGATGTACCTGTGTGTGTTCTTTAAATGGCTAGAAATATGAGATGAAATTCTGATCCCATTGAAATTAGTGGAAACTATTCTCTGACCTCATTGTGGGCAGGTTTTCATCCTCAGCGTTTACAACTTCCTACTAGCCCCAAATCCTATAAATATATGTAGCATGTCTTACCTTCACTTGAGTAGTCCCATTGGACTCACTGCCTCAGGTTAATAAAGAAAAAAATATGTGCACCAATGTTTTCAGGTCTGGAGGTTAAATTGGTATAAGTAAGTCAATTCTTAATAATTATATTAATGTTTTAGTTTGTATCGGTGAAATACTTCTCTCTCGTCTGCCTTTTTTAATGACTTCCTTAAATTACAATAACAACAACACGTATTTGGGGGGAGACGGGGAAGGTGTAATCTTTCATAAGTAAAACGTGGTTAATTCATTATATTTTTATATTATATTAATATTTCAAAATACTGGATTACTTGCCTTTTGAAACTCAGAAGCATTTATTAATCAACCATTTTGTGTTGCTGCATAAGAAAACTGTATGGAAAAGAAAATTAATTTTTTTCTTATTTGAAAGCAATGTAATATTATACCTCATTATTTTAGAGTCAGTACAACTCTTTGTATTTCTAAGAAATGTAATAGTTTTTTCTATAGTTTATAGCTTTGTCATATCTGACTTGTCATAACCAAATCAGTTGAGCGTCCAAGTCACAATAGACCGTATGGAGTCATTACCCCAAATTTGGTCACGTTCCGCTTCGTTAGTTATTCCTACCTAGCAGTCCGTTATTGGCCGCTCCGGATATATAAAAGTTCATGCAGCTTCTGCCCACGTCGGAGACCTCCGAGCACGTGACAGAGTAATCACGGAGGACTCTGTAGTGCGACCGAGGAAACTTGGCGGATTGATCACCCGCCAATATCTCCCCGTCACTGGGTCCTTTTGACATACCCTCGTTATCCTGCAGGTTCCTTTTCGTTCAAAAACTCATTAATTAGCAACTCATTTAATTATCCATGACAACGCAAGCAAGCTACCTCGAAGCCTGCACTGCCATTCCACACAGCGTAAGTAAAATAATCTTTTAAAACCAATAAGCTGTCTCGCCCCTCCATCACCGGCCCGCCTGATGTCCGATTAACTTAGCGATCCTCTGAATGGCTCCGGCTGCCCGAGACATGACTGACATACTGCACAAAATGGTTATATAATTCACACTCTTCATTTATAAACTTGTCACTGGCAGTATTTCATTCTTCATCTTTAAGAACATTCAAGGCGATCTTTTTTTTTTTCCCTAAGAGGAACAGCTGAAAGCAACTGAGCTTCTGGCAATACGTTTCTATGAAGTTTCAGAAAGTTTGATGAAATTTGCTATGGAATAATTTATCATTGCCTCGTTAATACAAAATAAATCTACTAGGATTGATATCATAATTAAAAATACTGCAGACACTTAAGACCTTCATAAAAAGTTAGGCATCTGACAACTAGAATTGAAGGGACTGGATTTCCAGACCTACACTTCTGAAGTCTCTTCTGTTACTCATTTTAAATGCTGCCTTTTGAAATGGCACAGTGCCAGTTCACCAGGGATGTATCATTTCTGACAGAAAAGAGCAAGGAGGGTCAGGAGAAACTGTTTTGGAGAAGCACTTGAGCCTTGGGTATTTTTGTCATACCAGCATAGACGAAGTGTAATTTTAAATTAAAAGTATATCACTAAATTTTCAATGGAAAACTGAAATAAAAGGCCTATTACTTAATTTTTACTTGTACAAAAATGCTTCAACTCAATAAGTGGCTTATACTTTCTTCTTTCAGAAATAATTATTTGAAGTTATAGTATAATTTCCTATCAAAAGTGGGGACACTTATGTAAACTGAGAGTGACAGTTTGCTTTTGTTGCAGTCTTTCTGAGAATTTTTGCTGCAATTAAGAACAAAGCAGATTAGATTGACTACAAATCTGGATGCGAGAAACCTGACACCTGTCCTAGTTTAGCAAATATCTGTGTCATCATCTATTGTTGTCCCATTGCGCTTTGTGTTGGAGGATGGCAGTGAGAAGTGGAAGATAGGGCATTGGTTCAGGTCTCAGAAGTCCTGCCAGACCACACCCCTACTTAGGTTGGGTTGCCTATACTGCCTGCAGTTTAGAGTTAGGCAGCTTAAACTAAGCCACCTAAATTGGTCCTTGTGAATGCTGGTTTGCACCCTTTAATACCATATTTTTAAAGCTACTTAGTTTGCCTGTATATGGTATTGACTCTTTGTTTGAGCTGTGAATATATTCTATACTCTAACTATCCAATAAGGACACAGATATTTTAGTAAGAATCAGAAACTGGAGATGAAGCTGATTTGTGACAATACAGAGATGTGTTCATGCATGAACCTGAGCCCTGAGCTGGCAGGTGGACACTGGCCCAATACAAGTTGTATAGACTTCTCCATTCTTGGGATTCTCAGTATTGGAAAAGAATATGGTGCATATAAGAAGACAGGGATTGGGTACTGACCCTCAGTTTCCTCTTAGCTAGCTATATGAGGTAATCAGTGACCTGCCACAATAGGTAACAGCCAAGAAGAAGGAAAAAATTAGGAATACAATATCAGGCTTTGCAGTTAAGTGTCCTGAGAGAAACTGATGTTTTTGAGAAAAGGCCAGGTTTGGGGAGAGGAACGGGGAAGGACTGCTATGATGGTTGATTTCTGGGGTACTGAAGGTGCAACTTAGACCTTGTCTTTAGTATGCTAGGGGGAAGAAGACACTCTTATGCAGCCCACTTTTCTGTTCATATGTTTGCATGCACCAAACATCTTCAGGGGTGAAACCTCTCTGGAACTATCTATCCCTAAGCATGCCAAAAATAGATTAATAGAGGCCATAGACAGTGCCCCTAGAACTACTGTCTAAAGGTTAAGAACTACTGTTCTAAAGCAGCTTCACGTTTTCAGTGCGTACAAGTAAGTGGGGAGGCAGAGTATGCTCCCTTTTTGGGAGTGGGGATGATACAGAATATGTGTATCCTGTGTTTTGGTGCAGTAGCTTTGCCATATGAGGAGTTGATGGGTACATGATATAACGGTAGGAAATGGCAAGCAAAGTATGAGCTGAGAAGAGAAACTAGACCTGCTTGGTGGTGGTATTTTTTAAGTCCAGGGCTTTTTTATTTTTTTTTATGTGTTCCAAAAGGGTTCCGAAACAGGTTTGGCACACAACTAGAATTCTCAACATCTATGGTAATGCAGATGAGTAACAATGAGAAAAAGTGAATGCTTGGAAAGAAAGTAAGTGGCAATGTTTTTGAGAATAGAGACATTTGTGACAAGTACCAGAGTAAAGAGAGAAACAATGAAGATACGGGATAAGAGGAAAGAAATATATGGGGTTGTATGAAGAGGCAGAGAAGGAAAACTAGAATAAGCAGAAATGGACATGGCAATGGACAGTAAAGAATAGATACTTTTCCCATTTTACATTTCAAGTTTCACTATGTCTTCCAGAAGCAAAGGAGAACAAAAGTAACACGCACGTTGGGGTGGAGCCTACCCTGTTAGAAAGTGGAATCCATCTATTGACCTTATGGAGATAAATACTCTGGGTAGCAGAATGATGCTGAAATACAGTATACTCCCTTAAAGTTTAATGTAATATTTAACTATACAAATCCTGTCTACTACTTTTCATCTCCATCCAAATACCAATCTAAAATGCCCCCTTTTGCATCTTGCAAGGATACTTTTTGCCTATGCAGTTCTCCTCTTCTATAAATTGCAGCTCATTACCAACTTGATGTACTTAAATTGCTAGATTAGTGTTCCTTTTGAAACTTCCGTCTTAAAAATGAGGGGGGGAATCTTCCAGGAAAATATTTAAACTGTTCTAGAATAACAAATAAGGATGGACTTTAAACATTTTGTGTGTGTGTGTGTGAGAATTGTATATGAAATTTCTTAAAGGGAAGGCGAGAAGCTAATTGGATTTAAATTGATATCTGTAGTCAATATGTTATGCGTAAGCTGAAATTGTATCAACATTTCTTTTAAAAAGAGAGAAAATTATGAGAGGAGCATAATTATAATCCTCAGAGAATCCAGACCCAGCCCTGCTGTGTAAGATAAATCACTTTTTGAAGCAAAATATCAAATTCTTCCTCGTTAGCTAGCTGTATGTAATGTGTGTACAGTAGTAAAGTGTATCATTTAAGTAAAAATCTGTTTCTGGCAGACTGACAAAAGTAATTTAGAATCTGTCTTGGTAATTATCTCACCATAGTAAAGAGAAATATTTCATCCAAACAGTTTAGGAGATGGGATGTGAACACTATTGTATAGTATTAGAAAGCTCTATTAATATTCATTAATAGCAATGATAATAAACAGATAGTAATATTGACAATTACAAGTATTAAGTTCAGTATTAAATGCCTCATGAGGATCTCTGATAACTTTTTGCATCACCATCTTTAGAGGGGAGCTCTTGTAGTTAAGTGTCAGTAAGGTTTTAAGTACATGGGGAAGACCAGTCTACCACAGAGGCAGGCAAGGCTCTTTGAGCAGATGTGATATCTTTTATTAGACCAACTGAGTAGTTGGAAAAAAGTTCTTAGCAAACTTTTGGGCACAGTCACCCTTCTTCAAGCATAAGAAGTTTCTGCTGTTCTGAGACTCCAAATGAGTGAGAGAACCTAAAAGTGTGACAGGATGTCACATCCTAAAAACTTGCTAAGAACTTTTTTATTCAGTTTATTTGACCTACTCAGGTGGTCTAGTAAAAGAAACCACATCTGCTCAAAGAACTTGACTGCCTATGCCTAGACTAACATGGCTAAAACCAAAAATCCAGCGTACCACAGAGTGATTCATACACTGAGGGGGCATATTCCCCATTTTCTGCATATGTAGTTTTACTGGCTAGCACAGGAAAGACTGATAGGAAACATGGCTCAAGGATACACTAGGAAAAAACATTTCCTTTCTTGTGATGACTTCTGAGAAGAAAACTTAAGTGAGATGGGGAGAGGGTGGAAATCCTAATTCTTTCCTTCATGCCCTTGTATGTGTCAATCACAAAATACTTTTAAAAAATTGATTACAGCAAAATGCAGCCTTTGGAAATACAGTCTTTGGACTGGATCCATACAAAGATCCAAAAAAGTCTCTTTGCTTAGCACTCAAAAAGCCTAGATTCATTAAGTGCCTGCCTTTTTGGACCTGCATTTGGGAAAGCTAAGTTTTAGCCCTTCCTATGCCCAAGGAGTTAAAATCCAAACCTTCCTGTGCTGGCAGAACAGCCCTAACCACCAAGTTTTAGTAATCTCATTATAGGCATCTTCCATTCCCATTACTGCACAGTAGCCAGCTTCAAAGAAAGAAAGATATCTGGATCAAGAGAGAAAAAGTGAAGGATTTTGAAGAAGTGGGTCCTAAATTTCAGTCCTTGCTTTCAGGATTACTTCTGTGTTTATTCAGTGGCTGAATGGAAAATCCAAGAGTAGATCAGGGAACAGGTACTGGAACCTATGGGCTATTCCCACCACTGTTAAGGGCCAAAGTATATTCTACCTATTGGGCACACAAGTAGTCATGAATGCCACATGCCCCCAGAGGCTGGGGGGCACTGTCAACAGCAGGAGCATGGTGGTGGCAAGTGGGGAGCATGCACAGGTGACTGAGGCGGGGGGGTGGCGAGTGGTGACTGTCTGCAGGTGCTGCTAGCAATGTAGACAGTGCCTTTTCACAGGGGGTACGCTGCCATGCTCAGGGGGTGCATGTACACCCACGTACATCCCCTATGCATCACCAATACAAGTGGCCTAGGGCACCTTAGTATGATTCTATTCTGTGTTGCTCTAGTTCCTGTTAATCATCTCTTTTTTGTAAGAACTACCTTCATTTACAGAAAAGCACTACAGAGGAGGAGGACCCTTGACACAGGCTGACCTCAGATATGACCAGGGGTGTTTCTGAGGCACACTTCTGGAGTGCTTTCACACTGTCTGCAGTTCCCTTCAGACCAGACCCCTCCCTGCTGTTTTCCCTTTGGCCAATGAGAACAAACTGACATGCTCCAAGGGTTAACCACCCTAACCTGTGTTTCCTCAGCTTTATAGATTCATAGATTTGTAGATGTTAGGGTCAGAAGGGACCTCAACAGATTGTTGAGTCCCAGCCCCTGCCCTGGGTAGAAAAGAGTGCTGGGGTCAGATGACTATCCAGCCTTCTTTTAAAGACCCCATGGTAAGGGAGAGCACCACCTCCCTTAGAAGCCCATTCAAAATTCTGGCCAACCTCACTGTGAAGAAGTTTTTCCTGATGTCCAGCCTAAATCTGCTTTCTGTCAGTTTTTGACCACTGTTTCTTCTTGCCCCAAGAGGTGCCATGGTGAATAGAGCATCTCCAGTTCATTGCTGCACCCCACTAATGAATTTGTAGGTGCCACAAAATAACCGCTCAGCCTTCTCTTGCAGAGGCTGATGAGATCCAGGTTCCTTAGTCTCTCCTCCATAAGGTTTGGCCTGCAAAACCTTAATCATATGGGTGGCCCTCCTCTGGGCCTTCTTGAAGTCATTCTTCTTAAAGTAAGGCACCCAAACTGGACACAGTATTCCAACAGTGGTCTGACCAATGCTGCATAGAGGGAGAGTACCGCCTCCTTGGTTCTATTTGTCATGCATCTGCTAATGCATGATAAAGTGTGGGTAGCTTCACTGATGATTTCATCACACTGATGACTCATCTTCATTTTGGAGCCCACTATGAGTGTGAGGTCCCTTTCTACTTCTGTGCTGTTGAGAAGGTCACTACCCAGCCAGTAGGTAGTGCTGGATATGTTTATGCCATAGGTGTAGCACTCTGCACTTGTCCTTGTTGAACTGCATTCTATTGTGTTCTGCCCACTTTTCCAACCTGTCCAGGTCTGCTTGCAATCATCCCCTACTTGAACAGAGTCCACTTCACACCCACATCCAAGTCACTGATGAAGACATTGAGGAGTACAGGTCTAAAGACTGAGCCCTGTGGGACCCCACTGCCCACATTCCTCCAGGTCAATACTACATATCGACTACCACTCTCTGGGTGTGACTCCCAAGCCAGTTTGCCACCTGCCAGACTGTATAAACATCTAAGTCACAGCCTCTTAATTTATGAGAATGGGATGAGATACTCTAGTTAGGCCCTCCTAAAATCCAAATAAACAACATCCACCTCTATTCCTGTGTCTAAGCATTTTGTGACCTGGTCATAAAAAGAAACCAGCATAGTCAGACACAATCTGCCTGCTCCGAATCCATGCTGGCTTCCCTGCTGCATTATTTTTCCTGCTGGACTCACACAGATATGATCATTAATAATTTTTTCAAAAATTTTTCCAAGGATGGAGGTAAGACTAACTGGTCTGTAATTACCTGGATCCTTCTTCCTCCCCTTCTTGAAAATAGGGACCACACTGGCCCTTTTCCAGTCCTCTGGGACCTGGCCTGAGCACGATGAGCACTCAAACAGTCATGCCAGTGGATCTGCTATGACACTGTTCAATTCCTTCAGCACCCTCAGATGCAGCTTATCTGGGCCGGGTGACTTAACTGCACTGAGTCCATTGAAGTGACTCTGCACCAAGTCAGCATCAACAGTTGGTAGGCATTGTCCTTCTGATGCCCATCTAAGAACCCGTTAGGAGGCCTGTCATGACCCTTGTTCAGGAAGGCTGAGGCAAAAAGCTCATTCAAAAGCTCAGCCTTCTTTCCCCTGTTGGTCACTGATTGCTCCTGCTTGTCCAGTAGGGGTCCTATGCTGCCCTGCACCTTCCTTTTACTCCCTACATACCTATAAAAAAGACTTCTTGTTGCCTTTAATTTCTGTTGCCAGCCTTGGCTCCATAGTTGCTTTGGCCTTTCTAACTACTTCCCTGCAAATGCATCAGAGGAGAAGAAAGTTGAGGTATTGTGGGTTAGGATACATGGAGGTTGGGGTGAAAGGTACTTGATGGTGGGAGTCTGCTACAGCCCACCACATCAAGAGGAAGATCCAGACTTGGAGTTCTTAACTTGGCTTCTTCCCCCTGCTTCCACTGCCTACATGTCTCTTTTATTTGTCCTTAGACTTCCCTAGATTTCTTTGTTAGCCACAGAGGTTTTTGGCCCCTTTCTCCCCTTTCCCTCACAATGGGATTGTCTCCCTCTGTGCCTGAAGGATCACTTCCTTCAGGAACAATCACCCTTCCTGGACTCCCATCTTGCCAATGCACCCATTGTTCAGTGCATCATCAACTAAACTCCTGGGCATACTGAAGTTAGCCTTCCTAAAGTCAAGCACTTCCACCCTACTAGTTATCTTTCCAACCCTATGCCATATGATGAATTTGATTGATGGGTGGTCACTGTCCCCAAGGTGACCACAAATCTGCAGTTCCCCTACCAGGTCATCCCCTATAACCAACACCAAGTCGAGCAAAGCATTCCCCCTATACCTCCTGCATTAGGTGAAGGTCTTATACACAGGTTAAGAACCTACATAAACAGTTGGATTTGGCTGACTGCTCCTCCCAGCAGATGTCAGGGTAGTTTAGGTCCCCCATAACAAACACGTCCCTAGACCATATGGCCTACTCCCACCATCAAGTACCTTTCACCCCAACCTCCATGTATCCTAACCCACAATACCTCAACTTTCTTCTCCTCTGATCCCATTTTGATTAGGATAGAGGTATAGTGCTTCTTAACATGGAGAGCAATACCCCCACGTCCTGCCTTCCTCCCTACTCTGTGCTGTCTGTACAACCTGTAGCCCTCAATGTGTACTGCTCAGTCATGGGTAGGGTCCCACCAGCTTTCCATTAACTAAATCAAAGTTATTGTTTGCAAGCAGGACTGTGAGTTCCTCCTGCTTGTTCCCTGTGCTCCTGGCATTAGTATAGAGGCACTTGAGTCCTCTGAATGGTGTCTTTGGTGCACCCTCTTTTTGATGCCCAATGGGCCACTTAGTATTTGCCTGGGATGTTCTGTTGTATGTCTCATAGATAGTAGGTCCTAGATTCTCTCCATCTCCTGCCTCTCCATCCCCCGATTTGTAGGTGGGGAGGGAATACCCATGATATAGGCTAACCTCACATATGGCCAGCCTTAGCTACATCTTAAAGAGAGGGTTTTACCAGCTAAAAGAAGCACATCCTTCTCTGGTCATATGCTCAGAAAAAATGGATCCCTCAGAGGCCTGCCTATATGGTCAAGTATTCTGGAAATTGGATGAACCGTGACTAAAACTAAGTAAGTAAAAAAGGTGTATTATAAAACAGAGCAAGCCTAAGGAATTAGTAACTGTTTATTATTTTTCAGACAGAGGTATAAGAATAAACAAGCAAAAGAAAATATCCAAACAATAATTTGACTTTACCCTGCAATTTAAACTCAAGAATGTAGCCTTTTACTCAGCTCAACAAGTTAGAAAGCAGTCCCTGCCTCTGACCTTTCTTCCAAGGCCTCCCGCAACTGGCTGATGGCCTAAAACTTTTTCTTGTTCCTGGGAAAACTGTAAGACAAAGACAAAGCATAAGTATTCTTTCCTGTCTTGCTATTTACATGTGTCATGGATTCACAGAAGTTTAGGGCGGTAATGGATCTTTTGCAATCTTCGTGTCATCCATTCAATTCTTGGGGACTCCATACTATGCATATAACTTCCTGCTCCCCCCAGTAGGTGTATTTGTTTCCAGAGCCTAAGCCTTTCTCAATTAAATTTAGATCAGGAGAATATTTTGCTTCCTATTGGACATGAAGATTACTCATCTGGTATCCTAAAGATACTGTCTCTGGTTCAATTTCTGCATTGTAAGAAATGTCCTTCCCCCAATGGCCTGAATAACCAAAGCAGCTATTGTTCCAGGAATGGGCAATATTGTTCCAGGAATTATTTGGTCCTCCATGCCAGGCAAGGAGTTTTGGCATGCCAGATCAAAACACCCCCTCCTGCAGTGCAACAGTTCACCAAAATTCCATATGTGATTTGATCTGCACTCAATTGTGTGGCTGGAATGGGGGCATGAGCAGACAGGGAGTGGTATCCTGGAGCAGAAAAGGTGGGCAGGGTTAGCCCCACAATCTTGGGGCAGGGGTTTGGGGCAGAGCCAAAATCCACTTAGCGCACTGCCCACAAAATCTGCTCCCATTGCAGGGCTATGCTATTCATGGCTCTGCCAGAGGCACAGTCTCTGCTGCGGGTCTGGCCCTAGCACCATGCTGTCACTGTCCCAAGATCCTGATCTGTGATCATGGCCTTGTCCACCCATCTTTTCCCAAACACAGCTCGCCACCCACCTGCAGCCCCATTCCATCTGCCTGGCCACACCCCCTGCCTGTGTGGGTCCCACCCCTGTTGATGGGTGTGGGGTGACTCATTGAGGTGCTTGGACAATGGGGATGAGTCAAGCAACAATGTCCACTGGATGGAGCTACTACTGTTGGGGCTGCCAGGAAGTGAGCCTGAGTGCTGTGATGCCCCAGACTTGCTGAGTCTGGACATGATGGGACCACTCGTGTGTCATGGCCTGGGCTGACCCTTGTACCTGGTCTGGGTGGAAACAAAGGTTTAGGGTTAGGGTTAGGGTCCCTGAGAGCTGGTCAAAATTCCTTAGTGGGCCAGATCTGTCTCTCAGGCCAAATTTTGCCCACCCCTATGTTATTCCTATTGCCCCTTCTTTTATTTAAAATGTAAATCCTTCCAGGCATGGAAGGACCTGGCTATTTAGTATATTTATGTTGCATGCTGATTATCAGTGATCATCTTCAGCCAGTCTTGAGCTTTGAGCT
>JAGPOW010001296.1:65029134-65050032 GCA_030014935.1 Caiman crocodilus
GGTATGAAGAAAAAAGATTTCAAGCTGTGTCTATGTCCAAATCGCTAAATCTTTCCAAATCGCTCTGAATCAATTCAGAGGGTTCCAATTCTAATTGGAGAGATTAAAGGGTTTCCTGATTCAATTTGGATTCAGACATTTGACCACCAAATTGGGCTGAATCTCCACCAAATCAAATCAGGGACCAAATCTCTGCATGGCCCTACTGAACACAGATTGGTACAACCTGTATGCAGATAGTACATATGTCATATCAGAAAAACAACCTCAAGAAAACCTGCTTAATGGTCTATGAACACCTCAGAACATATGCCAGAGATTGTAAAGCAGTTATATAAGCTATTAAAATTAATCAGTAAGGATTTCTATCCCTTCATATGAATGGGTTGGTGAAGCAGTTTTATAGAACCCTTAAAGAAATGTTAAGAGAAAAATTGTGCTTTCTTAGGTACAGATGCTCCCCACTGCAACCAGTTGATCTCAGACCTGCTCTTTTCGGTCCAGGGGGTGCCCCAGGTATCAGAAGCTTTCTTCCTTTTGACTTGCTCTATAGCCGCCAGTGATGGGGAATCCTGGACCTCATATGAGAGATGTGAAAAGAGCAACTCCAGTGAGGTGGTAATGTTGTCTCATACATTTTGAATTTCTGGGAGAAGCTTAAATTTCTGGGTAAGTTTGCTCAGAAAAATTTAGGATGGGGCTAAGTCTCTCAGAAGGTATGCTACAATAAGAATACACGGCTCCACAAATTCAACCCTGAGGATCAGGTGCTGCTGCTCTTGCCATCCTCCAAGTCCAACCTCCTGAAATGATGGAAGGCTCAGGAGTGCCTCTTTAGCTACTTATACCCCTCACATAGAGCTAGGGCTGTAGACAGGTTAGAAAACCCAAGTAGGAATGGTACAGTTTGGAAGTGACCTCATGAAGAGCAGTTGAAGCAAACCTAAAGGTTGGTCTACTTATTCCCTAGGGTTTCTTTATCATATCCAGGACAAACCAACCTAGCAGCCACTGGATCCAAACAGATCCAGGAAGTAGGGTCAGGAAAACATTAGTTCCCTGATGCATAGACTGAGAAGGACAGTGAAGCAGGAGCTACAAACCATGCTGAACCTTGGGGGTAATTGAGGAATCTCACAGTGACTGGAGAAGTCTGATTTTGTGCTGGTCCCAAAGTGGTATGGCACTGCACATTTCTGTATTAACTTCCAAAAGATCAATGCAATCTCAAAATTTGACACATGTCTGATACTGCAAGTTAACGAGTTTACTGGACCATCTGGCAGCTGCCCAGCATATTACAACCCTCAATGTGACACAAGCGTTTTGGAAAATCCCATTAACACTGAAATCTAGGGAAAAGATAACCTTTCAGAATCCTTTGACATGCCAATTCCAGATGATGTTCTTGAGTTGCAGGGGGCCCCAACTATGTTCCAGAGGCTGATGGACTGAATCCTGCAGCCTTATCAGGGGCACATAGCAGCCTATCTGGATGACATGGTGGTCTACAGCCAGACATGGGCAGATCACCTGGACCATGTGGCCAAGGTATTGTGGTCATTCTGGGAAGTGGGTCTAACTACAGACCCAGCCAAATGCCACATGGGGGAAGATGGAAACCACAAAACTGGTGTATGCCCTAGCAATGGTCAAATATGGTCACAAGGTCCAGGTCTTGAAGAGGTTTCCACAACTAAACTCCAAATTCCAGGTACACCAGTTTCTCAGGTTGGCCTGGTACTACTGATGGTTTATATCAGCATTCTCTTCACTTGCCAGCCCCAGAAGTCTGCAATAGAAGGGGGAAGTCAGGCTCAGAGTGGGAGGACTCTGTGCTGACTGAGTCTGGCTCTTGATCAGATGTCTTCTGAGAAGCAAGCCCCGTGGATTCCCAGGTCAATGTAAGTTCCTGGGTAGATCATTGTTCAGGGACCAGGGAGGTGCCCCATTACATGTTCCAATTCTACACTTAGTGAAAACTATCATCAAATAAATCTGTAGTACAATGAACTAGGCATTATAAAAACATAAAGATTTGCTTGTATGGTACTCAATGCAGAAAGCGATTCAATTGTACTTTGTGCATCATATTTCTGATGCTGCTATATAACACACATTTTCAGGAGATAATGATTCCAGATTGTAAGAATGAAACAACAGGGGTTGTGTGACCCCCAAACCATTAATATCTGAAGCTATCATGTTCACTGACAACTATTTTTAAATATGTCCTATTTCTATCAGACTGATGGCTTTCACCTACTTCTTCATTTTAAAGAACAGCAATGATAACAAATAATAAGAGCATTTTTTAGTGTTATCCTTCCCGATGGTCTTTGTGTTTATAATATAATTGTAATATAATTTGTCTGGACACATGCCTACACACCATAACCAGAACATTATGTTTTCTGCTTCTGTGTATTTTTCTTTCATCTGTTATTTCTTATTGTTTTCATCATCCTCTCTTTTTACTTGTCTTGTTGTTTGATTAATCAAATAACAACCTTTTGACTCAGTGACCTCATTCTGCTATTAGTTCATGAATTGCTCATGTGTAATATGAATGGTCTGTTCCAGAGACACCAGCATCATAGCTTCTATGAATCTCTCCACATTGCTTTCCTCTCTCTGAAGTACCAATTAGACAAAGATCAAGTTTAGCCATAGTTGACTTCATTTCTTTAGAAGGCCTTATAACAATTGATTCTGCAAAGCAGTTATTACATCAGAAGTTAGCGGGATCTAGTACATAGCATATGTCCTGAGAAATGGGACAAGGAGTTGATGAACAAACATTTAATCATTAAATTTAATCATTACTAGGGAAAACTATGCAGCATGAATAGAAGTAAATTAAGATGTATAACATCTGCCTTGTAGTTCATTTATGTATGAGAATTGCCATATAATACTTTGTACAGAACATGCACATAAAGAGATTAGGTGTATAGTTCACTTCCTGTGTATTAACTGATCAGAAAGTAGATTACCATATGTCCGGGTTTTCTCAGACATGTCCTCTTTTTAGGTCTTCCAATCTTTGTCTGGGCATTTTTTTTTAAATATGTACAAATGTCTGGGATTTTGCTCTGCTAGTCCTTTTTCAATATCGATGCTGGTAGAACTGCATTTCCCAGCTTGACCTAGCAGTGTGCATGTTTACCAGGGTGTTCTGCTTGCTGTGGAAAAACATGGATTTTCCTCTTTAAGGAAGGAAACCAGAGGTTTCTTCTTGCAGGCTGGCAGCCTTCTGGTGGTTAGAGGCAAGGGGCATCATGTGCACCTGTGCATGCACATGCATATAGCCAGCATACAGCTAGGGAGGGTGGTGGGAGCAGTCGCAGCAGCTGGATGCAGATAAGTCTATGGGAAGTGTGGGTTGGCAGACTAGGACTTGAGGACTTTCCAGGGGGCTCTGTGTGTGCGAGGGGGGTGTGACACAGGGCAGGTACCTGCTGTCACTGGGGAAAGGTGGCAGAGCACTGGGACTGTGGCAGGAAAGAAGGGATGAGAGGGAGGTGCTTGCTCCTCCAGTGGGGGAAGGAGGCATGAGAGCTGTGTGACCTGGCTGCTGGCATCAAGGCTGGTGCTCATGCTCTCAGGGGTGAGGCAGCTGGGAGACTCTGCCTGGCGGGTTGACTGTAGCCAGGTTTCCTGGTGCAGGGAAGGCGCCCCAGGCAGGGTGAGAAGTGCCACAGGCCTTTCCTCCTCCTCCTTCCTCCAACCCATACTGGGGCTAGACTTGCTCTGTCACCACTTGTATAGGCCAGAGCCACTGCAGCTGAAACGTTCCAGCCCAGTTGGGATGCAGGCAGTTGGAGCCCCATCCAGTGGGGCTTGGGGGAGCAAGGGGCTGCAAGTCAGGAGTGAGGGAATCAGCAGGGCTGTGGGGGAGCTGTAGGTTGGGAGTAAAGGGCACTGTCAGTGCCAGGGGGCTGTGGGTTGGGAATGAGGGGCACTGGCAGGGCCAGGGGTTTGCGGGCTGGGCGGATTGAGAGTGAGGGGTACAAGCAGAGTCTGTGGGGTCATGGAACTGTGGGTTGGGAATGAGGGGCACCTTCATGCCCAGGGGGTTTTGCATCAGCAGTGAGGGGCACTGGCAGGGCTGGGGTGGGGGCTGTGGTTTTATTTTTGTTTTACATTTATTTTTTAAGGCAATAACACTTGCTATTTTCTGTAATAGTTAGAAACTGCCTCCCCCTTCCTCCCACCCCAGTCATATATCCTCCTCCCTCAACATATACCCTCTTTTTTTAGAACTGGAAATATGGTAACCCTATAAGAAAGTAGCTTTAATGAAGATGAAATAAAAATATCTTTCTATCTAGAAATGAAAAGATCTGAGGGCATATTTACATGGTAAGTTATTAAACCTGAAGCTGTGCCTTCAGGCATGTCATGGAAACTCATACACCTAGGGTGACCGTACATCCCTGTTTGGCCAGAACCCTCCAGGATTCCTGGCCAGTTGGTCAAAACTCACAAGCCAGAGTCCAGAGGGGAGGCAGAGTGGCATGGTACACTAGGCAAGCAGCCAGGCAGGCACTGCTTTTCCTGTGTGGGAGCAAGGATGTGCCAAATGCAGGCGGGGTGGCACCTGCTCCAGTCCATCTGCCTTGTTCCTGTATAGGATCAGCGTTTCTTGCCCAACAACCACCTGGTGCACCATGCTGCTCTGCTTTAATATTAGTTCACTTCCACTTAAAATTAAATGCAAGTCTTATGTACATATGACATTTTAGAGAGACACTGAACAACTTAGCACTAGGAAATTATTTCCTGCTCTGCTTCCTGCCCTGCTTCCCTATCAGACTTCAGCCTAGGATTTCTGACCAACTAGCTGGTATTAGGCTCCAGAATTGTAGAGTATCCCAGACAAACTCTGTCAGGGGGCAGGTGCCTGCTGGCACTGGGGAAAGGTGGAACAGCACAGGAGCTGTAGCAGGGAAGGGGGGGATGAGAGGGAGGTGCCTGCTCCTCCAGTGGGGGAAGGAGGTGCAGGGGAAGGGGCTTTTGGGGCGGTGGAGAACTGTGAGAGCCACCAGTGCTATGCTGTAGCCAGGAAAGCAAAACAAACTCTGGAATGCTTCCACCAATGCATCTCAAGCAAAATCAAGGATGCCACCCTCCTGCTTTACTCAGCCTTAGTGAGGCCACAGCTGGAGCAGTTTTGGTCCCCCCACTTCAGGAGAGATCTGGATAAGTTTGAGTCCAAAGGAGAGCCACCCACATGATTAAATGCCAAGAGAGCAAGCTTTATGAAGAGAGCTCAAGGAGCATGGGACTCTTCAGCCTGGAGAAAAGAAGGCTTGGGGGCACTTGGTGGTGTCACGTTAGAAGACATGACTACCTGCCAGATCGTTAGTACTGAATTAAGTGACATAACCAAGGTTCATTGTATTAGAGTCACATTAAGTAACACAACTAAGGTTCGTCAAGTTGACCAGTAGCGGAAGTTGAACTTTATGTGCATGTATCATACAGTGTGCAAGTGAACAGCACGTGATCAGTTAGGCCTGACCAACCAGTGGCTTCCTGAGGGACATGACTGCCTGGCCAGCAGCCTTGTCTTCTAGAACCATCTAGCTGGAAAGCCCTGTGATTGGTCAAGGAGGTTATAAAAGAACCAGCACGCCTCAGCACGAAGTTCCTTGGGCGCTTTCCGTTCATGAGGTGGACTGATCACCCTCCTCACGCCAAGGTAACCCCTAGGCCGTACCTTGTAATCCGAACTCGCACTGTACCCTAACCCGTACTCGTACCGTACACACATCTGATTTAAACCTGAAAAGAGAATTCTCGTAGCATTACCTGTATTCGTACCACTGCTTGTAACTACTGTAACTGACAATCATCGTTGAGAACTCGTTGTACCATGGACCGTTACCTGTGTTCAACATCATTCTTCTTGTTGTGAGTAAAGTTTCTCATTTACTTTAAATTTCAAACCAAGTCTACACTTACCTTGTGACCACAACCTGCCGTTACCCAGGTTGGCCTTGCCACCTGCCTCGGGATCTCCAGAGTGTAGCATGGTGTCTACATCTGACAGGTGGTAGCCTATAAGTATATACAGGGGGTGCACCAGGATGTGGGAAAACAGTTGATGACCAGAGCTTCCCAAGGGGTAACAAGGTCTAACAGCCACAAACTTTACTGCCGTTTGTGCAAACATGCACATTGTAAAAGTATCCCATAGCATAAACTAATAGCGTTTCTTAAAAAAAAAATATATATATATATGGTTAGGTATTTAAATACTTAAAGAATGAAGGGGAAAAAAAACAAAATGAAATTGATCTGTTCTTGAGCATGCTTCTTGCAAAATGTGCGATTAATCTATGCAAATTTAAGTAAAAAAAAAATGGCAAAGTAAAGCTGATACACACCCTTAATTTTGCTCCCTTGAAACAAATGACAGAATCACAGCTTTCCTTAGGGATTCATACAGTAAAATGAGAGGTAATAATTCACAAATATGTTTAATATTTATTTAACTAATCACATGAGTAATTCTACTGACACTATAGACAATAGACTCTCCTTGTACCATTTCTGTATAGAGGTCTTCTATCTCCAGGTTGTCTAACAAACCCTTTCTAAAAATTCTGTTTTTTACCTTGTGCGCTATCATCTAATTTAGAGCTAAAAAGCATGTGAATATTTTAGAATTAAAACATGTTCTAAAATGACTTCAAATTTTCTAGAAAGTCTTCTGTTTTACTCAATTATGGGTTTACACAGTTTAATCTTCTGTTCTACCTGTGGTTTCTTTGCTGTCTGGAAGGAATACACTGTACATTCAAAAGACCCCTTGCTGACACCAGCAATGTTCTGTGCAGCATACATTTTTCTAAATATCTGAAAATACATAAAATAACTTCTAAATTGAATAATCTGCCCAAAAAATTTGCCAATAAAGGCTGAAGCATAATTAAAGAATGACTGAAGGAAGGTCCAATTTGTGCTGCCACAATTTCTTCACGTTTTCCCGACTCTATGAATCACAAAGCAAATCACAAAATAAAATCCAACTTTGTTTTACTGTAGCAAGTCTGTATATTTATTGTGAGAGGTGCAGAGCTGATTTTGCAGCAGCCCTGCCCCTTGGCACTAATTGATGGAGAGGTCCAAAGTGGGGATAGGGATGGGAGGCCACTGTCTTGATTGCTGACTGCCTTTTGTGCCACTCTTTGTTGCTGATTGATGGAGAGGCCCTGGTGGGCGGGGGAGGGGAAGGGATGAGGCAGCAGCCATCCCCTTATCCGCTGCCCTTCTTGTTGCCCTACCAGCCAGTGCCTTCCCCTCCCAGCAGTGAGGATGGCTGGCTTCCACTGGGAAGGCAGCATTTTATTTTTAAGTTTTCTTTTGTTGTTCATTTTATGGGCAATCACAGATTTTGCGGTTCCTGCAAAACTGTGAATTAAGTAGATCCCTGTTTATTGTGTCTACTAGTAATATGGAAAATAGAGCTGGTGAAATGTCTAATATAGTTGTATCATGAAAGCTTAGCATGTCTTTGCTGTATGAAACACGTCATAAATACATTAGTTACATGTGGTAATTCAATTTATTAAAGTGTGATTGGGGGGACGGGGACAGACTCCTAAATGCAGAAATGTTTACTTCACAGATTTAAAGTATGGTAAGGAAATCTTCTAAGGGTTTCTGTAAAGTTCAGTAAGTGGCATAAGTTAAAGTCTTGTCCAGGCTTAAGCAGCAATCTCTGGGAAAACTTTTGAGTTGGTGACCAACACAGTCACATCTTCAAATTGCTGTCAGAAGATAAATGGTAGGTGTATAGGAAAACTGTGGGATCAACAATCAATACCTGACTGTAAACTTCAGATATCAGCCACTTGGTTTTATTATACTACATAAAGTAAGAATCGGGGTAAGCCACAACAAAACTTTGCAAGGTCATTTCAGTTGTCTGCTACATAAATAGAAGAGGAGGGGCAGTTTGATATGCAACTATGGAGAAGACATTAAAACTATGGCATATCTAGTTAACTGATATCCTTTTTAATAATGTTCTTTGAACATTATTTTGACTTATTCTGTCAAAATACAGTTCAGTTCAGTCAAGAACAGTTTTGACTTATTCTGCAACAATTGAAGCCATATAGTAGATGAGAAATTCAGACATTGACCTTTTGATGTCCTTCTTAAATTGCCATATGTAAGTATAAATGTGTATGTGGTTCAGAAGTTAGCTAACATGCTAAGCCGTTATACATGGTTTATGTTCACAAGCAGTACTAAAAGAACAACTTTTAGTATGATGATAAAATTTGAGCTACTTAGATAAGACTAACAGTTTGCTCTAAAGATAAAGGTACAAAATTACTTAGCTTGGGGACAAAATAAATCTCTCCTTAAGATAGTACTACTTATATTGATTTATAAAAGTTTTTGTGATAAATGTTTCTTAGAGTAGTTATCTCCTCTTGTTGAATTGGGGTATGCCTACAATACACCACGTGGGAGATATCTAAATTGGCTCTGCATACACTAACCTGTAAACTAGAAGCCATATAGTTCTATACCCAGGCCGACAAAGCTAGCTAACTAGCTTAGGGCCTTGTAACATGGGACTCTTAAAAACATGCTTTATTTAAATTGTAGAAAATACTACCATACCATATTAAAAATTAGAATGTGTTCTAAGCAGTTGCACAGTAATGTCTACTGCAATCTGTAACATCATCTCTAGCTCTCTGATTGTTGCTGTCCCAGGGCAGGGAAAAACAGAGGCTTGAACCAGCTCTGGTGTGGTGCAAATCTGGTTTTAGAAGCTGTCCCCATTGCAGGGGGAGAGGCAGAGTCTTGAACTGGTTCTGGTGTGGTGCCAGCCTGGAAAGGACTGGCTCTGCATCAGAGCCAGTTGAGACTGCAGTTTTAGGGCTGGGACTGATGATGGCCTGATTGTGGGTCCTAACCCTCAGACTGTGAATTGCTCATATTACCTTCATAGAGCAGTCAGATGATAGTAGAATATAGGCTACTTAATATAATCTGATATATTTGAGTCCAGTCCTGCATGGCATTTCTTCCAGTCCATTGCAGAACTTACTTAGAACCAATGGCCAATTGGACCAACTGCAGAGTATCGTTCTAATTAATTATTATGTCTTCATTGAAGTGGCCCCACAAAGGATTTTGACATGTACCCGAACATGGCCTATCACATTAATTCAAGGAACCATGTAATCTCCCCCTCCTCACTGTTGATAAAGGAGAAAGAGAGAAAAAAATCATAACCAACAGAAATTTAAATGAGAGAGAGAATCTTGGAAAGTCAACAGAAAAAAGGGAGTTGTCTCTGAATTCAAATTGGAACGGTAAGCATGAGAGAGGTTTTTCCTTTGTTTGTTTGTTTGTTTGTTTAATGTTATGTATTCATTTTTATTGTAAATGTAGTCACCAAAAAAGCCCAAATTCTTTAGCTTCACTCTTGTGCTTGAACCCAATTACTGCCTACATTATTTAAATAGGCTATATACTCAGTCATTCTTCCTATAGAAAATGAACTATTAGAAGAATCACTAATCTGATTTGTATTCCTAAATTCTTCTGATCTTTTCTGTACTTAAACAGTTTTGCAACTTGATTCAATTTTGACTCATTCTATTTCAAATAGATTCTATATTGTTGTTACTTTAAATATTTGAACTATTTTATTTCCATCTGTTTAGGTTCAGTTTTTACGATCTTGAGTGCTATAAACATTGTCAAGATGCTAACACAAGTTGAAATTTGATAACTCCATTACTTCTGGGAAACATCATTTTTTCGGTGTTTGGCTCAATATGCATAAGGATGCTCAGGAAATGTATAGTAAAAATAAAATGGAAACTATTCTCTCAGCACTTATTAGCTATATGACTTAAGCTCCTAGATTGCATACATGTTTTGGAAAATGTTATCTTTATAGATCTATATAGGCACTTCTGTGTGTATAATTTGGATGTTGATAAAACTATTAAAAATCCTACCCAAAGGTACATGTCATCTAGTTTCTATGGAATTGCTATAAAAATAAAGTTCAAAGTAGTTTTCTACTTCTCAGTTAATGTTGGAGAAAAATGGTAGAATTGATATTTCCCCCTCAGACGAGAAGTTATTACTACTTTTTTTCCTAAATCTTTGGCTCAGATTTGAAAACTACTGAAGCTATCTACTGAGACAGCCTGTATTTTTTTTTCTAATTACAAAAAGATACAGTGAAATAAATAATATAATGCACGATGCACACTTTATTTCTTTCGTTACTTTTCATCTAGGTAAATTAAAAGAAGGAAATATGTTTATATTATTCATCTACTTAACATGAGTTGGTAAGACAGAGGACTAAAGGAAAGAACAGTTTAGACAATTTGTGTGCATAGTTTAAATTAGCAAAAAAGAGAAAGAGTTAATTTTAACAAATAGTTTGCTGCCTTACTCAGTCTTGTGTGACCTGGTAATAAAGACCCAATGATCCATCATATTTGTTCTTAAGGGATGGAATCAAAATTTCTCCTAAACTCTACCCCAGTTCCTTTGGTATTATAATGGACATAGGTAGACTTGTTTTGTTTTCTTTTACATAATTGGTATTTTACTCACCAAACTCAGTTATTTCAACCAATTAAATGTTAAGCTTCCTGGAATCCACAATTCCCTAGAATTCTTTTTTATCTTTCTCATCCTGCTTGCTTTCCAACACATTTCTGCTTCCTTTTTTTGATGTATTTTAAGAGCTGTTAGGCCCCCTCTATGCATTGCAGGTATTGCAATTAACTGATTAATTGCAGATTTACCTTAAGACTAACTATGTGTGCAAAATAGTTGTTGCACAAAATAAAGCTACAATCAACTATCAAGTGAGACCTAAAAAAAATGTGTAATAACTTTATAGCTAGTTGCTATCAAGCTTTAATTTGCATGTGTAGCATGGTTTCCCCCGCAGCTAGAAGCCCCACCAGCTAGTGGACTCCCCTCTGCAGGGATGCGCCTTACCCAGCTCTAGCTGAGAGTCCTGTCAGTACTGGGGACTAAGGGGACTCTCAGCTACCAGAACCAGCAATAAGGATCTAATGCCTGGATCCCACAATCGCACCTCCAGCCATGCACATGTGGAGGTGTCATTGTGTGAATCCCTCATTAGATCCTGCGTACAACATTCTTTAGCTGCATGTGTAGAGGGAGCCTTAGTCTCCTATCCTGCCACTACCATCAAGAAAAATCTCTTGGATAGACTATTCCAGGTATATTAATTTATGCAATGTCTGTAAAGAGTGACTGTAAAATGTTGCCGTTCCAATTTGATGATGTTTTACATACAATTTTCATTTTACAACCAGTAAATGACTGCTGGGCAAAGACTGAAGGTTCCATATTTAAGCTTTGTGTGCACACTTGAATATGGCTTTTTTCTTATACTTTTTTTTTTTTTAAGGATTCGGGTTTATGCTCTTGAACTTATTTTTGCCCCCCAAGATGTGCCATACACAAGTCAGAATATACAAAGCATTGACTTATTCATGAATCAACTCCTTACTATACTGCCATTATAACTGCATGAATATTACATGTGAGCATGATATATTACACTTCATTATTCATATAAGTAACCAATAGCAAATCTCTTGAATGTGCTTATGTTTGCTGCATTCTATGATTTAATCAAAAAGGTATCACTGAAGACTTGTTCCAGAACTGTTGAAAAAGCCACTAAAACCCTGTGGGGATTTGAAAATGGCTCTTATTTCTAGCTGATTTGTATTGAGCTTCTACAAATCAATTTTTGTTCTATTTTGGCATAGAAATAAAGTGCATGGGTCCTTATCTCATTGCTGTATCTCCCATTCTGATCCTTAAAGCTCAAAAGTGCTTTGATGTAATAATGCTAAGCTTCAGAAAACAGTAAATATCCATATTTTCTTGTTGTATGCGACTAAAAAGAGCAAATTACTTGTATATTCCATTCAAAGGAATTGGAGCCCTTAAGCATCAACAAATCTCAATAGTAGCGGTTGGTATAGTAAGCTACAAAAGCATTTGAAGTCTTCATGCAGCATAGTCCAGCGTCTGTGGTGTGTGAATGGCTATAAAATACTCCAGGTTTTTCAAAGTCATTCTGAGTAACAACTCTGTCTGCCACATGCAGGGAGGTAGAAATTTGCTACCAGTGCTTCTGTGATTTTGTGTGTGTGTGTGTGTGTGTGTGTGTGTGTGTGTGTGTGTGTGTGTGAAATTCTCCCCAGGTAATCAAACTTCAGTTTGTGGAAGGAAGCTGGGATTGTGCAAGTCAGAATTTGATAAATGGTTAGTCAACCTTTACAGGAAAATGAAAGATTGAGGGGGGGAAGGGGATGGGTATGTTTAGGTATACATACACTCACACGCATGTTAATGCTTCAGAACACAGCATATGATTTGGGACTCTTGGGGTTGCTATAAAAGTTCATCTGAAAAGGAAGTTTCAACTATTCAGCTCTTCAGTTCACTTTTGGGTGCCTGCCTGTGGGTAACTGTGTGCCTGTGTGATGTACTAGGTATAGTAGGAAAAAATGGCTTTAATGTTACAATCTCTGGGTCATTTGGATATACAGTACCCATTTCAGCTTAAAATAATAAAGTGAGGAGAATGTCAGCCTTTAGCCTTTAGACACTCTAAAAGAACTCCTTTAACAAAATCAGTAGGAAGCTGAAGTCTGGAAGTTTTCATCACAGCTTCCTATTAATGTGATGCAGAAGCAGAAGAGCTGTGTGAGAAAGCATTGAATAAGTGCAACCACTTGCTTTGAAATATTTTTGAGGCCAGGTAAGGTCCCAAGCCTCCCAGATAATTCAAGTGGTGTTTTGAATCTACTCTACCATGTTTTCAGAAATAGCTGTACATGTTTGTGTCTACTATGCCATGTCTTTGCTCTTCAGATAAAAAAAAAAAAAAGGCATATACATTAGACTTCAGATTCACTTCCCCTCATTACCTTCAACTGGACCATTCCTCTGTTCCTTGAGGATGTTTAAGGTCTCCCCTGCCCCCCCCCCCCTTTGCCCAGGTCACTTTATAAAGACAGCTGGCAGGCCTCCTAGGGCTGAAGAAGTGCTACTATTACACTTTCCAATCTGAGGATGGTCCAGGACCCAGATTAAGCACCATCTTGATTGCCTGAACTGAGGGAGAAGGATCCAGCCATCCTCTACACAGCTGTTACTCCTTCTGGGTAGGCAGCCAGGAAGGCAGTGCTGAAGGGGAGCAACAAAGGGGTGCACTTCAGCATTGCTGTTTGGCAAGGATGGAGGCAAGAAGGGGGGATGTTCCTGTTTCTTCCTGCATTATGGTTCTTTTCAATGTAATATAGTATTTGTTGAGAGGAGGGGCTGGGATTATGCATTTTGGTAGCAAGTCACAGACCACATGCAATGGATGTTGGGGTGAATGTGAGAGGGACTTAAAGATTTCCTCTGGGTGTGAGGTGGAGATAGTGGGTGGGCATCGGTTAAAGGAGAGGTTTTGCATACCTTGATGTGGATGGGGGTTGGAATGGGCTAGGGAGTTTGCTGTCTGGGCGATCAGGAAGGGAAGCAGAAGTTGGTAGGGTGAGGCAGAGTCTAAAAGTGTTAGGATGTTGATTGGGGAATCTGTTGTTGTTCCTCATCACTGTAAGCTGCTCTGAGCTTTTATAGTTAGGTGGGATATACATCTAAATATTATCGTAACTATTAATAATGATACTTAATAATAAAGGAACTAAGGAAGTATCATGTTACCCCTGATTTGGTGCTGTCCTCAACGTGAGTCCCTATATTGACCTATCATCAGATACTGGCAGTAGTTGACATATTCTGTCCAACTGCATTCTGAAACCATGGGCAGAGTGGATCAATGGTGAAATAACATGCCTTTGGCTCATCCCATCCCTGAAGTGTGCTGCCCCCTGAGCTCTAGGACTGAATCCTGCCAGGATCCACATCTAGGCACAGATGCATTTGAGCTTGTGACTGAGACTGGAATGAACTGTCCAATTGTGGTACTATCCAATGTGACAGGCTGCTCTGGTTCTTAGCAATCACCAGTTACTGCTGTTGCTCTGAAAATGTTTTCAGTGTCCTGACTTTGACATCAGGCAGGGCATCAGTTGAAATAGAGAGTAAGATCGTGTTTCCAGATATCTTTATTGGGTCATAGGAAAAAGGAAGAAGATAATTTTGGTTTGCAAAAGGAACCAATTCACAGGAAAAATAGAAGAGAGGCAGCATACCCTGCTGACCATGGGCAGGCTCTGGCTCCAAAAAATTTAAAAAAAATAAAAAAATTAATTGGGTCCCTTGCTGTAACATGATGGAAAAATTGAAATGGTGTATTTCAATGTAGGGAGCATAAAATAGGACCCTGAGGACTAAACCCCTGTCACATGTATACGCTTCCGAAGATGATGGAACTTAAGAAGAGGAAAAAAGTTATAACTTTATCTCTAGGTTTTTCCAAATTCTCCCCTTTTCAGAGGGAGAATCTTATAGATAGAATCATCTTATAGATATATTATGTGACCTTTCAAAGAAGATAGTCTTGTAGTAAGAGCAGAAGATTGTAATAAAGGAGCAGTGTTTTTCATTACATTGTTCCTCACCTATCAGCAGCTAAACAGGAATTGTGAAGAAATTAAGGGCTACATTATCTTCTGTATTTAAAATACATTTCACATTCTTCTATCATTTGGTGCAAGATTATGCCAAGTTACTGGATTCCACATGCCACTGGAGGTGGTTGATCCAGTTTCATACCAGATTGCCATGATGGATCTTCATGTTTTATGCTGGACTTTTTTCACATAGTTAAGCCAAATTCTTAGTCCAAATTTTACAAATTTGCAAGATTGGCCTACTCATTGGACGTAAGTTTTTCATTCATTCTTCTCTTCCCTTCATGTAGTCTTCACAATGAAGTAGAATCCTGTGAATAACCACTATAATATCAGCTGTGCACAAAGTTGCATTCCTTTAACATAAGTCATCCATACAATTGGAATGTAAATTGTTAAAATGATTATAACAAAAAAAATCCTGGATTTCTTACAAACAACATTTGTTGCTATTAGTTGTACTGCACATCTTTGTCTTAATGTTAATTTTATGAGCTACTAAGTAATTTGAACGGCATTGGTCTATTCTGTCTTGTTAAGCAGGATAAGGTTACCATTTTAATATTTGCTGCAATGCTTTATGGGTTAGGGGATAAAAAGAGGACACCAGATCTGTGATCTTTTAAATTGAATGTATAAGTCATTTATTACCAGCTCTATTTTAATTTCCTCTGCAGCTAACACTACAAATAAGACTTCTAGCTGTTTTAATTTTCTCTTCTGACAGCAAAAGACCTATCTGCATGATTAAAGTGCCAGATATCTTTACAACAGTTATCAATTACATTAATTAATAGAAAATAGCAATAGAATTTGCACAGGAAAAAAGATTACTCTAAATTTTTGTTCATTCATGTCTGTCTATATATTACTGCTTGCATCCCTATTTTTCACCCATCAGTTTATAAATAATTAATACACACTTTCTAACAAGTGTGATATGTAGTTGAAATGTGCATCAGGGTGAAGTACAGTCCCACTGGTTTTTCATCTTTCTGGCTGAGAAATTTGCCTCACCCACAGACTCCCAATATAGCTAATTGAGCAAATTGTATTTATTATTTGGCTGAATTATAGGAATGCCAAGTTTACTCCTTCCTATGATATATCTTCCTTAAACTGTTGATCTTCAGACTGTATTACAAAATCAATCAATAAATCACTATTGCCCAAAGAGGCAATGGTGATTATTGATTGATTTTATAATAGGATGTTAAGGATGTTTAACAGAGACTAAAGACAACTCTATCTAAGTATGGAATGCTTAAAGATAATCCTGAATTGGTGTGTGTTTTTGCATATCACAATGCCTAATTCAATTAAATGGGATTTCACAATGAGCAGGTCTTAGGGTAGATTCTAAAGCCAAAATAAGGAGTCTTCAGATTTTGCTTTAAAGTGAGAGTCTCAGTCTTCTGCTTATACTAGCCCTTGTCTCTGGCTCGTCTTTGTTTTTCCTAGCCGAGTCCTGTGTCCCCTACTTCCACTGCATGCCAAATGCAGATTTTGCAGGTCATTTTATTGGTCTTTCTGAAAGCCCTCCAGGCCTTCCAGCTACTTGCACATTTTCTTGTTCCTCTTTTGTTGAGGTCCTTTTGACCTTCTCTTCTGTTTCTGTATTATTCAACTGTGAAATGACCACCAATATGTGAAAAAATGGAAACCCACACTTAGATCCGTCAAGGATTTTAAATGTACCTATTTAATAACAATCCTTTCATCTCTCTCTCTTGAAGATTTAAGACACAGAAATTGGCATCTATGTATGTATCATTGTTTTTATGAAGCACTTGCATATTTTCCATTTGTATTTTGTTTACAGACTCCTGCCTAACCTTATACTTTATTTTTACCATTGCCTAGTTTCAATTTTTCTTTTACCTCAGCCTTTTATTACATATTTGCTAGCTTGTTGAAAGAGGGATAAGAACAATTTTTATTTCTATATTAAAATGTTATAAATAAACAATAAACAGGCTCTTTTAAAAAGTTATAAATAGTCTTATATCCACACTTACTGTATCAAACCCCGCAGCCTCAGGAACTGGCACAAAGTTGATAATGGAAGCTCCCACTTTTTATATAAGAACTAACCAGCGGCCTGTTAAGAATGATGGGGGGGAAGTGGGCGGAGATGGCGTACCACCACCTACCAGCCCACACTGCCGCCGCTCTGCCTTCAGCTTTGTCTGGTTCCATGCCCTCCCCGCCCTGTGGCACCACCACCTCCCAGGCACAGGAGAGGTGGGGGAGCTTGCATGCAGTGGTCACAGCCATTACACTGTAGCACGTGCTGCTGCCACTGCACAGCCAGCCACATGCAACCCCCTCCCCCTGGCTTTTCTCAGGGCTTGTCAGTGGCAGTGGCATGCTACCACTTTGCTCCCTTTTCCCCCTCCCCCACCGCTGACTTTTGGTGAGGCCAGAGCAGGAGGGCAAAGCCAGTACTGTGCTACCAGCGCCCCATGTTGCTGCCTCCCAGGAGCACAGGGGAGGGAATTTTGCTCCACCATCCCCCTCAGTCAGCACCCCATGCCACTGCTGCATCCAGGGAGCAGGGCCAGAGGTAGGGGAGGTGAGGCCAATGTTGCTAGGGAGAAAGGGACAGGCACAGGTGAATAAACATTAACATTAAGGTACATACACTTAAGATCCAGGTAACCGGTAATAAATCAAGGACTCTGTGATAAAATCATCCAAGAACAGGTAACATGTAGGAAACACTAATATTGTGTTATATACACTTGAGAAACTTTAAACCCTCCCATGACTCTGGAGGGACTCCCTCTTAGCCTCTGGTCCCAGAAATGCTTAATTGCCATTTGCCATGGCCCCACATCTGGGCCCCACTACTACAGCTCACAATCTTTGCTCTGTCACTCATTCTGAGTCTCTAGCCATGTATATCTCAGCTGCATGCATCCTGCAGCCCTAGTGCCTTGTTGCTGCTTTCCTATTTTCTCCTTGCAGATATTCCAGGAAGGGAGGCTGTTTCTCTTTCCTTCCTCCCCATTTTCACAGAATGGTATAATGTTTCTGTCTTAAACCAGCAGATCCTCAGTGGAACTGACCTATCACAGCAGGGCTGGGACCCAAGCAGCCCTTTATTCCTTGCCTTTTGCAGAGCAACTCCAGTACACTACATGATCTCCCTCTCCACTTGGGATGAACTTCCTTCTCACAGAGCACGGGTATAATGTAGTGGGATCACTGTGTCCATCCCGGATGACCCTGGCATAACAAAAACTACCTAGGTTATAGTTCCTGTCTCCTTCATGGATCTTAATGTAACCTTTCTGCTGAGCACCTGTCAACAGCAAAAAGGGCTGGGTTCAATTTTGGGAGTACTAAATATATTTTATCCTGGCCTGAACTCCCATCCAATGAATCTGGGAAACACAAAATGAATTACTAGGGTGTCCAATAAAATCAACAACTCTTTTCTCATAAGCAGTGTCAAACCTAGACAAGTTACAGGGGTGGGCGGATGAGAACAGGATGGGTTTCAACACTGACAAGTGCAAGGTACTGCAGCTACGGGGGAAGAACCAGCAACATACCTACAGGCTGGGGAACTTCCTTCTCATCAGTGCAGAGGCAGAAAAGGATCTTGGAATCATTATTGATGCCAAAATGAGCATGGGTTGGCAGTGTGTAGACTTAGGAAGGCCAACCACACCTTGTCATGTATCCACAGATGCATCTCGAGCAGGTCCAAGGAGGTGATCCTCCCCCTCTATGCGACACTAGTCAAGCTGCAGTTGGAGTACTGCATCCAGTTCTGGGTGCTGCACTTCAGGAAGGATGTGGACAACTTGGAGTGGGTCCAGAGAAGGGCTACTCGCATGATCAGGGGCTAGCAGGGCAGGCCTACGAGGAGAGGCTAAAGGACCTGAACCTGTTCAGCCTCCACGAAAGAAGGCTGAGAGGGGATCTACTGGCTGTTTACAAACTAGTCAGAGGGGACCAGCAGACATTGGGGGAGTCCCTGTTCCCCTGAGCACTACCAGGAGTGACTAGAAATAATGGTCATAAGCTGGCAGAGGGTAGATTCAGACTAGACATCAGGAGGCACTACTTCACTGTCAGGGCAGCTAGGATCTGGAACCAACTTCCAAGCAAAGTGGTGCTGGCTCCTCCCCTGGCTGGTCCTTAAGAAATTAGATGTACACCTTGCTGGGGTCATTTGCCCTCAGTACTTTTTCCTGTCATGCCAGGGGGTTGCACTTGATGATCTACTCAGGTCCCTTCCAACCCTACCAACTATGAAACTTACAGTCCCAACTGGAAGCAGGCATTATTTGAACACTGCTAAAGCAGACCAATCATTTCAAAAGTGGTCAGCAAAGCCTGCTCAAGTGGCCAGTCACCAAACTGGTTCCACAGGTTCCCCGGAGGGAAGCTTAGGATGAAGGTCTGGACAGAATAAGGGAGATGGGAGGTGGTTTTCTCCAGTCCTAGAGGAGGCAAAATACACAGCACAAAAAACAAAATGCACAGCAAAATAAAATCAGAACACCTTTACCACACACAACCCCAAGTGTATGTGAGTGTTGTATTAATTTTTGGAGGGTTCAAACTTGATGGCTTGTGGATAGTGGGTAGTGCTTTGGTTTGCCTTAATTTAAGGCAAGATAAAAGTTGATGAGAATGGTGCTAGCAAATATCCACTATGGTAGGAATTTAGCAATGAAATATCTTATGTTTTGACCTTGGAGAAATTAACCTCTGGACTTAAAAAATCTGGTCACTAGAGACATCAGTCATGTACAATATGGTGCTTTTCTTTATTGTCATCATGACCTAAATTTATTTTAAAACAGTAACCTAGCTAAATTAATCCTAAAACCAATATTTTGAATGTTTAACAGTTTAACTGCTAATATCTCAATGAACCTTTAAGGACAATGGATTTCAGTGACCCCGAAAGTATTCACATTTCACGGTTCCTTTGGAAGGTATTTGCAATTAAACAACTAAATCAATACTTAAATGATTCAATGTCAGACTGTGCCTTTCAATAATGATTACTTGAATGTTCAAATAACTTGGAATCCCCCCCGGCTTGAATGGATTCTTTCCTACATTTCCATAAAGCATTTGTTCAAGTAGTATAATATTTTTGTTTGGGCAATTTAAAAGAATAACTTGTGAATTTAAATGATAAAATTACAACAATTCATACATTAAATTTTAAGTGAAATCCAAAACAATAAAAGAACTCTCAGACTGGAAGTTGAAAATCAATCTTTAAGCTGTTTTTCATTTATCAACTAAATGGAACAAGTAGCAGGTGGGAAGCATATAACATCTTGTTGTAACTTCAATTGGTCTCTATTAATTTTTTAAAAATGCTTTGGATAAAATCAGTTGATATCTTGGATTATTCTTCAAAACATACTGCTGAAGTATTCCTGTTAGATAGTGTGTACATGCTTATTGTGGCCAGTAACTTTGCAAAAGGACAGGGATTACAGTTGTCCAGATTTTAGATAAACTAACTATGTCTGGATATTTTAGAATAAGCTTTTTTATTTTGCATTTTTTTTAATGTCACAATTGCTGATTTTTCCCTGTAGATGTTTAACTCTTAGTAGATGAAAAGTTGTGTAAATCTTGGTGTATTGTTTCTTTAAAATGCTTGTTACCTTAAATTTCAGAATAAACCATCGCTTTCGAACAATATATTAACACCTTTTTTTCTTTCAAAAAAACATCTTGACATTTGGTTAATTAAATGCAAAGTGGTTATTTGATATGGATTTTTCAAGCTGCTAATATACCTCATGAATTATATGTGCACAAATTAATGTGTGTTGCTAATCTTAATTAAGAGGTGGGGATACCATATTTTTGTTGTTGGTGGTTTTTAATTGTTTTCATTGATTCATAGATGCTAGGGTCAGAAGGGACCTCACTAGATCATCGAGTCTGACCCCCCTGCATAGGCAGGAAAGAGTGCTGGGTCTAGATTACCCCAGCTAGATGCTTATCTAACGTCCTCTTGAATACCCCCAGGATAGGGGAGAGCACCACCTCCCTTGGGAGCCCATTCCAGACCTTGGCCATTCTAACTGTGAACAAGTTCTTCCTAATGTCCAGTCTAAATCTGCTCTCTGCTAGCTTGTGGCCATTATTTCTTGTAACATCCGGGGGTGCCTTGGTGAATAAAGCCTCACCAATTCCCTTCTGTGCCCCCGTGATGAACTTATAGGCAGCCACAAGGTCGCCTCTCAACCTTCTCTTGCGGAGGCTG
>JAGPOW010001296.1:65050132-65066003 GCA_030014935.1 Caiman crocodilus
GTCCTGTGACCCTGGCACTCGTTCCTGCCATTGGCAGGGGGTCAGACTAGATGGCCTGCTCTAGGCCCCTTCTGACCCTAGTTACTATGAAACTATTAAACTATGAAACTCTCTGGGTTGGACCCTCTAGCCAATTCGCCACCCACCAGACTGTGTAGTCATCCAAGTCACAGCCTCTTTACTTGTTCACCAGTATGGGGTGGGATATCATATCGAAGGCCTTCCTGAAGTTTAAGTATATGACATCCACCTCTCCTCCTTTGTCCAGGTGTTTCGTAACCTGGTCATAAAAAGAGACTAGATTAGTCAGGCATGATCTGCCTGCTATGAACCCATGCTGGTTTCCCCTCAGCATATTTTGTCCTGCCGGGCTCTCGCAAATTTGAGCCTTGATAATTTTTTTAAAGATTTTGCCAAGGATGGAGGTGAGACTGACTGGCCTATAGTTGCCTGGGTCGTCCTTCCTCCCCTTCTTGAAAATGGGGACCACATTGGCCCTTTTCCAGTCGTCCGGGACTTGGACCGTGCTTCATGAGCGTTCAAATATTTCCGTCAGTGGCTGTGCAATGATGTCAGCCAGTGCCTTCAGCACCCTTGGTTTTGTATAATAGATTCCTTGAGCTTTGCAATGCTTTGTTGTAGCTACTGTTAAATCACTGGCACCTTTGAATTGTCATGACAGTTGACTAATAATTTAGGAAAAAGCATAGAAATGGTGCCTTGCTAATGTATATGTTAAAATATATGCTTAATTATTCTGTATCAGAAAAACCATGATGATATCAGCATTCACCTACCATGAATGGAGTAGCTTGTAAAGCACAGAAGTTTAACCTTACATGCAGTACAGGAAATAATTGGTACCTTTGAAATAAGGACTATCCCATGTAGTCCTAGAAATTAATTTGGGAAGCTAAAGTAGTTATGAAATATGCGTATTTCATATGCCTGAGAAATTGAATGCTTGGAGGTATGACTTCTGCCAAATAGCAACTTTTCAGTCCTCAAAGAAAGCTCCTGGGTGCTCAGATCTCTTGAAAATCAGACCATTTATTGCATTTATACTTACTGTATTGTCCTTATACACATATATGCTTGTAAGTGTATATGGCAGGAAGGTAAAATGGTTTGTTTGTAGAAATAATATTTTTTCTACTCAATACCTTTCACTATTTTTAGCTAAACAACCTCAAGACAACTTATACCCAGCATCTCTAAAGTTTTGTGTTAGTGCAGCCTACAAAGAAGCACAAATGGCATGTCTGCATTCTTTTTTTTTAAAACCCCAGCAGACACCTAATAAGCTTTTAGCAGAAAGGTTGATAGAGCCATTACATAAAGAATTACAAAATGTAAGTGGCTAGAGCAGAAAACAAGTGAATTCAATGTTAAAACAATTGATCTGTCTAATTGGAAGCTTTTTTAAAGAAGACATTTTTCAGTAAATAGTGGTTTATCTGGTGTCGTACCATAGTAGCAAATACCTGCACCATTTAGATCTTGTTTTAAGATGCTGCAAGGGACCAAAGAATTACAATTAAAATGAGTAATTGCTGAGCTATTAGAAAGAAAAAATAGATAATTCAGCAGCAATTATGGCTGATTGTACGTTAAATGGCGGAATAGTACATGCTGAAAAGTGTATATATATAGTTTTAGCTTGGAATTAATCTTCTTCTTACAGTTCATAGATGCAGTGAACTGAAATATCAGAATAAATTGGACCAGAACAGAATAATCAGTCTTTCTCCTTAATTTTTTTGAGTGAAATCCTAGTTCCCGTTGGCCCCATTGATGTTAAAAATAGAACTTCAATTGAAATAGAGTGGGGACATGGTTTCAACAAAATTATGATAGATTTTATTTTATTTTTTACCAATAATAATATATTGGGATAGTACTTATAGGAAAGACAACAATAGAATTTGGCCTTGAGGACTTTATAGAATCAAAATCCTTTGTATTTATATGTGTGCTTCATCTTTGTTGGTATAATTTTACTTATGAACCAAGTATGGTGAAACAACCCACATAAGCATGATGGGACATGACCAAATGAAGCACTTGAATGCTTTTGGATGCAATCCATTGCCTGACATTCACATTTTGGAATCTCAGAGGAAAGAATGATACTACTGCATCCAGTTCAACAGAATGTTGTATTCAGTAACAAAGTGTACTTTTCATTTTTCCTCTCTCCATTCCTATAAGTCTAACATTAGAAGTTTATGGAAATGGGAGTCTCCTCCCTTCCTTGCTCCAAGGGCCTGTTGGCTAAGGACAAGCAAAACTCAGGGACATTCAAACCCCAAGCCTCCAAGCTTGTGCCACTTATGGTTCTGGACATTTGGATTTGGAATTAGTTTGGGCTAATTTGGCTGTGGATACAAATTAAAAAAAAAAAAAGTCTAAGACTAAAAGTAGACCACTAAATGAAGCAGATCTAGTGTCCCAGAACAGCTGATCCACTTAATTGGCTGAAACACTCATTGCCTGTTGTCACACTCATTGATTTTTCAGGACAACTGCTGACATTTTCTTCTTCCAGAGATGCTGTCCAGAGATTACTGGGAGTGTGTCTCTAGAAGTAAGGAACCCCAACCTTTCCCCACTTCCAGAGATGTGCACCAGGGATTGCTAGGGACCTTTCTAATAGAGGCAGGGAAAGCTGAGCAGGTGCACACAGGGCTTGTAGGACCCAATCCTGTGTGGAAATGCCCAGAGTGAGCTCCTCAAGTCCCAAAAGCACCTTTCTAGGGTGGCTGGAGAATGTAGGCGGCTTTGGGTGCCCCCATTCTCCCACTATAAAGGAAATAGATGTCTGCTGCACTAAAGTGGCACCAATCAGTGATACATTTTGGTGTGGCCAAAGTTTGGGCATTTGTAGTTCAACCAAAAAAGGTGTAGAGATCTATTTCCTTTAGCTTTGTGCCACCATAAAAAATGATGGTGGCACAAAGATGATGAAAGGTGCTGTCCATTTCTACCCTTCATGTCTGTATTTCAATACTATGTAGCAAAGGAACATATTTTCCAAGCTTAAAGCTCTGGAGAAGCATAGGTATGCAAGTATTCTGATTATTCTACTTTGTTTACCTTGGTTTCATTTTAATTAAGGACAATTTTCTCTGCTATTCAATCTGATGTTGGGTATTTTGTAAATGTACTCCACATCTTACTATCTTACCAAATGAAACAAGGTAAAACCTTCAAATTTTGTACAAATATGTGGTTTAAAAACAACTGGAAACACTTTATCATTTTTTTTTCCATTACATCTACCAAAAATACTTCAGATTCTGGTTTGTTTGTTTGTTTTTTCCTTCTGTGCCTCTTATATTGTATTCTGGTTAAAGCAGACTGAATGGCTTTGCTATAATACTTCCAAGTATCCTTCTGTCTTTGAACACAGAGATCAATCCAGTGTACTTTTGCCAAGGCCTTTATATTGCTAGCAGAGAATCTAATGGTTCTTCAGCCTCTTCAGTCAATATATTTGATAAGCTACATATTTCCAAGCATTCGTGCATTCATTTTGTGCCTGCAAAGATTTTTCTGGTTTTACTTTTATTAATTTTCAATAGAATTCTATAATTGGATGTCCTTCATAAAACTTGTGATGTGTTTGTTTGGTTTCATGTCTTCATCACCACTTTCCCCCTTTCTCTTCTTAAACATTGCTGGCATCCACTAACTTATGACAGATATGCCAGTACTAATGTATTTAGAATTATAGTATTGTGTTTTTTAGTTTTGGTGATCCCTTAAGTATTAATGTTTTAAGGACAATGTAACTTTGGTCCTCCCATTTCTTGATTCAATTCCTTGAGACTAAATTTGCAATCAGCGTAGGTATATAATATTCTCAGAGAACTCCTTATCAATACACCAACAAAACTTGATGTTAAAATAGCTAATTAAAACTATCTGTAAAGGAAATAAAGCAGTACAGGTCTGTTACATGCCAAACTCCCTCTGAATTTCTATAGAAGTGATGTGGTACACCTGTCAATCATATATATATATTTTTTAAGAATTTTTTTTTTAAAGACAAAAGCCCAATAAGAGGATTCCATAACTTGGAGAGCTTTTTCCAAAAGCTCCTAGACGCTCACAAACATATAAACTAAACCTAGGTCAGTAAACTCAATGAGTTGTGAACCTTGCATTTTCACTGCTTTCTATATTTAGAGAGAGAGACTCCAGGAAAGTATAAAGGAAAACAATAGCATGAGAATTTTACTGATACACGGCTGCAAGCACCAGTCCTACTCTACCTTTTGGCAGCTTTACTTTAAGTCACCAGAACATAGACTGTATATATAATTCTATACGAAAGTGCTGTTTTTCAGTACCTATTATAATTTTAACATCTTTGAAGTGTCTGATTTCCAAATCTTGCCTCAGTATCTGTTATGATATATTGATATTTTTCATTATGTTCCTCTCATTCACTCATGCATCAAGAAAAACATGAATACCATATTCACTAGGAGAAGTCTAGAAAGAAAAGGTTAAAATTACATGACACATCTTTCCTTTGGGCAAGATTTTATAATATTTTCAAGAAATATAAAGCTCCTCAGTTTTGTAATTAAATTGAAAATGGAAGAAAACCTGTTATGGGCATTTGGGAATAAACGTGTATTTATCTGATTATTTTCTCCTCATCCTTTTCCCCTCCACTTCAGCCCCAGAATAAGGTACATTTCTTAAGTGATTGGACCACCTCACCCTAAGTTCAGCCTGGAGGTGGCATAGACAACGTGTTATTGGTGGCCTTCTCAATTAGATTTGTACCATAATAATAGAATGAAAAAGATGCCATTTTATGTATTCATTTTTATTAAACTTTAGCATTCACAAAAGTTTTAATGTTTTAAAATGTTTTAAAGTTTTAAGTCCATACTGGATTTAATGTTCAGTGAAGTGGTAAATGAACCACTTGCAAAAGGGTGGATGTCTATCCTGATTATAATAGCAGGGAATGGGGCCTGCCAAAGCATGATTTTCCCGCTTTTTTAAACGATTGTTTTCTATTGATCTAGAAACTCTTCAAAGTGTTCTTATTAATTATTTTTATTGTTCAGAGGATGTTATAGAATGAAGTGTTCATAGGATAAACTTTTGGGTAAAGTACAGAGTTAGATGTTATAGATTATCAACCTTATCCTATGAGACCCTAGTGATCATGATTTCCCATGTCCCATTTCACCAATATAATTGGGCAATATGTCCCTGAGAGACAGGAATCTGAGACTCAGAAAACTTTCTTTAGAAGCTTAATGTTGGAAGACATTGAAAGGACAGCTTCAGTTGTTCCTACGGGACACTTCTCCATGTTATCAGGTTTCTGTAGCTAAAGATATTTCCTAGGTTTATTTCAATCCTGTGCTGTAACATGAAGATTGAGTTATGTTTACATTAGGTAATGGCTTTAACACTCCTAATTGGTTAATGTGCCATTACTACTAAAAGACACAAGAGAGGATGTCATATTTTTTTTATCCTTCTGACCTCCTACTACTAAATTGCAGCAAGGGGCAGTTTAGGAACATATTTTGTCATTGGTTTATTTCTTTTATAGCCTTTTGCTTCCTTGCAGCTGAGAGTGGGGCCCTCCACCAATGGGGCTGGGGGGGTAGGGCTGGGGCTGGGCCAGCCAGGAGTGCAGTGCGGCACACTACTGCATGGGGGGGCTGGGCCAGGAGCAGGTTGGGAGTGAAGGGCAAGGGTCATGGGACAGGGACTGCAGGTTGGAAGTAGGGCTGGGGAGAGGGCTGTGGGTTGGGAGTGAGGGGAACTGGGGTGGCAGGGGGCTTCAGATCAGGAGTGTAGGGCACTGGCAGGGCTGGGGGGCCAGGAGTCTTCAGATTGGAAGTGAGGGGCACCAGCAGAACTGGGGGGCAGGGGCTGTGGATAAGGAGCTTGAGGCACCGGCAGGGCTGGAGGGCAGGGTCTCTGTGTAGGAGGGCAGGGTCTGTGACATAAGCATTCCCCCGGGGCACCAGCAGGGCTGGGGGATGCAGGGTCCGTGATATAGGCAGTCCCCCTAGGATTTTAAACTTGGCGTGTTTTTTCTCTTCCAGCAGGAGTGTGGGATCTGTGTGGGGGGCTGTGGATCAGGAGTGCAGGGCAGAGGCAGGGCATGGGCATATCACTGGCTCCCCATCATGTACCCCTCCCCTTTCTACCCCCAAGGGCATCGTGAGGGGAAGCCCACAGCGACAGACCTCCTTGAGGTCATCGTAACAGAGGAAGAGTATGGGGTGTGCTGCCTGCGCTGGCCACCACCACCCCCTACGTGTTCATGCCACAACCCCCAGGCCACTGAGGGGAGAGTAGAGTCAGACACTCCCTGGTTCCTCCACCCCAGCCTGATAGTACACACTCCCACAGTGCTCTCATAGTTACCATTGGGGTCCATTGAACTGTACCTTCTAGCAAGGGGAGTGCAACCCAGGGTCTTGTCTTCTCCCTGTGTCCATCCTTCCCATGCTGCTGGCTGGGGTTTCCTTTTCCCAGGACCCCACACAAGGCTCTTCTCTCTTGGACCTTACCTTGGGGCTCCCCTGGCCACACACACTGTCCCCAAGATGTTGACGGCACAACTTGGTACACCTGTGGGTGCACCTGGCCATGACAAGCCAGCAAAAATTTGCCAACACTTTGAAGTCAGTTCAAAGTGTTGGCAAATTTCTCAGCCACCAACTTTTTGTCAAGTGCCTCTGAAAGTAAAAAAAAAAAAAAAAAAAATTAAATTAAAAAAAATAAAAGCTTCTTTCAGTGCTAAACAATTTCTCCTTCATCCATGTAGGGTGTCCCATGAGTTCCCTACAGTGTTGGCTGCTTGGCAGCAATGACCCTACACACTTTGCCACCCTTCAGCAATGCTTTTCTGAACCCTGGGTACCTGACAGTGCTGCACACTCTTTAACAGTCTTCAAATTCAGAGATTGCTGGGGTCCCCTCCAAGCTGCAGGTGAGGGCCAGCCAAGCCAGCCTTTCACATTTCCCTAACAGTTTCCTGAGTGATGAAAGGCAAAGATGGGCACCCTGAGGGTTACACCCTGACTTGGCTAACCACCAAACCATTGCCAAGCCTGGTCTTTCTCTGGTCTATTTTACCTCCCTCCACCCCCTTCACCCCTGTTTGACAGTACCTATTTTAAAACTCAAACTAGAGTTTTATCCGAATTGGGCACTCTTGTTACCTCATAGACTTTGGAGATTAATGGGGTCACCAAAATTGCTTGGTGACAGGGAAGCTACCTATGCCAGCACTGCCCCTGCACCCTTTGCCACCCTTTGGCACCACACAGCCCATTGGACTTTCCAATGGGGGTGTGCACCAGGGGCTTCAGGCCTTGTCTGTTAGCCCTGCTGCAGTGCTGGTCACCCAGGCAGATCCCTCATTGCCAGGAGAGCTCCTGCTGACACCGAGCACAGTAGCAGACCATAGGCCTGCCTCCTCATGTCTCCAAACACAACCATTATCAACTCAGGACTAACCAAGATGCTCCCAGCTCTGGAGTATAACAGCCACGTATAACATAAGAGCTGTGATAAAATGTTACATGTAGCCATTGCATCTATCTCTGGGGTGTATCTCAGCCTTCTTCATACACTGTTCTATGCAGCTATTACACCCCAGAGCTGGGGTGCCCAGGAGGGTTCCCCAGTGCCACAGAGGTATGGCCTGGGGTGGTCCTAGCTCTGGGATGTAATGGCCACGTAACAGTGCATGGGGAGGGTTGCGATACACCCCAGAGCTGGGTGCAATGGCCACATTTAACAGTTTAGCACAGCCTTCACCATATGTTATACATGGACATTACACCCCAGAGCTGGGCACATCACAGTACCCATGTCCCCCGGAGAACACCTGACTCTCTTCTTCCCGCAGTAGCCTGGGGGTTGTGGCACAAGCATGGGCGGGGGGGCAGGGCAGGGATGGTGGCTGACACAAGTGGCACACCACATTCTCTTCCTCTACTATGAGGACCTCCAGGAGGTCCGTGGCTGTAAGTTTACCCTAGCTTTACCCTAGAGGCCAGAAGAAGGGGGAGCAGTATATGATGGGAGGGCAATGATATGCCCTCATCCTGCTGGCACTCCTGGGTAAAACCCAGTCCAACAAAAAGTAATTTTAATTAACCTGAGTCTTGAACTGCCTGACTTGTAACAATTTTAATCCTTTCTACCTGGTGTCTAGGGACCACATTGCAACAGAAACTGCATGGATTTTTTAGTGAATGCAAGCACCACCTTGTGGACAAATCATGGCAGAACAGGAAAAACCCCAGCTTTTCCAGTGTTTGGGAATACCCCTTTTAAAATGTCATGATAAAATTAATCCTGTTGGCACCATTTTGAATGCTAAAAATAAAACATATCAGAGGTGACTTAATTTACCATGATAATTGGTAATCTACCATGATAAAACAAGGTTAACATGTACCTTCAGATAGGACTAAGCTAGTGAAATGGCATTTTTTGCCACTATTTCATGAGGTGTATCTAGGTAACATGTTATGTGGACAAGGGCCCAGGGTTTGAATTTGAAGAGGGCAGACTGGGAAGGAGAGTTGTGTAACGTGCTCCTCCCCATTCACTCTGATTGTATTATTATAAATATAGTACCTTGCCTGATATTTTTGTGGCAAATACTCTGTTGAATGTGGGTGAGATGAAAGACATTCTTTTATATTTTAGTTCTTGTATACTTAATGATTCTTATATATAAAAAAAGGTGTTCTGAAATATATCCTATTGATTGTTTAACTAGGTTGTTTGGTCTATTTCATTCTTTTTTTAGGCAGTGCAGTTTAGTGATAGGGTACAAAACTTAGACTTATTTCCAAGCTTTACCAGAAGCCTACACGATGACCTTGGTGGTGTAGGGAAGGTGGACCACTTTCCCTGTATATGTCCCCCTTTATAAATTAGGATAATGATGCTGACTTCCTTTGTAAAGACCTTTGAAATCTGTGCATGATGACATCTCTTATATAGATTTCTTACATGATCCCTGAACTTTCTTTAAACTTTGTGGCTCAGTGTTCCATATAGAAGGTGGGATACTGATAATTCCCTACCTAATATAAATACCAATTTAAAGACAAATAAATATTTCCTTAGAGAGGCTGGTCTAAATTTAATTTAATTGTTTTTCTGTTTTCTAGAAAGAGAGAGAACTTCTCCAGTTTGTTTTATGTATGTAGTATACACATCCTTGAAGTTCCAAAGTGGACACGCTGCCTCCTAGTAAATGGAGATGAGGAAGGGACATCTTAAAATGTATCCTTAATTGAGATGATAGGCAACTAAAGGAGGACCAAAGAGTTCTACTTTTAAGATGTATATTTAGGATTTTCTTCTACAATTCAATTTGGTTTTATATGAAACCAGCCAGCCAAAAACTAAACTAAATGTTAAAATGAGGTGAGCTAATTTTGGTTTCACTTTTAGTTGTAATTTTCTGTTTGGCAGGTCTTTTTTCCCTCTAGTTTGATTCTTTTTAATAATGCTGTGGTATTGCAGCTCTTCTCTGTATCACAGCTCTCTTATAAACTAAGGGGAAAAATCTTTAATATTATACCAGAGAAAGAATATCATTATATCAACTGAAACATCTAATATTTTTAAGAATGGATGATGACTGAAGGCTGGACCCAATGATCTGAAAGGTTCCTTCCAGCCCCTAACAATCTATGAATCTATGACTGTTGTAATATCCATTTGTTGGTTTGAAACTGGGACTCAGTGCATTTCACTGCAGTTCAGTTTAAATGAGTAGTATCCTGCTGTAAACTATTAAAATGAGATAACCCAATATTTGTTTACAAAATGAAAAAAGAACAAAAGAGAGAAACTATACTGTATACTGTATTAACATCAATCAGTGGATGAGGCACTAAATAATATCTTCTTCCTGTGCCAGTTAATAAAAATGTACACAATCATTTATATATGAAGTGCTTTTAATTGTTGATGCATCAGAATATACCAGAGCTTCCTTGTAGGTTTACAACCCCATCTGCTAAATTTTTCTGGAATGATGTTATAAAGCTTGGATGTATCTTATCTCTTCATGAGGATGTTCTTCTCCAGTATGTTCTAAATGGTAATACTCTCACAGGAGTCTAGCTATAGAAAAAGAAAATACATCCCAAAGATTCCAGCCAAACAGATATATTGGCTGTCTACAGCCATGGAAATCCACCAAGATCATTTCCTTGCAATAGTAGAATTTTTGTTGTTCTTGTTATTTTTTGGATGAAATAATACCCACAAACCTAATTTCCATGACAATTGGAGATAATTAAATACAACAAACATGAGCATGAAACAGATGTACAAGCTGGTTAAAACACAGCTATATAAATATGCACACTTAAAATGAATGAATGGATCTAGAAATCTGTGCCACTGCAAGCCTATACCTGTGTATTTAGTCTTTGGGATAACATATAAAACTTAGGCTCTGATTCCTTATAATAAATAAAAGGGGTGAGAAGATAGAGCAAAGCGGTTAGTGACGAACAAAATCTGTGTGAAAAGCTACTTTCAATCTTGTTTCCAATGAAGTTGTTAAGAAAATTACCACTGACTTTATTAAATCCAGGACTCAGTGCAGCATTTCTTTAACTACACAGTAACTTGTGAAAAATTCTTACCTTCTGGCATCTCCAACTTGGTTTTCTTTCAGTTATTGTTGACTAACTTATTTGTTTTGGCTAGGTAACATCTCTTAACAGCAGAAGTAGGAGTTGTGGTGTTTAGCTAATAAAATAAGTTAACGGGCAAGGATATATCTGGGATTATGTGTGTATATGCAGTAGTGGACAGGTAGAGAAGTAAATAGCTTGAGTGGCACCACTTTTTATTTCATTTACTATAAGCTTGTCAAAAGCTTGCTGGGGGCAGCAGATTTCCTATATTCACTGGTGATCAGACAGCACACAGCCTAATATGTCCACCATAAGTAGATTTCTTATATTCTTTTGTTTCTTTTTTACTTTCTTTTTTATATTCCCATGGGAGCAATCATTTTATAAGGTAACTTCCCTTGCTCTGGAATGGTAAGAGAAAGCAAAATTGCCACTAATTATCATGGTTCCATTTTTTTTCAATTTATTCTGCAATACCAGGAACTAATCTCATATGAAGTCTGATCTGCAGACAGGTCCCTTAGCTTGTTAAGTTCCTGCTCCAATAAATAAGTATTTTGTTTTACTCGATGCTTAAATAGATTCATCCTATTCTTGGCTTCAACAAAAGCTGGGTTGAACTATGTCCTACTAACCTGTCAGAATGAAAAATCAATAATATAATGCCACTTTTGCAGAGCTAGTAGTTCAAGTGTTATTTACATGCTTTGATTTATATATGAGCCACTGTTAATTTAATATAGATATTGTGTTTGCTGAAGATGATTAATTATGAAGCAAATCGTGAATATCTGCTTTAGGCATTGAATTAATCAATATTAACATAAAAATGAATGAGGCTTCATAAAAACCTTATGGAATTTGTTAATGTGTTAAAAAAAAAAAAAAACAACCAAAAAACAACCCCAAACCCAAAAAACCAAAAAAAGTGGTCTTCTGGTGATGCAAACTCCCATTCAACTCAATGGTTCTCCATTAATTTACAAGATCTGATGTTTTGGCTCAGAGAATAAATTGACTGTATAAGCAAACATAGGTACACAGTGATATAATGAATACCTTTATTAAAGGCTGTTAAACTAATCTTATATGTTGTTATGCTTAAAGACTTTCCTTCAAGAGTATGAATTATCTTACTTATATATGAAAAGTCAGCACTTTTGACATTTATGTGAAATATTATAATTGTATAACTCCACTTTCAACCCAGGAACTTTATTAAAGCAAGAGTTTAAATAACAAACTTAAGCCTCAGGAGAACTAGAATTTTGACCAGAAATTTGTAATGCAGTGACCCCAAAATTTTCAAGATGACTTCATAAGCAATTGAATCTTAAATATGGTTCTAGCAAAATCTGCTTAAAAATTTATCACGCAGCATAACTTTTTTTGAACTGCTGTATGTTCTGTAGACCAAACACTTTTAAACTACCTTCTACTGAATAAGGGCTATGCTTCCTTTCTCACACAATTTATTTTCTTAATACTAACATCTATCATTGTAACTTGTAGCTGTGACATGCATGCTTTGTAAAGACTTTTCCTTTTGTTTCTTTGTAAGCCTCATTTTAACACCCATATATTTCTAACTGCAAGAACTGACCCAAACTTTGTCATATTTTATAAGTCAAATAATTAATACAATTTGTGGAAGAACAGTGTGCATGCAGGGAATTATTTAAATTTATTTTATAGTTTGTAAATGCAAGTCAGGGGTTCATACATCATCTTAAATAGCTACAGCCACAAAATGGTTAATATGCTATTTGAATGTTGAAATTTAAAATTTGCTAAAATGCACAATAGTGTCACACTATGCTCATTTAAAAGTGTGGTAATTAAAAGTCGGGCTACTTGGCAAAGGTTTGCCAATACTTTTTAACAAGCTTGTAAGATTTAATTGAAATATAAATAGAAAAGATGTGTAACAGACTGCCAATGTGGGCTTGCTAGATTGGCTTGAGATACTTACCCTGGGCTAGAAACAGTGCCAGTGAACTCTGAGCAACCCCAAGGGTGGAGCAGGGGAGCCCTGCCTTGTGGAAAAGGAGAAGCCAATTGAAAGAAGGGGTTTTCAATCCCCTCATTTGCATGGGGGGCCCGCCACCCTGAGCCCTGTTTGGTCAGTTTGCAAGCCAGGGAGGGAGTGTTGGAGGGGATAAAAGCAGCACCTGAACTGGCAAGGAGGTCTGCTGACAGTGACTCCTGGGAATGATGCAGGAGAGCTAAGAAGAGCGGGGTGAGCTGACCCAGCAGAGGGAGCAGAGAGACCCCTCTGAAGAGCCTCAAAAGGCCCTGGGAGAAGAAAGCAGTGGCAGTTGGCAGCAGAGAGGGAGCAGCGGCCAGGGCTTGGGGCAGAAAGCTTGTGCCCTCACAGTGTGCTGGATGCTCTGGGAATCCCAGAGGCTAGGGGTGGCAGCCAAGCTCCCCACTTCACTGCAGAGAAGCAGCAGCAGCCAGGATCTTTATCCAGAGTAAGGAGTTGGTCCAGTGAGTTGAGGAAACTCTTTACCTTCCATGGGAAAGAGGGACAGCAGCAGGCAAGGAATTGGGATCCTGAGGAGCAGCAGAGTGTCAGGATGAGGATCTCTGGCAGCTCAGGGCACAGGCTGGTGCTTAGAGCAGAATTGGTGAGCTCTGTGAGGTGTGTGCGGTGCCCGGCCAGTCATCTGGAGCAAGGGTTTAGAGCAACGACCCCTGGGAGCTGCCTGTGCTGCTGACTCTGCCACTGACTGCCTCAGAGGGGACTCAGTCCTGTCCCTTATTCTGCAATTGATTGTCATTGGATGGAGTCCCTGAACTTTGTGCCTTGCTGCAGGAGCCTACTATGTTGCTTGCCTTTTTGGTTGCCATGGAAGGTCACCCTTCAGCCTCTTTGGGAGGTTGGAGTTTGATACAGTTTGATTGCTGCAGATCAGAAGATCTTAACCTGTTGCAGTCTGTCACTTATTGGGAAGCCTGTTGGAGCTGCAGGGAGTGATCACCTTACTTCCTTGTGGTAGCATCTCAGCAGTGGCTGAAAGCTGCGAGTTACCCTACCTGTGGTTCTTGAGTCAAGGGTTGACTAATGCATTATGGTTTGTTTTGTGGTTCTGGTTATGCCATTTAAGTTCACTTGTAAATAACCTTTCCTATTATTCTTGTTTTGTTAATAAAGTGTAAATAATTAAATCAGTTATGTGTTAGACCTTCTTGGGACCACAGGCTGCTCTGTGGGGAGCAGGGGCCAACTGGAAAGTAAATTGGTGCTGGCCCTGCCCCACTCTCACCACACCATCCCTGATATTGGGCAGGCATGGCAACTATTGGGCCACCACCTGCGTTATAGATGTATGTTACTTTTAAATTGCTAATTGTTCAAATCAAGAGTGAGACCTTATAAAGGGGGATAAGGCAAAATGCCATGTTTATTGATTTCATGAAGCAGATACATACTCTTGGGCACCCCAGTCATACAAGCAGACATACACAAGCATACATACAAACAGACATACAGACAAAACCCTTGAGTAAGGTGTTATAGTTACCAGCAGAGGTTACTCAATGTTAGCACTGGGTGGCCAGCCCAGGCTCATTGTGGGTGATGGGAGCTGGGGCGAACAGACTCGCTCATGCTCCAGGAGGTTTCAGAGAGTGGATTCCCCCACTTGGCTTGTCTGCGTCTCACTTTTATAGGGGTTGCAAGTCTTTGTTCAGCATTGAGGTTTTCCATGCTCAGTTTTTAATTAGAGGTTGTTTCTTATCCATCTTCTAGTTATCACAACTTGAGGTCATTCCAGTAAAGTTGGTATCTCAGAGTTGGTGTTTCAGTTTTGAAGCATTATGTAGTTGATATCTCTGCCTTGAAGCATTGTGTAGTTCAAATGGGAGGGTTTGCAAAATTCCTTCTTCTCGCTATCTTCTTTGCACCTGATCACAGACAAGTTCTTCAGACATCCATTAATAAGCTTAATTATTTTACTGTAACTCAAACATTAAAAAAAAAATAGTTCTTGTTATGCAAAAAAACAGAGAGGACCGAAGTTGCATAAAGCAGTTTGAGCCAAATCAGTGAATTCTGATAACTACATTCAACCAGGTTTATCTTAAACCAGTTCTGGCCATTTTGAAACTGGTTTATGTGCACTGAACTGTTCTTTTACAGGTTCTGTTACAGGTTTAAACAAGTTTCTTATCACTTAAAGCAGTTTATGTATAATTTCTGTCCTTAACCCATAAACATAGCTACAGTTTCTCTAACACGAGTGCTCTGTAGTCTTAATTGCCACAATTTTGGAATCTTTAGTAATTTCAGTGTAATGGGAGTAGTCAAAGAGTAACAATAAATACATAGAAGGAAGTGGTGGAATTATATTTTGAGTAAGAAAACAAAAACTGAATGCAAGGCAGAAACTATGGCTTTTGTTTACCACATGGTAAAGTACTATGCAAATAGGAAAAATGGACAATAGAGAAGAAGTTGTAATCTATGGTGATCACCATACTTGAGGCAGTTGGAAAAGAGGAGTCTCTTTTCTAATACCAATAGAATATCAATAGAAGATCAGAGTGAAAGAGCCACAATATTGATTTCTTTAGGTCTGTTATTAATAAGTGAACTGGTAGGAGGGTCAGTGAGCTATAAGGTATACAAAATCTAGCTTTATGCGAGGATTCATAATTCTTATTACACTATATATTAGGGTAAGAGTTTCTTGTCTACATCTTGTGACTGGGATAATGTAAAATTGTTTTAACAGGTAGAAATACATATTTCAATGGTGTATGACTCATATTGGTGTTTGGATAGTGTTCTACCTTCTTTTAACTAAAAAATTACATATTGTCATTGATTATCTAATGATTCTTAATATCCTTGGATTTTAATTTCATTGTTAATTAAGTATTTTGTTTTCTCTTGCTTTACAAGAGAATTATTTGTTTTCTGTTTCTGAGAGAGAGAGTAATGGATTACAGGAAAATGAAAAAGAAAAAAAAAGGTAAATGCAGTGGGAGCAAGATCATAGAATCATAGTAAATTATGGTTGGAAGGGACCTCAGGAGGTCATCTACTCCAACCCCCTGCTCAAAGCAGGATCAGCCCCAACTAGATTATCCTAGCCAAGACTTTGTCTAGCCAGATCTTAAAAACTTCCAAGCACCTCTCTGGGTAACCTGTTCCAGTGTTTTACTACCCTCCTAGTAAAAAAAAAAAAAAA
>JAGPOW010001296.1:65076943-65115956 GCA_030014935.1 Caiman crocodilus
GGCAGGATGGAAGAGAAGACCGCCTGGGCACCCATCTCCCTCAGCACGTCCCCCAGAGCACGGTAATCCTCCATCAGGCGATCAGGGGCGCTCCTGGCCTCATCATTAGTACCTACATGGACAAGGACCATGTATTTTTTTTAAAATTACCATTTCTCATTTTAATTTCCAAAAATAAAAGACCTGTTTTGAAAGTGCCAACTTTAGAAAAATCCTGAAAAAAATCTTGAGTCAAGCAGGGTAAACGTTCTGAACTTCCAAGCAGATATTTGAGATAAGCCTATGAGAAGAAACGGAAGCTTGTTAATAAAATGTGTTGTTGACAAAAAGCCAATTAAAAAAAGAATTAAGAGAGAATAAGTCTGATCCAATATAAATTAATTGCCAATCTAATATAGGTTCAGTCCTAAAAAGGTGCTGAGCTGTGGATCCAATCTAATAAAGTCCTAAGAGTATGCTTTACTTTTAAGTGTATGATCTTTGTGTTCATTAGAACATGTAACAATCTAATAACCTATAAATGATTTCAGTGAGATTATTTTTAGTATAAGTTTTCTATACTAGCTACATAATGCTTAGTACATTGTAGAATGGGTCTTAATGTTAGATAGTGAGAAGACACAAAAAAAGACAACTTTATTCTAAATATTGAGGAGAGTGGCAGGGGAGAACCTGTTACTAAAACTGTTTTAGTTAATAGTTTTAGTTGTCATTTGGAGTCTATTTGCCATGTACATTATTTTTACTTGAGGATACTGGAGATGGTCAAAATCTTCCTTTAGAAAATCTTACACAGGGAAAGTAATTGTTTAAAGAAGTCAAGCTTTAAGGACACTTCTATAATATATAAATATATGGGGAGGGGAATAGAGTATAGTACCTGACTTATTTTCCCATCTGATGTTATGTTTTTTAGCCTAGAGGAAGCATTTATCATTTGAAACCTATTTTTGATACAGAAGTCATCAAACAGGATCTTCATCTTCAAACATAAGTAAGATTTGGCAATGTTTTGCTAATAATATAGTGGTGAGTTGTTAAATTATAAATAAATATTTATGAAGGATAGCACGAAGAGACAAATTAGAAGGTAGGAAAGGGAACCACAGTTAGCAGTTTGGGGTTTTTTTTATTACATGTCTTGCATCAAATATACTTCAGTAAGCTTCATTGCTGAGTGACTGGTCAATAACCCAATCAGCGGGCACTCAGATTTTTCAGCATATTTGTTTGTTCTATATATTTCTCCTGTTACAGTATATTTACATAATGCTTGGACTATACAGACAGATGAAAGACTTAAATTCTGTATTGTAATTGACTGACAACCAGCTACTCTACCATGTAGTTAATTAGCAGTAACACATAATTTGGCACTTAGCTTCAGGTGAGTTAATGCAGCAACAGAAATAACAAGTAAACAGATCAATAGTCCCACCACACTATAAATGCCAGCAACTACAGGATTGGAAATTAAGGTGTTTTCTTTAGTCTTTAGCACCAGTTGCATTTCCATAAGCCATTTCCCCCACCTCATAAAATTAATTGATCCAGTTGAGGGGAGGAGGGGAAAAATAAAACAAACAAACAAAATGTCTGGTAGAAGCTATAAGATGAGGAAATGCCACTTTGGAATTTATTTTTCCTATGGGTTTAGAGTCATGAGCATTTGTTTCCTTAGAAGAAGAATATTCTAGGTAGGAGTAAGAATGGGTAGAGTTCTGATAATGTCTCAACAATTCATCTGTTCATTCATCTCTGCAATCATTTTCCTCCATATAATAATGTTGGCTAAGGGGGCATTGTTTACACTAGGCTCTTTGGTACCATGAAGCCAGGAGAAGATGGATTTTAAAAAGTTGGTGTAGAGATTGTATACCCTGCTGTCATCAGGTCCTAGTCTTTGTGGTACCTCTTTTTTTGCTGTGAAGGGATAAATCCTTCTCTTGTTCCAGGGCAGGAGAGGGGAAACGCATACTCATTTCACTGATGAAACTTGTACATTTCCCAAACTCCAGTGACCTCGTGACTTTGCATTCTTGCACTGCTTTTTCACAAGACCTGTGTTCAAATGCACAATGTAAGCATCTTCCTCCTAGCACCCATTCCAGTTTCTCATGTACAGTTCATCAGTTTTCACTCTACCTATCATGCCCATATCTCCCTTTTCACTTCATTTCTACTCATCTCCCTGTGCCTGGCTGATAAGCAGATCTGACTGGAACAGAGTCAATTAAATTGATTTTTTGCCACCACTTAGTGCTTTGTTTTAGGGTTGGGTATTTGACTGGTCAAATAAAGTTCTGTCAGTTGACCAGTCAATATCAGACAAAAATCGTAAAAAAAAATGTCCAGTAGGTCCAAACGCTACATAGGAAAAGCACAAAATGCCCATCAAGAAATGTCAAAAAACAACACAAAATTATATTTCTGTCAAGAAAGCTACAAAAAGGTATGTTTTGGAGGGGGTGAAAGGGGGGGTTCTAAAATTTGGTCAAATATTTAGTTAAAAAATATGCAGTCAGTTGACCAGCTAATTGCCAATATTTGACTGGTCAATTAACTGGTTTGCCATCCCTACTTTCTTTAATGTTGGACATTTTTGGTTTCAATTTTGTCCTGTCCACAAATGAATATTTCCTCTATGGTATGGGAAAGCTGGGTTGAAGTATTTTTCCTTCCTGCTTTTGACTGAAATAGGATGGCAAAAAACAAACAAAATTAAAACCAAAACCTCTGAATCCATTTCAGCAGTGTCTTGAATGTGAGTCACCAAAACGATGAACTAATCTTTAAACACACATGCACTTTTATCCAATGTGAAATATAGCTTTCTGAAACTGTGACATTGAAATGAAAAGGAATGTAGATCAACTGACAGTATTTTTGTTTTCCTTCCCTGCTTCCAGAGATAATGATGATTGATTCCTCCAATATTTTACCTCTACTACTTTATCTCCAAAGCTTATAAACTATTTTTGTGGTGTTGTTTGTTAACATGAAAATGAAAGATCCAAATGGGAACCCTTGGTTTCAGTAAAATGGAGGTTAACCAGGTGACTAGACGAGTAGATTAAAGCCCTGTATCTTGGACAAATTGTGATTAGACTTTATGTAGACAGAAAAAGTTAGAAGTAGAAATGTGGGTTTTCCCAGCATGGCTGTGTTCTTCATGCCTTTCAGATGGAAAGCGTTCTCATATGGCATAGAATATGTTAACTTCAATTTGAATATGGGCTATTAATACATCTGTTTATATGAAGCCTTCTGTGAAAAAAAAAGAAATAAACTGATATAGAAGCTAAAAAAATGGTTACGTCTAGGATAGGAGGGACCCAATTCAGTAGGTGAAGAAGAAAGAAGAAATTTTAAAAGGTGGGCTGATTAATTTAGAGAGAATTAATAAATTACTGGCCATATTTTAAAGTAACATGCTAAATTATTAATAATTTTCTAGAAACTATTTTACCTGGCATTGTGTGTATGTTAATTAGCACAGCTGCAAGATCTGTCATAAATATTCTTTTTGAAGTTGACATTCGTCAAGGTGTGGAATCATTCACAAACATTTTTGTGGAGAAACAAATGGGCCCCTTAAGGATCATGAGTTGGAAAAGCTAACTGATTTGCTGCCATTGGAGTATGATTAATAACTGAAACTAAGGACAGCCTCTTGAAACAAAACATTATACTTCATATAGTGGTGACACATTAAAACACAACAGTATGAAGTTTTGAGAGGGAGTTTGGCATAGCATACTTTTTTGTGTAAACTTTGAGACTTCTCTGTCTTAATGAGGCTGGTTGAGATCTTAAGTAGAAATGTCAGGCAGCTGGTTGGGCATATTGTCAGGTGAAAAAAAAAAAGAATTAGGTGACACTTGATCAAAGATATTGTAGTTCACAGAGACAGTTGCATATTCTCATATAGTTGCTATCTTACATGGAGGAAATAGTTTGATGGAAGACCTAGTGTTTATGCAATTTACTGTATGCCTGATAGAACTGGTTATATCAACATTATACACCAGAGTATTAGCAGATGGTTCATGGATGGCTATCTTGCCATTAGCTGAATAGAAGAAACAATGATGTACATATCCTTAATTCAGATAAATCTTAGCAGGAAAAAATTTAAGTCATTGAATTAATTCAAATGAAACTTTGCTCTTTTGGTGGATACACAATTGAGGTGACATTGCAAATGGACCAAACTGCTGGACTGGTAATCATTAAAAGATCCTGCTTTTTCTAAACACTTTTATGTAAAATCAAAGTTAGACCTTAAATAGGAACGTACTTTTTGTTATTAATGAAGTGCATTTAATACTTACTAAACTACTGAAATTTGGCAGGGTTTGAATTTTATTTTTGAGGTTTCTTTGGTTTTCTTTCAGTTCAATACTTGATTGTACAGGGGGATAGTTCAGAGTCCCTCTTTTCTTAGTAAAGCAAGGTAAAAAAAATAGTGTATATAGAATGATGTGACAGTATGCTATAAAGATTGTTATTAGCACTTATGACCTCGTATACCCAACCCAAACTGATTCCAACAATCTTTTATACCACAGAATTGTACTGTGTATATGATAATATAGTTTAGCTCACAAACATTTTGTTTTCACACTTCTGTTATAGCTGAAGTTATTTGTTTCATTTTTGTTCGCCACACCTATTTTTTCTCAGAACACTATTTTCTACCCCATTTTTCTTTCCTCTTTTTTAGTTAAGCATTAAACAAAAGCATCCTTTACAATTTTACATAGATTTGCTTTATTGTTTACAATATTTTCTTGAGTATAACACAGTTCCCCCTCCCCCCACCAATACTGCCTCACAAAAGATAGGTTATGTATTAAGTGGGGAAGCTGATTTATGCCCAGGGTTGCAAGCACACTGGTTTGATTTTTGTTCAGCACAACAGCTGTACTGTTAACATTCAGGCAGCTGAGGGAGTCAGTTGATTCAATTTCTCCTTGTTCCTCATTTCAGTTTGTAATGATCACTTCTTCTTTTTAGTGGTCTTTATGTTCCAGCAATCAAACTAACATTTCTCAGGACTATTTTGTTGTTTTGCTAGCTGTTCCTTGTCCCTATTTTGCTGCCTCTTTTAGCTCAGGATCTTGTTGCAAGTTACCCATAGACCATATTAAAGATGCTTGAAATACAAGCCTCTATAAGTTAGAGGGAAAACTCCATTCTAAGAGCACTCTGCAGGACATGTTATACGCAAGAAAATATGGCATCTTCTCTGTCTGGTCTCCTTTCTTCCCTGCTGCTTCACATCTCCAATCACTTCCTTTCTGTCTTTCTCTGTCCTTCTTTTCCAGATGTCCCTCATTTCTAGAACTTCATTTTTATCCTGAACTCATTTACTATTTCTTTTCTTTTTTAATTTCTATCTCCAACTAAATATTTTCTCTGAAGTGTGGCACTATCAATCTGCTACCTAACTATTTTTGACATCATGCTTTACCTTCCATTTCGAAAATGATATAAAACATTTGTATTTCTGAAACAATTTATGTGCACACGCACACACACATTAAAAAAAAAACTTAAAAGAAATAGCTGAACTGACCATGAAATTGAAGTCTAAGAAACAGCATTTACATACACATCAGTTCAACTGCTAAATTAATTTGGAACTACTTTATGGAGATGATGTCAAAACAGTAGTTCTCATTAGTTTAGAGTATCCACTAGTAGGTTGGTTTTCTTCTTAGATGGGCTAAGCACTGAAAATAATATATAGGGAATTTTCCTCATTTCTACTAATTGTACATAGGAAATGTTTGCCAACTTCCTTTAAAATAAATTTAAACAATATCACAAAAGAGAGAGAATTGCCGTATATAATGTTGTGACTTTACATAGTCCTATTTCTGCAGTTATTAAGATTTGCATTACTAATCATTTTTAATTTAAATTTATAACCCATCATGTTCATTTGGAATTCTTTGAGAGTTCTAACAGCTGTGCTAATGAATTTTGTGTTGCATCTTGTGAATAAATAATTTCCTATTTAGTTTTTATAAAAAAAAAAATTAGCCCTATAATTGCTGTTGTTTCAGTGGTAGGAAATAGGATTGGACCAGTTAAAATGTCCAAATGTAAGCAATTACTCTGAAGAAAGATTCTATACCCTAGTAATCTTGCTTAGAATGGGAACAAATAGTGACCCTTTCATAAAATAAGGCATATTAGTGCTTAATATCAAGTAAATTATTTGCTAGAAAATGTTGGGACTATGAAGATTCTAAGCCTTTAATGTATTCTGTTCTTGAATAATTATTCAGTAGAAATGGAAAAATGTTTTGGTATATCCTGGTATTAATTGGCTTCCTTTCTTCTTGCTTTTGCTACTTCAGTCTGCAGAATTATTCTGAAAAAAAATTGTGAAAAGATCCTTGTACTATCTGATATTTCAGATCTAAGTTTAAAATAGTAATGGATTAACCTTAAAGGCTTATTCCTACTTTATAGAAACCAATTTCTGCAATACAGATTGTTATCTTCCAAGGCTATGAACAAACTGTATAGTTTGGAAGTTGGACCTGTGGGGGCCAAGAAATGCTGGCGTAATGGGGCTGCTGATAGAGTGGAATTGAGGCGCTAGACACGCAGGTTGTTGGAAGCAAAAAAATCTTTACTTACAGTCCTTAGGCTGTAGGCACATTCCTTGAAGTTACAATCTTAAACAGGAACACAGGCACACAGAAGCTCACACTCATTCAGGGTATGGGGCATTGGATGAATCTGGCGGGGAGTCGTTGTGGGTTGATCAGGCCTCTTTTGTGGCTTGGAAACGCATGCGGGAATCTCTCCTCATGCATGTTCCAGCTCTCCTCCGGTTTGGGCGGGCATTGCCCAAGCCTTTTATATGGTCAGCAGGCCAATTGCCGACTGACACATACCATAAATTAACGTGAGCCAGTCGCAAGCATGCACTTGCTGGTGCAGCTGCAAGGTTTTGGCGGGCTCTGACAGTGCACTGAAACTTTTCCAGCGCTACAGGGGAAATCCCTGCTCCCATGCTTGCAATGTGCTCAGCACAGCTGTGCCGAGGCATCTCTTAACTGTTTTGCACAGACATGCCCCCTTACCGAAGGCACAGTTGTGTCCGCAGCACATTCGGACCGGTTACATCACACTCACACTGTTGTACAGGTTTACATTGCAAATGTGCATAGACAAGAGCAGACAACGAAGCAAGTTCGTTCTCCAAAGATCTAATTAAACAATAACCTAACAGAACACAGCTACACTTCAGTACATTTGTGATGAATAGTTCAATCATCAAAACTTGATTGGACATCATTGCGTCCTGGTTCTCAGATGTTCTGCCTCTCTCAAAATGCTCTCTCTGGTCTGGTCTGCACACACTTCCCAGCAGACCCGCAGAGATAATTCGCTTTCCTCAAAATCTTTTTTTCTTCTCTGATTCCATCTGCACACATTCTGGCAGGCCTGCAGAGAAAGAAATTGTCAGGGAAAAAAATTAATTAGCTTATTGACAGAAAAATTAATCATTATCGCAAAATGATTTGTCGTCTGGTTCATCTTGACACTGGAACCCCATCTCATACGCCAGGTTCCATCGGCTCTCATTGCCTAGCACTCTCAACTGCTGCTTGGTGAGCCTGGAGTATAGCATCAGGAACCTAAACATTTCGCGTTCCTCTGGTGTCCTCTGCGTCGGTTGAAATTGTCACAGTTTAATTGGCCAGTAAAAATTGTACCTCACCATGCTGACATCAGCAGCATGTCCTCCGCCCACGAGGCTTGTCTAACTAAAGAGCTTGCCTCATTTTGATCCACAAAATTGGATCCGAACTCCATAACTAGGCGTCCAATCCACATGGCCAGCGTCTCCGCTGTTCTTATTCTAGACCTTTTACACAAGGCCTGAATCTCAGTTCAGGTCTGAACATGATAAGTGCTGGCAGTAGTGCAGGCCACACTCATCACTTGACCCTCCATTGCCACAGGATGCGTGGCTGCTCGAGCTGTCGCTGCATCTGATGAGAGACTCAGCTGCAGGATGCTTTTCATTGGCTCCTGGTTACAGCCCAGGGGTAGGCCCGTTGGCTCCTGGTTATGGCCTGAGGTAGGCCTGTGGGAATGCCTCGAGATGGAGTCACTACTTTCGCCCCGCCGTGGGGAACTATGCCCTCCTTCTCGACCCTTCCATGGCAGCCCCCTTCTGTTTCGCCACCATCTTGCAATGACGGGGAACTCCACCTTTTTTCCACAGCTGCAACCCACTTAACCGTGTGTACGGCACGCAATCGGGCTTTCAACTCAGTCCTTTCCCAAATAAGGGTTGTGACCATGCTGATCATTACTTGCAGCATTCTCTCCTTTCCCAATACCGTGCCTGTCCCTTCAGATACGAAGCGGCTTTCCTCCGCTTCTCCGTGGAGCTCCGTAAGCTCCGGCTGCCCTAATTCTGGTAACAGCTTGTTTACATCAATTAGCACTGGTCCTTTGCTCTCCCACACAAAGCATATACAGAGAGCAAACTCCCAACTGAGAGCTGCATCTTTCTTGCTCGGTTTCTGCTCAGCTGAGGACTTGCTGCCCCTTGCTCCTGGGGTTTAAACTAAACCCGCTCGCTCCCCATTACAAATCCGAAGGCTCTCAGGTGGAGGCTTACTTCCCACTCTTTCACTGGGTCCCCTTCTCCCTTGAGCAAAAGGCAACTGCTCACAACTCTTTCACCCGTGCCACCCGCTTGATGGTAAGTGATATGCGCTTCCAATTCCACGACGTCTAGCACGTGACGTTTTCCACCATGCCAGGGACAACCCTCAGCTTTTTCCAGCTCCATCGCATCTTCCCAGCGTACTGATAATCCTGTTCATGACACCATGTGGGGGCCAAGAAACACTGATGGAATGGGACCGCTGATGGAGTGGAATTGAGGCACTAGACACAGGGGTTTTTGGAAGCAAAAAAACCTTTACTTACAGTCCTTAGGCTGTAGGCATGTTCCTTGAAGTTACAAACTTAAACAGGAACTCAGGCATACAGAACCTCACACTCACGCAGGGTATGGGGCGTCGGATGAATCCAGCGGGGAGTTGTTGTCGGTTGATCAGGCCTCCTTTGTGGCTTGGAAATGCACGCGGGATCTCTCCTCATGTGTGTCCCAGCTCTCCTCCAGTTTGGGCGGGCACCACCCAACCCTCTTATTCGGTCAGCAGGCCAATTGCCGACCAACACGTATGCATAAATTAACGTGAGCCAATCACAAGCATGCACTTGCTGGTGCAGCTGCAAGGTTTTGGCGGGCTCTTGACCGTACACCAAAACTTTTCCCATGCTACAGGGGAAATCGCTGCTCCCGTGCTCGCAATGTGCTCAGCACAGCTGTGCCGAGGCATCTCTTAACTGTTTTGCACAGACAGGACCTATTGTAGTTTTATTATTTTTGTTTGGATTAAGTTTTTATTTGTGGATGGGATGTGTGTTTTGGTAAAAGTAAAGAGAGTTGAGTGTGGACTAGGACTGATCTACCCAATACAGCCTCTCAGTGTAGATGTATATTGATTTTCTTCCATGTGTCTGGAGTGAATGTATAAATAGTTAAATTCATATTAGAAGGGAAGCATTCTTAAGTTGTTACATCATTACTTAATCATTAAGTCATTACTTAATACAAAATTCCTACAAATGCTCAAAGTGTTCTTAGCTATGCCAGTGTAATGTCCAAGGCTAGCTCTACTTAATGTAAGCCTAAATGTTGGTGAATGCAAGTGAAAACAGAAATGTATTGATTTTATTCGGTCATTATTGTGACAGTGTATAGGCTATAACATCTAGACAGGCTTCCTCTAGAACTATACGATTCTCTGTTTATACAAAATTTATGAAATACTTTCTTCACTTATTTTTTGCTTTTAAAATTAGACACATTATATTGAGCAAAAATTCCAGTTTAAAAATTTGTGGATAGGAAATTGATTATGTTAATATTGGATTTTTCTGAGTGCTATTCCAGCATGCTGCTGCATCTTATGCATTCAGCATCCCGCATTCAAAACAGCAGTGGAGGTGCTTTAACTAAAGCTTGTTGAACAAGCTCTAGTTAAAGTACCTCCGCCACCATTTTCAAATGCAGGACGCTGAATACATAGGAGGCTGTGGGTGTTTTAATTAGAGTGGCTCCTCAAAGCTGCTCTAATTAAAATGTCCCCAACTCCCTTCCCCAGAGAACATGTATAGGTATCCTAATGTACATCAAAATTGGACCCTGAAGTTTTGATTTTAAAAGTACATTTTCATTGAATTATTTCTAATTTAAAATTATGATTAAATATATATAATTAAAGTTGTGTGTGTCTGTGCATATGTGTAATTGCTATTCTCACACATCCTAATTTTGTGTTTCAGAAATCCAGTTGTCACATCATTTGCTATATTCAGAATTAGAAAATTATGGTGAAAAATCTGATTGATTTAACTATGGGGTGAAACCAGTGCAAAGAGATTGTGCTGATTTTTGTTTTCGTTTTGCACTTCTAATAGTATTCTTAATACACGCTTTTATCTTCAGATAAAATTGCTTCTTTTTTCAGAGATTCCAATAGCAATGCCTTACAGAGTTAAATTACTTGTCAGATTCCTAAGGATAGCAAAAAAAATCCACACCCAGTGTGAATGGAGCTAAAAGCAAAATGCCAAGAATAAGACCATTTTAAACTGAAGCCCCAGAAGCTGTGTTTAATACAATATGCCTTGTATGGAAGAGCAAGATCATTTTTTAGACTATAACTTTTCAAATGCTAGCTTATGATCTTATAATGTAAGAGTGGCATGTATAAGTAGCCCATTCTAATAAGGGGTCTTGTTGGGGTTATAACAGCAATTTAACTGGAACAAAATGATATAGAGGTTAAACCATTATTGCAGCTTGCAATTTGGACTTAGTTCTAATGTTTTATCTTGCTGTTGCATATCTAAATTGTTCAGTGACTGGAGATATTTTGACCAAAGTCTGCTTGCAAAAATGAAATAGTACAGAATGACAGGTAATTTTAGCTTGTTGTTATGGATTTATTTATATAACTCTTATCAGTTTAGAAATGATTCAGCATGGATAGTGGACTTGGATCAGAAGTCAGAAATACCAAAATAAACATGAAATCAAATCCTTGCTTTGCTCTTTTCAGTTGATGCCTTTAAAAATGACTCAGCTTAAAAAAAAATGCTAGGAAGAAAAGGCTTGTATTTTCAATAACTGCTACCATAGATACCCAAATGCAAGATAATCCTGAATTTCAGATGACCTCCCAATAATTAGATACTATACAAAGAAATGTTATTATTTGTAAATTATAAATGTACATGTATAAAATCTAATGTTGGGAAGGGGAGGCATCTTAAATTTATCCCCACGACTTCACTGAGGAAAGCCAGTTCTAGCAGGGTAGGTGGTAGGGGGAGGGAGTAGGCAGCTTGCTTCCTACCACTTGTCCCCCTCCACCATTAAGTCCATTTATGCTTTCCCCCTTCAGCCTTAGATGCCCTTCTACCCCATCTTCCCTTTCCCACAATCTCAACCCCTTTTATCCCTCCTTAAGCTTGCGATGGCACCAGCATCCTCTGTCCCTGCTGCAGCCTAAGACATAGAGGATACCCCCAGCCTGGCACCATAGCAGCAGTGCAGCCCTGGCACTGCTCATACAGGACTGGGCCAGGGCCATTCTGTATGTTGGACGGCACCTGGCAGTGCTATAGTGATGGTAAGGGGAGAGGGGACAGCATAAGCTGTGGAGACAGGGAAGCAGGGTGAAATGGGAGATGGGGGGTTGAGATGACAGGGCAGAAGCAGCACAGGAGGGAGATGGGAAGGGGGAGAAGGAGATGGGGTTGGGGAGAAAGGCAGGGAGAACAGGCATCAGCTGAAGCCTGGGTTGGGACCAAAGCTGGAGATGTAGCAGTTACTTTCCCTTGTGCCACTTCATACTTTGTTCCAGAATATGAAGCCCCCTGCCACATTAAATGAAAGAAAAAAAATTGTATCTTAAAATTGAGTAAATACAATATTTCCAGAAATGATTTTCTTGTTGTATTAGAAGACCATTATCAAATCCTTCTCATTCTTCTTCAGACTAAGTAACTTTTCAACCTTTCAGTGGAAGAATTACTTCCCTTGATTTGCAACTGACACTTGTTGATACAACCCAGAATTCTGTTGGTCTTTTTCAAAAGAAAAGCCCACTGGCTTATATTCAGTTTATGGTTTTCTGTAACCTTTAGGTCTTCCTCTGCAGTACTGCAGCCTAGCCAGTCATTCCCAGTCTGTATTTGTTCATGCAATTAAATCATTCCAAATGCAGGACTTGGCAGGCGTCCTTGTTGAATCTCATCTGTTTGATTGTGGACCTTTTCTCCAGACTTGCTCTTGGTGGCTCTTCCTGATTTACCTAATTTTCCTCTAGATGCCTTGCAGTATATTTCTTGAGGATCTGCTTCATGGTCTCTCCAGGAAACTGTGGTTAAGCCAACTGGTCCCTATATCCTGCTTTTTCCCTTTCTTAATTTGCTGTTTTCTAATCATCTGGGACTTCACCTGACCTCCCTAACTTCTCGAAGAGATTATCCAGTGGCTCTGAAATTACCTTGGTCAATTTCTTCAGTACTCTAGATAGCATCCCATCCAGCCCTGCTGACATGATACCATCTAGCTCTCTAACTAATCCCTAACCTGCTACTATGCTGGACTGTCTGTATCCTTCCTTGTTATTGATACCAACTTAGCATATGGCAGCTGCCCTTACTTGTGATGATGGAAGTGGAAAAAAAAAAGCATTAAATGCTTCATAACCATAATTAAAATGTGTGGGTCTTTCTGTTATGTAAAAATTATCAATAGGTTATCTTGATAAACTTTCATTTTTTATTGCTTAAAAAAAAGGCATTAGATAGATCTTCTATTTGTGGACGCTATGAAGTCACATGCTTTATTATAGGAACTCACATGCAATCAATGGAAGTAATTAGAGAAGAAAAGTACTGTGTGAAGAATTGCTTTTAGTGTGGTAATCTACCTGAGGAGTAGAAAAAGTTTTGGTTTGTGTCAACCTCCATGTTTATTTTTTTCAGTTTTTCTTGCTGTGCTTAAACCACTACAGAAAACTTCAGGCCATAGAAAACTTTGTTTTAGCCAAACAGAATGTTTGATTTTCAGGAACTTTGCTTCATTATTTTTATTATAAAATGCTAATTTCACAAAATTGGAGGAGGAAAGATGTGATGTTTCCTTCCCCCAACTAGTTCAGTGTTATGAGACTCATCCAGGATGAAGGGAGATCCAGGCTCAATCCCCCTTTTTGTGTGTGTTGGATGACTTGAACATACACCTACTATCTCAGTGTAATACTTCATACTCAAGGCTATATTATGTTCTGACGTAAATCTTCCTTAGTCTGTCTTCCTATTAACACTATTACGTTTTGCGTTGAATATTTAAATAACATGGCTATGGCTGACTGACTTTAACTAACTTACTGGTTAGGGCTATCACTTGGAAGTGGGGAGATCTGGTTTCCAGATTTTGCTGAAAATAATGTTTATCCTGTCCATGGGTAAAAAGATGGTACCATTACCAGCATCTTCTATAAATCCAGTCCTTCATTCACTTTGCTTTTAACATTCAGAGCTGTTTGGAAACAGTTACCTTACTGTCATTTTTGTTTTGTCTGAAACTGGTCAACTTTGCAAATAGTTTTGACTTCCCTTTAAATATTTTTTTTTTCTATGAACATACTAATCATCCCAAAAAAATCACCCATTTGTACTCTTTTCTTTTACCCAGTTTTTCAGGCTGCTAAGCAACCTCCTCTCCCACTGAAGGATGCCTTTTATGCATAACAATTGAAGCAGGCAGTTATTTCTTAAGAAAGCACAAACATCTCTCATTAAAACGCTTTTCTGTGAACAGGTATGTCTCTGTAAACTCACCAAATTGTTCTAATTTCTGAGTGTAACATTTTCAAATGACAAAACAAATTGCCTACTGCACTGGAAAAAAGATTCAAGACTTTAGGAAGAAGTTCTCCCTTCCCCCATTCTCCACCCACCATTTAGCAATGATTTATCAATTATATTGAATGTGGTACTTTCAAGTCATTAGGGACAATTGCAAAAAGGCCTTTTTGATAGGAATGTACACGACTTTGGATATCTATTTAAGTATTTAATTTAATGTGTGCCTGTATAAAATAGAAGAGAGATACACAGATAAGATAGTTGTTCAGAAAATAAAATTTAAAAAAAAATATATTACTGTAGTTAAATCTTACTGTAGTATATAGACTAGCTGATGCTAGTACAATGTTGAAAACCTTCCTTAAATATCACTGACTGGCCAAAAGCCTAGAAGAATATTTGCTCTTCTTCTTACTCTAGCTTAAAATCCAACATTCAAATATTGAGAGACTTGGTACAAATCCAGACTCCCAAATGTAGTCTCACCCCTTGCCACTGTTTCTGGCATTTACCTTCAAGTTAATGTGTAAATAATGCTTAAGCAAGACGTAACCACAAATGGAACAGTGTATTTCTTCACTCAGGCTAAAACAATTAATCTCTTTGATGCATTACAAACCATCAAACTATTCTTGTTGTTGCAGCATATTGTATTTCTAGCTATAGGATCTCTCAGAAGTCAGCATTAAACTATCCTGTTTAATTTGCTATTGAGCTGTCAAAAGTATGTAATTTAGTGAGCTTTGAGGAATGAATAGAAGTAAGTTTCTCAGATTTGTTTGTTTATTTGCCTACTAGAAGTTCATTTTGAATTAAAACTATATACCTTTCTCTTGCAAGAAGATGTGTAGTACCAACTAATGATTTATAATATTTCTTTGGGTTATAAATTAATATGCTAGTTAGTAAAAAACAAAACAAAAAAGGGGGGGGAAGAGAATGCCTTGTTGAGCTAAACCATTTAACAGAGAAAGCCATCATACCCATTAACTATAAACACACTACCTCCTTTTTCTGCTTGTTTTTCTAATCAAGGACATACTTTGTCCCCTGAGGCATGTGGGAGTTTAACAATTACTTCCAGCTCTAACACCAGGCAATTTCTTCTGGGACTGCAATCTGTTAGAGTTCAATTTTCTCAGTCACAAACGAAATGATCAGAATGAATTTGTTCCTTCAGAATGAAACTGAGTGAATAAACTAAATGTGATTGAAATAAAGTTCTGTGGCACTTGTACATAAATCAGCAGGCTTTTTGTATATATATGGACTGTCACATACAGTTACAATGGTGATGTTCCTAATTCCACCTTCAAATTTAGCCGCTAAGCAACAGGTTTCCTTTTACCAAAAATCAGGGATAATTAGTTATATTAATAGGAAATGAAATTTTAACATCCTCATAAATATGAATAATTCATAGTGCTCAGATTTTTGACATGTGTGCTTTAGCTTATCTTTGCAAAGCACTGCAAGTAGAATCAGTTGCAACAAAAAGTACAGCAATAAATACTTTTAAAATAACCATAATCGGGAAATTACTAATAAAAGTTTAAAATTAAATCCCTGCTTCACACTCATTTGAAACCCATACATAGCTTTGTGTGCTTTGAAAAATCAAGTTTAATGATAAATAATGCTGCAAACAAAGCATAAGAATAAATTGAACAAACTGGTTGATCACATAAGTAGTGTACTGCATTTTGAGATGGGATTGGGGAAGGCAGGGTAGATAAGCACTTCAGACTAGCTAAATCAGAGATGTAACTTTCATGAGCTGGAGCTCATTTCATCAGATGCCATGCTGACTTCAGAGTAATACAGCTATCTACCTCTCTGCTGCTGGGAAGACAGCTCATGCTAAAACTTTAGGCAGAAAGGTGGCTCTCTCCTTTGCTCCTGCTTTGAATCCCTTGAAATGAAAAACTAAAGTAACACTGTGCTTTGGGGATAGGAGAAAGTTGAGTGCTACTTTACTATGAGAATGTGCGTGAAAGGGAAAAGTGGGGAGGTCACTCTCTCCCACCGACTTTCAGAATGGAAAAGCTTGGGTGCTTTATGGGAAAAAGTAGATTTGTAAAGAAGAGCATCTATTCAGCAGTGTAACTAGAGCCAGCGACCCGTCCCAGACACTGATTTCAAGGGGCCATCAGAATAACAGTCCTGTGGAACCTGTGCTGCTGCTTCCTGCACCTGGTTTGGAAAGCTAGTGCCATGACAAGTGGCCCCTTCAATGTAAGCATTTGGAAAACCTCCTCTCACCGCACCAAAGTTTCTCCTTTGTATCTATTCCTCTGTGACTTCTTTATGATCCCCTGAAACCTGAGTCTTCTCTGCCAACACTCCTTAGCTTGGAAACTACCTGTTCTCTCAAAGCACTGACTTCCAGAGGTCCAAACTTTAGGCTCCAAACAGTCCTCCCTCCTATTTTGCACCACAGTACACAGTCCAATTTCTGGGCTCCAGAATCCAGAATCATTGCACACCCCAGCACCATGCTTGTTTCTGGTGCCAGAAAAATCAGAAATAAAGGCACTGGGGGAAGAATTGTGGTTGTTCACTCTCTACCTTTGTGATGGAAGGGGAATTAATCTCTCAGAAATCTGTGTTCCCTGCCTGGGACCACCTGCTGCTGCTGCTAGGAACATGCCTGCTGCAGGGGCTCCAAAGACTAGTTGCTGCACAGAGGGAATCAATCCTCACAGAACCCAGTTCAGTTACCTGCCTCCTTCTCTAGTTACCTGCTGCCTGCTTTTTCCATCTGCTCCTTGAAATCTGTGCTGCAGGGCCCGGCAAGGCTTGAATTAAAGCCAGACATAGTGTGCCTCAAGTGCATCTTCCAGACCATTCAGTGTCCAAGGTGGTGGTAGGTGATGCTGAATTCTGTTGCACATAGAACACATTAGGCAATGTATACAGGGTATCTGAAACCTGTCATGTTATTGGTGGCACTTAGCCTTTAATGACCAGATTTTTAAAAAAAAATTAAGTGATTTAGATACAGGGAGTTACTCTGGCTAGGTAACTGTGAGGAAAAAGGGGTGAAACAAGTCACTTATTTTGAAATGTTTTATAAAAGTATGAATACTGTGGATTACTCCAGATTCCATCTTTGGCTAAGTGCTAAGAAAAGATGATGTAGGAAACTAATTAGACTTGTTCATGATGTGCATATGAATCACTAGTAAGTGGAGATCCTTTAGACCCAGATTTCTGATGCATTTTAGCACTTGTCAATAGTGATGAAAGGGATGTGTGGGGGAACAAGCTAATAAAATTATATATTAGTAATTGCAAAGAATTTGACTGTAATGTGCACAAGCATTTAGATGCACTTTACCTTTAAAAGATTTTGTACCTTTTTAATTTAAAAATCTGTCTGTTCAATTTGGGGATAAAAGATTATTTAATGTATTTCTAAAATATTGTAGTCAGAATTACAATTTGCAATATTTTCCTAATTGGTCAGCCAAATTAAAGTCTGCTTTATCTTGTCCTCCTCCTCCCCATTTGGAAGGGCACCAGTGAGAACCATTGCATTCTCTAATACTAAGACTTCAGAAAATAACTGGTGGCCAGATCCTCTCTGCTCTCAATAGTAGAGTAGTCTGATATTCTCTGATGTGATATCGTCTCTCAGAAGTGGAACCCAATGTGTATGCATTGTCAGTTAATAGAGAGTGATGTCCCAGTATATTAAGCAAAAATATTTGCTATTTGTCAGCTCCAGGAAAAACAGCCAAGGCAGTACATGCCTGCTTTTATGCTTGCATGCTCCCAGTCATTACATCTAAGGCATATATAATTACTTATACACCTATTTAAAATCCCAGACTAACAGAAGGACCCTCCATTCTTTTTTCAGGAAATAAATGCTTGGATGCAGTTGAAATATTTCCTATTTTAATCCTTTTTAGGTGGCTCTGTAGAATAATTTCAGTAGGTGATGAATTGAAATGTCTTTTCCCTCCATGGGGCTTGAAGTGACTGCAGGAAGCCTGAAGCTCACAGCATTTAATTCATATTCATAAGATGATACAAAAGCCAACACAATATAGAAATACTAAAAAAAAAAAAAAAAAGAAAAGTCATAAATTATGTTTTCTGTTAGGCATTATGAAATATCAGTTTCTTCTATTTTTAAAGTGGTTGGTTTTGATTCTGCCATTAATGCTGCTTAACTCTAGACTCTCCTACCCCACTTATTTTAGTTACATTAATGCTAATAATTCTCTCTCCTATGCATGAAGAGAGAGACTGGCTGACTTTTAAAGTGGCTGTGTTAATCAAATGTACTGATACTTTATAAATTCCATTCAGCACTTCTGCCTTATGACAGTGTACAGCTAATAACTCCAAATGAATGAAACTCAAGTACAGAAGAAATCTGTGAAGAGTTCCTTCACTGTTTGGTAAATGTATTCTTTTCTGGTTGATTATTTCAAGAGGTAACACTTAAAACTATTCCATCGTTCTGTTGTATTGGTGCATGGGGAGTGTATTCTCTATGAACCTTCTGAGGAGCATTTGATGCACTTTGTGAAGAAAACGAATCAGAATTTGTAAATCTTTAGGAGAATAAATTCCCAGCATATTCTACAGCCTACAATGTCACTTGGGGAAAAAGATAAGGCCACCTAAGTGGTATGGCCTCTTGTGCATTGGTGGTACTGGCCTTTCACTACTAAATAGATGAATTTATAACTACATAATGGATGGTGGTTCACTGGCTGGCACAGCATCTGAATGAGACCTAGGGGTCATGATTGACCGGAAGATGAACATGAGCCAACAGTGTGATGACGTTGCCAGAAGGGCAAATAGAAATCTGCCTTGCATTAGCCAATGTGTGGCCAATAAATCCAGAGAGGTACTCTCCCTTCCTTTTTGGCATTGGTAAGGTCACAGCTGGAGTTAGTGTCCAGTTCTGGGCACCACACTTAAAGAAGGATGTGGATAAGGACCACTCCTGTGATTAGGGGCATGGGGGGATACGCCCTATGAGGAGAGACTCTCAGAAGTGGGCCTGTTTAGCCTGAGTAAGAGAAGGCTGAGAGATGGTTTGATAGCTTCCTACAAGTATATAAGGGGTGAGCATCAAGATCTAGGGGAACAACTCTTCAGGAAGGTACCTCAAGGGAGGATGAGGACCAATGGACACAAGCTAACTGAGAGTAAATTTAGGCTGGACATAAGAAAGAACTTTTTTTTCTGTAAGGGTCGTCAGAATCTGGAACACACTCCCGGAAGAGGTGGTGCAGTCACCATCCTTGGAAGTGTTCAAGAAGAGGCTAGACAAGCACCTTGTTGAGCTCGCCTGAGCCCAATTACTTCCTGGCCATAGCAGGTGCCCAAATTTCATGATCTGACTGGTCCCTTCTGGTCCTTTGATTCTATGATTTCTTTAATAGAGCTGGAAGACTAAGAATAAGTGGAATTGTAACCAAAAACAGGTAAGTATGAACCTTCAATTTCTAGAAAATATATATGCATACAAAAGAGCATAATTTCAGGGCTTTTCATTTTGCTGAAATGCTTTTCTTTAAAAAAAATAAATTAATGTAGAAATGTTGTTTAAGGATGCTGACCCAATTTTGTATTTCTTTGTATCTCAATTTTTGTATTGTATTCCTTTCTAACCTTTTTTTTTCTCTTTTTTTGGCAAGATGATTCCTTTAAATGTAAGCCATAAAGGTTTTGTAGGAAAAAAACCAAACAAAATCCATAAAGCAAACAAATTGGGGAGCAGGTCAAAGAGAGTGTATAGCTCAAATATAGTACTTAATTAAAAAAAATAATCTTTACAATTCATCTTTTATTTTAGGGAAGAAACTGCACAACTCTTAAACCTTTGAGAGTTGATATTTACTCTCCTTAGCTATATAAGCCATATGCACATAGCATTAGAATTAGTAGTTTGTAAGAGAGACATTCTCACATACTTGTAATTTTCTTCCCCCAACAAACAAATTGAATTTAATGCCAGACATAGATGCTGCCATGAAGCAGGTCAATTATAGCAGGATGTGTCCCAACCTAGCTGACCTGCTTCATTGGGCAGATACATTTTGCCCATTGTCCTGCCCACTGATCTTGTAGGAGAACAGGTAAGGTTTTCTTCCAGGGCTTGAGGTACCCAGTCCTGCATGCCTTAGGAATTCCCATGCAACATCAGGCTCCCTAAGCCCAAGGAGTGCCTGCCTGGGTTTCCTGTATTATAAGGATGTTTCCCAGGAAATCACCAGTAAAGCCCAGAGGCTGAGATGGCCAATCAGTTGATTAGCAGTCCTATATCCAGGATCGTGTCAAAGGGTTAAACTCATTTGGATGCAGTCCCAAGCCTGGGACTGTCAGCTCTGGGATCACACTGGACAGAGTTTGACGTTCTAGCATTGGTCCTGGAACTGGGACCACCGAACAGCTGATTTGCACTCAGTCCTATGACCATACCAGAGTAAATCTGCCAATTCCCAGAGCTGGGGCTGCCAATTAGCTGATTGGTGGCCTCAACCTGAGGTCTTCACCAGAGTGTCTGAAAACTTAAACTGAATGTGCTCTTGCATGTTATGAGCACTAAATAGCACTTCAGTTTTGAAGAGGAAAAAATGAAAAAGTTCCATTGAATCTCATTTTTCTTTTTAATCCAGCTTGAATGAATTCAAATACTAAGGAGTGCCCCTGTCCTATGGATAAGTGGAAATGATTAATTTATTTCACATGACACCAAATCCTATGAAGCTGATGGGTCATGATACTCCACCTTCAGATTAATCAGCCAATGATTTGCTGAGAATAGTCGTAATGAAGGATTCTGTGGAATGTTATGTGGTATTAAAGTTAAAACATGCTCTGAGCATTGCACAGTAAAGCTTTATACCATCTCTGACCTGCACAGCTCTGACATGCAGCCAGAAGGCTAGAGAACAGGGGCATGGGTAGGAACCAGAATGCCATGGTTCTACGCCTGAGCTGGGTGGGGGAAATGAAGAAGAGCTGGGCTGTGGGGATTGTCTGGCTTGATTGGGCAGCCAGGCTACTCAGTGGCCTATTCAAGGGTTAATTAGTTAATGTGAACATTCATTCACCTTCCATGTCCCACCTAACAGCCCTCAGCCTTCCGCAGGGTGTGCTTCATCTTTTGCTTGGAGCCAGGCAAAATTTCTAGGTTACCAGCAGTTCACTGAAATTTTCCCATGCCACTTGACACCATTTCCCCAAAGCACCACCATGTCTCTCCTGGCCAAGCAGTGGTTGTAGCATTTCCCCAGGACCCCATTGCTTCCCATCAGAAAAGAGAAACTGAGGCACAGCAGGGGATGGCAAGAGCTGGTTGGGTTAGGGAAGCTGAATCGTGTAGCCTAACAGTAGGGAAAGCCAAAGGCTGGCTGAGATGGGAAAGCAAGGGATGGAATCCTGTAGTGGGGTAAGTAGAGGGTGGTCTGGGTTGGCTGGGATGTGAAATCAAGACATGCAAGTGCAGTGGGAGAAGCTGAAGGATAGCTTGGATGGGGAAACAAACACATGGAGTCCTGCTATGGGGGAAGCCAAGGGCTGCCTGAACTGGCTGAGATAAACTGACGCACCAGGGACCTTGATGGGTGTAGGGAAGGGCTATCTGGACTGGCTGAGATAGAGGAAGTGGGGCAGGGAGGGCTCAATAGGAAGCACACAAGAAGCTCATTTCATAACAGTGCAGACTTCACTTGTTCAAATAAACCCACATTTATGCAAACTAGGGTGCAAATGGTTGTGGTATCATTTTGGATGTGATGCTGATCCTTGTCTATTGGTGGCTGGAAGAGTGACTGGGAGTGCTATGGGATGAGAGCATTGCCTTCCAGTCTGAGCTGAATGGTTCTAAGGAGCTTGCTAGCCAAATCTCTATGGGCAGGTGTGGCACTACACTTCTGGGGAGTTGACTTGGGGCAAATAGCACCATGATTCACCCTCCTGTCTTATCCTTGAAAATTGGCTACCTTTTTGTGTCACTGACTCTCTGCTGCTAGCCACTGTTTGGCATCTAGCCACTCATGGAGGGAGTGAGAGGGGGGTGGATGGTAGGCTTCATGCAGCCAGATCTGCTGGAATATGGGGAGGCATGCACCTAGTGTATCTGGGCAGGCTCCATGTATTTCCACCTCTTGTGTACGTGCTAGACAGGGAGGGGTAGGGGAGGATGTGTGAGAAGTGACTAGTCTCCAAGGTAACCCACGTTGCCATGAAACTGGACAGGTGGCTAGAGGGTGCTCCATTGCTATGGTGCAGATGTACTCCTCCACAGCAGTAGCCATGCTAGCTAGGAAGGACTTCAATAAATCCTCAGCAGTAGCCATCAAGGATGTTAACTGGCAGTCCTGACCCACAGAAGTGAGCTGGAGAATTCTAAGACGTTCCTCTGTCCAATCTTGCCTGTGCCCACAGGCAGAGAGCCAGCTCTCAGTGGACTCTGCTCAGTGTGCAGGTGACTGCAAGGTCCTCCAGGATTTGATCAGGCTATGGGATGTTTTCTGAATGGCAATATCCCTTCATGTCCCTGGCCAGGATCTGTGGTGGAGCTGCCCAAGCTCTCCTATTGAATGCAATTTCTGGGGACTAAAATGAGCAGAAATGGCCTTGAGAAATGGCCTTGGCATAGTTGCCAAGGAATCAAGTATGTGTAGATACTGCATTAATTCCCAGAAATGCTGATAGGTGCACAGAGTAATGCACTGACAGCTGACCTTGAAATTGTAATACACTTTTAAGATAGTTATGAGAGGAAACTTGGTTTGTCTTACTCTGCCTGGGCATTTTCACAGAATAACAAGGCCAGCATGAAACATCATCATCATCGTAAGTGCTCTCTAGGCTATCTACTCTCAGCTCCCTGCTGCCCTCCCTCATTCCCTCCCCAGTAAAAAAAGTTTCATTCAAACTAATCAGTCTTTGAACAGGCCACTGATTGCTATGATTAGCCACTGAGGCATTCACAGTTCCCACAGCCGAAGCATAGTGGTTCTCCCCCCCTGCATCGTAAGACCACACTGTCCTCTTCTGGTAAATCATCCCCATGCATAGCCACTTCACAACACTTTGGGCACAAAGGCACCCCAAAACCTTGAGACACCCCACAGTCCCAAATCACCCCGAAGCCATGAGACACTGCCATATCCCTGGGTCCCTGAACACATCACCCCTGGAGTTGCTGCTTGATGCTGGGTTGGTGTGGGGTTGCCCATGGCTGTCTGCTTGATGAGAGTGTCATTCGAACATCCCCCATCTGCATCATCCTGGGTCTGATTTTGGGACAGGATTTGAGGATCAGAGCTTGGCTCTCCACAGAGAAGCCATTCTTATGTTTCTCAATGGCCATTTCAGTAGCAGGTAGTGACAGAGAGCTGACTTCATTCTTGCCATCTTTGTTGTCATCTTTGTGCTACACTGGGCCCATGACCATACTGTGCATGATGTGACAGGAAGCAACTTCATGGTCCTCCTTGAGGATCCAATACAGCTCCCCATGGTAGGGGAAAATGGTTCTCACTGAGAACTTGCTGGCCTCCCTGCCTCATGGTGATTTGTGGGCCGGGGTCACACCTAGCCCCCAAGGGCCCAGCCCTAGAGCACAGGACTTCACTCCCTGAACAGTGGAGTTGGGCAGGGGGAGCGAGGGAGACTGGGAGAGGTGCTTCCTAGGATGATGGACAACACTTTGTGCTGCTGCTCCTTGTCCTTGGGGGATACCTGTGCCACGTGTGCTCTGGCACATGGCAGGTTATCCTGGATGGGGTAGGGAAGGCTTCCCCAGCCCCCAGAACCCCAGGTAAGCTGCAGCCATGGTGCTCCTGGAACCCGAGATCTCCCAGGGTAAAAAAAAACAACAACCCTGTGCTGCAAGGTAGCAACAAGAAAAACACCTGAATGTTTTTCAACATTCAGACAATTGAATGTTGAATTTACAAATTCAGATTTGTAGACAATCTGTGGTGCTACATACTGCATGGCCACACTCATCTGGACATGGCCTCAGAGAGCACTTAGCATGGGTTTTTCCTCTAACACTTGAACACATGCTTTTAGTGCCTTCAGCACCTTGTCAGGATGTAACAAAGCCCTATAATACTTGTGACTGCAAAACTTATTTAACATACTAGGAACTTACTAGTTGTCGGGCTTAACCAGGAAATTCTCAGTGAAGTTTTCAAACTGAAATTATACACTTATTAGGAAATGTAGATGACACTACATTCAGGTGTTTTTTTTTAAATCAATGGTAAAACTCCTAACTTCTGTCTTTGTAACACCTTGTTTGTGCTAAATTATATCAGAACAACTTATAGCTGCCGTGAATGAGCACCTAAAGAACTGTGAGAATTTTCAGTCTACAAACTTTCAGTTTCATAGTAGTCCCTTTCATGTACTAGTCAGTGATGGCAGAGTAGATACTCAGAAACATGCACCTTGCATAGACTAACTAAATGAGAGAGAGAGCGAGTGAACAAACAAGCTTTTGCGAACCCAAGTTCACTTCATCAGATGCTGTGAAAGGATGTTCAAAAAGCAGAGTAAGAGGAGGAAGGACACATTAGGATACAAAAGTTAAGGATGGGGGAGGGAGAGAGGTGGAAGAGTAGAAGGGGGTAGTGCTGGAAGCAAAAAGCAAATGAGCAGTAAACCCATAGGAGCAAAGGGAGTCACAAAAGCTAATACAGGTATTGATATAAGAATCCACAGTCTCTGTGTAAACCATACTTAATTGTCCAGTTTGTGGGTGATTTCTTGTTCTGCAATTTCCTGTTTGAACTGATTTATAATTTTAATTAATTAATTTATTTATTTGCTTGAAAACAGTAATGATCAGATTTCACCTACCTTACTTCTAAGGTAAAGGATGGAAGGCTAGCAGACTTTATTTTCCTGTGCTGGACACAGGCTTTCTATGCGGCCTTCAGTAAACCTCTGTGCTTAAAAATTCATAAGCAGCTTGTGATTTTTTTTCATGTGACCTCTGAGTAAAACTGAATAGGAAATAGTTTTCCTTTTTGTTCAAGATTTCAAATATTTTCCTCTTTTGCCTCTGGATTAATTCAAGAATTTTTTAAGTTTATCATGAAAAACAAAATAGTAAAGACTGAGGCCATTATACTCTGTACCGCAGTGTTTAAGGCAATTGCATCAGATGTGGGAAACCCAGGCTCAAAACACACTTGTATTCTGCAGGTGTAAAATGTATAGTCTTGTCTACCGTTAAAATGAACTCTCTTCTACATTCAAATGTAAATGTGGAGTGTAGGGTATATACAATAGTATGTTTTGGAATTCATTGTTCAACTTGTACATCGTCATAGGTTTTATAAGTAGCACTTGGACAAGTCATATTTTAAAACACTTTTTAAATGCCCTCAGGGAACTGAAAACACATTGTGATTATGTCATCTCTGAAAGAACATGGATAAGAGAAATGGGGTTGCCTGAGAAAAAATGCATCATTGATTCAGGGGAGACCAAAACAGTTCAGGTTTTGTTGTTCTTTTTTCTTTTTTTTTTTTAAATGGCCTTGCTTATTCTGCTAATGATGAAACATGCCTGTGGTTGTCTTAGGATTTGCCTCTTCTGTTTCTACATAAAAATTCCAGTACTTAACCATCAGGCTTCACCAAACACATTCACATTTTGTATGGTTTAAGTTGACCCTTGTTGTTTGTGCATCCTATGTTCTCCTGCAAGTAACACAGTTTAGCCTTTCTCAGTGACCACTGTTTGTGAATGTACTTATTATTTGAACTTCTTCCAAAGTCATGTTCTCATGCACATTTTTTTTTTAAATAGAGCTATCAAAACATAACTGTGGTTGGTTGGCCAGCTGGCTGCCCTACAGCTTGACATTATGAGGTTTTTTTTTTAATCTGTCTACATGCCAAAAGTTCTGAGGTTGTCTGTGGACATATAATAGAAAATGAGGAGGTGTATGAAATACAGGAATTAGACTTAGCTTCTTATCAGAAACATAAACCAGGGAGGACTGCTGATGGACTTGTGATGGTGTTCTTTACTGAATGATTTCTTCTTATACGGTAGGTACTGAAGGGTCTACAGCTGAGGCCTTCTGGGGCTCTGACTTCTGGGTAAACCTTTGAGTATAACCTTTCTGACAGGGGTTGAAGTAAAGTATTGGTAATAAAATAGATGGACAGCAAATCTAGGCTCAGTTGCTTTCAGGTTTGCTAAAAATAATGTTATAGACATAGCCTTAGATTTCCTCTGTGTAAACCCATTAGCATCTAAAATGTTTGACTATACTTTATTCTTTATACATGTGAAGCAATATGTGGTGATAATTTGAGAAATGAACTAGTGTATACAAAAATAGAATACTGAAAGTGCACCTACATTTTAAATAAATAGTGTTATAGTGCAAATATCCCATGTTCTACTTTCAGTGGAAGTAGAGGGTGTTGAGGCTATCTGGTATAACAGGATGGAAAGTAATGTCTCCTGAGATCTGTATACAAACATATGAAAAAAAATCAATGTAATCTTAATCCTTCTCTGATTTTTGTCCTGTTTAAATTGAAGACTCCTTAAAATGGTTTCATATTAAGTTAAAGAATTATTTTAACGTTAGGTTATCATCTTAGAACCAAAGAAACATGTTACAAAATGAGCACCAATTGAAATTGTGTGTCTGTAATTGGAAATAAATGTCAAATTAAGCCCTCCAGTTGTAGGTAAAACACTTTAAGTTCATACGTATAGGCCTGTTTCCTTCAGTTGTTTTCAGTATACACAGAGATTCACATCAAGACCAGAAGAGACTGTCTTGTCATTGTCTAGAACAGGGATAGGCAATGCTTTTTGGCCAGAGTGCTGAAAAAACTACAATGCCTATCTTGGAAGGTGCCGGAGTGCTGACGTGCCAAAGCCAGGAGCAGCTGTTTGCAGTCTCCTGGCTGCAGTACCGCTGCCCCATGGAACCCGGTCTGCTCCCAGCAGGGCTTGCAGCCTCCCAGCCACCTGCTGGGAGTAGCCTGGGCTCCAAGGCTGGCAGCAGCTATTTAGAGCCTGGGCTGGCAGTGGTGTGTCAAGAAAAATGACCTTGTGTGCCATGCTCAGCACGTGCTGGGGGTTGCTGTCCCCTGGTCTAGAATAAATATTTTCTATTATTATTGTTTTCCACCAACAAGCTATTTTGGCTCAACCTTGTTCTTTGGAAAATGGAAGTCTTCCATGCTCATAAAGCTAAATCTTCAGCTAAGTTTAATTTGAAAACATGCATAAATGTCAATGACAAAGCTTACATTTAGATTTGTTAAAAAATATAGTGGCAATGCTTCCTTACTGATTCAATAGTTTGATTTTACCAGTTTGACATTTAAGAAGTCTGTAGGCTGATAGCAAGTTAGATGCTTGGACAGGAAGTGAGGTTCATGTGTCCTAAAATGTTGCCTAGTTTTGCTGAGAATTAAAGTGGATTGCAGTCTTGCTTTGTGTAACTGTGCTTGTATTTTAATGTGGCTCAAACTAAAGTCTTTCTTCTGAACACCTTAATAATGTGTTCTCTCAATTATTACATATCCTAGCAACATGAGTGCTTCCAAGTAAATGATACATAAAAGGTATACCCTGAAAAACTAGGTTTTGTTGTGAAGTCTGAGAATTATTTTGGATCCAGATAGCAATAATCTGTCTATCTGGATACCAAAATATATCTCCCTAATTAGAAATTCCCTCTATTGAAAATATGGTGGTTTTGCATTTGGAATATAATGTGGTTAGATACCCTACTGATGAGTTTATACGTTTTAGCAAAGAAATTAGTGTGTGTTATTCTATAGAGTTTCATGCCTTTTGTTTTGTTTTGGGTTTTTTGTTCTAAACGTTAAAGGATAGAACCAAATAATGCAAAGAGGAAAAATGCTATTAATTGCCTATTTCCCAATGATCAAAGTTAGAGTAATAGGCAGGAGGAATTAGAATGACATATTGATGAACAAAAATTCAACACACTTATTACTGGAATCTGGGAAGATTTGATTGATAGAGGGAAACACAATAATTAGAGCCTATCACTTGAATAGAGAAAAGGATTGGTTGGACTAAAGAGGGGAGACTGTGTAGTGTTTTTGGTTTGGTTTTGTTTTTCTCTCTTGTTTTTAAAGGCATTACCTGTTTCTGAGCTGCTGACAACCTGGAAGCAAATGATATTGAAATGTTTCTAGAGCAATGTTCTAAAACAAAATGAGATACTATATAATGTCTATTATATAGACTACCAAAACACTAGAAAACAGGACAATGAAATAATTATCTGTTTATAACATGGAAGAAATGCTGTTTCAGTCTGAATGACAGCCTAAGGACTTATGTTACCAATACTAAAGTAACCTAGAAATTTCTAAATTTTATATCAGTCTGTTTTCCAAGACAAAAAGTTGCATTAAAAAAGGAAGACATCACTATTTAAACTGATAAAAAGGAACTTGACCAGAGTGCTAAATATACATGGTAGCTTTTTGTTTCATTTATCATGTGCAAACAGAAAGCTCACATGTAATACTTATACTCTGTGCTTTAAAAGGCACAGTTTTACAAAGAGAATGATTGAGAACTCACATGAGTCATGGGAAGATCATTTAAATGGAAAAAAATATGAATGGTAATTGGAAACTGTTCTAGAATCCTTGGCTACACATCCAAAAGTCCAAAGTGAGAGCCAGTAGCTGGTAACTGATTCTTGGTTGTACAGTTAAACTAGAAGCAAAGCTTAAATGCTTAACAGTGGGGTAATTTAAAAATTGGGAAAATCTACAAAAATTCTGGTGGCTTCTATATTGCTGGAAAATATTTAAGTCAGGATTGTGGCTTTTGTTTTGTTTTGTTTTTTTTCCTCCTAAGAGATAAACTTTAGTTCAAAAAGTAATTGATTCAATCGAGTCTTGTGGCCTGTGTTCAACAGGAGATCAGATGAGATGATCACAAATGCCCTGCTGGGCCTGAATTTCATCAGAACCAGTGTAAGCAAAGTTGTGAACTCTTTTAAAGCAAAGTAGTGCAGAAAATGAGAATAAGAGAGATTTATGCTGTCAGCTAGCTGTTAACTCACCTCTCGGATCCTGTTTGGGTTACTTGAGTCTTCTGGGAAAATTAATTTCAATAACTAACCCAAATCATAAAGATACATCTGAATAGTTAAATTTTACATGAGTATAGTTCAGGAAGGTATTAGTTGATTGATATTCTCCTCTACTCCCAACTCCCTGTTCCATAGTAGGGCTGTAGCTTCCCACAACCAATTCTGAGTACAGGTAGTCCTCACCCTACAGCATTTTGAGTTACAACATGTATACCCTGTTTCAACTTTCTGATGTTAGTTTTGACTTTACAATGCTTTATCTGATGTGATGTTATGCCAGCAAACAAGTTTTCTGTGTAACCCATCTCCTTGGAGAACATCTGTCCAATCTTCCTTAGACACTTTCTTTAAGAAAGCAGACAAGTCTCCAAAAAAACTTGAAGCCAAGTCTCCTGAGAAGACTCCAGGCAAGAGCCCTTCAAAAAGTCCAGCAAAGTCATCTCAAAGAAGTCCTTCCAAATCGATATGATTGTTATTTACAATATAAATACATTAATGTAGCTATATTACTCATCTATAATTGATTGAGTACAAAATTTGGGGGTATTTTTGGTGAAAATAGGGTATCAGGCCATGGTTCAGGAACCAATCTGCTGTTTATAACATTGTTTGATGTTAGACCCCAACTCAATGTGATGCCCAGCGACTAGGGAGATGACGATCCAATTGCCCATAGATACATTGCTCAGGGAACAAGCAGGAAGCAAACACCAGTGCACATTGCTCGCAGCAGCTTTATGCAGAATGGAGACAGCTTCAGGCCAGGTCCCAATAAAACACCAAACTGGGGAAGTGCAGTGAACATTCATTTTTTTTCCACATTTATATGCCTTGGTTCATACTCATTAACATTTACTCCACCTTTGCCCCTCCTTTGTTCTACCCATCTCTACTCCTATTCCAAGCTCTGCTTCTGCTTACTGTCTACTTCACTAGCATGGAATTGCCTATGCATTTTACTCATTTACGTGCATTTTTGCTATGAGCGCGTGTGCAAGACCGTGAACCTGGCTTCTTTTGGTCAATTGCTATTTCTTGATGATTTCAGCACCATCTCCAAGGTCTTACTTCTGCTTTATCACCTAACAATAGCTGGTGGGCTGCATCTTGTTCTTCTTACACAGTAAACGATGTATCTTTACAACACTACTCCATTGTTAGGAACATGCTTGCTTAAGCATCTTGCAATGTTACTTTTAATATATTATTCTGCCTTGTGGTCAGCAACTTTACTGAAGCCATAGAATAAAGCCTTTATTCAGCTGCAAGTCCAGTGTTCTTCAAGATCCAAATATTGTCACCCTAACATTTCTTATGAGAAAATTGGTTCCAAGTTGCAACCTTTTGACTTAAGACACAGTTTTCAGGAACCAGTTTTGTCATAAGTCTGAGGACTGCCTGTATACTTCTGGGATGTATTTGGTAGCTATGCTGGTCTGAGACAAAAAGAAATGCAAAAATCTATGACTCTTAGTTCAGAAATGATGCTTTTTATTAGACCAACTAGGAAATCACACAAAAAAATCTCATTTTCTGCAAGCTTTTGTTCTCAAAGACCCTTCTTCAGGCTCCAGAAAAATGAAAGATGGTAAAAAGTCCCTATAGATAGGAAATAAACTTCATTTTTGCACAGAGAGAGCCGGAGATGAATAATCTGTCCCTTTGGGTCCATGAGAGTGTCTCTATGAGAATGTCTCTGAGTTGCTCTGAGTAGTTTTCTGTGAACTCAAGAGTGGCTGAGACATCTCCAGTTTCCAAAGGAACCCCACACTCACTATTAATAATAGTATTAAAAAGATTTTGCTGCTTTAATTATCCTCATCCTTACCATGGAACAGCAATATAGGATAATTAGGATATTTCCCAAGGTAGCAATGATTTCTTCTTTTTGACACTAGATTCTAGAAAAACAATATTCTGATCTGTTTCTGCAAATGTGGGCTAGGGGACATCCTTAGAGAGGAATAGGGGAATAACATTGTTAAAGTAGTGGTCTAAAAATTGTCCTTGCAACAGTATACTTGATGGATACTGGGAGGTAGGAGGGAAAGGGAGAGGGGCACGGACAGACTGCATTTTTTTCAGTCTGAGGCAATAATATTTCTATAATAATAACATGTAATAATGAGGTCCCAGACAAGAACTTTACCTAGGTAGATGGATTAGAAAGGGTGTCTGCTGAGTATGTTATAAAGAAGGTAATTGCAAGATTTATGTATAGCCTATATGTGAGCATCGAGAGACAACTGAGGATACCTTTATGAGTTAAAAGTTTGAATGTCAAGCAGGGTGGGTATGTTGGCCATATGATAGTGAAATAAGTGATAGGGAGGGCTCAAAGAGCAGGATGATTAAAAACTGTTTTAGCTATATTAAGCTTAAGGGGATGATTAGTAAACTACAAGGAAATGTCAGAGAAGCTGAGGTCTTAGTGGGGTCAGAAGGTGACATGTCTTGAGGTAGAAATGCATAGAGATGATGATCAAATCCATGCTTTCAAAAGAGGTTACCTAGATATAAGGTGTGGAAGGGGAAGAAGTAAGGGATCAAAAACAGAGCCCTGTGGGATACCTTTCAAAAGCCGGAATAAGGCAGAACCTATCAGATGTGCCAAAGGAAAGATTAGAGAAGTAAATGAAGAACCAGGAGAAAAGGAGTCAAAAGCCAAAAAGAACATGATTTCAAGAAAGCCATGATTAATTATAAAAGTCATCTAATTGATGATAGTGAACTAAAGTAACATCTATTTGGAGCTACAACTTCGGTAATGATGTGAATAGGGATGGATAAACTGGTTTGCTTAAAAATTGATGTGCTTCTCAGAATCTCTGAAACCTGAGCCAAATTTGAAACCCTGTAAAGGCTCAACAAATTTGTCCAAGTACTCTTAATTTAATATTCTACCCAGATCTTCTCTGTCCTCTGTTGTTGAAGTTAGATGTTGTCTCACTTTTTGGCCTCTCTTTTAAAAGCCATTGAAACATGGTCTTGTAGCTAAGCCCTATATATCAATATTTAGCAGTAAAATATATTGGAAATGCTAGAACATTCTTAAAGTTGATGTATATAATACAACTACAACTTCTTTATATTCTTCTATTAAACAAAGCATTTGTCACTCTTCTGTTAGACTATTTATTCAGTAATTTGCCCAGTTCTTTGGTGATCTTTGGTCCATCTCCTAATCTTGCACTTCTCAGGCAGCAATCAATGTGTATAAAACTCATTCTTCCTATTGATGCACAGTGGAAATATCACTGTTTCATTTTTAAATAGACAGATTATAAAGGTTTTCTTAAAAATCTTTGAATGCTTTGGAGTATATGGTCAAGAAATTGTTTTTATGAAGCAAATTAAACCGTATATTGTGAAGCTAAGGTTTTGTATTGATTGGCATGTTAACTGAATTGGCTTTTCTGTTTCACTCTCTACTGCTTAACTTCTGTTACATATAAAATAATGAGCTTTATTTTTGACAAGTCTCTGAAGTACAAATATTGAGCTTTCAAGTCCAACCTTTCATTCTGAACTTTGAAGACTAATTTTAGTGTAAAAAACATACCAGAAGAAAATGGGTGTTTTTAAAGAACTTTTTTGTGAAGCTCATGAATTAGCCAAGAGGGTATAACTGGAGGATAAACACTACACTATTTGAACAAATTAATTTAGTAATCCTCAAATGTCAAGTCAAACAGGTGACAAAGTATCATTGATTAACGACAGCTGCACAAACTAAATCTTAGACTAAATATAAATAAATAAAACATTTGGACTTAAAATTTGCTTGGCAGGAGCCCAGTAGCTCATTGCTAACCATACAGAAGCATGGCAGCATTAAACAATACAGTGATATTCATAGTGAAAAAATGAAAATTCAAAAATATCTTGCTAACACAAATAAATTCTTTTACAAACAAGCAATCTTTTTTGCTCTAGGCAAGAAGTTATGACCTAAATTAATAAAATAACCAGCTATAATCTGGTCAGGCTTTCTATTGGAATCATAACATTCCCCTTATTCTTTCCCTATGCAACATGAAAACCTAGAAAAATGGAAATAGTAAAATAAATAGCTATATATCCTCAAGGTGTAAAGTGACAGAGACCAGATTCTAAATGTGCTCTGGTAGGGGATGGTGCTTTAATTAGAGCGGCTCTGACAGCTGCTTTAATAAAAGAGCCTGCAGCATCGTGTGTATTCAGAATCCCATGCTTCAAAATGGTGGCAGGGGTGCTTTAACTAAAGTTTGTTTGAGCTTTAGTTAAAGTGTTCACATTATCATTTTGAAATGAGGGAACACTGAATACATGTGGCAGGGAAGCTGCTGAAGTACGTTAATTTTCATGCTCCAGGAAATTTGCAGCAGACCTGATTAATCAAGTCTGCTCTGACATATGCTAATTAACACAGATCAGAGCAGAGGTCCATCATGTGTATAGACGCCCACAGCTCCTTCAGTATGTAATTGAACTTGAGGAGAGCCCCATGGGGCAGATGACATGGCCTTATGCGCTGGAAGTTAAGCACCACTACAATACAGGATAAAATAGCTAGAATCAGCTATTTTATTGGGTCCTAGAATCAGCGGTGGCAGTACAAAGCTTGTTTCAGGCTACTTTTTCCATGATGAGAAACATAGTAAAATGTCCTGGATTACTGCTTATGCAACTGGACTGCTTCCACTGCTCAAGGTAGCTTGTGTACAGTTACCTTGGGTAGCTAGGGTAGCTATACAATGCATTGTATTCTGTAAACATACCTAAGTTAATTGCAGTATCTGTGCTTTAGGCTAATCACATTCTTAAGTACTTGAATCTGTTCTTTCTATTTACATTTCCCCATCTATAAAATAAAGATAAAAATATTTACTATAGATTAAATCCCAAGTCTTAGAGAATATTAAAGTACTAGGTGAGTGTTTTCCCAGGTCTATTGGTTGACCTGTCCCTAAGTTTCTCTCAAATACAGTCATCATTGTGTTAGGTTCTGAGGTGCTTGTACTTTCCAAATCCAATTTTTCGACTTGCAGCATCTAGACAGGATACAGGGATTATCAAGGCTTTATTCCATTAGTCAGTTTTGCATCAGTGTTTACTATATGTCACTCTGGTTAGTATTTGAGAAGGCTGATGTTTAACCAGGCATGTCAAACACAGTAATGAATTTTATGAAAATTTATAGGTAGTTTTCCCTGCATTTTTAATGGAATAAGATCAAAGATTTCTACTGTTAGACCCTGACTTCATGCAACAACCAGCGACTAGGGAGACAATGGCTCAATGCCATCATGCACCACTTGCACACATTGCTCATCAATAGCTTTATTCATATTGGAGACAGCTTCAGGCCAGCTCCAACAAATCAGGGAGCTGTCACGAACATTAGTTCTTTCTATACTTATGCACCTTGGTTTATGCTCATTAGCATTTACTCCACCTTTGTCCCTCCTTTATTCCACCCATATTCCCCCCTATCTTAAGCTCCGCCTCTGTTTCCTGTTTGTTTCATTAGCATGGAATTATCTATGCATTTCACTTGTTTACATGTCTTTTTGCTATGAGCACATGCCTAAAACTATGACCCAGGCTTCTTTCAGTCATTTGCAGATTCTTGCTGATTTCTTCACCATCTCCAAGGTCTTGCTTCTGCTTTATCTTTAATGATAACCAGCGGTCTGCATCCTGTTCTCCTTATACAATGAGCTGTATAGCTTGTAACAGTACTATGTTGTTAGGAAAATGCTTGCCTAAGCACCTTGCAATGTTACTTTTAATATATCATTCTGCCTTGTGGTTAGCAGCTTTGCTAGGCCACAGGTTATAGCCTTGTATTCAGCTGCAAATTCAATGTTCCCCAAGATCCAACCCTAATATCTACAACTATTTTTTTTCCATTTATTTAAGCCTTTTGAGGTAATATCCCTGTTCCTTTTTAGTTTGCAGATAGATGACTGAGTACTGATTTTTCTCAACTATCATAAATTTGACACTGGGGGACCAACTGACCTGAATGGACCAATAGGAGCCACAAGGCCATGATTGAAGGGCTATAAACCCTCCTACTTTCCTCAGGGCCTAATCTCAGTCGCATCATTGTTGGGTGTCACTGCCTTTGAACATCCTGCTTGACCCTGATTACTCTTGTTCTTGTCTTGGACCTCCTGCCCTTGATTTAGTGTTTGCTCTGATCACAATTTTATCTTAACCCTTATTCCAGTTTCCAGGTGTCCCTTGGAAACTGAGTTAATACCTGACTTTGACCTTGGATACTTGCATTCTGGTAAACCTCTGAGTCTGGTCCTACTGTGTACCGGTAGGTCTGACTGGCTATACCTTGGCCAACCCTGTTATTCATAGAACTAAAAAAAAATAGTTATTCTTTCCTAATTGTTGTAATTGTAACTAAATGATAGGACTTCAGATTGAACAACACTGAATTGTGCCAGTGCAGTACATATGGTACATAACCATTAACCCTCCTTTTAATACAAAACTGTTATGTCTAGGTACATGTTATAAAGTTACTTAGAGTAAAGGAATTTGATATGGCTTTGAGAATATAGATCCAAATCCAGCAGAACACTTAAGCGCATACTTTAATTAAATGTGACCTAGGGCCTAGGTATGTGTTGTCCTCTGGACTGAGCAAATGATGATTAGTATTAGTGCTAGCTCAAATTCTCAAATTTGAAGCAGTCGCACCACAAGGTTAAAGACTTTTTCTCACTGTCTCAAACCTGCATAGTTGTGACTTGTCAGTAGAGGGGTGACAAGCAGGGACTGGACTGAGCTGTTACCAGATTTGCCCGTCCACTCATTTATTAGAGTTACATTTCTGGGGTCTTGGTAATTCTATCAATGTGAGACTTGTGTTTCTATATGAAGCTTATCTCTCCCTTCTGCAAGTCCTTACTCCCCATGGAGCTACCTTGCAGGGTTTAGTTTCAATGGGACTGGGTTCCTACAGCCACTGAATCAATCACACACACACACACACACACACACACACACACACACACACACACACACACACACACATTTACATACAAATTAACAGGTCATGTCTGAGCGGGCAGGGTTACTCAGTAGTTCCAAGCTAAAATCCCTCATATGCCACAGACTCGGTACAGGAACAGAACGTGTCTGAACTGGCCAGGTCAATCAGCATTTACAAGCTGGCACCCTCATATGCTAGGCTCAGCACAGAACTTAGTTCAGCAGGGCAACATTAAAATGCAGTCAGATACATGCACATAAGCTAGCAGCACATCTGAGCAGCCAGGGTTACTCAGCATTTCCAGGCTGACATGCTCATGTGCCCCAGACTCAGCACAGACCTTAGTTCAGCAGGGCAACAATAGAATAAAGTCAGACACAATGTACACGTACAAGTTACCAGAGCAAGTCTGAGCAGGCTGAGTTACTCAGCATTTATAGGCTGATACCCTCATATGCCACAGACTCAGCATTTCCCAAGCTCTTGTCCCAATTGTCCTGGTAGTAACTCCCTTGATGAACAGACCCTGCAGGATGTGGGGGCTTTACAGGGATCTTTGGATTAGGTAAAATAAGTGTTGCTGCAGAGCAAATGGGGAGGTTGAGGAAAGTAAGTGATGTTCAGAAAGGAAGAGTAAATGAGGTTCAGAAAGAGTATGGCAATCAGCTTGACAATAAAAGTTATTTTATTGCCAGGTATACGAAACTTATAATGACACTAGTAATAATAGCCATACAAGAAAAAACAAACGAAATAGTTGCAATATTGCACAGTTTCAATTGGGTATTTTGGGAAATCTAACTCTAGTCTAGCTGATAAGCAAAAGTCAGGTGTAGAAAGCTGTGCCTGGAGTAAGAGAGAGAGGGATTAAACCAATCTTGAGGTTTAGAAAGTGGGCACAGAGAGAGAGAGAGAGAGAGAGAGAGAGAGAGAGAGGCAGACAGAGAGACTCACCACTCAGTGAAGTTTGAACCAGTTGAGATTCCCAGATGTTTGCTGCTCAGCTTACGGTCCAGTGTGCTTGAGAAAGGCAGAGCCCCCCAGTACAATCAGTGAAAGTATTCCAGGCAGGAAAAGAGGTCATGTCCCAGGGAACTGATGTAGCTTTTGAATCCAAGCACCAGAACAGAAATTTGAGCTTGGGTAGGGGTTTTTGTAGGGAAATAAGAATAGTTCAAGGGAGAACACTGTGTTTGTTTATGGGTAAATAATGGTTGAAGGGACTTTTTGCCAGGGTTGTTTTGTTATGGTGGACAATAAGAGCTGATTGTCCCTGGCTATGGGCAACACTACCCTGAGGGATCTCACAGTGCAAACAGGCAAATTCAGTGTTTTAGTTACCAATAAAGGAGTCAGCACTAGAATTGATATGATAAATGCTGAGCTGGGTGGTGATGTAGGTTGATTAACATTTGGAGGGATTTCCCATCATGCAGCACTCCCCTGCTTTTCTGGTCCCAGAGTTCAGTGTGGTCCATGCCTTGGAATCTCTGTTCTCCATCCTAATGGTAATGGAAATGCCTCCTTTTCCCATCTCTGATGCAAATGGGACTAGGGGGATTGCCAACTTGTCTTATCTCTGATTCAAATGAGACTAGGGAAGTTGCCTTAATCCTGCCACCCATATCTGGAGGGGTTTAGGTGCATCTCTCACTGCATCTTCATTGCCTTTTGTAAGTTCTTCTTCTAGTCAGTGATGGTTCAGGCAGAAAGCGGGGCAGGCGGGGAAGAGAGAGTGAGTCCTTCATGAGTCAGACAGGCTGAATACTGCACCAGAGTTGACAGGTAAGAGCTATGAGTTGCCACTAAGCCAGTGAGGAAGGCCAGGCTTCTAGCTGTGTTTTAGGTGGGCCAAGGGTAGTGTGAGAGTTGGGTTTGAAGAGATGGAGGGTTAATGGCATGGGGGTAATGAAATGGGATGTGGAAAAGAAACAGGGATACGAGATGGGTGGTGAAATAAAGGAAGTCAGCCACCAAAGGATGAAATAAAAAGAAGTAAAATAAATGAAGAGGTAAATTCAAGATTCTATTATGTTTTAATAAATTGGGATTGGTGTATGGGGGCTGCTGGTTATGCTTCTCAGGGTGGCTGAAAGATAGAAGCAATGAGAGAAGTTACTTTTGAGGGAACTACTGCCCTCGCTGCAGCTTATAAGGACCCAATCTTGCTCCCTATTTTGTCCCACCCCCTGCCTTTCCTAGACCTTATTCCCAGACCTGGTTGTGTGACCTGGCTAACGGCTCTGCAAGCTGTTTGCGCAGGGTTGCACTCCAGGATGGGAAGGTCATTCCCTTGGGAGCAGAAGAGGGAGTTTGCTTGGTGCATGAACCCCCCTAGGCAGTAGAGTACAAGGGGTAGAAAGTTTGTACACACAAAAAAGAGTGGTGGGGAAGGGAACAGTGAATCCTGGGAGGCTGGAGGACTGAAATCTGGGTGACTTATCTGTGAGGAGTGACAACACATTAACGGAACACTAGCTAGGTAACAAGAATCAGAGATAAACCTACCCTGGACAGAGATAACCTGACCCTGGGCATAATTTTAAGCCACATAAAATGAGCTTAAAACTGGTTTCAGGTACTAATGTCTGGGCAGTCTAAGGATTTGGAGCTCCAGAAGCCACTTAAAATTAATGTGTAATAAGGCCCTTAGTACTTTGATAGACCAACACTAAAGATGTGTAGCCCCTTTTTAATCCAGGATGAAAATTCAGTGGTTTCTGATCCTTGCATTCCAAACATAATTTCTAGTTTCCCCCCATCATGGAAAATAAGATGCAGTTAGTCTAAATTTAAGCAATACTAAGTCATTACTATGTTGTGCAAAGAAGCAAAACATACTTGATCCTACCAATAAGGTCCCTATGCAAACATATCAATGTTGTACGATGAAACTGGCTCTTGCA
>JAGPOW010001296.1:65116056-65159466 GCA_030014935.1 Caiman crocodilus
CATTTTGATTTTCTTGTAGTTACACAGATTCGTTAATGAAGTAGAAGAAATGAACAAAAAATGGTTTCTCCTAGAAAAAGTTAGACAGGCTGATACTCCAAACACTGATTTCATGCAATTTAAATGTCAGTATGAGTTGCTTTAAATTTTGCAGGTGGGTGGTTTAAAAACAAAATCAAGAAATATGTTAGAAGTTTTTTTGTTTATTGTCATTCTCCCCACCCCCATTATAGATCTTTTGTAAAATGTTTAATAATTAGTACTGACTTAAAATACCATATTTTCTTACATTCTCCCTGAGCATTTTACATTTTCCATCCAGATCAGCCCCCCATGAAATTTGAGTATATGCATGAAGCAGGAAGCTGATTTTCTGCCTAGAATAGAAGCACCCTACTTTAATTCCTGCTCTATAGTACAGCCACTCTTGTATTAGTATTCAGGCAGTTCAGGGGGTCAGTTGTCTTATTGACTTATTGTCCTATACTCTAGAGGTGTTAATAATCATTTCTCTTTTTAAAATGTCTTGATGTTTCCCTGATCGAACTAACTTTTCTTAGGGCAATATTGTTTTCCGCTAGCAGCTCCTTGTCTACGTCCTCCTATTTTGCAAACTTGTAAACTCTTTATGTTTTTGGAAAATCATAGATCCATCCATGAAGACCAGTATTAAGCAGTAACTAGGGTTTCAGGGAGGGTGAGTGACATAATGATTAGGCTCTGTTGTTAATCTATGCAACCATAACTGAAACTATCTTTTTTTCTTCAGTCTGCCATTCAAAAACAAGGTGTGAATTATATTCAGGGGTGTGTTATATGTGAGAAAATATAGTAATAATCACTGGAATCCCCAATAAACTGAAAAATAAGTGATTTCCACATATATAGCAAATTCATAGTGTAAATATCCACATGTATTATACTTTGTGTACAATTTGCAGATTTTTACTTTTCAGTTTTAGGTTTACTGGAAAATGATAGCAATAAGGAAAAACAATGAGCAAAGTGAAATATAGAAATTTTAGTCACACAGCAATGATAGAGATCTCCCAACTAAACACTCTCTGCTGTATTTAAGTCCTACCATGCTGGTTTAAGTGTTCTTAAGCTTCCTTTGGTCTGATTAGCTTGCAATATTCATTTCTTCTTTACTTGACTGTTCTGGCATGTCACTTGGGGACATAGTCACTTACACTTTCGTGGAAATGGGACCCCATGGTTCAGGTTTTTTTAGACTATATGATAAATGTGGCTGACCTTTTGACTCTGGTAACTTGAACGCACCCTTTTCCAGACCTGTAACTTTGTAGGTACTCTGAATTTACAGTTCAGCTCTTCTGCGATGTGGGGTAATGGAAACAAATAAACACCCACTTTATCTCTATGTCGCACCTAAGATTGTACTAAAGCCAATGTCCAGCAACTATGTATAGTGTAAACCCATTAGCTCAACTCTTAACAACAATCCAGTGCAACCGTGGATGCTTGACTGAACTTTCACTTACAAGAGGGGTAGTTAGTTAGCTGTGTTAGTCTGAAGTCACGATTTCTGACTGATGCATGTTTAAAGACTAGCTAAATAAGATGTATAAAAAAAGCACATTTTTGTGAATCCTTTCAGTTATGTATGACACTGCTAGCATATTAGCCTGCCCCTTTTTTGCAAAATAGTGAGAATGCACCCAGACACGCAAACCCAAGCAGTCTAACATGAGGATTCCTACAGTTCCACAATTCCCTTCTGGTTTCTGGCACTTTTTAAGCCAGGTTCTCTGTTTGCTGTCTGCATGGAGATATATTTAGTCTACAAGCTGACTCTCAATGGCTGCCCAGATGCAGGCAAAATTCTTCTTTGGCACAGGCTATAAGATAAATTGATTTTAGGGAAAGGGATGGGCATAGGTCGTAGGACTATAGCTAGTAGAAGTCACCCTAACCATGAGTGTAGACATACCCATAGACTTCATAAAGGTACAAAACTCCTTTTTATTCAAACACGCTTTTACTAGGTATTACAAGGCAAATACATCTAAATATACATGCCACATACGGTTTAAACTTAATTTAGTCACTACTCTTGAACGTTATGCCTCCAAGAAAACCCTCAAAGTAGTCTAGGATTCTTCTTTCTTATTTTTCCTCTGAACCATGGAGTGTATCTTTCTCTTCTGTAATCATTTTCCATTAGTCTTGGCTAGTCTCAAAGTTGAAAAGGTGCCTCTGATATAAAAGCATACCTAGTGTTCCTCCCTTTTACCATTCTCATGTGGTTTCTCTTCTAGAACATGGCATTTCTCTGATCTCTACTTTATTTCAAACAGATGGTGAGAAGTGTATACCTTTGATCCCTTTGTCAATGACTCTCTGATCAGCGGCCCTCGTCAGGTAATCAAAGTCTTCTACCACGTGAACTCTACTATTTAACCTCTCTTACCCAAAGTTGAATTGAAAAGCTATTTCCTGGGAGAAGTAGTGAGCTCTTGTCCAAGTGTGTTTCAGTTAAATGGACTATCATCAATTTAACAAGCCTCCATTGTGTCCCCTCTGTGAGTTTCAAATATATATATTTTATGTTCTGTGGATTTCAGCTCAGTATAAAGGTAAAAGGCAGCAAAGATCCAACATTTAGAATGGAATTTGCTGTCTGACACAAAAATACATGGTTGTTTCTTAGAACAAAAAAGAATGTGCAAGTTGCTCAGACATCAATTTCCTAAAATACAGACAAACTGAACTTTTAAAAAAAATATTCATTAAAATATTTTAGGGTCTAATTCCAAATAATGTTAATAACTGGCATATGTCTACTAATAAGTTAAATGAGTACCTTGAAACACTCCTTTTTTTAAAACAATGTCTTAAACAGTTATCTGGTGGGTAGTAATATCCATAATAACTTTGCAAGCATGATTATTATTTGATATTAATGCAGTGCATGAAGAGATGTTGTAATATGTTCTTTTACATTTTTCATGTATCTAGTTTTAAAATAGCTTAGGGGAGAAGGTGAAATTCTAATATAGTATGGGGAATACATATATGTATTGCAGATATAACTGGCATCCACATGTAGCTTTGAAAATCCATGACAATTAGAAAGGATTGTTGGTTGGACATGAGATTCTAGTTTATAGGAGATGGTGTTGAAAGAAATTAATTTAACCTTAAAGATAATCTTCCAAATGACATGGCTAACTGAACAGTTTCAAGAAAGAATTGAAACAATGACTTATAGTTCATTCATACAGAAAGAGCCCAGGAGTTACCTCATCAACACTAGGATTTCAGCACAAATTTAATTCAGCAATGAATGTGTTAAAGCATTTTGGTGCACTTTGACTAGGTAATAGGTTTGGTCCCTTTTTGGACTGACAGGACCACTTGCATTTTAGAAACCTGTGACCTATGATATTGGTTAAGAGCCTACTTACTTAAAGCAAAATATCTTTGTTTTTTATTCATAGATTTCATAGACATTAGGGCTGGAAGGGACCTCAGAAGATCATCGAGTCCAACCCCCTGCTCACAGCCCAGGAAGTCAGCTGGGGTCATAGGATCCCAGCAAAATAAGCATCCAATTTTCTCTAGAATGTGTTCAATGTAGGTGCTTGAACCACCTCTGATGGCAGGCTATTCCAGACCTTGGGGCTCGGACAGTAAAGAAATTCTTCCTTATGTCCAGCCTGAAATGGACTTGCAGTAGTTTGAAAGTGTTCGACCTCATCATCCTTTGGGGTGTACTGGTGAACAACATTCCCCCGGATACTGATGGTCACCCCTAATAAACTTATAGGTGGCCATCAGATCACCCCTGAGCCTGCACTTTTCCTGGCTAAAGAGCCCCAGGGCTCTCAGTCTGTCGTCATAAAGTCTGTTTTCCTGACCTCTGATCATGTGTGTGGCTCTTCTGTGGACTCTCTCAAGCTTCTCTACATCCTTTTTGAATTGTGGGGACCAAAACTGGATGCAGTACTCCAGATGCAGCCTCACCAAGGCCAAGCACAAGGTGAGAATGATGTCCCGGGAATTGCTTGAGAAGCATCTATAGATGCAAGCCAGCGTTTTGGTTGCTTTATTTTCTTGAGAGGCATCTATAGATGCAAGCCAGCATCACACTGCAGGCTCACGTTCATCTTGTGGTCAATGATGACCCCCAAGTCTTTCTTCCGTAGTACTAGCCAGCATAGCACTGCTGAGCCTATAAGGATGCTGCAGATTTTTCCTCCCAAGGTGGAGAACCTTGCATTTTTTCAGTGTTAAACACCATCAGGTTCTCGTCTACCCATTTGCTGAGCTTGTCCAGGTCAGCCTGTATTGCCCCCCTGTCTTCAGGTGTGGATGCTTTGCCATAATGTTTGAAGTCATTGGCAAACTTGGCCAGTCCACTTCTGACTCCAATGTCCACATCATTAATGAAGATGTTGAACAATATAGGTCCAAGGACAGAGCCTTGGAGGATCCCACTGGTCACAGGGCACTACGATGATTGACTTCCATCAGTTGCCACCCTCTGGATCCAACCACGGAGACAATTTTCCAGCCAGGGTATTGTGGTGGACCCGAGGCAACAATTGGCCAGTTTCACCAATAGGTGATTATGGGATACCAGATTGAAGGCTTTTTTGAAGTCAAGATACATGACATCAATCTTTTTTCCCTTGTCCAGGTGATAGGTCACCTGGTTGTAGAAGGAAATGAGATTGGTCAAGCAAGACCTACCCGCAACAAACCCATGTTGGCTATTCCTCAGGATGTTGGAGTCAGCCAGTCCATTAAGGATGGCCTCTTTAATAAACTTTTCTAAGATCTTCCCCAGGATAGAGGTCAGGCTGATGGGCCTATAGTTTGCTGGACCTACTTTCCTCCCTTTCTTGAAGATAGGCACCGCATTGGCCTTCTTCCAGTCTTCAGGCACCTCATCAGAGTAGCAGGAGTTCTCAAAGATCCATGCCAGAGGCTGGGCTATGATGTTCGCCAGCTCCTTAACCCTGGGGTGTAGCTTGTCAGGGCCAGCTGACTTGAAGGTATCCAGCCTGTCAGGGTGTTCCTTTACAAGTTCCGTATTGATGGAGGGCAGGGAATCTCCTTCACCTGGACCTCTCTGTAGTGTAGAGGGCATGGGCGTCCCATGGGACTGATGAAAGCCTAATACAAAGTACACATTTAATTGGGTGGCTTTTTCCTGGGTGTCAGTTGTCAGTTATCCCATCAGGCTCAGCAGGAGTCCAATGTTGCCCTTGCTTTTCCTCCAATTCCCCACATATCTGAAAAAGGACTTTTTATTGTCCCTGATGCTTGAAGCTAGTTAGAGTTCAGTTGCAACCTTGGCTTTCCAGGTTTGCTCCCTGCAGGACTGGACCAGTGCAGAATATTCCTCCTTGGAGATGAATCCCATCCTCCATCCTTTTTAGGCCTTTCTTTTTAGCCTCAGGAGGTCTGCTAGATCCCTGGAGAGCCAGGGGGGCTGCTGTGCCCTCTTGCTGCCCTGCCTCCAAGATGGAATAGAATTAGCTTGTGCATCGATGATTAATCCCTTGAGGAACAACCACTCTTTCTGGATTTCCCTCCCCCTGGGGTCATGGTCCCTAAGTTTGTCAAAGTCGGCTTTCCTGAAGTCAAGGACTTCAATGTTGCTGACTGACTTTTTACTTAGAACTAAACATTTAAACACCCTACACTTATATGCACACACAGATACCTTTCAGTCTTGTCTAATCATTCATTTCACTACAAGTGAGTTAAGATTATCCTTTAAGTTACAGGAACAAAAGCAGCTCAGTCTCCCAACTAAGCCTGGGTCCTCCTGTGTGTCTTTGTGTCAGCTGTTCTCTTTAGTCCCTGTTCAGAATTGTTTCAGTGTTCTCCAAGGTCATAGGCTGGAGACACGAAACTACTGGTTTTATGTTCTAGCTTAAATACATATCAAGGAAACAGGTGATTGTTAGGATTCAACTTTCTTTTCTTAAGATAGGTTCTGTTGTTCAGACAGATCCCTTGGCAAAAGAGCTACTTTTTATATGGTACAGAATCATCCAGTTATAATATTATTAATTGTTAAAGAGTAACCTCAAATTTATCTCAAGCAGTTAGGAAAGCTACTGTGAGTTTTTTAAGATGAATGGGATTTTTATATGCTGATCACTGGAAATGAGATTGCCAATCTACTTCACACAAATGATCTGACTCCTGTCAAATAGGATTTATACTTTAGTCACTATTGTTCTACATTAGATGGTGCCTATGCTTTTATATTTGAATCTGAATGTATATGCATGTATATGTTATGAAACATTTGCATAGAGGATTTATTCAGTTTATCACATTCTTATATGTAAGTACAGAAAGTATGTGCTTTTTTTCATAAAATATTGTTTTCTAAAATAACCAGCAAGAAAATATTTTCAAATTTCACTTTACCTTTTCAATAAACTGAAAGAAAACAAGGATCTATCTTTGAAGACCTCACTTATAGTCATCAGCCTATATTTCCTTTGCTATAGAGTTCTATAGGATGGTTATAAAGTGCTTGCTTAAGGATGCATTTCTCCCTAATTTCATAAGTTTGTGAAGTAAGCTGTGTAAACTTACTACAAGTTAATTTTTCTCTTACATTTTCTAGAATTCTTATCAGTCCTTAAAACAGTTCTGTGCTAACAGGATCTGAGAAAATTCCAATGTGGAAGTTTAATGTTTGGTCTCTTGAATCATGAGTAAAAGGTAGGACAGGGACCAATGGCTTGAAGTTGCAGCAAAGTAGGTTTAGACTGGGTATCAGGAAAAACTTCTTCACTCTTAAAACAGTGAGGCAGTGGAACAGACTGCCTAGGGAAGTTGTGGACTCTCCATCACAATAGGTGGTTGAACAGTCACTGGTCAGGGATGATCTAGGCATAGCTATGCATATGCTCTACTATGGATATTTCCCATTCTTATTGGTTTTGGTTACCTCATTGGAGGTAATTTCCTCCCAGCCCTCGCACCCCCAACCCAACACTGCTACCTGTCAAGGTGTTTTTTAAGCTTCCCTCAGAGGCATTGGGTATTGGCTGGAGCCAAGACTGGAGTTGCAACTGGGATGTGCCAATGTCTCTGCTGGAACTTAAACCTGGATTTTCCTACTTAGAAAGTCTTGCTCCTCTACTCAGGGTCAGACTGACTGCCTTGTTTTGGGTCACAAAAGAATTTACCCCATGGTCAGATTTGTATGGAGTGGGTTTGTTTTGTTTTGCTTTATTTCCTCTGTAGCAGGGATTGTGGATCTGTTCTTGGGATTGCTTGAGCAAATATTAACAAACTTTACAGCAGCAAAACATTGACTGCTGTAGTCCTCCTGCTTTATGTGGCAGGCTAGGTTATTATACTTTGTGGTTGTGTCAGGGTTAACTGTGTAGTTGTACTAAAAGGTTAGACAATGGATTTGTATGGGATGGTTTTGATAGGGATGATCATGCCTCAGTCAGGGGATTGCACTATTATAAGAATGCCTTCCAGCCTTATATCTGTATGATTTTTATATTTGCCACACCCTGAAAACTCAAGCTTACAGGTGAGGTTAAGTGTGTCCATCCCTCCCTATTGAAAGCATTATGGTGCTGGAAAGAACAACAGCTAAAAAACAAAACCAACAACCCCCAACCCTCGCCCTGCTAAAAAGCAGTAAGGTCTTTGAAAACAGTTTGATATATCTATATATTATGCAAGAGTATGATGTGAACTGCCAGAAAGGGAAGATGAGGTTTAAATACATCTTACAGTTCTTTTAGTATGCTATGTTCACCACTGTGGTGTTTTTTGTCAGTAGTGGTCACACTCATTTAAAAGAATTGTTTTTAAATGTCATTTTTTATATCTGAGTATAAGCATTGCTTGGTCTGTGATTTAAATTTTCTGACTTCTGTTAGTATTTTTCTGAGAGAGTGCTTTGAATGAATTTAATATTAAATAGTATTAAAACAAAAAGTTTTAGTATTAATCTTACCTAATAGAATTGCTAGTGGTCTGAGCCCCATTGTTAAGTAGATATTGGTAATATTTTAGGTTGACGTATAGATTGGGTGTACTCTTATCTAATATTGTTCAAAAATATTTTGTGTTAAATAAGCTGATATTAATATACAAATAGGGAATGTTTTGAAGAATCATTTTAAAGATTTATTTTTATTTTTAATATACATTTTACATATCGTGTTTTTGTTTGTTTGTTTTCTTCTACAGGACGTAGCTGTTTAAATAGTTTCCTAGATTGTAAAAAGGGACAGTTGTAATCATTTGGTTTGATCTCTTCAGTCAGGGTGAGTGGGGGTGCTGGGCTGTGACTGGGCTGGGGACATCACCTCACTCCCTAGGGACATTAGGCAGAGCAAGTGCTGAAGGTCTGCTTCTCAGACTGCTGCCCAGTCTCGCTCATTTCTTTAGCTCTGAAGTACCCAATACCTATTTTTTCTCTGGAACCCACCCACCCCTCCCAGGCTGTCAGCCAGTCAGGTGCCACCTGAGCTCCAGGAAACCCAAAGCTCAGATGGAGAGTCGCCAGACAGCAGTCCAAGAATGGGGGTGACTCTGGAGGGAAATAGGATTGGACCCCTCAACTCAAGCAGTGAGCTAGTTGTAAATGTTCTTCTTAGTATTTAGCTTAGGCTGTATCTTCTTCCCAGAACTGAGGAAGGGCAGTTTGTACTTCCAAATTTTCCCAGAATCTCTCTCAACTATATAGTTGGTCCAATAAATGATGTTACCTAGACAGGGAGTGATACACTTAATATATATTACTCCTTGATTTTCATTAAATTAAGAGAGCAAATGTCTTCAGACTTTTATGGTAAAATACTTTTTCCAAAACTTTCCTGTGAGACTTTCTGAATAATTTCAATACTTCTTCAATACTTCAGTCCTTTTTGAGTCTGGACACCCAAATTGGATACAACACTCTGAGGATATTTTTACCGATCATACAGTGTCTAGATATAACTCAGTATGTGACCTTATTACATATAGGTTATTTACTCACACATAGCCTACTAAGAGATCCAGATGTTTTCATATCAGTGATCTGTCCCTAACAATATATATTAATCCCCAAATCTGACATCTGTAATTTTTAAGTCACTTAAAAAAAATAAAAACAGATTCTTGAAAGCCATTAAAATACATCTACTGAATGATGGTTTTCTATTTAGGATATTTTTATACCGATCTGTTAGCCCAGTTTGAAGTATGTTCATCATGTTTGTTTGGTTTTAGATTTTTAATTAAAATGTTGTGTGAGACTAATTGAAAAGCTTGACCAGAAATTATCATATATTTTTTATAAAAATGTGATTTAAATCAACTCCATTAGCTTTTATTCACTTTTAAAATTTGTAATGCAATTAAAAAGTTACTTAAGATCTACTTTACAGAAACCAACATTGATTGTCATTAATTATATTTCCTTTCTTTTCATTCTATGTTAATCAAATCCTATTTCATCCACTCCATTATTTTACACAAGATTCATGTTAGCCAAACAAGTTTACAGTTACTAAGGTCTCCGCATTGACCCTTTTAAAACACTGGTCTAGCATTAACTTTCAGTCAGCTCATTGGAATTACTTCATATTTTCAAGCCATTAAAAGTCAGCATAAGTATGTGGAGAAGCCCACAGAAAGTTATTTTAGAAATCTTGAATACAAGTAAACCAGAACTATTCATTTTAAAAGTTTTGTTTTAGTGGCCTTTAAACAAACAAAACAATCAAAAATTACTTTTATAAATTAAGGTATTTCTTTTCATCATCATAGGATACAAATAAGCCACATAATTATTTACCAGGTATTTATTTAATAGTTTGCGATCCCTGAATAATTTATTTTAAAATTTCTATAGTTTCTAACTAACAACAGAAAAATCCTGACTTCTTTATTTTATATTTATTGCCGTAAACATTTCTCCTTTTTCCATTTGTTTTAATATTCTATATTATTCAAAAAAACTTTCTATTGATCCTTTAGATTTTCACTGTTTCACAGTATTCTTCTTTCTTTGGAATAAGTCTGTGGCTTTTAGGGTGTGTTCTTAAACCATTACCAATCATTATTCATATTTTAGTGTTTTAAATAGCTTCTCCTACCTGATTTGACTGGCAAATTTAGTCCTTTTAAGCCACAAGTACAACACTTAATTGACTGTACTTTATTTGCGCATAACAAATGTATGCAATCATAATCATTGGTATTTAAGCAACCACTACATTCTTGTTCTCTGACCATTTCTTTCTCCCCCTTTTCTTGTCAAGATGAGATCTATTATAGATTTCTGGCATCATTTGAGTTAGGAAATAGTTATCTTTATTTTTTAATTTCAAGGATGTTTGAATAGTAGTAGCATAAGGCATTTAGAATGTGATAATTCAGTTCCCTCTACCCCTGCACAATATGCATTGGTGCCAATGGAGAGCAACAACCTAATTGACAGTGTGATTAGTTGGACTATAGTAAAACAACAAATGTCTTTATCTGTCAGAACTCTAATTAATTGCCTTATGGTACAGAACAGATAAATAGGTATATTGTGTCCTTTGAATTTGAGATGCATATATAAATATAAATATATATAACTGGGATGCACTGAAGGTTATAACATAAAATGTGTCACATACTAGGTTTTATTTATAATGCATATTCAAGATGTTACTGGAGCCTTAATGGTCTGTGCCCTTTGGGTAACAGAAAAACACTTCAGAATAAAATGAATGCATTCTAGTGAAAATGACTCCAGGAATGATAGCAATATAACTCATTCAATTGACCTCTAGACACAATATGCCAATGAACACAAACAAAAAAAAAAGTTTTTCATATAATTTTCTAACCAAAAAAGAAAAGGCAAACTAAATAAATGGAAATCCCATCATGTGATACCATGTTGAGTTCCAAGTTGGGTATTTTGTAATACATTAAACCTTATTTTCGGTATGACAGGCCTCTATCTCTTTGAGTGAGTGATCTTCTATATTTATTCAAATTCAAGATGATCCCCCTCTACATTCAACATAGGGGGAGGGAAAGCCCTTTTCTTGGATTTGAGTACAAAGGGCAGGTAGCTACTGAGGCTCTGGCTGTGGCTGTGACCTGGACTTAATCAGAGCCAAAGCCACAGCCCTGCCCCCACCACCTCTCTCTGACATCTTGCCTCTGTCTCCCTGTACCTTGCCACTTACCCTGAGTTTCAGTTTCAGCTGCAGGTCCGCTATGTCCCAGGGCATAAAGCCCATGCTGGCTCTGGTTCTTGCACAGTTCCACAGTAACATCTGCTGCAGCAGCAGCAGCTCTGACTGGGGCCACCACAACTGCAGCCATTGTTGCTTGGGCCAGGTGGGGGCCAGAGTTAGTATGGGCACTGTGGGTTGGGTTGAGTCAGAGCCAGACCAAGAGCCACTAAGACCAAGAGCCACTAAGAAGGGTAAGTATTGTGGTGGGGGGGAGGGGCAGGGGAAGGGAGGATAAGGCAAGCAAGTGGAGTGAGGGGTCAGAGGGACTGTGGGGGTAGTCAAGGGCTGTAGGGGCCCAAAACCAGTAGAGTAGGCAGTGGGGCAACTGGTGAGAGATATGGGCATCAAGGGGCAAGAAGAGTGTGGGCAAGGTATGGAGGTCAGACTTCACTGCTGCTTGCCCTATTACACTGGTGGGTGGGATGAATTTAATACACCCCCCAAAATTAGATTTTATACATGGAAAATAATAATGCATTTATAAATTTTCCATGGATAGAATCTAATTACTGGGAAGTTGTCTTAAGTTCAAAATTGTCTTGGATCCTACTGGTGGCAATATTAGGCTGTCATCCTTTCTGTGAACCCAGCCATAACATGAGGATGACATGCATACTTTGCCATATTTCCTGACTGTACAGTAACTCTAGAGTGAAGCTTTCTACTTGTTATAAATATTTCTGCTTCCTTTGTCCTATTTTGCTTGTCTCGATCACCCTGCTCAGAATCATGTTCCCCTTGACTTCTCTGTTCTTACCTTCTCTAATTTATGAATATGATAATCCTCATTCCCCCATGTGCTCAGTTAGACATGACAATAATTCATGGCAACTGCCAATTACTAAGGGAAGAATGGGACTGGCCCAACCTCTTGAGAGTATAAGTGCCATCCAATGGTTTAAATGAAGTAGAATGTACATTGCCCAAGAAGGGTTAACAACTGAGTTGTTAACAAATTGATTTCCTTCCCCTCTAAATCAAGCTTAAACAATTGCAGACTGATGCAATTGGACTGTTTCTAATCTTAGTTACATAGGTTTAAATCTAGAATAATTCTTCTAAAGAAAAGAGTCTGAGAAAAACATTCCTTTCTTTCTGTTTCAACATTAAAATAAGTAAGTTAACAAATATGTTACATTAGAATATGCAGAAGAAAAAAAGTATTAGAGCTAGGCATTGTATTAGTAGAAAGAGATACAAAATCTATCTGCATTTTTTTGGCATTCTGTTTAGTTTAAAACGGCATGCTTATAAGTGAGCCTCTTCCCACATGAAGGTTGAAGAAAGATTGTTGTGTAGTTGCTTGTATTAATTCAAGAATACCAGTATCTAATTGTGCTAGACATACTTGCTTCTCTTTCTTCAGGTTTCAGTCCTACATTCAGAAAAGTATAATACTTCTGTGTTAGTGAAGTGTCCAATGGCAAGTTTAAAAAAAAAAAAAGAAGAATAACAAGTAGGAATAGGTCTTGGTTAAAGCATGAATACTTAAACTTTCAATACTGGTGGCATGAATTTTTGGAAAATATACAAATAATGAATACATTTAATACTTTTAAATATTTTTATTAATAACTTTGTATTAGGGGGGAAAAAAACCTCTTGAATTGTGTGTGGTTTTTGTGAATTGCTTTCCTAGTTCTAAAAAGTATAAAAGGTTCCTTTTGTCATTTTCTTCAAAGGTAAATTGCTTGTAGATCAGCTTTCTTGTTCAGGCTTAACATGTCTTCTATGTTCAAATATTTTGCATTCTGCTAAGGATAAACAAAGAACATCGAGAATAGACAACAAAGTACTTGAATTTGCCCTCCACCATCAAAGGTTTTTTGTTTCTGGTTAATTATTAAAAATTCTTAGCTTTTAGTATTGTACATTTTCAAAGCACTGAACCAATGTTAATTAACCTATCCAATTAAAACAAAGTAACATATTAAGCTGCATTTTAGACTTCCAAGAATATGTCTGACACTAATTAGTGAAGCTTTGTTTAGTAAAAAGCTCCCTGCCTCTTAAAAGGTTATATTCAAACTGAATTTTCATATCATGGAGATAATTATATTCCTAATGCTTGAAACCAGTACCTTTCTCACCCACCCACCAATCCTAGAGCATTTGAACTTTCTGGTGTACAGATTTGGAGGTAGTGTCATTTGAGTCATCCACTGCTTGGATTCAGCTCCAATTACTTTTGACATCCAGAACTGTTTTGCCTCCAGGTTGAAAAAATTCCAGACTCTGGACTAACTCTGGGCTTTTAGACCTTCAGCTATTGGGAAACAAGGGTTCTTTTTTCTTGTGTATGGCAAATCTTTTTTTCTTAAATTATTTTTTTTTGGTTCATCATCATAGTAGCAATGCCACTCTACAGTAGGTATGTGAAATAGTAGAGCCATCAAAGAAAGATGTAATAGTTCAGGATATGCCTCTCTTGCGCAATGCTCCTCAAGCTCTGCTTCAAAAGTTTTTTTGGAATATTTTTTTTGCCAGCAAGAAGGCCCACAAATGTTCTGCTATAATCACATAAAGAAGGCATGTTAAGTGCAGACTTCTGTCAGTAGTGTTTCCATCTCTGAAAATAATTCTTGATTACAAAGCCACCCATAAAAGGTACATGGTCATATACTTGCACAGTTCCCAAATGAACCATTTTCTCCTTCTCCCCAAAGCAACTAATTATTTGTCATTATGATATGGGACCAAAGTTCCAGAAACCATTTTGACCTAAATCAGTTAAGACTGATACTATAGCCAACCAGGTTCATCATAAATCAGTTTTGGCCATTTTGAAAGTAGTTTATGTGCACTGAACATCTGTTTCAGGTTTAAATCGGTTTTGGATTACTTAAACTGGTTGATGTGTAACTTGTACCCTAGTCTACTAGCTCAAGGTCCACTTGAGAACTGAAAAAAAGCAGAAATCAGGTACAATGATGATCAGTTTGCTTAGTATTAGGGTACACAGCACCACTGACTTCAACACTAGCTACAGAATGATTCCCAAGCATAGCTTCATAGTGCTTAGGGTTGGAAAGGACTTAAACAGATCATCAGGTTTGACCCCCTGCCTTGGGCAGGAACAGGTGCTGGGCTCATATCACTCCAGCCAAATCTCTGTCCAGCCTCCTCTTGAAAACTCCCAAGGTAGGAGAGAGTACCGCATCATTTGGGATGCCCATCCCAGAGCCTAGCAGCCCAAACTGTAAAGTAATGTCTCCTGATGTCCAGCCTGAACCGTCTCTCTAACAATTTGTGGCCATTATTCCTAGTAACTCCAGCTGGTACTCAGGGGAACATAGTCTCCTCCAATACCCACTGGTCCCCCTTGGTGAGTTTGTAAACAGCCACTAGATCCCCTCAGCCTTCTCTTGTGGAGGCTGAATAGGTTCAGGCCCTTTAGCCTCTCTTCATAGGGCCTGACCCGCTGCCCCCTGACCATGTGAGTACCCCTCTTCTGGACCCTCTCAATGCTAGTCACATCCCTCTTGAAATGTGGCACCCAGAACTGAATGCAGTACTCCAATTGTGGCCTGATCAATGCTGCATTGAGGGGAAGGATCACCCTGGACCTGCTTGTGATGCAGCTGTAGATACACAACAAGCTGCGCTTAGCCTTACTGACTGCTTCTTCGCATTGACAACTTATGTTCATCCTGGAGTCAACGATGACTCCAAGATATCTTTCTGCCACTGTGTTGAAAAGACGTGTTCTCTAGCTTATAGGTGTGTTGCTGGTTCCTTCTCCCTAGATGCAGTACTTTGCATTTGTCTGCATTGAATTCCATCCTATTCTCATCCACCCACCTCTGTAATCTGTCTAGATCTAGCTGGATTCTGTTCCTTCCCTCCAATGTGCCCACCTTACCCCACAACTTGGTGTTGTCAGTGAATTTGGACAGCTTGCATTCCACACCCACATCCACATCACTGATAAAGATGTTAAACAGTACAGGCTCCAGGACTGAGCCCTGGGCGACTCCACTGCCCACATCCCTCCAGGTTGAAAATGACTTGTCCACCACCACTCTCTAGGTGCGACCATCTAGCCAATTTGCCACCCATCTGACTGTGTAGGCATCAATGCCGCAGTCACTTTCTTTTTTTATAAGAGAATGTGGTGGGAAACCATGTCAAAGGCCTTCTTAAAGTTCATGAAGATGACATCTACCCCAACACCCTCATCCAGGGACCTTGTGACCTGATCATAAAAAGATACCAGGTTAGCCAGGCAGGACCTGCCATCAGTGAACCCCTGTTGGTTGCCTCTGAGCACTACCTCCCCTGCTAAGCCCTTGCAGATGTGCTCCTTGATAATCTTCTCAAAGGTCTTCCCAAAGACTAAGGTAAAATGAACAGGCCTATAATTGCTGGTGTGGGGGGGTCCTCCTTTCTCCTCTTCTTGTAAATGGGGACCACATCACCCTTTTCCAATCCTCTGCTACCTGGCCAGTGCCCCATGATCACTCACAGAGCTGTGCCAGGGCCCCACTATGACCTCCGCCAATTCCCTCAACACTCTCAGGTGAAGAACAGCTGGACCTACTAATTTAAACATGTCCAGCCCCTCCAAAATTTCCCAAACTAGGTCATCCCTGATCCTAGGTATGACAGTGCCTCCCCAGGTACATCCGCAATTCTACTGGGGGAGATATCCCAGTCTCTGTTCAGGAATATGGAGGCAAAGAATTCATTAAAGGGGTCAGCTTTTACATTTGCTGGCATCACCAGATTGCCATGCCTATCCTGTAGGGGCCCCATGTTACCTGGTGCCTTCTTACTTCCTATGTATTTGAAAAAGGACTTTTTATTATCCTCAATTCTGGTTGATAGCCCTAACTCCATCTCTGCCTTGGCCTTCCTATTAAAGACTTAGGATAGGAAAAGAAGTTATACATATACCTATTTAAGTAATAAGAAACTGATTTAAACCTGTAACATAATAGAAGATCAGTGTATATAAACCAGTTTCAAAATGGCTGAAAGTGGTTTAAGATAAACCGAGTTGAATGTAGTATCAGACTTAACTGATTTGAGTCAAACTGGTTTATGAAACTTCTGTCCCAAATCTCTTCCTAGTTCAAGTTAAATCACAGTCCCCGAGTATCCCAGTGTGCTTTCCAGTTGTGGGATAGACTGTATGGTCTGCTACAGTGGACAAGTGCTGGGGGCAGGGGGGAGAGAAAGTCAGGGGCTGCCCCCCCCAGGCAAACCCTGCCTGAGATCTGGGGTCAGGGAGGTGGGGTTAAACCCAACTTACCCAGGTTAATCCCCACTTTCCACAACTATAGAGCTGCCCTGCTGCTAAAATTACTGCTGACTGCAACTGTAGACTACAAATCCCAGAGGCACCTGGAAGCAGAAAGAGGAAGTAATGAGCAACCTTGCAGAGTCCTGCTTCTGTGATTCTGGACTGCAAATCCCAGAGGCTTCAGGGGCAGCAGGAAGAGAAAGTGCCAGAGAGCTGTGGTCTAGCACCCCCAACCCCCTGGCATCTGGCCTAAACTACTGCAGGCATGTGGCTGCATTTCCTGAATCAGTGTCCAGTTGTGTCTTAGTTTAATTTTTGCAGCTTAGACTAACCTGTAATGTCTGAACTGATTCAGCCTCAGGCTTTTTGACTGTCTGTACTTAGCCCTAGAAATGTATCTAAAAGTTCATCACCTTCCTGTGTGACTTATGACAGCATCACAGACATCTATGCAGGCAGGTGGGACACAGAAGTAAGGAGATGAAAAATAATTTTCTTTGTACAAAGAAGCAGTGTATTCCCTATATAGGACTGAAACAGACACAGCTTCCAGACACAGCTTTTGCACTACTTATAACTGACATGAATGGCAGGTTAGTTCTAACAACAATGTTTGTGTTAATAATAATGAATTTTAGATAATATTCTGATGTGAAATATGTATGTAATACCCTTTGCTGAAATTTAAAAGTAAAGAAACAATGAATCAATTTTAACCAAATTAAAAAAAAGATTGTGAACTCTATCAAGAAAATCTATGAGGTGGGTCATACACTATACTGTTTTAAATACCTTCTTTACCATCATGACCAGTAAAGATTCACCTTCTGTTGCTATCTCTTCTGTGTGTGTAGCTTTACATACACCTAAGTTATGGAAGCACTATTTTATTCCATGTTTAATAATTCTTATAAAACGGAACAATTTCTGTAAGGTATAGACTTGATCAAATAATTTATTAATATACTGTTAAATATGACTATCTTTGTGCTCACTCTTCTACAGCTAATATCACTAGGCCAATGTAATATAGTAAAGTATGCTGAAAAGGGGAAATATTTGATAACTATCTTAGCACTGCATTCACACTGTGATCTTGAATTTCAACCTCTTCCAGTCCCTTGCATATTCCTATACACTTAAAGGACAAGCTAGATTGATGCAGTTGCCCACTTCAAATCGTATATAGCTCACTACCATAAAAAACACAAATGCTGACTCAGTTTGTTAATAAAATTGTAAAGGTACCACACATCTTGAAATCCCAAATGGATTTAAACATCCCTAAGTAACACACTGGCAATTCACATGAAACAAAATTGAGAGTTCCCTGGTGCATGCTAGAAGCCTATAGTGGTATTAAATCGGTCTCTTTAAGTGTCATTAAAGTCTGAAGGTTTTGCTGGTGTTTGAACTTTGTTTGAAATGAAGTCTTAGGGGAACTTTGTTTGAGCTAAAGGGAAAATCCTGTTGTAATGTCTAGTATTATTATCAATTTATCCTCTTTCAAGGCCTTCAGCCACTATGGTAGATTGTAATTCCACAGTATCAATTTGAAGTTGAACACTACTGTTTTGCTTGCCTCAATGTTTTGGGTCCTGTTTTAGTATTCTTGTGGACTTGTATGTTTCAAGCCTTGGTAATACAGGATTTTATTAGAACATGCTCCAGAACATATTCAAAGTAGATTCATGGAAGTTCTACAAATGTTGTTTGAAGTGGTTTTTCAACCCCTTTTTCAACCTTTTGTTATAACAAGATATCTCTTGTGTTTCATTTCATAGCAGCCTATAGCATCATCTTTCTTATTTAGAAGAAAATATGGGGTTTAATTAACCTTTTTTACTTTAGGGCTCATCCTATAAAATGCTCACAAACTTCTGTGTTGAAGAGGTACTTTACAAGATTTGGTTCTGAAAGTCTGAAAACATATATCTGGTCTCAGAAAATTATTTTTTTAAATGGAGACAACTGGAAATATAAAATTCAAAGATCTTGAGCTGTAGTTTAATTAATATATAGGTATCAGCTTTGCCCATCTAAATTTTCTACATTGATGATTGAGGAAAAGATTAGCAAACTTTGTCTTATTGACTAAAAATCAGGGCTGTCAATTAATTGCTGTTAACAAGTGCAATCAATGAGTTAATTGGTTCTTGCATTAATTTTTTAAAATGTGTTAATCACACATGGTTTTGGAGCCTGTGCCCAGGCTCTGCTTCACCACCATCACTGCCACCCCTGGGCTGCCCAGTAGGTCAGTGGTGGAAGTTCAGAGGACTGCAAGGCATCCCAGGTGTGAGCTATAGGCTGCTTCAGCATTAAGGGGTGGGGGGAGGGCACAAAGACAGACAGACTCACATCAGCAGCCACAGCATGCACTTGGCTAGAAATGCACCCTGGCAGCATGTACAGCAGTGCCCAGCAGGGAAGTCTGTGAAGATGAAGGAGCAGGAGGATAAGGGTGGTAGATTGAGGCCCCACAGTAAAGGAGGGAGTGGAGCAGGGGCAGGGGCTTGGGTAAATGGGGCCTCAGGGCTGCGGTAGGTCATGGGACAGAGCAATAGGCAGCCCATCCAGAGGCACAGGGGTGTTCGGCTTCCCGCCACTGTATGCACCCTTGGAGGAGGCATGGGGGGCATGTGCCCCTGGATTTCTGTTCAGGGCAGATGCAGGCTGCCTTCTGTGGGCTGGGGCTCTGTGCCATGCTACTTTTGCCCTGGGAGCCACATGCTGGCTATGCTGTGCATCCCCCTGCCTGCCTGGTGACGGGAGGCATAGCATGGAATTGCATGGCTTGCAAGCAAAAGACAACATGGTACAGAGCCCGAGCCTACAGTGGGCAACCTGCCTCTGCTCTGTGCACAAAACTGGGGGGCATGTGCCCCCCACCATGCCTCTCCCAGGTATGTGCACTGCAGCAGGGAGCTGTGTCCCCCTGCAACCCTGGATAAGCCACCTGTGGATCCATCCTATGACCCACCCTAGCCCTGGGACCCCATTCACTTCAGCCTCTGCTCCTGTCTCTTCCCTGCTCCCTCCTTCAATATGGGGGCCTCAATCTGGCCCATCCCTTCTCCCCAAAAACTTACCTGCTGGGCACTGCTCTACACGCTGCAGGGCTGTGTTCCTGTAGGGTTACCATATTTCCAGTTAAAAAAAAAAAGAAGATGCGTGTGTGCGCGTGGAGAGGGTAATATGATTGTGAGGGGACAGTGATATGCCTGTGTCCTGAATCTGTTCTTGCCCCTCACTTCCAAGTCACAGCACTTGTGCTGCCTCTCACTCCCGACCCACAGTATCCAACATCCTGCCAGGGTGTGCAAGGACCCCTCCTCCTCAGGCTCTAAACCCCACATACCCACCCACAGCCTCACACATTCACAAATTTCTCCTCCATACACATATCCCATACCCAGCCCCCAGCCATGCAAAGCATCTGCATAATTTTGCATAATTTTGAGTTTTTAGCTGTGCAATTAAATTCGTGAATAATTGTGACTAATTTTTTTTAATCGCGCAACTAATTACAATCAAATTTTTCAATCATTTGACAACACTATTTCAAATGTGTTTACAAAGATATTTTAACTGGTTTTCAAAAGTCTCAGGGACCTGTCTTTTACATCATGATGCCTTTGTAAACTAAATTAGGGATGCCTCTTTAACGTACTCAGAGTCATTGGTTCCTTTCAGGATCAAGCTCATAAAACTTTCAGGTAACATTGATATAGAGCAGGGCCAAGAAATATAACAAACTAAAACCAGACTAGATTAATATATGTTTTATAAATAGTTTGATTAGCAGAATTGCATCATTTTTATTTGTAAAGTCATAATATCTGTAAGTTTCATGGATTGTAAGTACAATTTTGAGGAAAATACAAAGATTATTTTATCCATTTGTTCTGTTTGCCACAACATGATCCAGTTCTGTTTCTAGAGAGAATCTTTCTAGTCTGTTGTTGCTAAGCTCTCTGGATCTGGATCACTATTCCTAAGTGTGACATCCCACAGGCATGATCCTCAGCATAATATCTCATTCTTGACACTTTCTTTTGGAAGTGAGATTGATTGCACAGTCTTCATCATGGCATTGATTTGATCTTCTACTCCTTCCCTCTGCAGTTACTTAGAAAAGTTCCTTTTAGAGTCTATTTGCCTCTGTGTACTCTATTCTCCTCCCTTTCCACCCCCCAGTTTAATCTATCAGAAGCTCATGAAAGAAAGCAAGGAGACAGACTTAACACTTCAGTTTTTTAGAGAACACAAAAGAGCTAAAGATCTAGGAAATTCAGTATGCTGAATGCAATCCTCTCCTCTATCTGAATCTGATCTCACCCTATTATACGAGTACCTGAATTTGGCCCTAGTTCTTTAAGGGGATAAAGGTCCTTTCTGCTTCCTCTTCAATTTTCAGTGGCTTTCAGTAATATCTAAAGGAGCTGTGTTCCCTTTTTAAGGAGGATTTGCGTGGTTGATCAGGTGATCAGCTGAAAACTTTAGGAGAAGACTGCAGCAAAGTCAGTAGAGCAGTTAAGATGCCTCAGAATGCCTACAGTGGCATTTGTTGCATGACCAGCCACTCAAAAGAGCTCTACAGCTATGCCCGAAAGTGCATGGCTGCAGAGCACTTTAAAAGTCTCCAAATATACAACAAATTAACCCTTACTATATGAGGGTTCAGATGAAGGCGCTTCAAAGCAGAGTGCCTTCATTAACTTGTATGAGGTCAGGCACCTGAACCTACCCCCAGTGCTGTCTGCATGATGGGGGGCAGTGTGCAAGAGGGAGGGGAGGGAGACCAGGCTAGGCTTTGCCCAGCCTGTGCTAGAGGGGGTTGGATTGGAGTCCCCTGCCTTGGGTGGGGTGGGAGTGAAGGGCTCTGATTCTCCTGCCCCAACTCCAGTGCCAGCTAGGCAAAGCCCAGCCTAAGCTCCTTCTCTGTGTTCTCCCCCACTCTCCTCATGCAGGCAACACCAGAGCTAGGAGGGACAGGGCAGTGCTAGGGGAAAGAAGCTGTGTGCCTGCAATGCCTCAGTTGGATCAGCTCCAAACTGGAGCTCAATCCCTAATCCTCCTAACCCAAAAGCAAATGTCTGTTGGAACAGGAAGGTTGTTCTAATTCATGGTACTTTCTGTGAAGCAACAAGAGTTAGACCATGGAGCTGCATGTCTGTCAGCACTCTCAGTTTTAAACAGTTAATTATTTTGCCCTTATTTTCCAGCCAAGATTCTTACTATATGGTATGTTCCTTACAGACTTTTTAGCTTAAAGAAGAGATGACTGAAGGGGGATATGACAATAGTTTATAAAATCATGAATAGCATGGGGAAAGTAAAGGGAAATATTCTTCACCATCACTCACAATACCAGACCTAAGAGCAATACAAGAACATTTTGAAGAAAAGAGTGTAAACATAACAAAGACGGTCTTTTTACACTGTGCAATTAACTTAGAGCTCTTTCACACCAGATATTATAGATGGTGATTTAATCAGATTCAAAAGAGGATTATTCAAATGTGTGTAGGATAGATCCATGTATGGGTATTAAACATGATAGGTGGTGCAAGTTCTTCAAAATTATCACTTTCTAGGTCTCTAAATTCTGCAAGTTATAAGGGAAGAGCACAGGGATCCAATTAGCCTGGACAGCCACTGCAAAAAATATTTTTCCCCTTAGCATCTGCTCTCCTTCCCTGTGAGATACAGAATACTTGGCTAGATTGACTTGTGGACTGACCTGATATGGCATCTTGTATGTTTTTGTTTCTTATGATACACTATGAATGATCTAATTTGCAAAAGAGGTTACAAATAGTGCATATAAAAACAAGTAGTATTCATAAGTAGATACAGACTTATTCATTGAATTGTCAGAAAATTAAACCAATCAGATTGATTACATCTGTGAAAAATATATCAGTTTTATTTTGCATTATTTCAGAATATATATTTTTTGTGAAATGCCCACTTGGTTCAAGGTATAATTTCAAACAGAAAATTCTGTATCAATTTACTCAAACCATAGAGAGTGAAATGAATGGTCTCCTATACTCATGTGTTCCATTCTTCCTAACTGATTCAAATTCCCCATCCTTATTTAAGCTCTTCCCTCTGATTGATACCCACAATATGAAGAGAAATAAATAAAAATGTTCTCTAACAGGGATCGCTTTCATCCCCATTACAAGGAAGAATAAGTAGAAGGGGTAGGGATTTTTAAGAGGGTGACAACAGACCGGGAAGCTCTGTCCTTACAGGAATACAAGGCCCTAACAATAAAGGGTAGAAGGCACTGCCTGGCTCAGGGTCAGTGAGGACCTAGTCAGGGAACTTCTGGTAGGACTAGACATGTTAAAATCAGCAGGTCCTGATGATCTCTACCCCAGAGTGCTGAGAGAATTAGCAGAGGTCATTGTGGGACCCCTGGCACAGGTTTACAAACACTCATGGTGCTCTGGCAAGGTGCCAGAGGACTAGAAAAGGGCCAATGTGGTCCCCATTTTCAAAAAAGGGTGGAAGGACGAGCCAGGAAACTACAGGCGCATTAGTCTTACTTTGGTCCTGGGGAAGATCTTTGAGAAAATTATCCAGAAGCACATCTGTGAGGGACCAGCAGGGGGAGATCATGTTTAGGGGCAGCCAATAAGGGTTCATTTGAGGCAGGTCCTGTAAGATGAACCTCCAGGTCCCAAAATCCTTGGGTGTAGGTGTTGTGGTGAATGTAGTGTTTTTGGACTTTAGGAAGGCCTTTGACACTGTCTGTTACCCCATTCTTATTAAAAAATTAGGTGACTGGGCAGTGGGATCCCCCAGGACTCGGTCCTCAGGCCCTCACTGTTCAAAATCTTCATCAGCGACTTGGACAAGGAGGTGAAAAGCGCACTTTGTTCAAATTTGTGGATGACACTAAGATGTGGGGAGAAGTGGGCATGCTGGAGAAGGACAGGCTACAACTAGATTTAGACAGGTTACAGGGGTGGCGGATGAGAACACAATGGGATTCAGTACTGACAAGTGCAGGGTATTGCACCTGGGGAGAAAGAACCAGCAGCACACCTACAGGCTGGGGAACTCCCTTCTAGTCAGCACAGAGACAAAAAGGGGTCTTGGTGTCATTATTGATTCCAAGATAAGCACCGCACGTCAGGAGGGAGGTGGACAGCATTGAGAGGGTTCAGAGGAGGGCCACTTGCATGATCAGGGGTCAGCAAGGCAGGGCCTATTAGGGGAGGCTATGGGACCTGAACCTGTTCAGCCTCCACAAGAGAAGGCTGCGAGGGGATCTGGTGGCCATCTACAAACTGGCCAAGGGGGACCAGCAGGCTATGTGAGAGTCCCTGTTCTCCCCAAACACTACTGGGAGAAATGAGGAATAATAGCCATAAGGTGACTGACAGTAGATTGAGGCTAGATATCAGGACGCACTAGTTCACAGGGCAGCTATGATCTGGAACCAACTTCCAAGGGAAGTGGTGCTTGCTCCTGTCTTCAAAAGGGGGCCAGATAATCACTTAGCTGGGGTTGTTTGACCCCAGCATTCTTTCCTGTCCATGGCAGGGGTCGGACTTGATGATCTGCTCAGGTCCCTTCTGATCCTATCAACTATGAAACTATGAAACTCCAGCAGCAGGGGAAAGCAAAACTCCTGGAGAAGAAGGCTAGACCCAGGGAACAGATGCTGTGAGTTGGTTTGGGGATACACTAGATTGAATAAAACCCAGACTAAAATCAAGTAGACTTTAAGAGAAACCAGTATACTATAGGCTCATTAAAAGAATCATAAAGGAGTTAAAGGAAAAGTTGGTGCTGAGAAGGACTCAGGAGAGACTAAGAATCCAAAGGGAGAAGCCTGTCTATTAAGAAGCCAAAGGAGGCTACCCAAAAGGAGGCTCAGTCAGGAAAGTCCTGTCACCTCTGCAGCCAGTGAGCTTGTCCTTCAGTGACCAGTTCACTGAAATAGCATCAAGCTATCAGGTGAGTCATGCGGGAAAGCTGAGAACAATAGAGAGACCTAGATGGAGTGGGAACAATAGGGCACCTATACAAGTGCTCCAACACATTCTGATTAGAATGTGTCAGAACAAACTCGATTAAATAGGTCTGCTGAAGCCTTCTAATCAAAATGCTCCAGGGTGCTGCAGAATCTTGTGTATTCTGCATCCCCACATTTCAAATGGTAACAGGGGTGTTTTTAACTAAAACCCATCACATGAGTTTTACTTAAAGTGCCCCTGCTGTCATTTTGAAATGTGGAATGCTGAAAACATGAGACACTGTGGGCATTTAATTAGAGTGGCTCCTAAGAGCCGCCTGTTCCCACCCCACCCTGGAGCACATGTAAAAATGTGCATAAATATTATGCTCTGGAAATGAGGATGTTGGTGATTGGGCAGAGTACACATACATCCTATGCTTCCCCTCATTCCCCTTAACTCCAAGAAGATTACTGATTCCTTAGTCTCACTGGTATTCATCTGAGTGGAGAATCAACTCTCGCACTTTGACACTCTGCTTCTGGAAACTTATTATTCTGTTCAAATGCTGCATTCTTCTACACTTCCCACACCTCCCCTCTCCCTAGATGTCCAGTATGACCCATAATATACTTTCTTAAGCTTTTGGAAACTCATGATTTAGGGAAGAAAAGGTCAGGACAGCAGAAATGGCAAGAGCTGCTAAGATTCTAAGATGAATTTCAGAAAAGTGAGGTCAGTTCAGTTTATGTTCAGGGTTGATTTTTGAGCCACTTTTTCAGAACTAGTTGATTCATTCCTGGCTTAAATTAACACACCAAGGAAATGGAGTGTCTAAAAGGTCAGCAGAAGACACAGAATAAGCCTTCCTATGAGGTATAAGCCATATTGGTAAAGGTGTTTTTTTAAAGTAATTATTTGGGCTTGGCACTATTTGGATTAAAATTCTCGTATCACCACCATATAGTGCTGGTGGTGATGCTCTTCCTTGATTGATTAAGGAAAAGAGTTACATGGATATCCATTATGGAAAATTCAAAATGTGAATTTGGTAACAATGTAATTTGCTTTTCCTAGTCTTTAATTTGAATATCCATGATATAAATTGGGGTTAGTTTCTAAAATTATATTTTCTACTGTGATTAAACTTTTAATCCAACTTGGGCTCTATGTATTATGGAAAATTCTCTCTCTCACAACTCCTTGATTTTTTCCCCCCTCAGTTACTTCTGGCCCTATTTCAAATGTTTTCAGACACCAAGTATTCTATTCCACTCCTGGAGCAAAACATGAACTGCAGAAAGAAACTGAGTTGTAATTTTTCAAACTTCCATTAAAACCTACAGAAACATACTTTTATGAGCAGAATCAGTCTTTATAAAAATATGGTCTAGGATTTATTAATACCCTTTATTTTTTAAAGTATTTTCTGGGGAATTAAGTGCCTTGACTTCTTGTATTAATATTTTTTTTCAAGAGTTGTCTGTATTTGTTTTGATTTGTATCAAATAATAATAATGATAATAATAATGATAATAATAACAATATTCTTCCCATGCACTGCTATTTATCACAATTTACTGGAAACCAGGAATCAAGACCCTTTAATAGGAAATGTGGTCATGACTGGAATGTTAAAACTAGTGATTATAAGCTATTTTGGAAAGGTCAAGTGGCAGAAAGGAGAGGGAGTGATGCATTGCATGTCATACCTTGCATTACTGGGCACTTTTATAAATGCTTCTGGGGTTGAGAGTGTGTGTGCTTCAATTAGAGTTTAAAAAATCAAACACCAACTAGCTTTGATGACATGCAAAAGTTGCTATTCAAGTATGAAGCAGCTGTGAAAGTCAAGAAAAGTAGGGATGATGAGTGAAAGAGAAGGAAAACTGTTGGTAGCAGAAACTAGGCATTAATGTAAAGGAACACAAGAAAAATACTGTTTGCAATAATTAGAAGTTTGGTTCCCATCATTTCAGAGTACTTTAAAACTAAAGTCAGAAGTGCTTTAGTAAATATTTCTGTTCTATAATTATTTATCCATTTATTTATTTGTTTATTTATTTAGAATTATAGACCACCCTTCCCAACAAGGCTCAGGGAGGCAATAAGCCATACAGAATGCTTATAAAAGATGGAAGCGACAAAAAAACTTAAATGGGAACCAGAATATCAACATAAAAGAACCCCCAAAATAATATCGCAGCCTAGTTTGCTGAATGACTGCCCAAATCAGAAAGTCTTAGAGATTTTCCAAAAGGTACCCATTCTTAGGTCCTGGCATGCTGCAAGATGGGGAGAGTCTGCTGAGAATGACCTTAATCTTTGGGTTCCAGTCCTTACTTCACTGAATATTTTATATTATATATTCATTGGAATGGGGACTAGAATTTTGACCCACTTCCTTGGATGAGTGTCCTAACTGCTAGACTAGAGTCCTGTTTATTCTTGGTCTCAGTATTTAAATAGTCCATGAAATATAGATCAGCTTCAAGAGGAGAAACTAAAAAGCTCATCCTCAACATTCCCACTTCCAACAGTTTGTAGCCTGATGTTTGGGAGGCAGATGTGTGTTTGAATCGTCCTCATCAACAGAGAGTGTCAAATAACTTTTTCCCAGAGTCTGGTAATTACTCTGAGCTGCTGCACAACATGGCCCCTTCTGTCAAGAATTTTTGCGGAGCCCATTCTATTGGGCATGCTCTGTAAATATGCATCAGATTGGGACCAGTAGGTAAGAACGGCAACTTTGCAACCTGCTGGGGCTTAGGCTTGACACAGATGCTTAACTATTCAACATGATAAACATGAAGCTGTTCCTGCAGAGATCTACAAGTAGAACTGTACATAACCAGAAACACCTTTTTGTGACATAACGAAGTACCTAAGAATGTTATGAACCTTCAGGTTTAGGCATCAGCCAAGGGAGAGTTTGAAGGATTTCAGTTATGAAGTTCAAAATCTAAAGTAGGAGTTACATCTCTTATGGACCTCTAAGTCTTTGCCTTTAGGAACAAATATTGCAAGTCATACTTCAATTATACAGTAAATCTGGCAAAGACAAGAGAAGTTATGGTGACTAATCCAGGTGAGCTCCCGGTGCAATGTTATTAGAAAGAGCTAATATGATCTTTGGAAGAGTCAGTTGAAGTAGGGAGGTTGCAATAAAGCTATATTTCATTCTGTTGAAACCATTCCTGGAGTATCTTGTCCTGTTCAAGAAGTCATAGAGAGAATTTTAGGAGAAGGTTTAGAAAGAGCTATGAGTATAAATATGACTTAAAGGTTTGAAATAATGCCTTTTTAAGTTAGAGACAGGTACATTTTAAACATTTTAGCTTATTAAAGAGAAAGTTAATGGGGGTGGGCAGGGACTCGATCACTGTTTATAAATTCAAGTAGGGAACCATATCTTTAAGTCTTACCAGATCAAGTTATAATAAGATCCAATAGATGTAGTGGAAATTAGATGAGTTCAAATAAGAAAAAGTTAAATTTTTAATAAGAAGGGTAGTTAATCATTAAAGAAAACTTAACAAGTGCTGTTTTGAGATTCTTCTTTCCTCACTATTCATGAATAGTGAGGAAACCTTCACTATTCATGGCTTTAGCATTCGTGGTTTCAAAAATTCACAAATGCCAAACCCACATCTTGAATACACTTAAAAGAGCTCCTCTGGAGCTCCGTGCTTGCTGCCACTGGGCTCCCGCCACTACCACCACACTTGTACTCCCACGCTCCTGCCATTGCCAGTGAACTATGACCCACCCCACACCAGCCACTGGGGGCACTGAGTTCATGAATACAGACAGTGTTCATGGACACAGTGCCTCATTTGCGTATTTCACCATTCGCAGAGGATATGAGAATGTATCCCCCACAAATGGCAAGGGTCTCCTGTATTGGTAATTTTTAAATCAATATTATACTTTTCCTCTAAAAGACAAAGTTTTGTGTTCAGTTTAGACTTAATTCAGGGAAGTCCTTGAGCCTGCTGTGTACAGGAGGACAAACTAGAGAATAAGCATGATGTTCCTTCTCTGCTTCTTGATGAATGAACCTTTAAACATAATATATTTTTCTTAAGTATTGTTGCTGATGTGATCATTTCAAGTATATATTGATTAAAATACATTGTGTGTGTCCTAGTTAGCGTGTCTCAAAGGACAACTGCTGCAGATTGTATAACAAAACAAATAAAAGAGAAGTTTATGTAAAAAGCTCCATAGTGAGTGTGTCTTTTGATAGTCTTAACCAATTCAAATATCTCCAAAACTGAACAGAGCAATAATGCATAGCATTATAAATGTGCACAAAAATGGGAGGAAGACATTTGATTATTCTAGCTATATATAGTGGTAGATCCAGGATTTGACAGGTTGGGGTGGGAGCAGCAACCAGAACTGCAGGGGTGGCTGTCCCCTGCTCTGAGTCACTTCCCCCTCTCCCATCTGTTGGTGCAGGTAGACTGCACTGTGGGAATCTCCAAGCACTTTCTTAAGTCTCCAGAGCAAGCAAGAATTCCCCACTTCTTCTCTGTGCTCAGCCATGCCCTTTCCCCTCCCCTTTTTCATTTCCCAGTTCATCACTGCTGATTTTCCCACTTTTCCCAGGGTGGTGGGGACCTTCAGAGCCACTGCTGCTCCAGCTTGGATGTATGGGATCTAGATGCAGTTAGGACAGTGACAGCAACAGTGGCAGGACAGCAGTAACAGGAAACCCATCTCCCTGTCCATCGCTGCTGCCACTATCTCAGGTGAACTCAAACTCCAGGCAACCTTGCTGGAGTGGGCAGGAGTGGCACAGAAGCTTCCTCTGCCCTGGAACAGCAGGGGAAAGCAGGAGTAGCAAATGGTGGGGGAGTGACGGGGATATGGCTTGGAACATGGAAAGCAATGGAGGGGGGGATTCTCGTTTGCTCTGGGGACTTTTTAGTCCCCAGAGGTTCCTGGTATGTGCTTCAATCCAAAAGTGGGGTACAGCCACATCGCTACCCACCCTCTGACTTGCCTTGGCTTCACACACTAAATTCATCCCCTGTACTGTAAACTTACAAAAAGACTTTTATTTAGAGATAGTAGTCAAGATTGTTGCTGAAAGTGCATGCTGTGATGGACATTTGGCATTTTTTTTTCTCATTTTTCATCTTTATTTTGAAATTTTTATAGATTTTTTTTTTTAAATAGTGGCATTTTCAAGTGTGTATAAAGCACAGTTAATTTTCCAATAAATACATGCATCTGAGCTTCAAAGTCACTTATTTCTTCATGTTTCTGAACCTGTATATTGCAGCAGTTGGGAAGTATGTTTATTATTTACTTAGTTTTGATTTTATAGCTAGAAATAGATTTATATAGATAGATCTATAATCAAATCAAATCTAAACTAAGACAAATAATAAACATCTCTATATATATATCTATAGAAAGATATAGATATATAATCAAATCTAAACTAATAATAAGCATTATATACCTATCTCTATCTCTATAGATAGAGATATCTCTATATTATAGATATAGAGATATTTCTATCAAGCTATCTATAGATATATATCTTTTGTTTGTACTAAGCAAATCACTGATCTTGTCTGCTTTTGAGAAACTATTTTTCTCACAGTCTGCTTCTTCCATAATTTAATCTCAAAATATTCTTGTCTACATGGGATTCTTTGTATGCTAAAAAATTCTTTTTTTTTCTCTCAGTTTTATTTTTGTAAAATCATATGTTGTCTATAAATAATTTTACAAAAATAGCAGTTTTTTGTGTTTTTATTCTGGGTTTTTTTTGTTTTGCATGTGTTTGTTTAATGTGTTTTCAGATCTCTGCCTTCATTATATGCTATTGTATATGCATAAAAAATTCTGAAAAGCTCTGCTATTGGATAGCAAGCAAGACACCAAGTGTTTAATTGAATTTATTTTGAGGACATTTCAAATTCCCACAAAAATCTATTTGGAGACACTTTTATAATATGAACCATTTAAGTAAACCATATGTGACAAACATTTTACAATGTGTTGGCCACCTTGATAGCAATAATGTTAATGATTTGATTTTTTTGCAAGTATTTTTAATGGATATTTTAGCTGGTCTTGTAGTTGTAACTGGTCATATAAATCATGTAGTCTTGTTTCTGTGCCTTGATTGGTGAAGTATAATTCCTGTAATCAAGACAGGGTCTTGGGGGAAAAAAACACCTTACTAAAGGGAGATTTCAGTATCTCTGAGACGAATAACAGACAAAATTGAGTTAAAAGTGATGTAAACCTTCCAGGCTGCAAAGATCTTCCCTAAGGCTTTGTACTTTATAAAAAAAAATAAATCTGCTGTAGAATTTGTTGCATTGGTGCACAATTTAAATACAATAGAGTTATTGTCCATATGCTATCCTAGTTATAAAAATAGTTGTATAATTGTCTAGCAAGGCACTATCTATGTTGTACTGTTGCAGAGCACAGATGCTTCTCCTCTGCCCCCACTACGCTGAAGCATGCACCAGCACCAGCACACCCCACTACACATTACTGCACTGCACAGATACAGTCACCTTATATATGTATCTCCTATACCCCTCTGGTGTGGCATTGAACATACCTGCCACTCCTGACGTGAAGGCAGGAAGCAGTGGCCAACGGAGGGAGTGGAATCCTAGAGACTGTCTGCTATTCCAGCCAGAGCAGTGGAGAGAATGGAAGATACATGAGAGCCTGGAAGACTTATAAATTCAACTTTTTGTGGCTCACCAGTTGGACTACCCTGACCTATTAATACATACTAGGGGTGTGTGTGTATGTGTGTATTTATATAATTTGGTATCTGTAAGTGAACTTGCAAACATAAGTTTCTGGCAACAAACAAAACTCAGGCACTCAAAAAGTTTCAAATGCTAAACAAGCTTGTGTTATTATCTGAAGAAAACTTTAATTTATGAATTTGAACAAGCATGGACATTTATTTTATATATTTGCCTTTACTTATGAATAGATGCATGGAAGAAATTGAGAAATCCTTCAGTGGCTATTAAATATAATGGTTCAGCTCAAACCTCAGCCTCAAGACTCCCTAAATCTATGACTGTGGGTACTAGGAGGGTATAAAAGAGAACTGATCACTCTATACCTGCCTTGTTTCTTATACCCTTCCTCTGTATCATCTGCTACTTGCCACTTTTGGATCTAGGATATTGGATTAGATCAGAGGTTTTCAACCTTTTAAGTGTAGCCCTGGCAGCCCCCTTTTTAGGAAGTGTACGCTGGGGGTGGGGACATCAGTCGGATGCCGAGTTGGGGTGCGGAGAGCGGCAGCAGTGCAGAGTCTGTGTGGCCCTGCTCTCACCCCGCCCCAGCCCTGCTCCTGTGAGGCAGTGGCAAGGGGTGGCAGTGCTCCATCCTCGCCTGCCCCCACGTGCCCTCATTGACAACCTCTGGATTAGATGGATCTTTGGTCTGACCCAAGGTGGCAGCTTTTCTATTGTGCTTTCAACAACAACAACAAAAAAACAAATGCTGAGAGGATAGTATGACTAAGGCTCTGTACAGATGTTCCAGGGAGTCAATCTACAATCATGATGCTTACTTTAAGTGGCATAATTGAAGATTGGGTGCTGATTGTACAGATGTTTACTGGTATTGGGAACCTGGTCTAAGTCAGTCATGGGGGAGGGAGGGGCATATAGGCTTATGGGGGATAACAGGTCCACAGAAGGGGGTTATTCCTCTGGGGTTGGGAGGGAATGGTCAGAGGGCTAAAGATATCTGGGACAGGGTGGGGTTGCTTTGCAAACACGTACACAGGTTTCCAGGTCCTGATCTACAATCATGCGCTTTAAGTCACATGACTGTACATCAGGTCTAATGTGCATTCACCGCTGCTGGGACCCAGGTCTGGAATGTAAAGTTGTCTGTCCAGTGCTGCAGTGGTATACATATTCAGGTTAGATAAGACATAGGTTAGCCTGAACTATGTAATTTGTCTTCTAGGTGAATTAAAGTTAGATTGGGCTGACCATTTTTTGCACATTCTAACCACCCCAGACATAGGTCTATCTTTGTGTAAAACATTGATGCATAGAAAACAAATAAGGTAAGGCTAAAGAAGGTAGAAATTAATTAATTTTCTTTTTTTCCCCCCTAAAATAAGTGTGTTATGTACCGTACAATTGCTGCCTGAGTAGGCTAGACCTATGTGATTAAGGTTTTAGTTAGAGGGGGAATACATAGAAACCGTTTCCCGGAATGTGAGTGTAGGTGAAATTCTGATTCCACTGCAGTGAATGAATGTCATTTTCCTGATTCAGTGGAGTAAAACATTAACTCCCTTTTGTTTACCTAATATCTTATGTGGGGCACTTTTAATTTTCTGATGTATAATATTTGAGATTTTTATCTTAATTACCAAATTTATTTATTTTTCTTTTCTAAAGATACTTTCACAGTTTTGGCTGCTTTCTTTCCTCCACAACTGTGTTGAACCCATTGACCAACATCTACAGTTAACTTAATTACTACTTGACTTAACTCCATATATTGCTAACACTTACTGGCTTTTCCTATTCTGTGTTCTCAAAGTGGATATGTAAGTCAATGTTTTATGAGCATTTCATTTATCTGTTGTTTGCTTTACTTATAGTGCACTTGAATGCTTAAAACATCATCCTTATCTGTCTTCTCTCAACTTTTTTTCTCAGTGACTTTTGAAAAAAATGGTAATAAAAGTTGAGATTCAAAGAGGCCCATAAGGCATATAAAATAGTGAAATGTGTCTAAATGTATGTTCCAAATATCCTTACTTCCTGCAGCAACCTAAACTAATTCGATGCCTCTATTTTGTGTTGTGAAGTTTCACAGATACCTACATGTATATATGGTTTTTAATAACTAGAGAAGACCTTTGGCCTGAGAAGCTTTGTGCATCACTCCTTTCCTAAGTTTCACTGAAATTCAAAACACGAGGAAGTGGTAGCCAAAAAAAAAAAAAAAAAATCAGATTTACCGCCTTTATATTATTGGCTAATTATAACCCTTTGCTCATCATCTGGACTCATTGAATTACCCTTCAGAAACATCTCTCTCCATTGGCTGTGAAGAGCCTAGGGCCAGGCATTGCAATGTTAAGCATTGCAATGCCTGAAGATCTCAAAAAAAAAATTACTAGTCCTCAAAACTACACTGAATTGCTGGCCCTTTTTTTGTACAGCCTTTCTTCTGCTGTTGGAAGAATGTATTATTATAGAATATAATTTATAATAAAATGTATATTTATATTTGTTAAATGAATATTTATCAAGTGGCTTTTTAAGCTCACAAATGTTGACTGCAATATCAATGGGTCAGTATTAATAATTGTGCCATATGTCAGTACATTTCTGAACCAGGTGGTTGGCAATCTTTTATAGTGGTTTCTGAATGGGCACAGGTTTAGTGACAAGATTTTTCTCTCCAGTAACGTGCACATATTTTATGAGCATTCTCTGTTCTTGTTTGACTTCGTCTTTTGGTTCTAAATATGAATTAAAGAGTAACTAAATCATCATTCTGAAATGTGCATTTAGTATTAAACATCTAGATCTTTTCAAACAAAGAGGAAGGCCTGTGGTACTAATCTAGAGGTGGCATCAGTATTAGAACCATTCATTCTACAAGAATACTGGACTGTGTGAAAGGTTGGACTGGGACCTTTCACCTCAGATTACTATTACAAATAATAAAGTCCATGACCCTCTACTTACTACCATTACTTTTAAATACAGTGGTTTGGAAATCTTCCACAGAAACAACATTTGATCCAAAAAAATGACAGCTCTTTGAATTCCAAATACTTTTTAGTTTAAAACAAGGAGGGCCATCCTGCAGTACACACCACAAGTGGCACAGGCAAATTAGTAGATTGGTTAGGTACACTGGACAGGAAGCAGAAAGCAGAGAGGCAGAGGAAGGGGATTGGGATTGCATTCAGGGAGGTTGTGGGGCTAATTTGTGGCATGCCTGCTAAACAGTTAGCTCCCTTCCCCCTCTCCCCCCTCCCCCCCCCGGTTTAAAACTTCTTGGTTTTGGTTGAATTGTGTGAACTCCAGAGCAGATTGTCAAAAGAACCCTAGCTTCATTTGGTCCTGCTCTGGGGACACTGAAAACTGTGGGATGCTCAACCCTATGAATGTCTACTGGAAGTGAACCAGGGATATTGAGAATCCCCTCCAGCTGCAAGAGTTTTTAAAAAATATAAAAAAGGCCAGTCCAGGAAATCTAGTGTTACCCGTTTTTCTCCCAAGTAAACAAAATATCTTCAGTGAATTGGTTTGCGGGGGAAAAAAAATCATTTTCACTTCAATAAATATAATAAAACCTTTCCATTATAATTAATTGTTTTAACATAATATCCATTTTCCAATGAAAAACTTCAGTAGGAGAAATTTGAACAGAGATACCCCAGAACCACCTTTCAGGCTTTACATGATGCAGATTGAACATTTTACTGTGTATTATCAATATTCTCAGAATTTTATTCAGGAAAATTGTTTTATCCTTCTTATTTTTTTTTATACTGGTAAGTTGGTAGTATTGCTAATCAAATAATTTATTGTAGAGTCAAAAGGTACCCAACTTGAACTCTCATTTATAAACAAATCACTTTCTTAGTACCTTCCTGCTAGCTCTCTTTTCTATGGGGATATTTAAGGTAAAGTCTGGGCCAAACCTGTCTAATATGTCAGTAGTAATTAATCAGCATCTCCCTATTGGATTCTAACATCTGTTTAACTGGCTAGGACAACATGTCATTCTGCTACACAAACATCACAATACTGTGAACTCTGACAGGTCCGTCTTTGGTACGGTTCTAAGAAAGGTGTGTATTTATGCATATGAAAATTATACCTATGTTAGATCTTTCCTAGAAACTAGTGGTATCTTGGATGCAAGATAGGATTTGTTGTGAGAGCTTTGTATTAAAATTATGAATGTATGAAAATGGACTTAAAATGGAGATTATTTTCATGTTAAACTGGGTATGAATGTTGTAGTTACTTATTAGTGATTATGACAAAATAGTACACAGTGTTTCAAAGCATATATGCATTAAAGCATAGTTTTTTATTTGTAATAGTTTCAGTATGACATGCAGAAATCTACATGGAAACTGGATTTTGCCTTTTGTGGACAAGTTCATAATTTTATACAAAGATTTTCAAAGATTTCTATTCTGATATTGAAAGGAAATCAAAATACAAAATCCTCCTGAGGAGCAGGGTAGAGGAGAATCCATTTAACAACTGTTAACAAAACAAAAGTTAAAAAAACTATACTGTTCTGTTTGACCTGATTTTATATACCAAATTTTCTCACATACCACATGGCCACAAATAAGACATTCATTTTGTTTTTGGGAAGGCACAATAAAGAAAAACAGATTTTTTTTTAGTCTATGGCTGTATAGAGCAGGGACAGAGCCTAACCTCAGCTCACTTATCCTCCTTTTGTATAACTCTATCTGTGGCTGAAGATAGTTCTTGACCAGTGGGTCTACATATCTGAAAAGAACTAAAATGTGTGTGTGTGTGTGATGGTGGAGGGGTTAACAGAAAAGGAGAGATCATGGATACCTAGTAGACAGTAAAACTGCCAGAAGACAGGTTAACTTGATCAGTGGAACATCAAGACCATTAAGGAGGAAAGATGGTCATTAACACCTGTGGCATGAAGAACAACAAGCAATTAAGTCAACTGACTCCCTGAGCTGCCTAAATACAAATGCATAAAATTACTGATGTGTGCAACTTTTTGGTTAGAGCCCTAAACTGTTTTTCTATAGAGATGAAGGAGAACATGTGGTACTTAAGCATAATGTAATCTGCTTTCAAATTTGGCTGGTGGTGTAGTTACATTAGTCATTTTGTTTCACTTTTTTACTGCTTTACCTAGTATATAGCATTGTTGATCAGCAGCAAGATCATAATTAGGGACTTCAAATTCTAAAGTTCCCTTCTCCCCCCTTATTCTTTCCATTTAATTTTTTTTTTTTTAAATTTGCTGTAGGAATTATTGGCTTCTAATCAACATCTGATGCATTTTCTAGTAGCACTGGAAAAACTGCACACATAGCAGAAAATATGAACTAAAAGAATAACGGCTATATAGAAGATAAGTGATAGGTGTTGAATGCCGTGTGTGTGTGTGAGTGAGTGTGCGCGTGCCACCCTGCCCTCCCCACACACATTTTTTCATGTATTTTCCCCAGGCTTGGTCTAGTGGAACAACTTCTGCTTGGGTTTCTGTCTAACACTTTGACATGATATTTAGCTGTACCAAAATGCTGCTGAAATCTGCAAGATAAGAAAGTAAGTATAAGAATGTAATTTCAAATACAAAATAAGAATAAATGCTTTAGGGAAAAGGTGGGTAGGGGAATAAAAATGGAAACAAAAACCGTAATTTTTAGAAATTACAGTATTCAATCATTTACTTATATCAACTATATGGTTATTTTGGGGGATGGGTGTGTGTGTGTTGCTTTTTTTTTAACTTTGTTTCTATGTGTGGTAGTTTAAAAAACTCCACAAACTGGTGAGGAGACTAAAATTGAAATATGTCTAATGTATGCATCAAATGTATCCAAGACATTAGCTCAGACAGGAAGACAGGAAAATGTTGGGAGATTGTACATACCGAGATACTAGCTTAGTGCATTTAAAAGGGTTGTGCTTTGGTGATAAACTTTTCTGCATTTCAGGTTATATGCCCTGATCTTGTTTTAATCAACATGTTAAACGGACTTGATAGAAACTGTCCATGCACTGTGCACACAAACACATATATGCACACTTTTATCTAAAGAAACTATTTGGAATTAAGTGAATGTCATATTATTCTATCTATATTTTAACTTGGTAAGGAAATCACTCTTTGAGCCTTGGCAGATTTGCTGGTCAGGAAAAAGAGTTGATGAATTGCCACAAGGAAAAAGAGTTGATGAATATTTATAAATTCATGTTTTCTGCCTCTTATGAAGATAATAGGATGGCCTCTCAGGACACAAGCTAATTTATGAGGAATATGTTGCAGAATCCTGTTCAGTTTATGGATACCTCTTCCTGTTGTGTGTTTGTAAAAGAAGAGTGTGCATGTGTATGTGTTTAAAAATGTTTTAAAAAATCTGATAGAATCTATTGTTTTATTGTGTTGAAAATGTTGAAGTAACTGAGCATAAATTGAATTTTAAAATACATTCTATAAATGCTAGGCTGTTGTGTTGGACGTTCATTTAGAAGGATTTTATCACATTGTTTTGAAAGAGGCATATTTTTTCTGATATGCCGTATCAACATTTTGAACATTCTCCATCTGTTTTTATTTTTCATTGACTTGACTATTCTGTTAATATGAAAATCTCCTTGAATGACTTTTTCCACTGGCATGTAGATATCAGATATGTTTTAACCTTTTTGTTTTACCATCTACTTCTCTTCCTAGCATTGCTCTTCATTCATATCTGCATAAATATCTCTTGCCAATTCTTTTCCATATCAACATAGAAAAAAATCCAATTTCATATCATATTGATGGTAAAATCAACTATTGAAAACCACTCTTTCCAGGGAAAGAAGTATATCTGTTTTCATGACTTAATGCTATAAATTGTTCTCAGGTGTGTTCCTTGTTCCTTTTGTTAGTATGCTGCTAACATCCCTCACATGACTTAGGTCAGCAGGTTAATACATAAGAAAAGGCTTATGAAATGCCCTGCTTATGAAAATGTGAAAAGCTGTCAAATACATAACTAAATGTATTCTGTATTTACTCTAATCATATATAATGTTAATGGAAAAATGGTATCAGTACTATTTTTGGAAAACTAAAACAGAACCTTGCAGAGTGTCTGTTGATGAAGTAGCACCTGCTGGTCCAGCACCTGATTATGCAAACATGCAACAGAGAAAAGGAGTGGAGGTGATTTTAAAATGACCATAGGCAAAAATCAGTGACTACAGCAGGGTAGCATTTAATTGAATAAAATAATATGTCTATATTCTTTCAAGTCACACAAAGAATCTCACTATACATTAGTATCAACAATAATATATTTCTCTTTGTCAAAACATAGAAAACTTGGTGTTAAATCTTTTGGGTTAGAAGAGAACTGAAACCAATACAGCTCTTATCTACATCACAAAATCATAGTGTATTTCATTGCATGGATTATCCAGGGCTGGAATAATAGAAGTAGTGATAATCAAAAATGCTTATTATTATAGCACAGCATTTTAGAATTAGTGCCAATCAATAAATCAAAACAAAATACAGCATTCCTTCTTTAATCATGAAGGCTGCAGACAGAAGTTAGGTTTGTCACATGATCAGCTCCCTGAAATTGTTCTACAGCCATGCCATAATACACGTGCATGGCTGCAGAGTACTTTGAAAGTGGCCAATCATATGAAAAATTAATCCTCATCAAATGAAGGATTAGGCAAAAGCACTCCACTTTGGAGCACACTAAATAACTTGTGTTCCCTAGGGTTAATTTGTGGTGTGATCAGGTCTGAGCTGATTTAGCCTAGTCCCATCTCTGAGACTATTGGCAGGAATGGAGTGGGGAGCAGGAAGGTGGAAACCATTTGCAGGGGTTTGCCTGGCCTGAGTTGGAGCCGGGATGGAGGGCAAGTGGATTGAAGCCCCCTACCTTATAGTCTGCCCCAGCTCCTTCTCCTCCACCTGAGGCTGCGCAAACCCCAGCTTCTAGGTTGTTACTGCTGGCTTCCCCTTCATTTCCTGCTTACAGCCCCAGAACTGGGAGGGGGCAGGAGCAGGGGTGGGAAAAGGGGTGGATCCTCAACACAGGAGAGGGGCCAGTCCTCCACTTTCAGCTAGCCTGCAGCCAGGTTTGATCCCCAACCCCCCCAACCCAACAGGCAATCAACTGTTGGGTTGCAGGGAGGACTCTAATTCATGGTGCTTTACATAAAGCACCATGACTTGGAGTGGGGGCCTGCACATCTGCCAGTGACCTAAGGAAACAAGGGGCTGATAGAAAAGTGCCAATTTTAAAATGTTTTAAGAAGTTTAACCCCTTAAATATAATTGAAACAACAAATTGAAAACAAATGCAGAACCAATGTCAGTAATTCCATGGTTTACTGTTGATTTTGAACATGAATTCAATGTTTTGTGGGTAGGTTTTAAACCTTTTTTCAAAGCATATGGAAATGATTATTATCACAACACAAATTATAGGCTGACTGTACTATTGTTCCATGATGACTGGCCATGTTCTAAAATGTAATCAGTCTGACTCAGAGATTGAGCATTATATTTGTATGCATGATTACTAAAACAATTATAAAGTGCAAATTCAGTCTTAAGAATTTACTTAGTATTGTTTACTAATAGTATCCATCATCATCATTAATATAGGTTTTATTTAGAGAATGACAGTCTATTTTTAACATTAAAAAAAAGAAGTGATCAAGATGATTTGTTATTTTTCTTCCCTTTTTCTTCCTACCTCCATATTAGTACAAGTAGCCCATTTTACTATTAATAACAAATATACAAAGAACCTAGTTCTTACTATGTTTATCCCAAAGAATACAGTTACACTAACCAAATAAGTTCTGTACTGCAATACATATTTAAGAGTTTTGCCATAATATTGAGTTGTATTTGTCATTAGTTTAAGAATAATAATGTTGTTGAAATGATGATATGGCAACATTGCAACAAGATTACAATATGTCCCTTTTGGAGTACACACCATATACCTTTTAGGCTAGGGACAGGCACTCAAAAAGCCTGAGCTTGAATTGATTTAATCTTTGCAGATTTGTCTACATAGCTAAGCTAAATCAGTTTTGTAACCAGGCAGATGTACCAGAAATGCAGGCACGTGCCTGCAGTATCTCAAACTAGGTGCCAGGGGGTGCTAGAGCAGCCCTCCCTTCCCTTGTACACTGCTGAGCTGAGTTCCTGGCAGTAGGCTTTGATTATGGAGGAGTCCCCACCCCATTCTAACCAGCCCAGCAGGGAATTGATTATGGTATTTATCACCCTAACTCAGTGTTTATCAACTCATTAAGAAAACAACAGAGGGGCATTGCCAGCTACTTGTTGATTCTTCCTTTGTTCTGTCTGCCACAGCACAGACTGTATCCAGCGTGTGGTCTGCTAGCTAATGCTGGGAGGTATTTGTGTTAGGCAGAAGGGATGGTGGAATCCCTCTTAGCAGGGAGTGGTGAGGGGAATGTCAAGCAGATGTCTGTAGTTTGTCCTGAGCTCCAGCCAGGAAACAGAAGGGAGAGGCCAGCTCTGCTGTGGAGCAGAGAACCCTGCCCAGCCCAGAGAGCATGCTGGGATGCTGGGAGTGTTTGATTTAACTTAAACCAAGCACGTGTCTGGGACAGACATTGCATAAATTGGTTTGAGCCAAATCAGTTAAGTCTGTTACTACATTCAACCAGATTTATTTCAGATCAGTTTCAACCATTTTCAAACTGGTTTATGTGCACTGAGCATCTGAGCATTCTGTTACAGGTTAAATCAGTTTCTGATCACTTCAACCGGTTTATGTGTAATGTCTGTCCCCAGCCCCACAGATTGAAAAGACTCCACTTGTCATGCTTAGGCTATTGGATCTTTGGACACAGATAGCATTTCAGTTCATACTGTTTCTGGTCACAGGAAGAAGTATGCTATAAACAGTAAACCAATTCTATTATCTACAAATCATGCAGTTGATCTGTTCTCTGACTGTATGAGCTATCAACTAGTATTGTATTGCATTTTGAATAAAATGGCCGTATCTAATGAGACCCACACATTCATCTTTTTGTTGAGCAGAAGCTAAATCCCTAATAAGTTGGATTTAGGGTGTGAAATTACCTTCTGGTCCCTGTTTTGATAGGATTATATATAGCTTCTAATAAAATCACTGACACCTATATCCATGTAATATTGCATACTCTAGGGAGAAAGATATACAAAGTGAAAATGTGCAGCATATTTTACTTGATTGGCTATAAACTCTCTGATGCATTTCCAGGTGGTGAAAATAGTCTTTCTTGATGTATTTCATGAATAAATCCTTTATATCTGATTAAATTGCAGATAAGCATCATAAACTATTGTAATTTGAAAGGGCTAAGCTCCTGATGCAATCACCTTCCATCTGCTTTTGGTGTAAAGCTGGAGGGAGTTTGCTGCAATACAACTGAATTCAATTTTAGTTTAGGTTTAATTCCCCCAAGCTGATTTTGAACTGAATGCCTTAATGTGAATCAAAGCTTTTTATTCTTCATATGATGTTCTTTCCAGAAAACCAAAATGGCAGATCTTTATGAAGAGGTTGCAGCTAATTGTAATAAATTATAGCTCCTGTTTCTGAGAATTGTAAAGTAGCTACTGAAAAATAGGAATTGCTTACAAGTAGCTGACATTTTTATCACATTATAAATGTAAGGGTAAATTCATTTTCATAAATAAAAAGGGTGCTAAGTAAGGCTTTACTTTTTATGGCGGGTTCACTTCTTCATGTATATTACAATAAGTATAAAGGCATAATCATGCTCATGATTTTACTGATGGCTGATTAAGATATTTGCATCATGGCTATTGTTCATTGGAGTGTCTCAGGTAGAAGTTGTTTCCTGTTGAAAGGTTATTGCTTGGCTGTACGCAGCCAGGTTTGTAGCAGCTTCTCCACACCCAGAATGCTGTTATTAAACCTGAGTTTTTGAATAATGAAGTTTTATGTACAGGGACAGAAATAGCAGGGTCACTTCTTAGAGCTAGATTTAGAGAGAGAGAAGTGAAGATTGGGTTTAATATATCATTCTTACATGGCTGACCTATATATGTATGAGACAGACAAAATAGCAAGTATAAAAAGGCAATCCTCCACTTAACTGGTGTTGAATAAATACAGTAGCAACCACTTTTATTATAATTGTCTTTTCATATTGAAAATGTGCAGGCAGGAAATAAAAGGAAAAATATTGCATTTCATATATAAGCTTTTTTGTAAAATAGTTAACTTGTTCCTTGAAAAACAAATAGAGCCTACTTTGAAAGCTGGCAAGGAATGTAGGGATTAGCAGTGTGTTGACATTGAAAAATTAAGTTCAGTTACTCAATGGCAGGGAACTAGGTTTGATGACAAGAGGAAAGAATTGTAAGGCTCAGCTTGCAAAGTTCAGTATTACCTTCTAAAGTGGGTGACTGTCAACAATAGCTTTCTTTATTACTTTTGTTATTGAGAGAAGTCATTGAATATTCCATTCACTCTTCTTTCAGATGATGTTTTGATAGCCTGAATGCTGCTGTGGTGAACTCATTTCCTGAAAATGTATTTTTAAAGAATGTTTGAATGTCTCCAAGTTTACCAGGTTCTTCTTGCTGTTCTCCATAGAGATTCACCAGGTTTTCCTTAAAGGTTATGCCTTGAATAGAAATATACAGAGTGGAACACTCTAATCTTGAGTGCTAGAATTTTATTACAAAGATACCATTTACCAAATATTTGGACTGAAGAGCTAATTAGCATTGAAGAATTGGAGGTAACTGATGGATATTAATGTAAACATTTGTGATGGAGAATGCAATGGGGAGCTGACAAGGATTAGAGAAACTTGATATTTTCAGAGCGTGTAGTTTAATTGTCAAGCATGTTTGTGACAGAAAGACACTTGAACCAGACAGAAATGATATTTGAAAATGAATGCCTTGTCACAAAAAGGAGAGGATTTTATGCCAAGTAACTAGACACAACATCTCTGCATTTTAAATGTATATAATATAATAATTAAGAGATTTAGGAGCTTGTATGTAGGGAAGCAAGTATACAAACACATGCATACATTTTGTGAATAGCTGGCACAGCACATGTGAACAGTAGGAAAACTGTCTAGAGGGGGAAAATGGGGTTTTTTGCTTGTAGAAATTTTTT
>JAGPOW010001296.1:65159859-65187983 GCA_030014935.1 Caiman crocodilus
TTTTTTATGGTAGTATATTTCTGCTGTAGCACTTGTTTGGGCAGGTTTTGTATTTCTCATTTACTTTGTTTCACACAATTTCTATAAAATTGCTAACAATCTTCTGTTCAATATGAACAGAATTGCACTTGATGCCAGACACACTGTTCAAATTTCACTGGCTTCTCAGTGTGCGTTTTAACATATACAAAATACAAATCTGTATTCTTTTGCATAGCAATAGCAACATAAGAGTGATATTTTAGCCACAACGGTCCAGAAATTATGCAATTATCCTTGGGCAAGTATTTATTAAGGTTATACCTTTTATTGGACCAACTGTGTAGTTGGGATATTGTTCGACAAGCTTTTGAATGCAAAACATACTTCATCAGGTCTGACCAAAACAAGCCAGGCTTAGAATAGCTGTTCAAAAGCTTGTCTGTCTCTATCCTAACTACACAGTTGGTCTAGCTATTACTCTAAGAAATCCTTGCTTCTTGCATAGTAATAGTGGTATTTCAAGGACTGCAATTGTGAGGTAATAGGGGGTGAGGGGGAAGAAACTGATTAAAGAAGATTACAAGAATCCTGTTATCATAGCTCATAAAAAATTGATATAAGAAAGTAACAAAAAGACAAAGTAAAGCAAAAATATTGTTCTTAATTAAAAAGAAATGTCAAAGTCAGTTAGGGTAATGATGATGCATTTTAGTAGTTGTTTTATTTAAGGTTAACATTTACCAACAGTAAGCCCATTTCTTCTATCTGAAATACTGTAGTTTTTTTCTGAGGGTGTATATAGTGTAATCATATAGTATTGGGAATTATTGGTTGGCACTACTTAACATTGGTCAGATTTTTTTAACATTTCAACATTTTGATGACATTTTTAAAAATGAATGTGAAGACTGGCAATAAATCCTTGTGTTTGTTTCTCTTTCTCATTAAATATCAAACTGGTTGAAATGTTCCACTTCGGGAATATGGAGCATTTTTTTTTTTTTTAGAAAAAAAATAGGAATTGTTTTATTAAACATTTTTGTAACTGGATTTTAAAGTTGGTCTAGTACTATTAGTCCTACAAGTTATGATTCATTGATTGCATAGAATCCATGATGTATCCCTAACTGTGATCCAAACCTTATAAAAATGGTTGCTCTCAGTAGTAACATTTGGGGCACAATAAAAGTTACATTTGTCACAGGATTCACCCTCTGAAAGTGCTCCACAGCTGTTCTGTGACGTGTATGGCTGCAGTGTTCTTTTAAAGTGGCTGTTCATGCTACAGATTAACCCTCATCAAATGTGGGATCACATGAAGGCTCTCCAAAAGTAACTTGTGTTCCCTAGAGTTAATCTGTTGTGCGATCAGGACTGGGCTGACGCAGCCCAGCCCCACCTCTGGGGCTGTTTGCAGGAACAGAGTGGGGAAAAGGAAGGGAGAGTGATGTATAGGCTAGGGTTTGGCTTACCTCAGCTGGAAGTGGGGAACAGGTGGATTGGAGCGCCCCCAATTCCCATACTTGCAGCTCAGGCCAGGCAAATCCCAGGCCATGGCTTCCTCCTCCCATCTTCCCTCTCCCTTCCTGCAGTCTGCACCAGAGCTGGGAGCTGGTGTGGAGGGCTTAGGGAGGGGAGGCTGGGCTGGGGGAAATGGGTGGCTTCTTTGCTCCAGGCAGGCTTCTGCAAGCAGGCTCAATTTCCCCTTCCGGGCCCAACAGGAGAATACCTGTTGGTCAGAGGTGAGGCAGAAGTGTCTTTAACTCCATGGTACTTCATGTAAAGATCAGTGACTTAATGTGGGGGTCTACACATCTGTCAGAGCCCTTATTTATTGTCAGAGAGATTTCAGTTAGCAAAGCTCTCTTTCCTGTAGTCTCAAAGTCAATGGGGCATTTGTCACTGCCAGGGAAAGAAAGAAAGGCCTTAGCTGCTTCTAGGACTGATCCACTGAAGATTTCTTGGACCTAAAAATGTTTTTTTTGACTGGACAAAAGTTTGAAGCATATGTTTCATTGGCTGCATCCATATGTACTCTTAACTGCAGAGTAGACTAATTAGCTGCATGTTAAGGCATCACCATCTACATGTGTAACAGTATTAGGCTGCAGTAAACTAATGAATGCTGCTGTAAGACAATACTGTCTCTGACCATACTATCTTATGGTACAGTAATAAACTGCGATTAAATGCACCTGTAGATGCTGACTGTGGGTTGTGCTTGGTCAGTCCAGGAAGCAGGAGGCCGACTCCTACCTGCTGCCTAGGCACAAAGCTCCACACTTTCAGCACTCTTGTTCCAGCCAGCCCCTCCATCACCGAACACCACCACCTGGGGCAGAGCAGAGCAGGAACAACCCTGGCGTAAACTGCTCCTCCCCAACTCAAACCGCTGCTGTCCCAGGTGCACACGTAAAGGCTGCACCCAGGAATAGTTTACTCCAACTCATACTGCTCCAGAGTTTGTTGCTTTGAATTAATTGTACATGTATATGCACTCATTAGGCCCCATTCAAATAACATGGAGGTTTCATGGTTTGGTAGTATTGAAGCAATGGTGTTGCTGTGCTAGACCAGGATATATGAGAGGCCAGAATTGCTACAGGTAAGATCTTTTATTTGATCTACTGCATGGTTGGGGTACATATGAGCAAGTTTTGGGGTATCACAATACCCTTCCTTAGGCCTCAGCAGAAAAGCAGACACAGCAGAACTAAGTATTAGACCTGTTTATCTCTGTTGTGTCTGCTTCTCTGCTTGAGACCTGACAAAGGGCATTGTGATACACAAAAGCTTGTCTATATCTATCCCGATTACACTGCTGTTCAAATGTAAGAATTCTTGTGTGTGATATCTTTTGTCTCAAGGGTTTATGTTTATTATTCCATTGCATGGAGCACCCTTCTGTACAGTGAAGAAAAGTTCCAAAATGGTTGTTTCCAAATTCCCAGTTCCAAGAATATCTGGCTTCTGTGTGGCTGCCAACATGGGTTTCTCTGGAGTCTCAGTGAAGTAGCTGAAATGAGCTAAAATTCACACCGAGAGCAAAGTGAAAGGCAGGATGACACTGGAAGCCATAGGCCAAGGCTGTTAACCTGGTATCAGCAGTATCTCACAGCTACACACATAAAGTCACAATGGGATCTAGATGTGCATGCATTGCCTAGGAGGGTCACACAAAACTGACTGAATGCATGTTTCCTCCTCATCCTGGTAGGCAAACATACTAGACAGATATTCAGATGGAATCTGAGTCTTGTCAAAATATAGCTAATTAATCAGTTTGGCTCACAGTAGAAACATGGCATGGGTCCATTTGGAAAAGTTACAATTGACTGCAATACACGCAGGCATGAAGAACTGGGGTAATATTTCAATATAGTTAGAATGACGAATTGGCTTGCCTTATGTTACTCTTTGTACTGAGGATAGTTTACAGGTTCTACAATAGTCAAGTCTTAGATCAGATGTTAGCAAGCCACTGTATTGAGACTTTGTTAAATGTAAAATCTGTTGGAACTTGGGCAAATACTAATGAACAAGTTTAAATTAAAAATATGTATGCATGTGCCCGTACTGTATAAGTAACAGGCAATTGGATTTGGGGGAGTTTCATTATTTCTGTGGGTTTACTCAAACAGTTCTGAACAATTTCTCATCCTTTTTTAAAAGGGTTGTATTTTTAAGGAAAATATCTTCGTGGGTATAATAGGTAGGTTCAGTCTCCCCAAGGTTGATTGGAAATACTGAATGCCAGTTTCAAACATTGAGTAAGTAGACAAAAGTTAGTGTTCCCTATTCACAGACTCTGTGGGAAGCAGAATATTTGGGAAATGCTTGAGGACACACTTTAAGTGATAGAGGTGCCTTGTTTGTTTACAATTAGATGTTAATAATGGCACTTTATAACTGAAATACATAACAAATTAAAACTTGCCATTACATAGAGTATATATTTTGTGAAACGTTGTTATAAGGATTTCATTGTTTTTCAAGGAAATTATGCGTACTTTATCTTTCAAGAAGCAATACATTATTTTTGTTTTGCACTGGGAGACAAGGATTTCTGAGGGCGATTGTGTTTTATTGGACCAACTATGTAGTAGGGAAAAAATCAGATATGCTTTCAAATGCAAGACATTCTTTCTTAGGAGAATTATAGATTTCTGAGGAGCCTAAAGAATCATACTTCTTTTACCTTGCGTATTGCTAAAATTTTAGTTTTTTAAGCATTTAAAAAATCTTTGTTAAAATTGTTCTGATAAAACTTCATGTTTATTTTTTTTTTTTAGTGAATCTAGTTATTTGAGCTTATCTGTAAAAGCTGAATACCAGTTAAAACATTTTACAGTTCCCATGGAAATGCTTAACAAGAAATTATCTAGATACAAGTAAAGAATATTGAATCACAGCATTCTTTAGGTATTCAGACAATTAAAATTAATAGATTCTTTTGAAATTCATACATGTTATTCTGTTGTGTTCACTAGAAAGCTCACAGCATAGAAGATGGAAAGTGTTAAACTGTTTTTAAGTCATTTGCTTGACATTTAAGTCTGCAGGTAATTTCATGATGATAATTATTATGATGATTAATAAGGACTTAGTATCATAACTAGGGTGGAGTTATCAGGGAACCACCATGGGTTTAGATTTAGAGGATTTAGACAGGGGTCAATATGATCCTTTCCCCCTAGTATTTTATGTCTCAACAGGGGCAGCCCAGCCATTGAAGACAGGCAGTCACACTCCTTTGCCTAGGAATGTATCTGGAAGGGTGGAGAAGGGATGTTAAGGCTTTGCCACGGGATGCACAGCCTTGTCCCAGGGGTGGGTGTGGGTGAACAAAAGCAGCACCTGGAGAGCCATACCTGTGCTGCTGCTCAAGTGAGGAGAGCCCAAGCAGGTATGACTTCTCTGTCTTCCCATCACCTTCCCTAATCTCCTCTTCTTCCCCCCTGACTCTCCAGTAGTCAACATAATTCCCCTTCATTTTCCATCCTGGGAACTGAAATAGCTTACTATTAGGCCTGTGCAAAGTGGCTAGTATTCGCTTTGGATTTGGGCAACAGAGATTCAATTCCCTGATTTGAATCACTGTCCCAAATCAGTTTGACTGACTCTGATTCAGAGATTCGTCTGCCACCACATCAGCCGAATCTCCAAATCAAACAGGCTCCATCCCCCGTCTGCTCTCCCAGCCCCATCAATGGCTGACCCACTCGACCCCAGTGTCCCAGCTCTTAAAAAAACCCAACAACAACAGACAAACAAACCCCATACTCACATGCTCCTGTCAGGCAAGGGGCACAATCCTCACTATCCACCCTGCCCTTCACTACCCCATGTTGCATGGGAGGCTCTGTCATGACCCTCCAGAAGCCTTGACAGCTGCTGCAGCAGCCAGTGAGTGTGAGACTTTTTTTTTTTTAAAGAGCCAGGACACTGAGGCTGGGCAGGTCAGCTGTTAGTGGGGCTGAGAGAGTGGGTGGAGGGATGGATGGATGCTCAGTGGGGCTGGCAGAGTAAGCATAGGATGGGGCTTGGTGGGGGTCCCCCCATGGTCCCTTCTCCCCTCCTGCAGCCCCTCTGCCACCCCTTACTTACCAGCATGGAGTCTGGGTCCAGCTCCCTGCAGCAGCAAGTGGGGACTGCCCAAATCTCTCCGAAGCTCTCTGAATCTTTTCCATATTGATTTGGAAAGCTTTGAATCTATTAAGACCTTTTTATTGGTCTCCTGATTTGCTTCAGCTTTGGAGATTCAGCTGATGAATCAGGCCGAATCTCCAAATTGAATCAGCACCTGAAACTTTGCACAGCCCTACCTGCTATACCTCTCAGAGAACCTATAAGGTATCCTTTAACAAGGGACTATGCAGTGAATTAGAAAGCTCAAATAGTTACAAAACTGTATTCAGAATTTCTTCTGACTCATTAAACATGAAGTTATAATCCTGCAATGAGCTCCATGTGTTTTCTTTGATATATATTCTCTATACAGTTTCCAGGATCAGATCACTTGACGTACCAGCAATACAGAAAGTTGTTTCTTTTTCTATTTCATAGTAATATTCATTTAGTGAAATCATTAGAGGCTAGCTAATAAGACATCTGATTTTTAACCTACTTTTATAGTTATTCATTTAGTCTTGAATAGATAGTTTCTTTTTGTTCAGTCTGTTGCAGTATCTAATAGTTCAGTTGTGTTATTCTTAGATGTTAACAGGACAGAGATACCATGTAAGAAACAAATCACCAAAAGCTACATGACCTTTTCTAGCTTGATTAAACTGGACTCCAATTACCAATCACTAATTTAATTTTATAGAATTGCTTGTAAATGTGTTCTATCAGTTCAATGTCAGGAGAAGATTGTAATTTAAAAAGCAGCATTAGACTGTTTTAGCCTGAATTAGTTATCTACACATTTTGGTGTTCATATACATAGTGCTACATATTTACATTGTCTCTTCAGTAATTTGCTAGGATGGAAAAATCCTGTAAGAAAGGTAGACGTCTTTATCTTCAAAATGTCACTTTACACTTCAAACAGTAAAACTATACATTGTAACGTGAAAATGGGGTTCCCAAGTGACCTGACATTTCTGATATAAATCATTTCATTTGATTTGGAGCATGGATTCAAGCTTGTAAACAAACAGAGAAAAAAATACAAAATGTGTAACACGATTTGAGTTTATATTCCAGATCTCAGATACCCTAACATTTGAAGTATGTGCCAAGCAACCTAATTATGATGGACAAATTGAACTCTTTTAGAAACAAACATAGGCATTCTTTCATCTATCTTTTTTTCTTATAGCATTGAGAAGATTGCTTCACTCTCTCCATGGTTGTTGATTGTTTTTAATTGCTTCCTTTTCTTTCTTTAGTAGGAGTTAGTGATTGTTTCCTTCAGATTAGATTATTTTCTTTGCAAATAGCCTCTACAACAATTTGGTATCTAGGTGTGTTGCCAGGCATTTTGCCAGGCAGGCTCTGTTATTGTCAGAGTATTAAAAACTATGTGGCAACTCCAGAGGCGAGTCTATGCTTTCTTCTGCCTACCCCTGAGGGATGCATGTCTCTGTTAAGTCAAATCTATCTATCTATCTATCTATCTATCCACACACAATATTAATTGGATGGTTTAATACTGATACACATTTATAAGATATTTACATAACTTGGTTTTAATAGAGACCACATATTTACTAAAGACCATTTTTGCACTAATGTAAAAGTATAAGGAAAACAAAAACAACCACCCTCTTCAACATTTTCTGATCTTATCTTGAAAACATGTACTGCAATGACTACTCTACTGAGCTAACTGATTAATTTAATTCATGAAGTAACATTAATAAATGATGCTCCTGGTGCTAAATTTTAGTTGGATCAGGCACTTAGTGAAACAAATATCATCTTCAAGAATGCTGTGTTTAAAATAGAAAGCAAAGAAAGATGGAAAGGGTAGAACTTTTAGACTTGAATTAGTATTGTTATAGCATTAATTAATTTTGAAACTCAACTTTTACTGAACCTATTTATGTTTTCCACTGCTCAACTCTTTTAAAATTAAATTAATTTGATCGCATATGTTCACTTGTCTTTTGTGTACTTTAGGAAGCAATTGCAGAGGAGGCTTATTGAACTGATTCCTCTATAAAAGAGTAGTTCTATTTATTGAAATGCTGCTTAAAAAGGACACATTGAAAACAAATCTTTAAAAGGTACATGTTTTGACCTTTTGAAGTAGTAGGAATACAAAAATAAGGGGTTTTGGTGATGATGAGGCTTCTCTCTCTCTCAAGGAGATTTTGATAATGAAGATGTTACAGTTCATTACTTTACAATTTGGAACTTTCTATGTCTTTCTCCACATGAAAACAGGACATCCAACTTGCATGTATGATGCAATTTTAATATATTTTTGTAAATATATTATATACAATAGCTCTTTTAAAGTGTATGTTGTTGCCACACAATGACTAAATATCTTGTGTTTTAATAACTAATAAAATAATAATATTACACCACAAATAAAGCAGAGGGTATAAGCAGCCAACATCAACGAAGACATCCAATTATTTAGCCTATTTGCAGTTACAAATATGGCTTCAAATAAAAGGTAGGTATTACAATTACAAGCAGAAATTTCTCTCTCTTCCCTCCCATCCCCCCCAAAGAGCTGAAAAACATGTATTTTCATAGTTCTATAACTGTTAGTACTCTGTCCACTAAAAGCAAATCCTGAAAAATGGCTGACAAGTGTTGGGTCAGTATATAGCATTTAGGAGTTGTGGGTTTATTCTATGACAGTCTGTTCTGCAGGGAGCAACGTGCCTATAACTTTACAGCAGTCAGAGGCCACCAAGAAAAGAGGATACTTCACGAGGAGAAGTGTATGACTAAATTTTATTTAGCCTTCCTGGAAGGCTAGATTTAAACCTTCAAAAGCAAAGAAGTTTAAATAGAAGCTTAGACTTAGCAAGGCATCCTTTTCAATATACTGTGTAACATCACATACTGGTTTGTGATATCTGTAACACTCCGCCCTGCAGAGTAAAAGCCTCCAAATCTGTGTTTGGGTTAATGTTGCATTATTTAAATTAAAGTGAATTTAGATTTTGTACAAGCTGCTGGTCTGAAAGAACTGGGACTGAAGACCAACACTGAGGGTATGGAAAAACAAATGTTTTACTGAGAGAGGTGAGGAGGAAAAGTTTATCAGCTGCATCAGGATAATGGCTATTCATACACTTTCAGTCTGTGGTAAGTGGAAATGCATTAGTCACTGTAGTTTATCTTCAACTTATCATGGGGCAAGAACATGCCTGTGGGCAATTACTGTGAAACAGCTGATATATGGTAAGTACCATACCTAGTAGGGGTGTGTGAAATGAGTCATATTAAATTCAGATTTGGCCTGAATCCGGCTAAGTGATTCAATTCATTGATTCACATCACTGTCCCTGATTCAATTCAGCTGAATCTGAAGATTCAACGCTGATTTGGAAAATCAGAGATTCGGACAGAGATACAGCTTTAAATGCTTTTTCTATATACCTCAAGGTATGAGGCATGGCTCATAAAGACTGCAATGCTGGGGCAGATGGAGAGTTCCACAGAAATATGGGAGGCCCCACCACATGTTCAGTGGCAAACATGGAAGTGTACTGGAAATTCTTCTGGTCCATTTCTGGGTGTGCCGAGGAGCATGCTCTGGCTCAGGGATCAACAATAGGGGGACCCCAGATGTCCCCCAGGCATAGGAGGCACCATTTACTGAGCCAGGGGAGTGCAGGGGGGGCCCACACACACTCCCTGGGAGACCCAAAAGTGGACTGAAAATGCTTCTGTTCCACTTCTGTGTCTGCTGCTGAGTGCTCTGGGGAGCCCCCTGCACTCTTGTGGACTGCTTCATCCGCCCCCGCATCTCAGTGTTCATGAGCCACCTGGTACCTTCAGGTATGTAGAAAATGTCTGTGCATAACGGTTAAGAGATGCCTCGGCACAGCTTGTGTTGAGCACATTATAAGTACGGGAGCAGGGAGTTTCCCCTGTAGCGCGGGAAGAGTTTCGGTGCATGGTCAGAGCCTGCCAAAACCTTGCAGCTGCACCAGCAAGTGCATGCTTGTGATTGGCTCACATTAAATTATGCATACATGTCGGTCTGCAATTGGCCCACTGACCGAATAAGAAGCTTGAGCAATACCCGTCCAAACTGGAGGAGAGCTCGGACACGCATGAGGAAACATCCTTGTGTGTTTCCAAGCCACGAAGGAGGCCTGATCAACTGACAACGACGCCCCGCCGGATTCATCCAACGCCCCATACCCTGCATGAGTGTGAGCTTCTGTGTGCCTGAGTTCCTGCTTGAGTTTTTGTAACTTCAAGGAATGTGCCTACAGCCTAAGGACTATAAGTAAAGTTTTTTTTTGCTTCTAACACCCTGCAAGTCTAGTGCTCTAATTCCACATTCTGCCAGCGTTTCTCGGCCCCCACAGAAAAAATATTTAAAGCCGTGTCTATGTCTGAAACTTTGAATTTTTTCAAATCTCTCCAAATGGATTCAGCATGTTCCAATTCAATGCAGAGAGATTAAAGGATCTCCTAATTTGATTCAGATTCAGAGATTCAGTCACCAAATCGGGCTGAATCTCCACTGAATTGAATCAGGGACCGAAGCATCATACAGCCCTAATACCTAGCAATAAATTGTTTGTATCTTATTCATAGAATAACAGTGCAGACAGACTTCTCAAACCTATCTGGCTATCATGCTTCAAGCTCTAGATAGAATGATCATGTGTAAAAGTATAAGGCTAGTTATACTCTTTATATTCCTTCAATCTTTGGTGCTTCTGCAAGCCTGACATCTAATGTGGACACTTCTCCTCTAGGGATTTTACAATGAGAGAATATATTTCACATAAGATAGCCTACAAATCATCTGATTAATACATCACACCAGATTTGAGCTCACTTAATATGGATGCATTGTGTTTAATGAAGACTTCTGTGGATCACAAAATGGTACTTGAGGTCAGCTAAATAAATGAACCTAACTTTTACATTTAGGAAATCGTTGGTCTTTTATTGACAAATATAAGATTTCCAGTGTGTGTTTGTCTTTAAAAGGGCAATGTAAAGAATTCCTTTTTCTTAAGTTTTTTGAGCTATTGATACAAAGGTGACAGAGAAAAGGAGTGGGAGGATTAGCTCTTAAAGGTCACTTTTTAAGACGTGAAAGGTGTTGACAAAATAAGTAGGTAAGATAGTATTTATCTGCACTTTTTATTCTGAGAAAATCAACCATTTTTTCTGAGAAGGGTGTTTGTAATATAAAAACCCTGTAGCTTACAAATTGGTAGGGCATATTGTAACTCATTTTTCACGGGTTCGTCTGTCTTGATTTCTTTTTTTTATGATTTTGAATGATGCTTTACCAGCTTATGCCATTTTTAAAGAAGAATTTAATTTCTAGTCAATCTTTATATCATTAAATGAGCTAGGACACTGATTGAACAAAAGGTTGTGTTGACCATGACCTAACAGTTAAAACTAACCTGTCTTTAATTTGGTCCTGCTCTGAATTACCTAACTAGAGTGTGCCATTTCAAACCTAGGGAGAAAGGATTATCCAAAGTAAGGCACTTGGCTACATCTGGAAGTTTGCCACAGATTTTTTTTTTTTTTACATGGGGAAAAGTCTTAATTTTTCTGTACCTTTGCCTTGTTTGTAAAATAGAAGATAATACAACTTCTCTACTACATGGTAGTGCATATGAGGATACATTTCATATATGAGGCTCCAGTTTTCTATAATGTAGACCAGTCCACTCCAGTCCAATCCAATCCACTTCTTTCACCATCTGGAACATAAGGCAGGAGTATAATCTCTGAGAACTAACACTAGCTGTATCTTAAGCCAATTGTAAGTCTTCACTGCAATTTGTCTGGAGAGGGTACTTGTGGATCAACCCCTTTTACTTACAGCTTCCCAAAACAATGTCTTCTTTCTCATCTGTATGTTAATTGTCCCATTGTTGGTAGCTGTCCCTGCTCCAAAATCTCATTCTTTAGATTTTCTAAAGTGATAGAGCTCTCTGAATACCTAATATAATTTATGTTACTTCTCAGAAAGTGATGATTTTTTTTTAAACCCTTGTACTAAAAGAGAACCAGATACTGATGATGGATTTTACATTTACTATTGTTGTTTGATTCTGAGTTTGAAATGCACATACCATGACCTAATTTAAATTCACACCTTTATTCATGAGCTGGACTTGGACTATTATTTAACATCTGTCATTTTCTGCATGTATTACATATACATATACATCAGTGAAAATTCTTGTGGCAAGGGATATGATTGGAGAACATTCACTACATATAATGTAGATGCAGGATAATTGAATGCACATTTAATTATCAACACAGTGAATAAATAAAATACATTCTTCCTTAAAGTTTATCCAGAAAGAAATATTATTCATGTTTCTTACAGAATGCAATACACAGAACAAAATTCTGACTCCATTAAGCCTGTAAATAATCTTAAACAACTCATCCTTTTTTTTAAAATAGGAAACTGTGATGTACTGGTTTAATCTCTTATTCATATATTATCCACTAATTTTCATTAAAGAGTAGGAGAGGGAAACCAGAATGGTCAACTTTGATATTCAGTGCTACAAGCATTAAGCAAATACAAAATGAATATCTAGCTTCAAATACAATCATAGAGAAATACAGTTTGAAGGGGCTGAGAGAGGTTGTCTAGTCCAAATGTCTGCGCAAAGCAGGATCATCACTATCCAAACCATCCTATTTAAATCCACTGTTTTATCTCTTAGCAAAATGACACAGTCAACCCTAATGCAATATAAGACATAGCAGCTTAAAATACCATATGTAAAGAACAGGGACCATGGCAGCAAATGTCCTGCTGCTAGAAATAGGCAGACAAGGTTCTTTGGGTAGATGTGATATCTTTTATTAGATCAACTAAGTAGTTAGAAAAATTATTCTTTGCAAGCTTTCAGGCAGAAACACCCTTCTTTAGACATAGGAAGAGTCTGCTGGTGCGTTGTGTTTTCCTGGGTGGAATAGAAGCTAATGTGCAATTCCCTTTGATGATTAGAATGGAGAGATTGGAGAGAGAGTAGTTGTCTTGTGAGAAGTGTGCACACAAAGGTAACTGGGTATTTTTGTCATTCATAGATTTTCAGTGTGGGGTCTTCAGGAGCCCCCTGACCTCCCCCTGCTCCTCACCCCTCTCATGGCTGCCCCGTCTGCCACGGCTCCAGCCCTTTAAGAAAAAAAAAATCCTGAAAAAACACAGGATTCACAGTTCCTGCCAGTGGGGGGTGATCCCCACTGCCCCATTGCACATGGGGGGCTCTGCATGAACCCCCTGAAGCCCCAATTCTTCTGCCAAAGCAGTGAGTCCCAGGGTTTTTCTCTATCTTTTTCTTAAAGGGCCAGAGATGGTCCAGGTGGGGCACCTGTGGCAGGGCTAGGGGAGTGAGGGGAGGTTACAGGGATCATACAGAACCCCCACATGTTGTAGGGAATTGGGGGGCAGCAGGGATCACCCCCCCACCTGACAGAAACAGTGAGTGAAGCTTTTATTTTAAAGTACTGGAAGCTGGGGTGTGCAGGACAACCATGCGGGGGCTGGGAGAGTGGGCAGGGGTTGGGGGATGGGGGAGCAGGCAGAGGATGGGGCCTGGCAGGGGCTCACCCCCACCCCCATCCCCTACTTACCAGTTCCAAGTCCAGCTTCAGCTCCCTGCTGAAGCCACTGGGGACTGCATAAATCATCAAAGCTCTCTGAATCTTTTATGAAGATTCAGAGAGCTTTGAATTGATTTGGACCTTTTAATTGTTCCCCGGATTTGATTTGGATTTGGAGATTTGGCTACTGAAGTGGGCTGAATCTTCTCTGAATCAAGTCACCACCCGAAGCTTTGCACAGCTCTAGTAGTTTGCATTTTCCATTGTGGATATTAATCATAGTGTCTAAAAAGGAAATGTTGGTGCTGGAGTATTCAAGAGAGTATGAAGAGTGATGATTGTTGAATTTGTAATGGAGATAAAACAGAGATTGCAGGTTTTCTGTCCAAATGATGAAGATGTCATTGATATATCTTAAGTATAGCATGGGTTTGATGGTGCAGTTCTTGAGGAATTCTTCCAGATGACCCATAAAGATTGACACATTGTAGGGCCATTTTGGTACCCATATCAGTGCCCATTGTCTGGAGAAAGTGTTGGTTATTGAATATGAAGTTGTTGTTTGTAAGGATGAAGTATGTAAATTCAGTAATATCTTTAGGTTTGTATTCTGAGTTGTAATCTTGCTCTTGTATATATGTAAAACAGATTTGGATGCCATCCTGGCACAGTATGTTGGTATATAAGTTGGTAATATCCATGGTGGCTAGGAGGGTATTGCTGGGAAGATGGTCTATGTTTTTAAGTTTTTGTAGAAAGTCTGTTGTATCTTGGACAAAACTCATTTCTTGGATGACAAGAGGTTTTAGGATGGATTCAATGAAACCTGGTATTTCCACAGTTAGGATTCCATGGTTGGATATTATAGGGTTCCCTTGTTTGTTGATTTTTGGGAGCATGTAAAAAGTCCCTGGGTTTTGTAGTGGGGGGGATCAAGTTCTATAGTTTTTCTTGCAGTTTATATGGAACTGACTTGATGGTGGTTTTGAGTGTTAAGGTGAAAAGGGGAGTTGGATCTTCTTTTAGTTTTTCTTAGTAGGTGGTGTCCGAGAGTTGTCTGTTGGCTTCATCTACATAGCCACCATGCTGAAGGATAAGTATAGCTCCTCCTTTGTTGGTTTAACTACTATTTGATGGCTGGATCTTAGAAATTCTATGAGCCTTCTCTCGGAGAGGAAGAGGTTATTATGGTGGTGTTTGTTGATTATTTCATTGTTCATTGTTTCCCTGAAGTAATCAGTATAGCAGTCAAGGTTTGAATTTTATTTACTGTAAGGTTTGCAAACTGATTTTTTGTGGGGGTTTGGGGGTTAATCTGAGATCCCAGGAAAAAGACAACACCTACCGCTACAGAGGGAGGCCAAAACTCCCAAAGTCCATACCAGTCTTCCCATGGACAAATCCTTTCTGACCCCAAATATGACAATTGGTCTGACCCTCAGCAGGGGGGCAAGACCCTCTACCTGTGACCCTCTAGGTTTAAGTCCCAGCAGGAGCACTGGTACACCACAAGAGCATTGATACACTCCTAGTCACAGTCCCCTGCACTTGGCTGCAGCAAACACTCTATGCCTTTGAGGAAGGGTTTTTTCTTTTTTTTTTCTATTGAATCTAACACATGTAGCAGGAGGGAAGTATTTTTTTTCCTGTCAGCCCTATGCAGCAAGCAGTAAAGCCCAGAAGCATGGTGAATACTCAAAGCAGAATGTAGGCATAGCTGTGCCTAGACCATCCCTACCAGTGGCTATGTAAACTTTTCTTGGACACTTCCAAAGGTGGGAACTCCACAACTGCCCTAGGCATGGAAGTAAGCATAGATGCTAGGCATACGTATTCCACTGCCTTACTGTTTTAGGAGTGAAGAAGTTTTTCCTGTTAAAAAGTTTTTTTTCCAGTCTAAACCTACTTTGCTACAACTTCAAGCCTTCAGTTCATGTCCTACTCTCAGAAGCAAGAGAGAAACTTTCCCTTCTTTATGGCAGCCCTTCAAATATTTGAAAATTGCTATCAATTTTGTCCTTTTTAAGAACCTTTTCCACAAGTCAAACATTCCTTGTTCCTTTAATTTGTCCTTGCAAGACTTGCCTTCAAGTCTCTTATTGTTTCTTGTTGCCTGCCTATGGACCCTTTCTAACTTCTCTATGTCCTTTTTTAAAACCTGGAGACTCAAATTGCACAAAGTACTCCAGATGAGCTCTAACCAGTGCTAAGTAGAAAGAAACTATCACCTTTTGTTCCTTGCACCTAGTACTTCTGTTGATGCATCTCAAAACCATATTTGCCTTTTGTGCAGCTGCACCACATTGCAGCCTTCTATTGTTTGTAATCTAGCAAGACTCCTAGATTCTTCTCCAAAGTGCTGCCATCCAGCCAGGTGTCACTCACTTTGTATTTGTATTTATGAACATTCCTCCTGAGGTGTAGGACCTCACCTTTGTCAGCATTGGAATTCATCCTGTTAACTCCTCTACAGCTTTACAATCTGTTGAGATCCCCCTGAATTTCAGTCTCATTCTTCACTGTGTTTGCAGTTCTTCCCAGTTTTCTCATCTGCAAATTTGCTCAAGAAGCTTTCTATGCCAGCATTCAAATCATTAATGAAAATGTTGAACAGTACTGGGCCCAGGACAGATGCCTGTGGGGCCCTGCTCAAAAACACCTGCCATTCTGACATAGATCCATTTATAATTATCCTTTGCTGGCAGCTATTCAGCCAGTTATCTAGTCACCTTATAATAATTTTTTACACCTTATAGTATTTTTCTTTAGTTTTTTTTTATGAGAAGCGTTGCTGAAATCAACAAGGTGAGTGTTCCCCTCATCCACCCAAGTAGTTACTTTCTTAAAGAAGATCAAATTTGTTTGATATTACAGTAAAAGCTCTGTTAACTGGCATGCCAACTTGTAAGGTAAAATGAAAGTGGAAGTGCCCACTGTGGCACTTCTGGTTTCGTCCAGCCCTCACAACCTAGGGCAAAGCAGCCTGTGCCACTGAGCCCCCAAGGCCCAGGGCATAGCAGACTGTGTAGGGCCAGCCTCTCTGTCTCTCAGGGCCCACAGGAGGGTTAGCAATGTGGTGGGAGGGGTGGCAATGCCCCAGATGTGGCGGGAGAAGCAGCGGCCTGAACAGACAAAGATGCCTGTTCGGGCCTCTCAATTAACCAATATATTTTGTTATCCAGCACCCCACATTCCCCATGGGTGCCAGATGGCAAAGCTTTTACTGTATTTGTTTTTAGTAAATCCATGCTGGGTGCATGTGATCAGCCTTTCCTCCTCCAGATGCTTGCAAATGACCTTTCTTAGGATATGCTCCAGGAACTTCCTGGGTGTTAAGGTTAGATTAACTGCTCTTCAGTTTCTCAGATTCTCCTTTTTACCTTACAAAATGAAACAGCAGTAGAGAAAGAAACTCACCCAACTTTGCATTTTCAAAGTGTTCTTTTACAGGGAATGGCATCCTTTGTTTCAGTGCTTTGGAGTTTTTCCATACCCAACTTCTGTTTTTGCAGTTGTCCTTCTTTTGTCTTCAGCTTATCTCAGCCTTGGAGTGTTCTTGCTGCCCATCTGGAATGATGGGTGCGTTCCTTTTCCTCGTTATCTTCTTCATACCTTAGGCCTAAAAGGGATTCTTCAGCCATTCATTAATTAGTTTACTGACTGGTAACTTCTTGTTTACAGAACCAATTAAATCTTCTTCTTCTGTCTCTATGCCATTCTCTCATGATTCATCCTTTTACACACACACACATACATAAAGTCTATACAGAGTTAATTTACTTATGTCAAGCAGAATATACAAAATGGAGTTTTCAAGTTGCTTACAGGACAAGACTAACATGGTTACATTTTACTATTATTACACGCTATGTTAACATCAGCTACATTCGTTCAGTTCATGCTACACCATCAGTAGCATCTTAGAGTTTTTTTGAGTTTTGTCACCTCTTTGAAGAGTGCTCTTTCTGACTTAGTGGCCTATAATAAACCCCCAGTATTATATTGGTGCTGCATCTTTTGTCTTTACCCAATGCATTATATTCTGCTATTTTCTTCCTCCTGAACTAGGTAACAAATTGAATGTGTTTTTTACATGCAAGTTGACACCTTTTCTCTCCAACAGGTTTTTCCAAAATTTAGAGTAACCTTCAGTGTTGGTGTTCCAGTCCTAAGACTGTCTAACTATGTCTCTGTGATATCAATCAGATCATACTTTATTTCATATGCTGCAGTTTCCAGCATATCTTATTCACTTCTCTACTCCTTGCATTATGGCTCTTAAATTCCACCCTCTAGACTTCCCCAACCCCCCACTCCAGCAACCAAACCTCTCTGAACTGTGCTCTCAGAGCTGGTTTTACCAGTGTTCACTGGTCCTAAGAGCCTGATTAAAGTAAGCTTGGGTGGGGGAAGGGGTGGTCAGGTCAGGGTGGATGGAAGCTGTGCCAGTGGGAGAGGGGGTTGGGAGATGAAGGGGGCTGAGATAGAAGGGACCTGAACCTGCGTCTCCAGCCCACCAGGCCAGTGTTCTAACCACAAGTCTATGGAGTAACTGCTTTCCTGTCTCCTGTGCCAAATAAAATAAAATAGTTCCAAAAAACTGAATATACAATCTTTCAATGAGATATAATTACCAAGGCAATTAGCTGACCAATTTTTAGTTCTTTTTTTTTTTTCCCCTGGTTATTAAATAATTCAGCAAAGTTATGGCCAGCAGTTTTTAAAGCAGTGTTTGACATTGTTATAGACAGTACATGCAGCAATTACTTAATCCCTTTGGAAAATTTATGCCCCCAGACAAATAAGTTCATTTTCCTATTCATTACAGTTGGAAGCATACAATGGCACAAATTATTCCTATAATCTGGAATACTGTGATATGTGAGTGAAAGGAAACAATTGCCCAGTGTATCACTAGACATAACAAATGCTTTTCTTTAGCTAGTACTTCCTTTCATTTGAATTAAGACTGTGGTATTGTAGATGCTACATGTAATGTCCTTTATTATTTAAATTCTTTTGGTTAATGTTAGGCACTGACGTCACAAACATTGTAGTTAATGGAGAGTGTGACAGATCTTGGAGCAATAAATAATTTTCACAGAGCTGTAACATGGAGGGGAACTAGAATGTATTTCACTGGATTTTATGGGACTTAAAAAACCCCAAAACACAACAGTTTGCATTATGTTTAAGGACATCTCTATTTACAAGAATTCTAACACAGCAGGCAAAAATGATGAATAAATTCTAAGCAGTAGTTAATAATAGTAATAAAAAAAGTTTTTGCCTTGATGTTACCACAGTTCAACGAATATCAATCCTACACTGATAAAGAGCAACTGTAAATACTTTGATAATGGCCATTGTATAAATTCCCAAAAGAAGGGTGAAAATAAATTGTTCATTATTAAAGTAATTAGAAAACAAAAAAAGCAACAGGAGTACAGAAAATGACAAACATGTTGGCTCTACAGAAATATGAGAAACAGTGGGGGCAGTAGTGCTGTTCATATTGTAAAGTAAATGCACTCATGAAAAGTGAGCTAGTTTTCATTTAAAAAGGGAGCAGAGAGTTACAACTATATGAAGCAGATATGGAAACTAATGTGATATATGGATATCACCTTGTAATGAAATGGCTTGAAAGAATCTATAGTTTTTATTTTTTTCTCATCCCTCTTTGTTTCTATGTTTAAATGACATTGAAGTTATACAGTTGTTCTAATTTTAATTTGATAAAAGTACCATCAGGTTGCCCAGCATTGTTAATTAGTCCAGAATTCTCAAGTATTTGTGTACCTGAAGTGATGAGAATTCTTAGATTATTGGAAGACTAGGTTTGAGAGATGATTAGAAACACTTTTTAGATGTGTTTAGTAATAGATATGTTTAATCAGATACGTTAAAATGACATCTAATCATTCTCTTTGTTCTTTATCAGTGATGTTCATTCAAAATGGGTAAATTCTGAAAGTCAAAATTTCTTTTCCTATTCCCAATACCAATGGGTTTGCATGGTGCTTATAAATCAAGCTGTGGATTTCACTATCACTGCAAAGAGAAATGCATTGGAATCTTGTTGAGGCCAAATACAATCCTTTTATTTGAAGGTGTGGTTTTCTCAGATATTGAAATGAGGACACTTTTCTGTTGCACAAGAGAATGCTATTATTATTAATTGTTTTGGAATAATTTGGTGTAGGGCCTCATTACAGAAAACTGATTATTGTTAGGGCATAATGAGAAAGTGTAGCCTAATCTAGAGCATGGCTTAAACTGCAGTCACATTAGTGTAGTGGAGACAAACTGTGCTAACTTGGATATGGTAGCGGTCTAAATGCAGCAGTATAAAAACTGTGAAGGCTGAAAAGTCTACTCAAGAAGGAATGCAGATTGGACACTGAGCTGTCTTGCCAAAGAAAGATTGCTGCTAGTACCCTAGCAAGGTAGTTTGCAGATAATTTAAATATCTCTACATTGCATTGAAGTATTGGTATGTCCTTTTCCTTATATGTTTATTCTGTGATCCCATAGGCTTATTTGTAGTGCTGTGTCAACAGAAGAAATGAGGGACTTGAACATCAGCCCTATGAGTACTGTTGTGCAGAGTATTTAAAAATTAGATTCATGTACATTTTTTACAAGACCCTTCCCTGGAACTGCTAACCCACCATCACCATGAACTTTTTTTCCTTTTTGCTGGGGCACTTACAAATAAATAGATTAAATATATGCAAATATATATTACTCTTTTTGAGCAAGCTACTGTCTAGAGTAAAATGCAGGGCCCTTGTGTTTGAACCACTGAACCTTGAGTAAAATTTTATTCATGAGTCATATATGGATAGTGTTTTGAATCTATATTTCTTAAATTGTTACATGAACAAAGTGTATAGAATATATACTGTATGAATAAGAAAACAGACATATAAGCACACAGTACATATAGGATTTGTACAGACATTAAATGTAGAAACTTTGGGGTTATTTGGGTTAAATTTGGTACCTGATTTTAAGTCAGTCAATGTAGGGGGAGGGGTGGGCAGGATGGGGAAGGCTGGCTGGGGTAATTGCGGAGCGGGGCAGGAGAGCAGGGTTCATAGGATGGTTAGTGGAACCTGGGAGCAATGATACTTCTAAGGTTTAGCGATGCATGAGCAATTCTGGCTTGGAGTCCGCAGGTATCTCAGTGTGCCCGCCCCTCCCCCCTCCTGCAGCAGCCTGTGGCTGGGTTGGGGCAGGTAGCAAGCAGCTGGACACAAAGCTGGCAGTGGAGATGGCAGGGGAAGTGTCAGCACCCCTTGCTATGGCACTGGGTGCCCCCCTGGGCTGATACCTGGGAGCCATGGCCCTCTACTGCCCCACCCCTGTCAGTACAGCACTGTGTGCACAGTATTAAAAAGTTATTGTGCGGCATGATTTTTTTTTTATTGTGTGCAGCTTAGAGGGAACACTGTTTGGGCGATTTTGGTGGGATCAGGGGAAAGGGGGTATGACAGTAGGGTCTACAGGAGAGCTTGGGGGGAATCAGAAGGTTAGCAGAGTACATAGTGGGGTAGTGGGATTAGGGGATGGAAAATCAGAGAGGTTCTTAAATTCCACCCTCTAGACCTCCCCAGCCCTCCACTCCAGCAACCAAACTTCCCTGAATTGTGCTCCCAGAGCTGGTTTTACTAGTGTTCACTAGTCCTAAGAGCCTGATTAAATTAGCTTGGGTGGGGGAGGGGGGAGCAGGTCAGGGTGGATGGAAGCTCTGCAAGGGGGGGAGGGGGATCTTGGGAGATAAAGGGGGATGCCCTCCCTTCTGGGACCACAGGCTATTTTTACCCACCTGAACTCCCCCACCCCCAGACAAACAACTCCCCACAGGAAACCAAACCCCCTGGTCGTGCCTGCCCCTTCCTTCACCCCAACTAACTTTAATCAGCTCCCAGGACCAGCACACACCAGTAAAATTGGCAGCAGGAGCAGCTTGTGGAATTGGGGGTGCTTGGCAGGCTCCCTTCTGATTACCCACAGAGGCTGTTTTTGCTACTTGTAGCACTTGTGCTGTAGGTTGGACCCCCGCTTAATGTATGCCTATGCACTACAGTGTAGTGTTATGAGAGATATCCAAACATATGGATATATGGAGGCAAAAGCCAATGGAAATGTAGTTATCCAAGCATAGGAAAGCCACACAAGGAAAATAGGTTACTGGACCAAGGTGGGACATCATCAACAACTGTTAAAATAGCCTGACTGAACAGATGCTCTGATATCTATTATGATATAACTGGACACATCAGTAGGTGGAAAATCTCAATACTGTGTGATCCAGGATCTGAGATAAGTATGAAACATGAAAAAATGCTGTGCATTGCAGGAGTTATACTAGTGATTTCTAATCATTGTTCCTATCTGTAAGTCAAGTTTTCACTGAACTCAAGGTCTCTGCTCATTAAATGGACTCCTGATTTTGTGACCCCTATTTCTAGTGCTGTCATATAGAGACTGGATTTTATCAAGGACATCTCAAGAACTCCTAGAGCAGCTTGTTACTACACAGTGCTCAAGATCCTATCCAAAGGTGGATAGGAGAAATTGTCAATCCCAGGAAAGCAACTAATGGAGTTTTAAAGGTGCTGAGTCAAATCAAAGTTGTACCTGAGCATCAAGAAAAAAAATGTTGATATGTTGTGGATTATTTTAATTCTGCAGAATGTCTTTTGGACTTGCTGATGAATGAAAGCCAGCTCTGGGGATAATGAATATCTAACCCAAAATTAAGAACATAAGAATACAAGAAGTACCATTTACTGGGTGAGACCATAGGTTCATTTTGCTTGGTCATCTATGTCCACTGGAGGGTGCCACCACTTTCCCCTCATGCTGCTGGTCCTCCTCATAGCCTGGAGGCTGGTCTCTGCCTTTAGGTCCCACAGGTGCTGACTTGCTTTTTCCAAGCCCCCTGCCAAAAAATCTGCATCTGGTGGTACTGGCAACAAGGGTGCCCTGGAAGGACTGGAGGATGGTCCTGGCCAGTATCACTTGTACCAGGAACTTCCTAGACTGTCAGCCAGGGCTGGGCAGATCCCTTTGTGCTGGCCCAGTCCATGGAGCTGACCATGCTACATATTCATTGCTGCTTTTTCCCAGAGATAAAGGCTACCCTTACACCTAGTTCCCTCACCTATATCAACCAGGTCATTGAGGGCATTCCCAGTCCAGTAGTATCCCTCAGCCATCCAGAGCTAGTCATGAGGCCACTGCCACAGAAGGCTCTGAAGCACTACCATCCCCACAGTCTTTGTAGGCAGGGAGATACAGAGCTGGGTCCACTTCTGAACAGTCCATCACCACCAGATCTCCATGCTCATGTTCTGGACACTTCATCATCCTGTCCTTCCAACCTGCCCTGACAACAAATGCAGGGCCACCTTACACGATAGCAGAAGTGAGAGTCTATGATGAATAGGTCTGTATTACACCTTTATCTCATGAGCAACTGAGGACCTCAGCTCCTTCATGGAGCAGTCTCAACAGTCTGTGTATGGCATGCTTTATGGACACCCCCATACTTGGTCATTTTGCCAAGAGGGAGACCCTGGTGCATGCCTACCTCCAGTACACCAGGTTGCAACCTCCTCCAGAACCTTCTGCTGAGGTTCTGGCTGCATTTGTCTCCTCACATTTTTTGTTATGCACTCCCTGGCCCTGGCCCCACCAAGCCCTGGAACTTATGGGTCAACCTCTTCCAGGCTTTGCCAAGCTAGTGTCATACCTGACTAGAAAGAAGCCTCTGAACAGGGGGAGCCCAAGTGAGTAAAGGGCTGTCTTCCTCACTCTTCTATTCATGTCTTCTAACAGAGTTTCACTAGTCAGCATCTGAAGGCTTCCTTGTCTCATTCAGGGAATAGTGGGTACTGTCCAATATGTTCTGCTCACTGTCCCTTTCTGGGTACTTGTTTTGAATCTGTGGCCTCATTCCTTTGTTTCTTTAGTAGTTGTTCCAAGCAATCAGTTGCTGCATTTAGTTAATAAAATCATAAAAACTTAGGGTTGGAAGGGACCTCAGCAAGTCATCCCAGCTGAGACTTTGTCTAGCCAAGTCCTTAGAAACCTCCAAGAATGGAGATTTCACAACCTTTCTGGATAGCCTATTCCAGTATTTTACTACCTTTCTCATGAGAGTTTTTGCTAATATCCAAACTAAATTTCCCTTGCTGCAACTTGAGACCATTGCTTCCTGTTCTCTTATTTGCCACCACTTAGAACAGTCCAGATCCATCCTCTTTTGATCCCCCCTGCAGGAAGTTGAAGGCTTCTATTAGATCCTCCCTGTCTTTCTTTCTCAAGACTAAATAAGCCCAGGTCACTCAGCCTTTCCTGAGAATTCATATGCCCCAGCTTCCTAACTATTTTTTATGTCCTCTGCTGGACTCTGTCCAATGTGTCCACATTCTTTCTACAGTGGGGAGCCCAAAATTAAACACAGTACTCCAGATGTGGCCTTACCAGTGCCAAATAGAGGGAAATAATCAATTCCTTTGATTGGCTTCAGCATTCCTACCGATGCAGCCTACCAGTGTTGGCTCATATTCAGGTTATTGTCTTCTCTAACCCCCAGATCTTTTCTGCAAAACTGTTGCTTAGCCAGTCAGCCCCCAGCCTGTACCACGGCATAGGTTTGTTCCATCCTAATTTCAGGATTTTCCACTGATTCTCATTGATCCTCATGAGATATCTTTTGGTCTAATCCTCCAATTTGTCTAGGTCTCTCTGAATCCTAGCCCTAGTCTCCAACATAATCTACATATCTCTCTAGCTTGGTGTCATCTGCAAACTTGCTGAGAGTGCACTGCATCCCATTGTTCAGGTCATTGATGAAGATACTGAACAAAACTGACCTCAGGACTGACCCTTGGGGCACTCCACTTGATATCAGCTGCCAAATAGCCAATGTGCCATGTGCTACCCTGTGAGCCCAATGATCTTGCCAGTTTTCTATCCACCTTACAGTGCATTCATCCAGCCCATACTTCCTTAGCTGCCTGTGAGATTGTTGTGTGATACTATATCAAAAGCCTTGCTAAAATCAAGGTACACCATATCTACTGATCTCCCTGCATACACAAAACCAGTTATTTCATCCTAGAAGACAAATCAGGTTGGCCAGGCATGACTTGCACTTGGTGAATCCATGCTGACTGTTCTTAAACACATTCTCTTCCTCCAAGTGATTAGAAATGGACTCCTTGAGGATATGTTCCAAGATGTTTCCAGGGACTGAGGTGCGGCTGACTGGTATATAGTTCCTTGGATCCTCCTTTTGCCCTTTCTTAAAAATGGGCACTATGTTTGCCCTTTTCTAATCATCCAGAACCTCCCTTAATTGTCATCAACAATGCAATCCCACTGGCCCACTCCTTTAACACCCCCAGGTTCATCTTGTCCAGGTCCATGGACTTGTACATGCTCAGCATTTCTAAATAGTCCCTAACCTGTTCCTTCGCCACTGGGGGCTGTTTACCTCCTTCCCAAACTGTGCTACCCAGTGCAGTAGTCTGGGAGCTGACCTTATCTGTGAAGACTGAGGTTAAAAGGCATTACCAGTCTTTTTTGCATCCTGCCCCAACCCAGCCACAGGCTGCTGCAGGAGGGGGGAGGGGCGGGCACACTGAGATGCCTGCGGACTCCAGTTGAGGTTAAAAGGCATAAACCAGTCTTTTTTGCATCATCTGTCACTATGTTGCCCACCCTATTCAGTAGGGGACCCACACTTTCCCAGATCATCTTCCTGTTACTGACATACTTGTAGAAAACCTTGTTACCCTTCACATCCCTTGCTAGCTGTAACTCCATTTTTACTTTGGCCTTCCTGACTTCATCCCTGAATGGCAGAGCAATGCTTTTATACATTTAGTAGCCACGTGACTATCACAAATGATGTAGTATTTCAGGAAGAGCTTAGATGCTCCACCCCCACTCACTCTTTGGGGCCAGCCATGTAAACCAGGGACAGACAATTATTTTGGGTGGAGAGCCACTCACCAAGTTTTGGCAAGTTGTTGAGGGTTGCATGGGTAGCTTTGCCCCTTAGCAGGTGTCCCACCTACTGGTCACCATCTTGTGACCAGAAGTCCCACCCCTAACCCCTCAGCTTTGCCACCATAAGTCTCTCCCCTTGACCCCAGAAGTACATCTTTCAGCAAGGGGTTTTGCCATCTTGGAGCCAGAAAAATACCAAATCATATCCTAAAAAGGAAACCTCTACAGTATTCATTTTAATTTAAAAAAAAATATTCTTGTCCCAATTTACATGTGTCTGTGTCCTGCGCATAGAGCTGCACACAACAGCTTAAAATAAAGTCTTACTTTTGTATATAGTGGGATGTGGGTATAGGTTTGAGGGGGCTTGTGGGTATGTGGGGTTTCATAGTTTCATAGTTTGTAGGGTCAGAAGGGACCTTGACAGATCACCAAGTCTGACCCCCTGCCATTGCAGGAAAGAACACTGGAGTCAAATGACCCCAGCAAGGTGTTCATCTAACCTCCTCTTAAAGACCCCCAGGCTAAGAGCCAGCACCACTTCCCTTGGAAGATGGTTCCAGATCTTAGCTACCCTAACTGTGAAGTAGCACCTCCTGATGTCTAATCTAAATCTACCCTCTGCCAGCTTGTGACCATTATTTCTAGTCACTCCTGGTAGTGCTCGGGGGAATAGGGACTCCTCCAATGCCTGCTGGTCCCTCCTGACTAGTTTGTAACAGGCCACTAGATCCCCCCCCCCTCAACCTTCTCTTGTGGAGGCTAAATAGATTCAGATCCCTTAGCCTCTCCTCATAGGGCCTGTCCTGGTGCCCCCTGATCATGCAGGTGGCCCTCCTCTGGACCCTCTCAATGCTGGCCACATCCCTCCTGAAATGCGTCACCCAGAACTGGATGCAGTACTCCAATTGTAGCCTGGCCAGTGCTGTGTAGAGGGGGAGGATCACCTCTTTGGACTTGAGATGCATTTGTGGGTGTGTGACAAGGTGCGGTTGGCCTTCCTGATTGCATCCCTACACTGTCGGCCCATGTTCATTTTGGCATCAATAAAGATCCTTTTCTGCCTCTGCACTGACAAGAAGGGAATTCCCCAGCCTGTAGGTATGCTGCTAACTCTTCCTCCCCAGGTGCAGCACCTTGCACTTGTTAGTGTTGAAACTCATCCTGTTCTCATCCGCCCACCCCTGTAACCTGTCTAGGTCCAATTGCAGCCTATTCCTGCTTTCTAGCATGCTCACCCCCCACACACATCTTAGTGTCATCAGCAATCAGCAAATTTGAATAGGTGAGGAAGCATATCGGGGGTGTGTGTGTGTGTGTGTGTGTGTGTGTGTGTGTGTGCATGCTTTATATGTGGAATGTGTGTGGGTATGGGGTTTCTGGCCATCTGTGTATATGGCAGTGCTAGGGGAGTGTGGGTTCATGTGTATGGTGGGGTGTGCATGTGGGACTCATCCTGTAAACATGCACATACCCCACACACTCTGCCCCTGCCTACACGCGCACGCGCACACACACACATACTGCCTCTGGCTGCATACCCACCCAGACTCGCACAATGCCCATGGCTGCATACCCACACCCACTCTGCTACACCCACCCACCCACTGTCTCTAGTTGAACATCAATTCTCACCCAGCCAATCTCAACTGCATAACCACACCTAGCTATCCATTCAGCCCCTGGCTCCACAACCACATCCACCCACTTAGCCAACCCCTGGCTACACAACCACATCCACCCACCCAGCCACTGGCTCTATAACCACACCCACCCACCCACTCTGCCCACGGCTGCCCATTCTCTCTCTCTCTCTCTTTCTGATCCTGGCTGCACACCCACAACTGCACACCCACGACCACCCACCCACTCTGCCCCTGACTGCACACCCACAACCAGACATACACCCACACACACTCTACTAGGGCGGCTCTGTGCTCCTTCCTCTGGCAATGCAGCCAAGCCATGTGGTGCTGACAGTGGCAGCAGGCAGGGAGTGCAGTGGCCAGGGGTGGGCTGGGCTGGGCTGCTTAATCCTACTAAGGCTTCTGCTGGGTCCTCGTTTCCCTTGCCACCTGTCAGTTTTGACAGGAACCAGGGCAAGCCAGTATAGTATTAAAGCCTAAGAGCTCCCTCTGGCTCTCAATCTGAGGGGTGGGGCCCGTGGAGGCAATTGCCACTTGCCCTCTCTGGGGCACATGTACATTTGGCCCACAGCATTATGGACAGACAGATGAAAGTACTAAGCCTTTTTTATTATATTAGAATCCTCCTCCCTTGTTGTTTCTTAAAGTTTCTACCTATAAACTTCCTTTTTGTGATTTAGTTCACTGAAGAGTTCCCTGCTAAGCCAAGCTGGTGTTCTGGCATAGTTGCTGGCCTTTCTGCACATCAGAATAGTTTGTTCCTGCACTCTCAGTTAGGCTTCTTTAAAGTGCAGCCAGCTCTCCTGGACTCCTTAGTTGTTCCAAGCAATCAGTTGTTGCATTTGTGGCCCCTCCTTTTAAAGGGCACTATTTATGGTGAGCCTAGGTTGATATTCCCTGAATGCAACAAATAGACCTGTGTTATGCAGTGACAGAGTGGATACTGAAAGGGAGAGTGTACTGGGTATAACTGGTGAGCCCCAGCTCAAATCTGGGTTCGCGCCTGAAATGCAGACGCCAATATACACACCGGGTGGTGGAAGTAAAAATAAAAGTTTATTGCTAGCAACAAATGGTGCAAGTAGAATGATTCAAGCAAGCACCCTGAATATCATGTCTGGGGTATTTTTATACAGAAGTTTACAAGGTTTCACAAGCGTGCCATTCAGTAATTGGTTACAAGGGAATGACGTAAGAAGTTCTCTACTGAGCATG
>JAGPOW010001296.1:65191130-65213952 GCA_030014935.1 Caiman crocodilus
AGGCCTATCTTGCTGCCCACATATCATTTTAGTAGCCCTCCTCTGCACCCTCTCGAGGCCGTCCACGTCCCTCTTGAAGTGTGGTGCCCAGAACTGGACGCAGTACTCCATCTGCGGCCTGACCAACGCCGCATAAAAGGAGCTCATAAAGGGAGCTTGTAGCAGAATAACCCAGGGCAGGCAATATATGGCATGCAGGCTGAATCTGGCCCAGCAGGTGATTTTATCTGGCCCACTGGCACCCACAGATTAACTGTACCCCACCCAACCACACACTTCACTCTCACCCTCATGCATGGGAGGGCCCCAGCTGCAGCTGCAGCTGCAGCTGCTTAAGGACCTGCTTAGGTTTCCCACCCGCCAGCAGCTCCTTGAGCCCCTGCTGTAGTGATTGCTCTGGGCAGCAAGTAGGGAAGCTGCATCTGGGAGGGAGCGCAGAGCAGGGGGCTGAGGCTGGCAGAAGCGTGGAGCCTGGGGCCCACACCCAGTGGGGTGGTAGGAGTGCAGAGCTTGGTGAACAGAGTGTGGGGGCTTTGAGGTGTGTGGATCCCCCTTATACCATCTCATACCTCCCCCATGTTCCCTATAGGGCACAGCCCCTGTCACTGATGACAGCAGGTGGCAGGCCTTCAGAGTGTCCATGATATGCAAAGGCAAAGCTGCCTGGTGATGTCCAACTCCAACCAGTTCTAGAAGCTGCATGTAGTGGCAAGGAGTGGAGTCAAGCTAACCTGCTTCTATCATATGGGGTTAATGCATGTCCAAGGACTCCAATGGAAGTGGTGGGGAGCCCTGCTCCCTGCTTCCCAGTGAAGACCCAGGAACTGCCATGTAGCAGGGAGTGGGGAAGGCAGCCAGCTCCATCACTCGGGACTCGGGTCTTCCCCCTGTGTGGTATACAAGTCACAGGAGCTACACAAGATCCCTGCATGATACAAGTAGGCTGGCCTGGCATTACTCCTTGCCATCGTGTACAGCTCCTGGAACTGGCTGGAACTGTGAGCTGGTGGGTAGCTGTGCCAGCACAGGCCATGAACACCCCAAGGGCCTGCCACCTACTTCTGCAGCTGCTGGTGATGGGGGCTGTGCGCCATGGGAAAGGCATGTGGGGGGCATCCCCAGACCCTCCCCTTATATTCCACAAGAAACAACACCCCCCATGCACTGCCCACACCCTGCATAACTCCCTCACATATACACACATCCACACCCCAGCATATCTTAAAACCCCCGCACACAGAGCCATAGTCCCTCCATACCCCACCAACTACCCCCCAATCCCCAACTACACCCCACATACTCCCCCCACACATCACCCACATAATGTACAGAGTAAGATTTTATTTTTTAGTTATTATGCAATAATTTCTATGTACACTACAAAAACGCACATAAATCAGGATAAAAATATTTTTGAAATAAATTAAAATATGTTGTAATAGAAGTTTGAATTTTAGTATATGATTTAGTTTTTGCTGGTTCCAAGATGGCAGCACCCTGCAAAAAATTACTTTTGCGGGCAAGGAGAAAAACTTCAGGTGGCAAAGGTCATCGTTTAGGGGACTGGAACGTCTGGTCCCAAGATGGCAACCAGGGGCAAGGCACTTGTTAAGGTGGGGTGCCACTGTTGCAGCCCTTGACAGCTCACCGAAACTCATTACACAGTCCTCCAGCCAAAATATTGGCCACCCCTGCTTTAACCTCACTGGAAACTCCATTGCTGTCCTGAGTGGCTGTTCTTAGGCAGCAAACCTTTAAAAACTGATTTGTATGAGAAACTATGAAACAGGAAATAAACCACAGACTGGACTCTCAAGTTTAGTTTAAAAAGTGGCTTTGGATTCTCACCTCATTCTCTGGATTAGCCTTTGTGACTCCTTTTGTTCCTATGGTTTTATTGCTTGCTTGGTTGTATTGCTCAAGACACATCCCCCTCTGCCCCTTCCCCCTCTGCCCCACCAAAAGAAACAAACAAAAAACCCAAAAAACCTCTCCACTCATTTTACTTTTTTTCATAAATAATTAGCACTAAACTTCTGATGCTAATAATCTATACTGTTTAAATATTTTCCAGGCCTACATGCGAACAAAAGAATTTAAAAAGCTCACTTAAATCAAGCCCTAAAAGTTTTTATGTTTTACATGGTGAAACTGAGAACCTGAGATTTTCAAAGGGCTTGACTGGAAGTGCTGCTATTTTAAGGTTGTCACATTTGAGCTGAAAAATAAATATATATTAATTTATATATCACCTTTATTTTCAATTACATGACTTTTCTTATTGTCTTAATTACCTGTGACTGTTATTTTTCAAAGTCTATCCAAGCTTGACAAGCACAAATTGAATATTTTTCCTGGTGATTGCCTGCTCCTGAGTTCAATACTTTGGTGGATTTGTGCTTAGGTTGCCATAGTGAATATTTCAGATTGTCTACAGCCAAGAAATTGATGTAACATTTGAGACTAACTCATTTCTTTCCAGATGCTATTTAATTATGGCAAATCAGCCCAGATCTTCAAGATATAGTTTAAGGAAAGGAGTAGAGAGTGGGGAAGGAGAGCAGTATAAATGCAAAAAAATAAATAAATAAATAAAAATCACATATGGAGCTTAGGTGTTTTGGTCAATTTTGCAATTCAACTTTATTTTTGTATAAATGATAAATATATTTTACAAACAGTAAAGTTTAATTTTAGTTTTCCGGATGCTTATTTTCCATGCAAATTGTAAATTTGGCACTGTTTACAGATGGGTTCTTTTAGGTTAAATCAATAGTCATATGATCAATGACTATTTTTAGAAAAAATGTTCTGAACTTTTAATTGGTCTTTTGGAATTAATTAAATCAATGTAATCTTTCTGTAGACCTCATCAATGTGCTTGATAATGTGGGCAGTTGAAGTAATGTTTGGACCTGCAGTTATTTGATTAATATTGCCTAGTTGTCCAGATAATAGGGATTTCCATGTAATAATCTATGCTGTGATTTGCTTTCAAGTATTTATGCTTGGTTTGATGTGTTCTGTGATTGTTAAGGTAAGTGTTCTGGATGCAAATGAGGATTTAATGTAAGATCCTCTCACTCTGTGCTCAAAAATCCCTAGATATTTTCATCTTCACATTGATCTGTGGTACCTGTCTCTTTTGATCTCTATCAGTGGTTGTTCCTAGTCTGAGGCCTCTTACCAGGATCCTGGTCTGGCACTCTGTTGCCAAAACTGCCTTTAATTCAGCTTTGAATTATACACATATCATTACTTTATCTTAAATTCCATTTTCCTATCAGACTATAATCTCCCAGTCCAAACTGTCCAGTTTTCTCCCCTATCATGCACTTTACTGTGTTCTAGCTGATCAACATCAGGTATTTCATTTCCATTCCCCTATTATTTCCTCCTTCTTCATTGAATCTTTCTATGCCCTGCCCTCCACCCTGGGTCAAGTCTTTTGCTACTGATCCCACCACAGTTTGTTCCAGGAACCCTTGCTTATGTCATTATTCAAGTATTTCCCTCCTGCATCTGTGAGTATTTTTGGAGAAAGACTACTGACCATCCTGACTTCCTCTTTTGAAAAAAAAATGTTCACCCTGACTCCTTTTTCCAGCCTTGTGTTTTTACTGAGCAGAACTATTTCTCCCTCTACCTGACTCGCAAACAGGCAGTCTTTTTTTGGAACTAAAAAGATTGGTTAATGGTATTGGTCTGTAAAGGGTGAATGATTGATATGATCAAGTAAGATTAGATTATTTTTGCCTCAGGATGTGGTAAGAAACTTTGTAGGCTACTGGAATGGATGAATAAGTTTACTAAACAGGAAAACATTAGAGGGAATTTGGGGAAAAAAGAGTAGGAATGGCTTGCTTTCCTGGTATAATTAAATGCTTTGCCATTTATCTGAAGCCAAAGGAGTGTTCATGTATATAGTACAAGTTAGTGGTAATTCTGAAATAAAAACATAGGTTAGAAGGACATGTTCAGTGGTTCTGGGGCATCTCTATGCCCCTTTCAATTGTTTTTAGACAGCCAGGTTTTAGAAACATCACTGCTGGAGACTGAAGGTATAAGGGACCCGGTCACTATAAATCCAAAGAGGAAAGGAGGGAGAAGGTTTGGCAGTTTGAGAATAACAGAGGCAAGAGGACAAATTACTATTCAGAATAAACTGGCTGGGCTAGCAGTGAGTACCATGGAGACAAGGACTGAGGAAAATTGCATATGACTACAATTTTCCAGGTCCTCAGTGTGGAAATGTGGATGAGATCTTTGTGTTACCAAGTTGAACAGAAAGCAGAGGTATTGCAGGCTGCAGCTATGGGTAGCTATTCATCTAAGGTATTGGCCCAACAAGTCATCTCACACTGCCCAAAGAAGATAGATTATTGTTGTTTGGACTGTCATACTAAGTTAGTAAGAATATTCTGTAGAGGACAGACAGGCAGCAGTACAAGTCTTCCTAGACCCCACAAATGAGCGATGACCAAGGGCCTTGTCACATGTTACACTTTGAGCTGCTTAAATGCTTATCAGTGTTAGTGATAATTTGTTTTTGGAGCAGTTGCACCTAAAGGTTAAAAACTTTCTCTGCCTGTTCCCCCCTATATAGCTGTGTCTTGCCACTAGAGGGCTGGCAAGCAGATTATGAGCTATAGCTGTGAGTCACTATAGAGCTGGTGAGCCAAGGCATGCTTCTATAACTAGTCTAGGTTGCAGGTGTGTGAAAGAGGAGTTGGGGATGGGCAGTACAGTAATATGAAGCTGGGAAGCAGAGCGTTGATAGAATGGAGATGGGTTTTGAAATGGGAGATAAAAATGAAAGGGAGGTGAAATGAAGCAAGTCAGACACTGAAGGATAAAGTAAAAAAAGAAAAAGAAATGAAGAGGAAGTAAATTAAAGAAGGTTTTATGTTTTAATAAATTGGCATTTAGGATAGAGGAGTATAGGGATTTCTGGCCACATTTGCCATGGTGGCTGGGTGGTAGGAGTGGTGAGAGAAGACGCTTCTTGTGGGGAAGCCACTGTCCCTGCCCTAGGAGGAAAGCTCCAACTCTGTGGGTACCTCATCTGGCTCCCTACCTTGTTCCCCCACTTCCTAAACCCCACTTCTGGACCCATCCATGCCTTGCAACCTGGATAGCTGTCATATTCTTTGCAGATTGTTTGCATGGGATAGTACTCCTGGGGGTGAGGGAAGTCATACCCATGGGGGCAATAAGGGAAGTTGGCTTAGTGTCAGAACCCTCTACCAAACAGTAGAGTTCAGGGTGTGGAAAGTTTGTCCAAACAGAGCAGGAGAGTGGAGGAGGGGACAATGGGTTGCTGAAGAACTGAAACTTGGGCAACTCATCTGTGAGGTGTTGTCGCACAGCTGGGTAAAGTGGATCAGAGAGAAACCTGCTTTCTACCCAGGGTGGTATAAGTGTAAGCAGCCTAAAGTGTGCTTAAAACTAGTTTCAGGTGCTAATGCACAGACAATCCAGGGGTTAAGGACTCCAGGAGTCACCTAAAACTAATGTGTAACAAGGCCCAGAGAATGGACAGAGTTCTGAAGGATTCAAGTGAACTTCGTTTTGTCTTTAGTCTTCCTTTATAAAAACAGTTCTGAAAATGAACTGTTCAGTTGGCAAATGATGTAAGATGCATAATTTCTGTTTTTGTGGAGATTGCTCCACATCCAAAGAGAGAGGGGAGAACAGAGTTTAACAGTCCTAACGACTTTTATCTCAGTAAAAGGGAAACCAGCCAATAGTTTACAAAGGAAGTCAAATTACTAACTAAAGGGGAGATTGAAAAGGAAAAACAAATTTACACATTGTTAGCACAAAATCAAGATCCTGAAAACACTTAAGTTATTGCAGGGCATGAAAAGGAAAGACTTTTTAATTACCTGTTTACCAGAGCTATAGGCCTGGGTGATAAACCAGAAAAATGGGAATTGATCAAATGCAACCAAAAGTTTAACCTAACTGCACCTAGTGGCAATATTTTAATTGTCAAAATATCATTTGAATGGTTAAAGAAATGCTTCTAAGCTATCTTGGAAGAACTGCATGAGAGAAAAGGGGAGAATGTGCACTCCATGTCAAAAAAAGTATGATTGCTGATAACTTGAAAACAAATGTATTGTGCTATAAGCCTCAAAAATGAAATATTATTTGAATTTCTAAAAATGAGAAATGATGCTCTCCTTCCTCAAATCTTGCATCAAATTGGGAATTCTATGTTAGACTTCCTCTTGACACTTAAAGAAGAATTGTTCAAGAATCTAAAAGTTAATAATCGCTGTAATCCCAATTTAATTGGATTAATTCATTATGTACATTATATAAAATCCAAATCTGTATGCCAGTGGTGGTACCCAGGAGCTAGGAATTATTGAAAAGTGATAAGGGAAGCAAAAGAATAGAAGGGGACATCTCTGGCCACAAAGAGAGGTCAAATTGTTAATAATAACAGAAAAAGCTGAAGCATTCAGTAACTGTTCCAAGTGATCCACTTATAAATGAAAATGATATACTAACCATTCCAACAATGTTCAAAAATGTTAAATTGTAGGTTCTAACATTAGACACTTTTAAACTATCACCTCTAGATAACTTGCATTGAAGAGTTTCAAAAGACTGGTAATTGAATTCCTTTGGACTGTGGATGTTGATTTTTTTCAATAAGCCTTGGAACACTAGGAATTCCAGAGGAGTGAAAGGAAACTAATCTTTTCCCACTATTTAATAAGGCTAAATGGGACAACTTGGATTTCAGCCTGGTATCAATCCTGTATAGCATAATGGAAAAGATGATAGACTCAATTTATAAGGAATTGAAGGTGGCATTATACAATTAATATTAATCAAGTCAGATTTATGAGAAGAGATATTGTCAAATTAGCATAATAATGATCAATTTTGGTGGGATTACAAGATTAGGTCAATAAAGGTATTTGTGTTGGTTTAACAGACTTCTGTAAGGTTTTGACTTCATGCTATGCAGCATTTTGATTAGAAAATATGAAATGAATATGGCAAACATTAAATGGATTTTTAAAGGCTAACTGATAGGTCCCAAGATGTAATTGGAGAATCATAATCAAGCAGGTATGTTTCTTGGTCAGTGATTCTCAACAAGGGTGCCATGGCACCCTGGGGTGTATTGAGATACTCTCTAGGGTGCTGCAGAGTGCCATACAATGTTAGCACTGTTAGATTTGCAAACATGATTCACAAGATAAGCTTAGAAATTTCAAACAAAACATCATAGCGTTGGTCTTTCTGGGTTCTTTGCAGCAGAAAAAAAGATCCTAGTATTTTTCTATACAAAAAAACCTAAGAATTGGCATTTTCCAAGGGATACCACTAGTCTTTCCAGGGGTGCCTTGAGTCTAAAAAGGTTGAGAACCTCTATTTCAAAGACTGGAGAAGTAAATAATATGGCATTGACATAGACCATGGTAAACTGGATATAAACAATACTTATTTCAATATAGCCAATTCAATTTTAGAATCTTAAAAATTAAGAATGTATGTAATAAGAATATGATAGTGAACTTTATCCTTGGAAGAAATTACTCCTGTGGGGAAGAAATGGATTTTGGGTAGATAATTAGCTGACCATGTGCTCTCAGAGTGGTGTCATAGCTAGATACCTAATATAATTCTTGGAAGGTGTAGCAGGGCAGTAGGATGCCTGCTACTTGGAGAGCTGGGATAACCCCTCAGGTGCTGGTTGATGAGGCAACCAAAGGCAATTAATGACTCACACCTGCGTAGCCAGCTAGCAAGAAGGGGCAGGGCCTGGCTCCTGTATAAACCACAGGCAGGAGGCAGTTCCTTACCAGCAGCTGAGAAGGAAAGGGCTCCCTGTCAGGAAAAAAAGTGAAGCCTGAATGCAAGAGCAGTGTCAGTCACTACAGTGAGATGGAGAATCCCCGATAGGCTTGAGCATAGCTCTAGCTGGGTGGCTTATGTTTGTGTTGTTATTTGAGACCAGTGGCTTGGGTGAGGCTATTAGAAGTTGGAAGAGGTCTCATAGGAGATTCACAGCAGTGTGGGGACCCCAGTGCCAGTGAGGATGCAGCATTTGGGGTGCACAGACCCCAACCTTAGAAGGGGTAGTGCTGAGAAGCCCTAATGCGGGCGTGGTGAGCCCTGGAGAAGGGGGCAGCACTGTGGTGACCCTTGGGAAAGGAGGCAGCATTACTGAGCAGGCCCTGGAGAGAAAAACAGGGCTGCGGAAAGCCTGAGTGCCAGAGAGGGCGTGGAGACAGAGAGAGACAGAATAATGTTCATTACAACTGTGAGGCTGGGGCGTGGTATTGGGATGGTAGGAGCCACACATAGCCCATAAGGCTGGGGGTGTACAGAACACCCGAGACAGGAGAACCACAGCCAAGAGGACAGAAAGCAGCCTCCGTATAAAAATATATAAAATTAAAGACATGGTGGGTGAGAATTGGAGGGTGCAACTTGTAAGCTTGGCACAGTAAAGGAGGCAACAAGGGGGAGCACGACAACCCTGACCGCCCTCCTGTTACAAAAGGAAAGAATTTCCCAATGGGGACATTACATCAGTGAATGATATAGAAGTAAAATAATTTATGTTTCTATATTTGCCCAATTTGGTGTCCAGCTTTCAAAATGGATAATAAAGTGAAGATAATTCAGAGAACCCTTTAGCCTGCTTCTGCTTTTTTTACAATGTTGTTATCTGATGCGTTATGGATTCTTGTAGCCTCTCCCTGATGTGGCCTGTCTTTTCTTCCCCTTTTTATTGATATTTTTTCCTCCATTCCTTTTCAAGTTAAAAATTTATTTTATTCTATTTGCTTACATGGTATCTTTACTCTCTCACAAGCTACCAATTGTGATTCTCAGCTTAATGCTTCATTCTTTGTCTATCTCTTGACCTTCTCCTCTCTTGCTATCAGCTAAAACTTAATATGGTTGAAAGTGATTGGCATCAAGGAATTTTATTTTTTTTTGAACTTATAAATACAACAGCTGCTCCTCCAAGTATGTCATTGCTCTTCTTTGCAGAAGATGCTTTTATGACATTACATTATACTATATAACTTAATCCTTCTACAAAGAATCCTCCTACAGTTTATTTATTTGAGCATCTAATGTGGTATTGTCCACAAAATTTGAAGATGATTTAATTCAGTATTCTCTTACCTGAAATCAGAAGTTGTCAATCTCTAACTAAGAGGGGGTTGGAAGTGGCATCTGAGTCCTGAGGTAGGTGGATTGTTGGATATTGCACCACTAAATGGTGCAATTTCACTTGACAATGCCTGCACTAAATCCCTGTCTTGTGCTCTACAGTAGTCCAGCAGGTTTTTAAAATGTAAAAGTCACATGAGTTTGCCTTCCTGACATAAAGTCTACTTGCCATGATCCGTAACCGATATACGCAAGCACACAGGCATGTTGGTGTTGTGAGTCACGGGAATGTTGGCATTCTGGAAACGGAGTTGGCAACCATAATGTGTGTGACTCAGCTAATCTTGGCTATGACTCAGTGTGACGCTGGTGGGTCGCGTTCACTGATACCTTCTCATGGGTCACCCCTCTCCCTCGTCTTTCTGCCACGACTTTGATGGAACTTGTTTATTTTAAAGGAGGGGTTCAGTGGAGATCTCAGTCACTAGAGGGGCATCCTGCCAAGGGGTACTCACGACCGCGAGGTCCAATGTTCCACGAGGCTCTGCCATCCCTACACCTCATCCACTCACGAACCGGTCACTTGTTGGTTCATTGCTGAAGACTCTTGGTCCGTTAGTCCATAGGCACTTGTTGATCCCTGATTGCAGGTTGGTGTTGGTGCCTTGTTCGTGCCCCCTTAGACCCAGCCATAAATTTTCTCTATCTTGGGACTCTCTCTCTCTTTTTGATCCCTTTAGAAGAAATATTATTCTGTCCCCAAGGGACTTCCTGGAGCTGAGCCTTGCTCCAGCTGACTCCTGGAAGCAAGCCCACCTAGAGCACCCTGTGCTATACTAGCCTCTCTCAGCCTCTGTACTGAGAGAGTACTGCCTATATGCGAAACAGTCTCCTGGTGTGCTGCAGCAATTCCTGTCTGCAGCCTCCCTGCCTGCCTGCTCCTTCTCACTCTCTCTCCCTCCTCTCCTTGGCCACAAGGCCTGCCCGGGTTTTTAAACTCTCCCATGGCAGCCAGCACAGCTGCTGTGATTGGCTCAGCTGTTCCCCTTGCCAGGAACAGCCATTTAAATGCGTGGCGCGGGAGCATCTCGCGCAGCTGTAATGGCGGCAGCTGTAGCTGCCGCCGCCGCATTTCTGCTTCCTGTCTCATCGTTTCTTCTGCTGGTGAGTGCTTTTTCCTTACTTCCTCCCTTGGGTCTGCCGGTCCCCTGGGACCTTCTTCTGATCTGTCCTGTGTCCCTAATGGCGGCACGCCGCTATCACACCCAGAAAGATACTGAGTTTGAATTGAGTTTGGGATGAAACCATATCGACAGCGAACCTCCGGGTACTTTGGTCCCACCTCTCCTTTCCCATTGGTTCTCAGTTCTCTTTACTTCTTTTATGTACTTTATATTGAAAGCAAATGTAACAGGAAGCCTAATACTTCTAAGCTAATGAAGTAGGACAGTGGTCAACAACCTGTTACCCAAGGGCTATAGACATGAAGCTTCAGTGGCAGTCACTTTCCCTGTGGCAAAATGGGAAAAAAAACCCCCAGAAATGGCACTAGATGCAGGAAAGTAATAGGAACTGCAGAAACTTAGTCTTAGTGCCCAGCCACCAGTCCACCTTTGAACTGACCAGGGTCAATCTGGCCTACAAATTCAAAAAGCATGAGCCTGAATTGATTCAATCTTTGTAGGTTAGTCTAACCTCAAAGCTTGAAGTGATTTGGCAGTGGGTATACATTCCCTTTTCATTCCAGTAATGCAGGCACATGTCTGCAGTGACTCAGGCTGGAAGCTGAGGGGCACTAAAGCAGCCCTTCTTTCCCTTCCACAGTGCTGAGCTGGGGGTGGGGGCATGGCCCTGGCAGGAGTCTCTGATTAGGGAGAGGTATAAACCCCCATTCTTGCCTGCACTGTCTCAGGCTGCTCAAGGGCCAGGATTATTGCCAGAACCCAGGCTACCACTGAGGCAGAGGGGGTATATGCAGTGTATCTGTTGGTGATATTGAGCTTGACAGGGATGCAAACCATCTAGGGAGCTGATAAAACCACAGTATTAGCCCATCAGCAAACCACTGTGCTATGAGCCCATCAGCAAAACAAAAGGCACTATCATTAGTTCAAGCTCACAAGGAAAAGTTGTAAGAACTGTTTCACAGGGAGGAGAAAACTGAGGAGGGATTTATTAATAGTCTTCAAATACCTGAAGCATGGGCAACTGGTGCCTCCCAAATCGGGGAGGAGGAGGTACCACATCACCAATAGGGGAAGGGGTCCCCCGGCAGCCAGTTGCCAAGCGTAGAACCACCAGCAGTGAAACCCAAAGTGCACTTCCACCAGCATTTCTGGTTTCACAGCTGGAGCTTCCAGGAAGTGCATAACCAATCTCAGGAGGTGCATGTGCACCCCCTACATGTGACCAATGACCTAAAGGATGATTAAAAGAGGATAGAAAGATTTTTTTCTCTGGGACATGACTAGGAGCACTGGCCTCAAATTTCAACAAAAGAAATTGAAGTGGGAAATTCTCTGAATAGCTTGAGTCACCCTTTTTGGCTATGAAGATGGTCAGACATTAGGACAGGCTGCTCAGAGAAATTATAGAATTTCCATTTTTGAAAATTTTAAAAGCAGGTTGGACAGACACTTGGCTGGGATAGTTTAGTCAGGGATGATCCAGATACAGCCCATATTTTGATTCACCAGGTCATTCTGCCAGGCCCACGGGGCCCATAGAAAATGTAGAAAAATTATTTATCTGCCCCTCTTTGCTTGTCAAAGATGACAGGATACAGGGGCAGTAGGACGCAGGGGGAGCTGGTGGAATGACCCAGCAGTTGCAGCTAGAAAGCCAAGTCAGCTCTGCCCCAACCTCACCCCTACCCCCAGCCTCTACAACCCCAGCTAGAAACCTGTTCCTAGCAGACACTTCTGGCCTGGGACCATAGGGCTGTTCCTGCCTCCCTGTATCAGAGGGAAACTCAGATAAGGAGGAAGGTGGGGAAGGGAGGTAGGTAAAGACTGCAGCTGATCACATCATTCTTCAGGGCCGGGCTTGGCCAGCTCCTGTGGTCCTGGCACTGCAGCCAGAAATCACGTGGGGCAGGAGCAGCCAGCAAGAGGAGGAAAAAGCATGGAAATGCCTGGAAAAGGCAGGAGAAAGGGGCAGTGACTGGGCACATGGAGTGCAGCAACAGCTGGATGGAAACATAGGGCCCATGCCATTGCCCTGGGGCCAGCACCAGCAGGATGGCAGGAGCATGGGGCATGGGCCAGCAGGAGCTCTATGGAGCCAGGTTACCCCCCTGATTCTATAGAACCCCCTCCCCCGCCATGGGTCCCTGCTGGTGCTGGACCAAGCGCACAAGCATGGGCCCCATGCTCCTGTTCAGCTGTTGCTACACTCCACACACCTGCTCACTGCCACTCTCCCACCACCTGCTACAGCCATTTCCCTGCTTTCCTGCCTACAGCTGTAACAGGTCCAACACCATGTGGTTCCCAGATGCAGCGCTGGGCAACAGGACTCAGCAGAAACCAGCCTAGCTCGGCCCCGACCCTGTAATTCTCAACTGATTCCATGCAGTGCCAGCTGGGTTGGTCTGGTTCCTGCTGTGTCCTGCAGTCCTGGCCATGCAGCTGGGATGTAGTGCCAGAGTGGCAAGTGGTGGGGAAGAGACAGAGAAGTGGCATGAGAAGGACGGCAGTGGCAGATGAGGGAGAAAGTGGTGGTGAGTGAGAGCACGGGACCCACAACAGTGCCCTAGGGTCAGAGTGGCAGAATTGTGGAGCCCAGGTTTGGAAGAGCACTTGTGGGGCTTTGCCTACCACATGTGGGGCAGACTGTGGGCAAACCCTCCCCCTCCATGCATTCCACAATCCTCCCCCAAGACAGTCACATCCCCTGACAAACCTCCTACCCACCCACACCTCACACACAGATGCACACACTCACGTGATCTCCCACCCCACATATGAACACACCTCCACACCTGTCCACACACCAACAAACCCCCACACACACCCATACCCTCCCACAATATACAAAAGTAAGACTTCATTTTAAGCTATCGTACTGTTGCTTCTATGTATGTTATACAAACACATGCAAATCAGGAGAAAAATGTTTTTTTGAAATGAAATTAATGTTGTAAAACATTTTTAATTTTTAGAATATAATTTGGTATTTTTCTGGTTCCGAGATGGCAAATCCCCTTATTGAGAGGAGTACTTCTGGGGATGAGAGGAGGGAGTTCTCACAGAGAAGGTCAGGGGTTAGGGCCTGCTCCCATGATGGCAACCAGGGGTGGGGTTCCTGTCAAGGGGTGGGGCTACCCTTGTGGCTCTTGATGGCTTGCCAAAACTTGGTAAGCAGCTCTCTGCCCAAAATAATTGCCTGCCTCTGTCCTACCCTGAGCAGGAGGCTGTAGTCAATGACCTCATAAGGTTCCATCCAGTTCTGTTTTCCTATGGTCCTAAAACAACTTCTTTCATGGGTCAGCAAAATCATAAGGTACTGAAAACCTCTTGCTTTTTACATTGAAATAATTGATCTGCTTGGCTGCCTGCATATTAAGAAATTGTTTTACCAGATTATACCTTAAAATACTGTTTGTAGAGATGATTTTTCCATAACCCTTTGGCACTGCACATTTTTTATATGCTGAGGCATACTTTTTTCTTACAATTCTCCTTCATTTTCAGATACATTATTAATACCAAAATCTTATAGTCAACACTCTCCCTGTGGTATAAACAAAAAGATACTATAGCTCCATATTTGAAAAGTCCATAAACTCCCCTGAAAATAAAATGGAATTGCACTGAATATTTAATGAATTTTCAAACAAAATGATGTATTTTTATTTTTCTGATGCTTGCCCTGATGAATGAACCTTTTTGGTATGTTTATCAAACTAAAGAAAATTTTTTAGTGGAAAATAAGTGGCATAGAAGTTAACGACTGATGAGGTTAGCTATGTTCATTGCAAGAAAATACACTAATCTAAAGCAGCGCATTCACAAAGGGTTTGTTTATGTATGTATTTGCATTTCTTGATGCCTTATTAGTGACTTGAGTGGAAAGCTTCCAAAGGATTAATTGCTTGGTTTTGCACAAGTTCTTTATTTATCATCATTAACAGGCCTGTTTGAAAGATCTTTTTCATGGTATAATGTATCATTTACTGAAACTCTCTTTCTGGCAAGCTGACAGAAAGAGTATATTAGATGTTATGCTGTCTAATTACATGGCTTGATTCTAGCAATCATTTCCAATTTGTTGGTCTCAAGACACAGGAGGACAGAAAAGCAAAGTACTGTAGATCAAATCTTATAGTTTATCCCACCAAAGCTATACCAAGGTATGATAAAATGGCTGGAGGATCTTATCCTGCAGAACTCACTGAAGTAAGCAAGCCTTTGGAATGACTTGCTAGCTACCACAGAATGTTTATAATACTACAATGTCATGAATTCCAATAAAAACTTCCTGTGGGATCATGCATTTTAATTTATTGATCAAAAACATGATGTTTTGATTATTTTTATACAAGAAAATCATTTTGTTTCAATTGGTAACATTGAATCCTAATGTTATTGAATGCTATGTATGCAATAAAAACAATAACTTCCTTATAGATAACTTGTTCATGTAATTGCTAAAGTGAGTTCCTACAAATGATCTGATTATGTAACATATTAATGGATAGTCTTTTTTTGCCACAAACAATGTAATTCTGATGAACCAAACCAGCATATCATGGTCATTTGTTTATATTAACCCATTTGACATGAGAGAGACTCTTTACAATATAAATGCTGTTACACATTTGAAATACCAACATTAACAAACAGGTTTATACTTAAGATAGCAATTTTAAAAAAAATGACCAGTCTTCAGACTGAAGTTCTGTAGGTGAAATCAACTTGAATAATGTGAAGGTATTTACTGTTGTTATAGTATATAACAAATTGAGCCTATAAATCTATAATGTTTGAAAAGGCATCAATGGAATAGAGTATAAATCAATAGAATTACAAGTTAGTAGAATATCACACTACTTTTGCTTTGTGTAAAAGTGTACTTTTAACCAAGAGATTAGTATTTCTACCTAGTGTTACATTTCAATACATTTGAATAATATTCTTCAAGTTTTCATTTTTGTTTAAACTATTCTGTAATTATCAAGATTCATGTAGATGGCCATTCAATGAGCCCTCTTGTTAAATGTTGCTTTTGAAATCAACATTCATTGTTAGGTACAATAACACAGTGTTCTTCCCTTCCTTTTGAATTCCTTAAGTCCTGGTCTTATATCTTTCTGTCTCATGTGGCCTGGAATTTTTGTCCAAATGAGCAACTACTAAAACCAGTTTCTGATCAGTCTATTTCTAGTTCCACAGAAGTGAGTTCATCATGTTTCAGATTCTTTTCCTCCTCTGGATCTTTCTCCTTCCCTATAATTTGCCATGTGTAAACAGAATAGAAATTATTGGAAAAGTGTGCTTGAAACTGAGGGATTTGCCAGGCATATTTCTGAAGTGTACTCTTAGATTCAGAAATTAAACCTATTGTCTTACATTGCTGCTAATAACAAACATTATCAATACTACAATGAATATTGGTCAACAAACTACTTCAAACAAATACAAATGGAACTTTCCTTACACAAAGAACTTGTATCAAAGACTGTATGTATAAGGGACCTATTTCTGTTCCACCTATGAAGTGCATAAATGGACTTTGGTATCTAAGGCTCCCAGTAAAAATTACAGGGACTGTGCAATTAACTGATTAATTGCACTATTACTTTAAGACCAGCTACACGTGAAAGTACTTATTAAATGATAAAAAGCTCCAAACAGCTATGAAGTTATACCTTGAAAATGTGTACTAACTTTATAGCTGGTTGCTATCCAGCTTTAATTTGCACTTATAGCAGATTCTCTCCTGTGGCTGGGAGCCCTGTCAGCTTGAAAGGTGGACACTGCCAGGTGTTCTGGACACTGACCACCTATGAGAAATCTAAGTTGTTAGGCCTCCTGGGACAGCCAGGGCCTTTCATGTGTTGTCTCTGTTAGGGGTGGATCTGGGGGTTAGAGATATGCATAGAGCTGCAGCCCACCCTCATATACCCTATAAATACACTGAGGCTCCAGTAACGTTCAAATGTATTTTATAAATTTGTGATCACAACAGAAACAAGATTAACAGTAAGAAATGTATATAACATCAAGCATTAACCATATACACTGGTTAACTGCAGTGCACCATAACCAGATCTTCCAGGGGGCAGCAAAGGCAGTGTCAGGGCCTTCACAGGCTCCCTGAGCTGGAGTGTCAGTCAGGCCCTCAGTTTTTTTTCCCTCAGAGGGTCTCAGACCGAGAGTGAGGGAAGGGTGATACTTACCAATCCAATGAATGATCAAGGTCTCAATCCAATAACTCTTTTACAGGCAAGTATCCCATTATAATCCAATCTGATAGGTCCCCCCTCTCTTTCTCACTGCTACAGTCATTGCTTATAAACCTAAGGCACACAGGTATGATCACCAGCCAAGTAACCTCACACACCATTCAAATCTCAAGTATCCTCAAGCTTCCATATTCCATTCACATGCCACATCATGCCTCAGGATTCCTTAAATACTCACCAGACTCACACCATTCATTAAACATTCTTCTCACCAATTATACTCACCCTACTATTGTGCTCTCAGCACTCAGTTGCAGCACACAGCACTGTACTGGACTATACAACCTACTGCACAGGCTCCCCACATGTAAGTGGGTCACTGACATCATCATGGTGGAAGGTTGAGCTATTTGAGAACCTTACCACCTCTAGACAGTGTGCGCGTGCTCAGGAGGGATCTCATGTTATGGACCACATCCAACAAGCTAACAGGGCTTCAGTTGCAGGAGTGCACCGTGACTAGTATGAAATCCCTGAGCCTAGGGAATCACAGTTTTCACAATCCCCAAGGCTTGGGGATACTTGAAATCTCCAGGCCAGGGACACTGTCAGGGCCCACATGTGTAGCCAGGACTGACGAGTCCTACACTTGCTGGGGCTCTCTGTCCTGGCTACCCATGTGTTACAGTTTGGACCAAGTGCCCAATCCAGTATGGGACTCTTGGTCCCAGCTACATGTGGCCCCCATGGCAGGGTGCCTGCTTCTTGTTGATGAAGGGGGAGTTCAAAATCGTGCCTTCTGCCATGCATGTGATTCAATTGTACCTTTACCTGTATGTGTATCGTGGGGCTTAAATGTACTTTTATTCCAATCTGTACTAGTCCCTAGAAAAACTGTAAAGGCAACAGTTGTATGGGCCCTCCTCCTTCTCCAGGGACTTGACAGGGTAGATTAGAATCATACTTAAATGACTAATAACGTCCTATGTGAATGAATTATGGTGTCTTCATTAATTACATGATAATATCTTAATACTTGCATCTTTTTATTTCCCTGTACCATTCAGTCTTCAGGATAAACACACAAAGGGGAAGAATTAAAAATCTTGAATTTTCACCATTTGAGAACTTCATTTTAAAATTTAAATAATGTCCATACTGTTACTAATTTACTCTGGAAGTCATCCATAAAAGCATGCAACTTTCTGGGCTTAGTTTAGATAAGACTAAAATATAGTCTTTTCAAGTTTTCTCTTGACTTCAACCAAAACTGATCATTTATTTAACTTGTGTTAACACAGCAACAATTCTACTGATACTTCTTTAGAGGAATGGGGAAAAAGAGAAAATGCTTTTGAAAATGTTTCTAAAATGTCTTGTACTTTTTTACAATTGAACTACACACAATCCTGAGAGATGCAAAATTTTGGGATTGGGAACTTATTAAGAAAATGTGGCTTTTTATGAAAGACGTGGAAATACATAGAAAATGTACAGGTTGCAAAGAATGAGTTTCTAAATCAATGCATATTTTAGAATATTGACCCCCAAAAGGCTGAGAGCAGAGGTATTCTTTACATATGTAGGTAGAAACAAGGAAAATAAAAATATAAATATAAACATAATTTAATACTCATAATCTGATATACATTTGCATTTATTTCATGTGATCCAGAAGCCTCTATTTATATGTGATTTTATGGAATTATAGATACAGCTGCAGAACTTAGTAATTATAGTGCATAAAATTAAATTTATTGATATACTCTAGATGGCTGTGGAACTAAAATAAAACAAAAACATTTAGGTAATTCCAGCAGTTGTGCTTCAAAAGCTATATTGGGACAATTAAACTTTTAAAATCCATTAGTTTCTTCTGAATTTAATGAAAGGGTGTCTAAATATGGTCTCAACCTGGATTTTTGCATTAGTTTTATGCATATATACATATTTTAAGCATTTTCATTCGTAGTCGTTATGCATTCATTTTCTTTTAGTTTAATTTTGTCATTAAAAGGAAAAGTGCACCGTTTTTTCTTACGTCAGCACGCTAAGATGACAAATGAGAATAGTTACCTTATTACTGGAATTCTAGATATAATTTTGGTAGTACATTTGAAAACTCATTTGGTTCTCATTCATTTTCTAGGATGAAAATGAGTGAAGGTTCTATTTTAAATTGTTCTACAGTGCCAGGTATTAAGCAAAATACAATGGATCTTACTTGTCTAACATGTGGAACGGGTGCTTGCAAACTTTGGTGCAATGTATCATATGTAACCATTAAATGAAAGGTAATGCTTTTAAAGTGTCATCCAGATTATGATATGCTGGGCATATCTGAGCACACCAATAGGAAAATCTATCACAGCCCAAATCATGTTGATGATACTTGCCCCTTAAAATGCTATTGCCCTTACTGCATAATATTGCAGTTCATTGTGATTAGGTATAATGTTGTAACAGACACTTTTCCCATGTTTGTTAACATGCTATTTTATTCTAAACATATGGAAAATGTGGTGAGTTAATCTCTTACAAACCTGCAATTGTGCACTTTCTCACCTAATACACTAATTCTCTGTGGATAGCCTTCCATTTGTGTACTTTTGTCCTGTTAGTTATCTCTGACACTTCTGGTAAGAGTTGTCTGGAATAATCACAGGGTACCATTTCAGTGGTGTTCAAGTAATTCTTAACATTATTCATCAGGACTCTTGACTTTCAGCACAAACTTGAATAAATTAAAGAGATTAATGTAATATTTCAGTAGGTGATCTTTGTTCTTTCAGTTAAGAGAACAACAACATCAAAAGGTCTTATCTACTTTGAAACCAGACATACACATCTTTTCTGGAAAAAGTATGTTTAGTGTAAATATGGATTAAAATACAATTATTTTTTTCTGAAGTGCATCTCTGAACACCTTCCCACAAACGTAGGTGTGAAAGTAGTTTTCTGATGAGTACAGGTACCATCTTCTTTAAATAATTTGATGACATCTTTTAGCAGGCCAGTTTAGTTTTTTAACAGTCTGTAGGAAAATCAGTCAACTGCAAGATCCAAAGCCATGTCTATCTTGATGGTTTGGATTAATTTAGTCACTTTCAAATTTATACACATTGTCCATCTATATGGTAAACCCCTTACAATGATACCTAGCAGCAGTTCATCTTCACCCTGGAAGCTCTGTTAAATTGCTGCAAATGAGTCTGACCCTGCTGTCCTTTGCATCTGCCTTCCTGCAGTGTGTTTGGAATTGATCTGTCTTGTGCAGGCCTATAAAGTCAGCCAGAAGTAGTCCTACAGTTCTGTGGTCCTGTGTTGTCCTTTTGCACAGCACTTCCTCTCTCTGCTGCCCATAAGTAGACATAAACCAGGCAGAAGAGGCAAGGCTATTTCTGGAAATACCCTTTTTCACATATAAGCAGCCCAAGGTTGATAACTGTGGAATAATGCTACAAAGCGTGGCCTAGAATTGATAGGGCAGCTCATATGGTTCAGCCTGGTTAAGGGTAACCCACAATATGGAGTCTAAAAATTAGCATAGCTATATCTTGTATATGTTGTTTTTTTTTTTCCTTAGAAGCTTTTTTCATTTGTTCTGTCCAAACAGAAGCCAGTTGCTGTTGATCATCAATAACAGGGTCTATTTGTAACCAATTCCCCAGAAGTGGAACACTGACAGCAGCTCAAACACCATGCAAGCTGGCAAGGGAGGGAACTGGCAAACACTATGCCCAATCTAGAAAGTCAAGTAAAAGGTTGAATGAGATCTTCCTAATGGAAGGAATGGTGGAATGTTAATCTTAGTAAAATATTTGTTTTAATACTTTAGGCAGATTAGTCTGCTTGAACATTTTTAGTGATCACTTTACTAAAGAAAAGGTCTGCACTGTTCTCTTTAAAATGTGCCAAGAACCAAGGCAGGAAGGGTGCTGAGAAGTGTTTTGTGAGCAGGAATTTTATGATAAACAAGGTGAAGATTTAAGGCTAATATGTTTACTTTAACATATTCTCTTTAATCTCCTTATTTAGTGTTAGAAGAGACCAAATGCTTTTGTGATTCATTGTCATCTTCACCTGCCCACTGGGATATTTGTCATGGTAAAGTTTTTTACTGAGAAGATAAGTAGTCAGAATGCCACATTTCTATTTTCTGCCTCCTTTCAAATGAATACATCCTGACTAGCAAAAGAACAGGTTAAAGGTTACTTGAGCAAGCTGGAAGCTTTCATATCAGCAGAATGGGTGACATTCATCCTATAATTCTCCAGGACTTGAGCGAAGCAGTTGCAGACCCATTGACTGTTATCTTTGAGAACTCATGGAGGTCAGGTGAGATTCCAGAAGACTGAGAAAGGATAAATGATATGCCCATCTTTAAAAAGGGTGAATAAGCAGGCCCTAGGGTATTACCAATCAGTCAGCCTAACTTCAGTATCTGGAGAGATACAGGAAAATATAATCATTTATATTTATATTTTATAGGAATCTGTTTCTGAACACTTAGAGAAGTAATTCTTAGAGTGCTGTAAGATCATTTTAAGGGTACTGCAGAGTATCATTCAATATTATCAAACACCTGCACATGCTACATATGATAAATCCAGTTATTTCAAATAGGAATCCTTATTGTCAAAAACATTCTGGCCTGTTGTGGTCTTTCTGATTTCTTCTCAAAGAAAGATGGCTCACTTTTTTCTTTAGTTAAAAAAAAAAAGAGCTGGCATTTTCTGTGAAAAGCTTTGACTCTAATGAGGGCTACTTTGAGTCTAAAAAGGAGTAGAACAACAGACTTTAGAAGATGGTAAGGAGATTAGGAGGTAATTTGGATTTACTAAAAGTAAATTATGCTTAGCCAGCTTTATTTCCATCTATTATTACAAACTTTGTAGAAGGGGAAGAGCAGTATAAGTGATATTCTTTTACTTTAGCAAGGATTTTTGGATTTTGGATTGTTCTTTTACTTTAGCAAGGATTTTTGGCAGTGTGTCCCATTACATTCTCAAGTTTAGGAAATAGTCTAGATGACATTTTACCATATTTACTCAAATATAAGATGGCCGTGATTATAAGACTACCCCCCAATAATTAGATTCTATATATGGAAAATGTATACATTTGATATAATTGTACAGATATATAATCTAATTATTGGGGGTTTGTCTTGAATTTGTGTGTTGTCACGGTCACCCGCCAACCTCCCCCCCCCACACACACACTGCTACAGCAGGGAAAATTTAAATCTAGGGGGTCAGGTATGACCTTTGACCTTTGCCCTTTATCCCCTACCTTCAGCCCTTGCAGCCCTTTCCCCCTCACTCACTGTCAAACTCAGCTCTCTCTGAGAACATGGAAATGAGCAAATTTGGAAAAAAAATTGACCTTGAAATAAACATAGCTGTAGTTATTTGCATATAGTACCCATAGACTTAGTTAATCCAAAATTGATGCATTTTCCACTTTTCTGCATCATATGTATCTGTGCAGGTCTCAACACAGTTACTCCATAGACACACTTTTAAGTAGCACTTAGTGTGTACTTATATACAGTACAAACTGGATGCATCCACATGTGCAATTAATGCAAAATGATAAACTCCAGAGCACTTTGAGCCAGATTTATCTGTTCCTAGATGTAGCATCTACATGTGCACCCAGGGCAACACCACTTTGAGCTGGGCAAACATGCCCTGGGCTGGTAGCAGGTTCAAGTGGGGTTTGTCTGGATGGCAGTGGAGGGCAGCAGAGGGACTGGCTGGGGCATAAGGGTGCCAAACCTATGGAATCATATGACTAGGCAACATTCAGGGTCTGGCCCTCTCCTAGTCACTGGCATGTGTGTTTCAGTTACCCAGTTAATTATTCTGCTGTAAAATAGTACTGTCCCAGACAGTACTATCCTACAGTGCAGTAAGTTACTGCACCGTAATACCGGCACATGTATATGTCATGGAAACACACGCAGAGTACTTTGGGGTCAGGTCAGCAGACGCTTTTATTCAAAAGAAACTACAGCTGTAGGGGGGGCTTCCAAAGTGACATGGATTTCCCAAGCACTTGGAAGGGGTCCCCCCACAAGAGCAAAAATCAGGAGGCTTATATACTTTTTAACAGTTGCTTACAACTCATGTGATCATATAGAGAAATTAGCATGAAAAGTGGTTATACCATTACTTCATCATTTCTTTGCTTTAATTAGGATGGGAACTTATGGGGGAGACAAGGTTAGTTCACAAACCTGCTTCTTGCACC
>JAGPOW010001296.1:65219696-65248226 GCA_030014935.1 Caiman crocodilus
TGCTTCTTCCCCATACTTCTCGCATTCGTGTAGAGGCAATTGAGACCTCCAACGGTTGTGCCCACTGACCCCCTAGCCTCTACAATGCCCCGGCCCCCAGCCTCTCTCTGGGTCTTCTACGGACCATGGGTCCCTCCACGCATCTGCAGCTCGCTCCCCGCTTTTCCCCGGCTCACCCGTTCTGGTCGCACCGCTCTCCGGCCCCCGGCCCTCTCGGGTATCTTCATGACCTCTGGGTGGCATGTCTGCCACTGCTCCTGATGCTCCGTGTCTTCTGGGCTCTCTTCCCTGGCTGGCATACATGCCAGCAGCTGGCTCCAGTGTCCTGCGCCTTCTGGGCTTGTTCTCTGGCCCGGGGCATGCATCAGCAGCTGGCTCCGGCAAGCCATGCCTCCCAGACTTGATCTCCTGCCCGGAGCACATGCCAGCAGCCGGCTCTGGTGCTCCGCGCCTCCAGCTGTGGCCCACTCCCGGCAGCCATGTGCCTCCCTCGCTCCCTGCTGCAGCCTCTTCTTTTATCCTGGCTGGCTGGTGCCCCGTGCTGATGTCACCCGCTGTTCGGAGGTGTTTAACACCACCATCCCGGCTGTGTGCGGGTTTCTCCAGTGATCCTGCGGCTCCTGTGGTGAGTAACTGACATTTTTCATTTCCTTTCTTTTGCCCTCTGTCACTCGCTTCTGCCTCTGCATCTCCTTCGGGGAGCTTCGGAGTGCCCTTGTGACTTCTCCCCCTGTGACAAGAGGTGCTGGTGAAGAGAGTCAAGGAGGCAGAACAGCGGAGGCAAAGGGATGTGGAAGATGGGGATCCACCGTCCCATTCTGGTATGCCATCACCAGCTAGTCTCATCCTTCACTATAGGCACTGCCAATGTGGGCCAAGGACATGGCTTCCATGGTGGGGTCCAGAGGCACCAGATCCCACCATCAGGCAGTAGTGTTCTGGCCTTGGTGGTTGCCTATCTTGCCAAGGATGTGGAGCTCCAGCTGTGCGACCCCTTGGCCTACTGGGCAAGCTGCAGCCAGATCTGGTCACAGTTGCCCAGGAATACCTGTCTTGTCCACCGATCAGTATTCCAAGTGAAAGGGTGTTCAGCTTTGCTAGAGATGTAGTGACACCCCACTGCACCTGCTTGGATCCTGGTTTGGTGGAGCAGCTGGTGTTCCTCAAGGTGAACCTCCTGCTTCTGGGGTTTCCCCAAGCTCCAAGTGAAGATGGAATGAATGCCACCCTTCTCACTCAATCCACACCTATTTTCTTTTTTCATTTGTTTAAGACCATCTAATGCCCCGCTCTCAGAGCTGGAAGATGCACTCGCTGCATCACCAGCCAGCAAGGGAAGAACATGTCCCTGCTGAGCTTCTGTGCCAGGATGAACTTGGAAGCATGGGCTAGGGCTATGGATAAGGAGGAGGCATCAGGTCCTGGTCATGACCACTAAAACTGTACTCTGCCAAGGTCAGGAGGCCTGGTGGGACTGCTGGTGGTGCAGCAGCCCCAGGAAATGTCAGGATCAAGGACCCCTCTGGTGCAAGGTGGGTAGGAGTTGCCATAACCTCTAGCCACCATACACACACACGCAGTCCTGGCTGGGGAAAGCCCAGACCCGTCACATCTTTCACAGGCCTGAGACTTGCTGGTTTCACTGGAGTTGTGAGGCTACAGGTGAGCTCAGCTTAGCTGCCTGGGATGCCAGCTTTTGGGTTGAAAAAGCTTTTATTATGCTAAGGAAGCTCCTGCAGTTGGTGCGTGTGCTGTTCCTCGATGGAAGGAATAGTAAAGAAGTAAGAGGATGGCATGCAATGCAGGAATGAAAGACAGTCCATGAAAATGGAAATGGAGGCATCAGGGGTTCAGAGACAAGCTAGGATGACAGGGGAAGGGGGATTTAGAAGTGCAGGTAAAATTGGAGAGTCAAATGTCTGGCAGGTTGTAGTGTATCAGAATTCCAATGTCTATATTGAGCCCATGCGTTTCTGTACCTAGGAGGGTGATATGGTGCAGTTCACAGGTTTGTCTGTGAAAAGCAGTTTTTAAATTCCCTTTAAAGATCAGGCCTGAGAGATTGGAGACAGGTGGTATTCTGTTGCTGTCTTGAATAGATTTGTGGTGTGTGCAGTTGCTGATGGTGTATTCTCCATGTATTTTCCATCAGGGCCCTTGGTGCTCTGTTGGAGATACATGTTGTATTCTGAAGCTATTTCCATACTGCGGATATTGTTAGCAGATTTTGCATGTCTTGTCATGACATGGCCTGGATCCATTTGGTGTGAAATGTTGAAACAGAATAGAAGCAGTTTATGAAACCAAACAGGACAGTGGTTTTGAAATTAAATGAAATTCAAAACGAAACACTGTTCCATTGAAATGTCAAAACGCAATTTGGAGCATGTTCATATCACCCATGGACATGAGGACATTCAAAGGGCAGCCTCCCACCTTATGAATATCTGGAATGATTTACAATGATTTACAACAAGGCATGGCAGATGAATGAGGTGGGCGGTTTGGCCATAGACAGAAAGGGCCATCTAGTACTGAGACTCGGCCTTGGGAGTTCTCTCTTTTTTGTCACAGGATATTTTGTAGTTAAGTTGGATATATTTAGGAGGAACAATAATGTCATGAGCAAAGTACTAAATTTTATTCCACTCAATATCATAATGTCTTTAAAACTAAGTTAGATTTTGATTACTTATAACCAAAATTGATTTTCGTTTCCTTTCCCTTTTAATGGTTGTTTTAATTTGGCATCCAATGCCTCTATCAATTTTCATAGCCTGGCAACTGTTCACATTATAACAAGTTGTTCTGGGAAAAAAAATATTTTCAGATATGTAATGCTAGCCGACTGAAAGTGATTAGGTACTGATTATATAGAAATCAGCGACGATTTATGCTGCACAAAGAAAAAAATGACAAATGATTACACTGAAGTAATGTAACAGATTTTTGTTTCTGCATTGTCAATAATCAGTTGGTCTCAACATAAAAGGCTAGCATCAGACAAAATAACATTATTTTTTATCATAATACCTGTCTTTGGGGATTAAAGGACATATATATCATATTTTCTTGCATTTTATTTGGAAGTATATGGTATGCATGCTTTGTTTTTTGGCAGGCCAAATATAGCATGGAAAAAAATTTCCAGAATGTTTTTGAAGTGAGCTCTTGACAGAATCGAATGAGGTAGCAGAAGAGCGACAAGACTGGGTTCCAGACTCTTCCAAGGTAGTGAAAAGACTTACTTCTTTACTGTAAATAGTTCTCTAGAGTTCTTAACAGTTCTTCACTAGACTAAATATCTTCCTGTAAATAATCTAGTGTTGTTGTTCACACCACAAGCCTTAAAAAGATATTATGGAGTGCATGCAGAAGTTTACTTCCTTTGAGTGAGCTCAGTTGTTCCTTAAGACATAAACTATAGTGCTCAACTGAAAAGCTATCATTGTAAGGAGGTTAATGCAGGACCCTGCTACTTTTGCTAGCTCTGGTCAGGCTTTGAAAACGTACAAGAATGGAGCTTCCACCACCTCTTTAGGTTGCCTGTTTCAGAATTTTACTACCCTGCTAGTGAGAAAGTTCTTCCTAATATCCAACTTAAACCTCCCTTGCTGCAACGTAAGACCGTTTCTTTTTGTTCTGTCCTCTACCACCACTGAGAACAGTCTAGCTCCATTCTCCTTTGAACCCCACTTCAGGTAGTTGAATGCTGCTATTAAATCCCCTCGCAATCTCCTCTTCAGTAGACTAAATAAGCCCAATTATTTCAGTCTTTCCTCAAAAGTCATGTCCTGAAGCCCCTTCAGCATTTTTGTTGCTCTCTACCAGACTCTTTCTAAATTGTCTACATCCTTTCTATAGTGGGGGGCCAAAACCTGGACACAGTACTTCCAGGTGTGCCCTCTCCAGTACTGAATAGAGAGGAATAATCACTTCCCTTGACCTACTGGACATAATCCTACCAGTGCAGCCCAGTATATCATTATCCTTCTTGCCAATAAGGACTCGAGTTATTTAACCCTGTTATGCCTTCTGCTACCTGTCTGTGATACCAGGCTGAGATATGAAAAAAGAAGTGAAGTACTTCCAATTGGCAACCTTTTATGGTTAATTCCAGTGCGGTTGGGCAGTTATATTAGAGGAAAGAGAGAAAGGGACACTTATTTTATGGGATTTGGCATAAGTGAGGCTTTGAAGGAACAGAGGATAGTTGCTGCACAAATCTGTTCAGGGCAGGAATAGTATGATAAAAGCTAACATGGAAGAAAGTACTATGATGTTTATAGGAAAAAAAAGATGAGGTTGAGACCTGCTGCATTATCAAATCCCTGTATTTTTCCAATGTGATATGACATAAGTAGTCACAGTAATGTATGCTGCATGCTCTATATAGCGTGGACAAATTGCTAACTGCATTTATGGAACTATAGACAAATATCTCATAATGAATGCACTGTGATTACAGATCTCTTTTAAAAGTAAATGAGGAAGATAATGGGAAAAGGGACTATAAAAGAGTTTCCTATTTAGAGAGCCTTTATGGTAATCAGGGCAATTTTGATGTTTCTATTTGCCCTATATAAACAGCTCTTTCTGCTTTTGATTTTTATTATGCGTAGTTGCCTTTGCCTAGTGCGATGGTGCACAACCTCTAAAATGCAGAAGGCCACCCTGGCAACTTTTCAGGAGCCAGAAGGCTCCAGCTGATTTACATACACATTTACATAAATTACTTTAAATTTGTTAGTTGTGTTAGTTTGCCTTCTCCCCTACTTTGTGTTTAGAATAAAAAAGATGTGTTTAACTAAGGAGACTTTTTTTTACTTTTAAAGCTTTGTTCTGATTGGTTCTCTCTCTCTTGTTATTGTAGTCTGCTTTTTCTCTTTTTTTCCATTTTTTTTCTTTTTGCCCAAGATGAGTATGTTGGTTAGCTGGGGAAGCAGATATTTCATGGCAAGTTAGTGACACAAAACAAAAATGTAACAATTATGATATGTCAACATATTGCAGTATATCTCTCTGCTTTGTCAAAGTAGCATGGAGTGAAGAGTATTTCTTTTAAAATGTTTTTAATATCAAAACATTTGACAAAAATACTTGATAGGACTACTGACCTACATCCCTCCATATGTGGTGGCAAACAGAACATGAAGGGACAAATGTTCTTCCATTTCAGTAAAATGCAGCCCTTACTGAGTCAATCTATCTCTTCAGCTAGAAGGTCTGAGACTCATTGCATAGTTTAGCATCCTCTGTTCTTCTGCAAGACAGTCTTAAAACTCTGAAAAAGATTATTTTCAGAGTTGAGTTCAATTAGTTTGAAATTTAATTGACAATGTGCATGATATTTATCATCAGATGTGCAGATGAAAGACAAATATCTCAGCACTGTTACTAATGCTTTTGGAACATAGTATATATAGAAACAGCTTTTTTAATACAAAGTCAGTGCATAAGTCAGCAAGCTTAACACGCATTTTCTAAAGGAACTTGTCATTGTTATCTTAAAGCATGCTATCTACAATTCACTTTTAGTCAGGATGTCTGAAACCAGTGGCACATGCTGAGAGAATATTGAGAACATCAACACTTTTTGTTATAGGAAGCTTTTAATTTACAAATAGCTTTAGCTTAAAGTATAGAAGAATGTTTGTTCACCTGTGTCTTTCCACCTGTAAGATGACATTTAAAAAAATTCATACATGTTTAATGTGTGGACTATATTTCTTAATAAGAACTCTGTTTTTGATAAAACCACATAAATAATGTATCAAGTGAATTAGGTAATTTAAACACAATTATAAGGAGGCATGCATATGGAATCCTGAATAGTACTAATTAATTGGCTCTAGTCTTACAAGCCAGAATAGTTTTGGTTAGTGAAGTACCTTCCAGAATATATAACACATTGTAAATCTTTTCTTCATCTTCTTGTGGAATGTCTAAATTGACAATCTAATGGATTGATAACATTTAGACATAAATATAACTTAATACAAATACTTCAATTTTTTAAATGTCTAATTTTTTCCCCAGTAAAACAAGATAAAGGATCCATTTATTTTAAAATAAAAATCTTAATTTTTCTTCCACACAAATGCATGATCATTTCCAAGAAGAAACTATGTTCAACTGTGGGCTATTTATAATGCCTATATACTTTGCAGGTAAACTAATATCAGTTTTTCAGCACTGAAAACAGTCTTATAGATGGTTGAATGTTTATATATATTGTATAAAGTAGTGAGACAAAGGTGTTTTCCAGAATCAGGTGTAAATTAGAGCTTTGCTATCAATATTACCTTTGCTTTCAGAATTGTAAGTATCTAATTCAAGAATTTGACAGGGGTTGATAAGTACAGAATTTTGATAAATTTGACCAAAAATGTTATTTTGCTATTATTTTTTAATAACCTGTTCTGTTACAGTAAAAAAAAATCATATGAATTTCTGAATCTGTATTCAGAGATATATCTGAAACATTCCTAAACAGACTTTGTCTCAGGCAGAGGTTTGCCATTGTGTTTGGATACAAAACACTTGGGAGGAGGTGAGGGAGGGACGTTAGGTCATGTCTTAAATCTTGTGAAAATGCTCTCTCTTGCCATGCCCTATTCATTTTCTTGGTTACTTTTTGGAATGCTAAAATGAAAATGCAATAAGAAGAGGCTAGTTATGTTTAACGGGCATAAAGTAAAACAGGAGGGAACTAGGCTTAGTCCATAATTATGCTTGGCTCAAGATTTTTAAAATTGGACAGTAATTTTTGTTTTTACCACTAAAATAATCTAAAGGCAACCACAGTAGTTGCACTTTATAAACAAAACTGATGCTTTAATGGCCACTTCCCCATTTCAAAATGCATTCGGTATTGGAAGTTCTATATATGTACTAGGGGGTGTGAGAGACAGGCTGTATTTTATTTGTATTTGTCCTGAATCACTGACACTGATTCTATTAGTTGATTCACATCACTGTCTCAACTCCATTTGGCTGAATCCAGTCTGAAGATTCGATGCTGATTCTCCAAATCAGCACTTCAGCCATAAACATAGCTGTAAATGTTTTTTCTACATACCTTAAGGTACCAGGTATGGGTCATGAATACTGCAATGCTGGGGCAGATGGCATGTCCCATAGAAGCATGGGGGGGAGGGGAGCCCACATGCTAGGCAACAAACCCAGAAGTGGACTAAATGTACTTCCAGTCCACTTCCAGTTCTGCTGGGAAGCATGCTGGAAGCCCCCCCATACACACCCCTCAGCTTGGTAATCATCTGTGGGAGGACCCCAGGTGCCTCCCCCAGACCCAGGAAGTATCAGTTGCTGAGCCGGAGGTGCAGGGGAGGGGGGGAAGGCGGAGAACCTGGCGGACCCAGAAGTGGACCGGAAGTGTTTCTGGTCCACTTCTGGGTCTGTTGCCAAATGTGCTGGGGAACCCCCCACGCTCGTGTAGGATGCTCCATCTGCCTCAGCATTGGAGTGTTCACAAGCCACCTGATACCTCAAGGTATGTAGAAAAAACATTTAAAGCTGTGTCTACATCTGAATCTCTGAATCTTTCCAAATCTCTCTGAATCAATTTGGAAGATTCTAATTTTATTTGGAGAGATTGAAAGGTCTCCTGTTTGGATTTGGAGTCAGAGATTCAGCCACTGAATCTCCGCCAAATCAAATCAGGGACCAAAGCTTTGCACAGCCCTAATATGTACACATATAAACAAATACATTTTCTGTCTACTGACAGAATGACTAATCTACTGATCAAAGTATGACTGATGCAATCAAAGGAAACTGAAAAAGTCAAAAGGCAGTTTAAAACAAACAAAAGCCCATTAATTTCTTCTTAATCAATTTAAAACTTAAACTTTAACCAATGGAACACTTAAACATTGAGAAGATTTCTATTTTCCAATCTTGAATTTGTTATAGGTAATAAAATCCCATGTCATTATTGGCTAGAGTAAGTTGAATTTTATTTTATTTATTAAATTGACACATGACAACCTTCCCAAAAGAGGCTGAAGGTGGCTTACAATAAAAGTGAGATAAGTGGTACAAGCAGATAAAAGTATTGAAATAATAAGTAAAAGAACAAATTACTAAAAAAATGCCTCAAAATTTAACTTTGCTTGGTTTAAGAATACTTCTGGAAAGTGACCATGCTTAGTTTCTGACAGGCCACAATGGGAGGAGAGTTCCGGAACTAAGGATTGACTACCCTGAGCATCCTTCCATGTATTTTTGCTGAACGAAGTTGATGCAATGGTGGTATGATGGACTAAGGATTCCAGTGTGATGTTTTTATGGTAGCTTTATTCATATTGTTATGATCTTGTGTGACTCAGTTCACCTTTATTAGGCTGTGCACAGAAAATAAAGGGTTTAGTGCCAGGACTGGCTACATGCAAAACAAGACCAGATGTACCTTCAGCATCAGCAGAGCTTTGAGTGGCTTTGTTGACATATCAACGAAGGTGAGATGCCCAACATCCAGGATGTGTCCACAGTTGATAACCATGACAACAGGAGAACACATTGGAAAACAGGAGTTTGACAGTTCTGGGCCAGAAGAGTATGGAAACTGAAAGAAGGAAGGGAGCTGGAAAGGCAGAAGCTGAGTATTGTGGGTGCTCAATACTCAATGGGTGCTCAACTGTATAGACAGGACTGGGGTCAGAAGGATTGCTCACCCCTTTGGAAGGGGAAAGAGAATTTCTGTCTGGGTGGCCTTTGCCCCAGTATATGCCTTTACAGAAGAGACTGTCTACTATACCATTTAGAACTCTGGGTTTTGCTGGGTCATCCCAAAAAGAAGTAAAGTCCTTTTCTTAAGAGTGGAACTGCATACCAGCTGCTTGACTTGAGAGCACAGAGAATGAGGGAAGATGAGAGACCAAAAGCCTGTGCTCTCAGTGTTGAAAGGAGCACTCCTCACCCTGCACCCAACCTCCCACACACTTACTCCAAAAGTGAAGCCTGGGCTGGTCCCAGGGCTACTTTCAGAGACCAGCCAATGCTGTAGTGATCTTGTGAAAACACCCCTTAGAGAGCACTTCACGATGAATTGTGTTTCTAGGCTCTCAGGTTTGCAGTGGAACACCAGGAAGAAAGCAGGCCCTTAAATATATATGACCCAGACTGCTTAGGTCTTTATAGGTCAAAATCATAACCTTGAATTGCATCCAGAAAACTACTGGAAGCCAGTTCAAACTCCAGAGCACTGAAATAATGTGCTTCTGGCAACCCATCCCCATCAGGTGGCTTGCTGTGTTCTGCACCAGCTGCTGCTTCTAGATAGTGTTCAAGGGCACCCCCATGTGAAATTCATTGCAGCAGTCTAGACCTGAGATAATGAAAGCATGAATGATAATAACCGGATCAGAATATGACATAGTTGGTGAAAGGTGCCTAGATGCTGCTGCAACCTGAATACCTAGGTGCAGCAAAAGATCCAGGAGCAGACCATGACTGTGAACCTGAGTGACAGTGGGAGATTGAAATCTATTAGTGATAGGGGTTTCTATGCCCTGCAAATCATTAGGTCTGCTTGCTAATCCCTACCACCAAGTATAGTATTATGTAAGGAGTAAGACTACAGGGTCTGGGATGGATGAAAAAGAACAAACATACTGATAATATCTCATTCCACATCTCAACACAGTCTTATGCAGTAGCCTCAGATACACATTGAACAGGAGGGACAAGAAGATGGAATCCTTGGGAACCCCACAGGAAATGACCCGTAGTGGCGGGGGGGGGGGAAGGGAGAACAAGCACTACTCTGCGACCTTGTGCTAGAAAAGAGCAGAAGCCAATTTAGAACAGTCCCATGAATACCTGCTATGTTGTATAAACATGTTGTCAACACCTCTTTGCCAACTGTATCAAAGGCCATTAAAAAAATTACTCAGGTCAAGAGGAAAAATTTCCCTTTTCAATTTCCAGGCCAGGATCACCAGCCAAGGCCACAACCACCATCTCCATACTACACTCATATTAACAGGGGTCAGGAATCCAATTGCATTCAAAGACACCTGGACATGTTGGGTGATGACCCATTCAGTGTTCTTCCCTAGAAAGAGGAGATTTGATACCATCAATGGATTTTCTAGGTATTCTGCTGGCTGATACTAGAGACTGCTTTTGAAGCATGGAAGAAAGAAAGAAAATTCAGACTGTCGGGTTCTCCACCAATTGATTTTAGTTGGAAGAAAATCAAAACACTTGCTACATAGGATCAGAGCTGGAAAAGTACAATGCAGTGACATTGGGAGAATTTATATCTTTAAAGTGGTGAAAAGAAATAACAGGGGTTTTTTTTTAGTAGGATTGAAGGGATGCAGTTGCCATGACGGTCCAGAAAATATGCAATAATTCTTGTAGGTGTTATCTTTTATTGGACCAACTGCATGGGATAGACATGTATAAGCTTTCAAGTATCACAGAACCTTTCCTGATGTCTCTGGGAAAGATTGACACAGCATAGCCAAGTAACAGATGGAACAAAAGCTTGTGGAAAGCCCCATGTTTAAATACGAATGGGATGCAAGCGAAATTATCAGGTACCCAAGACACAAAAAAGATGCACTGATAATGAAAAAGCAGAATTTTTCAGGGTGGTCATGATCTCCTGTGAAGTGCAGAGATTAGTGAATATCAGGTAGATTATAATGGGCCATGAAGTCATTTTTTATGGGTGCAGACAGAAGTTGTTTGTTGCTTGATCAGCCCCTTGAAAGTGCTCTACAGGTGTGCCTTTGCAGAAGTACATGGCTGCAGATCACTTTAGAAGAGGTGAATCCTGCAACCATCTGAACTCATTACTTGAGGGTTCAGACAAAAGTGCTGCAAAGTGGAGTACTTTTGTAAACTTGTGTCAGCACACACCAGGAGCATGATTGGACTGATGCAGCCTAGCCCTGCCCCCAGGGCTGTCTTCATAATGGGAGGGGGAGAAAGGAGTGGAGAGAGCTCAGTTTGGTTTTTTTTCAGCTGGCGCTAGAGGGCAGGGCAGGTGGATAGGAACACACTCACCTTGTGGGGAGGGGGGAAGGAGAGCTGAAAAAAACCTAACAGATTGAGCTTCCTCTGCTACCTTCCCCCACTCCCATTCTGAAGACAGCATCAGGGCTGGGAGTACGGAGGGGTAGGACTAGGGGAGATCAGCTTCAGACTCTCACCTGATCCAAATTGCAACTGGATCCCCCAACCCCCAGGACCCAACAGCAACTTTCTGTTGGATCTGGGGGATCACTGTAACCTGACAAGTGCCACCATGAGTTATAGAAGTAGCTGTACATCTGTCTGCCCCTGTATTAAGTTCAGCATCTGAGGCAAAGTGGAAGTGGCAACTTCTGGTTTGTGACCGTGAGCTACCAGCAGCTGTGCCTGTTTTTTGCCCCCCTCCCACAGATGCAAGCCAGGACCTAAGCAGATAGAATCATAGAAAATTAGAGTAGAAAGGAGCTCAGGAGATCATCTAGTCCAACCCCTTGCTCAAAGCAGGACCATCACCAAATCGAACATGCCAGCCAGAGTTTTGTCAAGCCAGGCCTTAAAAACCATGAAGGATGGAGATTCCACCACCTCTCTAGATAACTTGTTGCAGTATTTCACAACCCTCCTAGTGAAATAGTTTTTCCTAATATCCAAATTAAACCCCCCTTGCTGAAACTTGAGATTGCTCCTTGTTCTGTCATATGCTACCACTGAGAACAGTCTAGCTCCATCCTCTTTGAAACCATCCTTCAGGTATTTGAAGGTGCTATCAAGTCCCCCCTCAGTCTTCTCTCCTTCAGACTATATACATCCAGTTCCCTCAGCCTCTCCACAGAAGTCATGTGTCCCAGCCCCCTCACCACTTTCGTTGCTCTCCACTGGACTCTTTCCCACTTGTTCACATCCTTTATATAGTGGGGGGCCCAAAACTGGGAACACTATTCCAGAAGTGTGGCCTCACAAGTGCAGAATAGAGCAGAGTAAGTACTTGCGTCAATTTGCTGGCAATGCTCTTACTAATGCAGTCCAATATACTGCTAGCTTTCTTGGCAACAAGGGCACACTGCTGACTTGTATGCAGCTTACTGTCCACTGTAACCCCTAGATCCTTTTTTGCAGAGCTGCTCCTCAGCCATTCAGCCTCAGACTGTACTGGTGCGATGTTCCATCCTAAGTACAGGACTTTGCACTTGTCTTTGTTGAACCTCATGAGATTTCTTTTGGCCCAATCCTTCAATTTTTTTAGGTCACTCTGAATCCTCGCCCTACCCTCCTGCATATCTACTACTTCCCCCAGCTTGGTGTCATTCACATACGTGCTGAGGGTGCAATCCATCCCATCTTCCAGATTGTTAATGAAGATATGGAACAAAACCAGCCCCAAGATTGACCCCTGGAGCATTCCACTTGATACTGGATGCCAACTAGACAGTAATCCATTGACTATTACCCCTTGAGCCAGCACTGTATCTACTTTACAGTCCATTCATCCAACTCATACTTCCTCAGCGTGCTTGAAAAAATGCTGTGAGAGTTATCAAAAGCCTCACTAAAGTCAAGGTATATTATATCTGCTGCTTTCCCCATAGCCACAGAGCCTGTCATCTCCTGACAGAAGGCAATCAGGTTGGTCAGGCATGATTTGCTCTTGGTGAATCCATGCTGACTCTTCCTAATCACCTTCTCCTCCAAGTGCTTAGAAATGGATTATTTCAGGATCTGCTTCATGATTTTTCTGAGGACTGAGATGAGGTTGACTTGTCTATAGTTCCTCGGATCCTCCTTCTTCCCTTTGTTAAAGATGAGCACTATATTTCCCTTTTCCAATTGTCCTTGATCACCACAAGTTTTCAAAGATAATAGCCAACAGCTCTGCAGTCGCATCATCCACCTCCCTCAGCACTCTCGGATGCATTGCATCTGGCCCCATGGACTTTTACACATCCAGCTTTTCTAAATAGTCCCTAACCCGTTCTTTCACCACTGAGGGCTGCTAACTTCCTCCCCAAACTGTGCAGCCTGGTGCAGTAGTTGTCCCTACCACTCCCCTGCATCCCCTCAGTTACACCGCTGGTTAAATCCCTGGTTCTTAGTGTCCAATAGGATGATGATGTTTTACTCCCAAGCTCATCTTTCAAAGGTTTTTGGTAGATGCATCTATCTATCCCTCATACAGCTATATGGGCTGTACAGTATTAACTTGCACTCTACTATATTGCAATAAAGCTTGGTTTCTCTCAGCTTGGATCTACTGTATTATGTAAAAATAATGTGAACAACTTAAATGTATTATGATTATGGGTAGTTTAAAACTGTTATCCCATAAGGGTGAATTCCTTTTTTCCTTTAGTCTGTTCTTTTTTTAGAGAGATTCTTATCCCCATGATGTGACAATAATTAGCTCACTACCTGTGAGTTTTCTTTTCTGAAACCTAACTTTTTTAATGAGTGATTAATCATGCATCTAAATGCTAAAAGTATGCAAATAAAGACATGTTGTAACTTTAAGTTGCAACATAATAGAAAACCTAATTAAAAGATAGGGCACAATTACATTTTTTTTCTCTAGAAAAGGAAAAATGACAGTGCAATTTATTGATTTATAGTTTGACTTTAAACATGTCCTTTACTTTTACAATAGAAATGAAAAGATCATTTTTTTTTTATTTGAAAATTCTCACAAACTTCTAGAGGAGCTTGAGTCTACATGTTCAGAGTAGAACTGAATAGAGTAGATAGTTCATGAACACTTTTAGTTTAAGTAGGATATGAGTAACTTCAGAATTAGACATTGCTTGTGAGCAGTTCACATGCATGACAGAGTAAAGGTATTATCACTGGGAATGACTGTAAAAGTTTAATAAATACGGGGTTTGGAGGAGGGCATTCTGTTTTTGTGTACTGTCTGTTTCTTTGAAAAATCCCTCCAACAGTCCAGCATGCAGAAAAACTCTTATGAAGTAGGTGCCTTGCACACACCCCTCCACACAGAACAACTTGGAATGATGATGAATTCTTCCAGATCTTTCCAGGACACTACCCCTCCACATAAACACCATAGTTAAACAAATAAGAGGATCCTATAGGTATCTGTTTCCATTACAAATAGGAATAGATGTCTGTGCAAACAGTTAATTTCTGTGAATGTTCTGAGACCATTAAAAACATCTGCTAAACAAACAATCATAAAGAAGGTGTTTCTGTTGTTCCTCAATTGTGAAGAAAATTCAGGTATTTCTTAAATATGAAGCCCATTAAACTGAATTGTAATAATAATGTAAATTGAAAAGGAATCATTTAAAGAAGTTATTTTGAATTCTTGTGCTTAAAGTGCAGGGAACTACTAATACACTTCATTTTTTTTATGTGCTTGAGGCACTTGTGGCCATTAAAAGCATAATTGACTCAATCAAATAAATAAATAAGCAACCTACGCTAGAATAGTTCAGAAGACATTCAGAAGGATACAGCTTGTTTTACAATAAAAATTCAATTTGAGACATCTTGTCCTATTCTCTTCCTCAATTAGTCTTGAATATACTGTGGCCAATTAGATCCATTCTTACTAGCTGTCAAAAGTCAGGTAATACAGGTAATACAGCAAGTCTGCTATTTTGTTACTCTTTCCTAGATCACTCCAAAATCTAAACCTCAGTAGCTTGTTTGGGTATTTCTATTTTTACATATCAAGTTGCATCAGTCATGTGATGGAAAAATTAATCAAAACATTACTTATTTGTAGTTTTTTGCCAGATTGTTTTCATACAAGTATGTTGCAAATCATTTAATAAAATTGGAGTTTGACCACAAATTTTAAAGGAAGAAAACAGTCTCATGTATGTTGAATATATTATGCATCACACATTAGTCAGTCGGTCCACCGCTAGCATTTACATTTCTAAGTCCAGTTCATTGCATTGCAGAAAATTAGTAATAATGCATTGCTTAATTTTTGGCTATGCATTAGACTCTTCATTCCTTTTAAATATATGGAAAGTCTGAGTTTTATAACAGTAAGTATGCTACAATACTTCTTCATGTAATGCTAAAACTAAGCACATTGCAGGTTAATATTCTGATTCTTATTACTACTTTATTGCTATTCAAATGTTACTTCATTTTCATTCAGTTTTTAATTCACTATAGCACAGATTTTGAAAATAATAATGAATCTAATTGTCTCTCCAATTACCTCATGTAAGAAAAACCATGACAATTTTAATCAGACTAAGTCTCTTTGGATATATTGTACATCTGCTGAGTTGTATTTATTACATCAAATTCAAATGATTTTCTTCATGAGGCCTCTTTGACTTAATACTATTATATTAATGGTGACAAAAATTCATCCAGTATGATATGCCTGTATTGTTAATTAATATCCATCTTGCTAATGTAAGTTTAGTAACAGGGAAAAACTATATTTTAAAGAACAAAATGTTCTTCCCTCCAATGTTAAACCAGTACAAATATGATGTTTCCTTTGCTTGAATAGTAAGTATAAGAATTGCATGGTTTTTGATGTCACAAAAATGACACTTTGCAGTAAGAGGCTTAAGGTTAAAAATTTTAACTAAAAACAGGATATAGCTAAACATGAACATCTAGACTCCTCACTAAAAGGAATAATACCTGTAAAAATAACCTTGTATTTATTTTCACAGTGCCACAGTAAAGTAGGCTTGTAAGTGTCACACTTGTTTAATGGGGACATTGAAACAAACACTAAGGACCCTTCACACCATGCCACCAATGAAGTGGGAATACAAACATAACTCATGCTTATTTTTGGATCTCTCAACTGCTGAGGAGATCTGACTTGATTATACACATCAGCCCCAGGGCATTTAATTTTTTTTTTTCCATGGAGAGACTGAGCTGTTGTGTGACTTGGTTTTGTTTTGTTTTTAAAAATGACTTTAAGTCTTTTGTTTAAATCAATGTCCCATGAGTAATCACTAAAGTGACTTAGCAGTCTTAAGCCTATTTTCAAAATTTACTTGGGAACTTCATTCTCATTAAAAGTCAACTAACAGTACATGAAGATGTTCTCTGCACCTAATCTACTATCACACATGATTGTGGTTTGTTAGTGGCTTATGTCACTTTGGTGCTAAAGTGGGAAGCTGGAATAAATAATGTGGGGTAAAGAGAAGGGTGGGAAGGATTGGGAGGGCTGTGACAAGTCCACAGAGGGTGTGGCAGGATGGGAGGGGGTGGAAGGGCTGTGGAGGTGGGAATTTGGGGGAGTGGGGGGATTGTCCATTCAGATGCAGGGGAACTGGAGGGTTAAAAATAGCCCACTCAGAAATGGGGTGGGGTGGGGTGTGGTGGGTTAAGAAGAGCTCAGGGCTGGGGCTGGGCAGTGTTATAGCAGGTGGGGGAGAGCAAGCGGAGTGTTGAGGCAAAGGGGCACCAAGAGGCACTTGCCCAGCTGGGTTGGAATATGGGACAGATGTGAGTGGCTCATTTGGGAGGTACAGAGATGGGAGAAGGGTAGTAAGCATAGGGTGGGGGTGTGCCCCCCAGATCTGTGTGATGCTCAAAGGCAGGATACCAGTACAGGCTTTGCTCTGGGCTCCAAGCCTCATCGCTACAGCACAGTGGCTGGGGCAAGCAGCTGGGCTTTACCAGCCCCAGGGCTACACTTCAGATGTTCACTAGATTGGGTTAACCCATTTCTAATCTTAGAAATCACCTCCACAGGAGCTAATTTATATCAGGCCTGCCATTTTTTCGCCCAATTTATCCTCCCCAAATAGCTGCACAGTTCAGCACTTAGATTGATCTAACCCTAGTTAACTCATTTTAAATGTAATGTTTGTAAGTAAACAATGTACTGGAGCAACTTTTGAGCAATAATTTAGAACTTCCATCACATCCTTTTTTGATAAAAACTTCTTCTTTACTTGTCTTTAAAAGTGGGTGCAGTGTTTTAATGCCACTGTGCAAGATAAAACACCTTACTGATTCACTGTTTTAATGAATATAAAATCACTTTCTCATTCTCACAACAAAGTTGCCTATCAAGTATTGAAATTACTAATTTAACTTTATTTTCATAACTATGTTCATGTCAGTTTTCAGTGTTTCATAGTAGAAAGATTGCAAAGATAGAGTTGACAAACTGTTTTTTGTTTGTTTGCTGTTTTATGTACATAGAGTTTTATATGCCATGCTTAGGTCAAGTGTTTTGACTAATCCACTTGTCTCTGACCTCTAGGTCCTATGTTTAATCATAGAAATCATATTCCTGAATTCCCTTATGTCCAGCAATTATATTGGTGGTGGCCTATAAGTATATTAGGGGTGTTAACCAGGAACTGGGAGACTGTCTGTTAACCAGGGTATTCCAAGGGAAGACAAGGTCTAATGGCCATAAACTCTAGGAAGACCATTTTAGGCTGGACATTAGAAAAAAACTTTTTTACTGTCTGAGTCCCTGGAGTTTAGAATAGACTCAGGGTCCCTGGAGTTTAGAATAGAAATGCTTATCTTGCTGAGGTTCTGACCCAAGCTGACTTCTTGCCCCTTGGGCAGGGGGCTGGACCCGATGATCTTGTGAGGTCCCTTCCAGCCCTAATAGCTATGAAATCTATTAAAACAATTATATGCGAATCAGCAGCTGTACTTGGTGAAATCACTGTAAGAGATCTCAGGATTTAGAGGTGATACAGTAGAAAATTGTCACTATGAAGTAGGATTATTGATGGATCTGAATTGGGGACCCATTCATATAAGAGTTTAAAAATGCCTAATAAATTATCTGCACATCAGAATGTCCAACATCCCCAACTAATTCACTGTGATATTTTGTCGCATCAAAACCAAAGCACATCAGACATTTCAGGAAGAGGCAGCAGCCTTCTCTCTCTTCTTATTCTAGTATATAGATGGTTATGTCACATTTTTGCACTTTCTGAAATAAGGGTACCTCTTTTGGAAAATATCTACACAAAAACAGCCCCAGAAGTGGCATGAAATAATTCAGTTATGTGTATTAAACAAGAAAGGCATTTAGAGGCAAATTAGAGAGCTGAGAGAAAAATGTACAAAATGATGGGCAGAATAGATCCGAGCTGAGATCTTTTAACTGGGTCTAGCATTTAAAGTGCAGAGTCTTTAGAGTCAATGAAGTCTACAGCATTTTTTAAATTTATCTAGTCTCTCCATGCTTGTGAGAATGACAGCAGCATAACAAGCTCTTAAGAACATATTTCTGTGTTACAAAAGCCTTCTTAGTTACAGTCAATGGAAGTGTTTGATCTTCTCAGTTATCTGGCTTTCAATGGGTGACACAGTGCATATTACTGTTTGATGAGGTCATCTTTTGAACAAAGTACAGCTACATGCCCCTTTTATAAATGTATTTCACTAAGCTCCATCCTCTAGAAATGCTCAGTTCTAAATACATGAACAAAATCTATTCTCCTTCCTGACACTGAATATATATCAGCACATCAATTTGACATTTTTAGGGATAACTTGTTTTTCTATCTACTATGTTAAATTTGGACAGTTCAAAGATGCTTGTCAATTTTAAACTGTTTAGTCAGATTTCAGGAAATCATCCCTTTGAGAGAGAAGAGGGGAAGTAGGACATTTTCAAATATTTCTCCTAGCCCATTTGGTGACTCTTCCTTCTATCCACGATGCCGTATTCTTAGCTGGTTTAAAACAAAGGAGTTCCACTGATTTTAGTGAAGCTGTATTGAGTTATGCCACCTCTGGCTATGGCTCAATGCACTTTTTTGTTTTCTCTCAGTGTTCCTGTCATATATAAAGTACCACTGCTATTTTCAGCAATTGAATATTAAATGAAAAGCCTTTTGTCTATTTTTCTTGTACCTTAAATTTACTTAGGCATCAAAGCTTCCTCCTCGTGCACCTCAACACTTTCTCTTTTAAGTGCCCTTCAGTTACCACTTCTGTGCAGATGCATTTTATATCTTGCATCTCACCTATATCTTTTATCATCAAAGCTCCTTTCACTGCTTTTAATTCAGGCTCTTTCATATATTTGGCTTGGACACTTTCCCAAACTAACCTTTTTAAAAAGATAAATCTATCATAACTCTTCAACTAACTCTTATCACATCTTTCTCAGTCTGTTGAAATGTGAGTAGGTCATTTTGCATTTCTTTTTCTAAGGTTCTCATATAAATACTCCTCCAATGTGGCTATTTCCCCCTGTAGAATCTCTAAAATCTACTCTGACTTATGCCTTTTCCATCTTGTGAGGAAAATTAGTTACCCAGAAGGCAAGTTCCCTTGCAGAACTTTCTATTTAGTATCACATATAGAACTTTTATAAGAATAAAAATGACCGAGGACTTGAGTATAAAAAATAGTCTTCATAACTGAACTTTTGGCAACACATTCTAACTATCAATTTGAAATGCTTGCAAGATGTAGAAAATTACTAGATTTTATTACTTGATCAAGCAATTTTATCTTTGAAGTTAGTTTGAGCTTAATTTCAGACAGGTCTGACTTTTAGTTTGTTTTTTGGGTGGGGGTTTGGTTTGTGGGGTTTTTTTTCTCTCCAGATCTTGGCCTTTGAGCTTATTAGATTCAGGCTCTAAAAGGTGGCTAACATGACTGGCAAAATATACAATGCATTACATGCATTGGTTAAGATATTGTATACCTATAGTTGGAGCATCTGTATGGACTACTTCTGTTTGTTTAAATATAAAAGTTTAAGGTATATTAAGCAAAACAGTATGTTTAATTTTGCATTAACTAATATTCAATATATATCAACATTGTTTCATCTGAAGGAGAAAAGTAAGCACAGGGCAATTTTTTTCTAAGTCAAAGATGTAATTCTGATATGTGACATCTGTGTAACCAAGCTTAATCTGAAAAGAGCAAATTTTAAGTTACTATAAGGAACAGATTCAGAAATGAAGAGTTAAAATGGAGTGAGACAGAGAGAGAAGACAGATAAGCAAAGGCCTGTGTTTGACACAGATGTTAATCTATAAACCTTAAGACCTCTGGAATAAAATGCAGAAGAAAACAAAAATACAAAATCCATTTTGTTCTGAAGGTCTTGAGGTTTACGGCTTATCAAATCATGGGTGTTTACTTCATTTTTTTCTCCTTTTAACACTTAATTTCAGACTCTGGTCATTATGATTACTCACTTTCATGTTAAGCTTTTGTAATCTACCTTTCCCAGTATAATAACAAAACAAACATACGGTTTACTCCTTTCAAGCTATAGAACATAAATATATCTTAATAACTTTTGGTCTGGGTGATGTATAAACTTATGAAGGTACATAGAATTACTGATTTGCCCATATAACAAAAGTAGAAGAAGAATTTTATCTACAGATAGATATCTTAGGTTATTTTTAGACACAGTGGACACATCTAAATGAGACACTTTACTGCATAGTAAACCTAATCTACTGCACAGTAAGGTATCACTATGTAACTGTGCACAGCAGCTACCGCATAGTAAATCAGGCCAATGCACAGTTCTCTATGACCTGTAAACACAGGCAGTAGATTAACTGCACATTAGCAAATTAGCAATTTGTTCCTGGTCAGCCCAGGCAGCAATGGGGCCACTACTGCATGGTTAAGCCCCAATGTGGGTGGGCACTGTTTTGGCTGTAGAGAGGCAGTTGTCTCCTGTCCATATGGAAATCAGGACCAATCTGATTCCCACATGGCCAGAACTGCTGTCCCAGCAGCCAGGACTGCTGAGTTGCAGCAGTGTGAAGATCAGGTCAGGACCCAGGAGAGATCTTCCCACCTGGTGGGGTTCCTGCCTGGAAGCCACATGACTTCTGGGTAGCATCCAGGTCCTGACCCAATCACCACATGGCTGGGACACAGCAGTCCCAGCTGCCAGGGCAGCATTTCTGGCCATATGGGGGCTAGTATGGCCCTGAACCCCATGTTGCTGGGAAAAAGTTGCCCCTGCAGCCAGCACAGTTCCCTCCCAATGGAGTCTTAGCCAGGCAGCAGCAGGTCTCCTGCTGGCTAGCTGACCAAGAACAAATTACTCCTGGTCAACATCTACACATTAACTAATGAGCATTGCTCATAGATTTTGTCTGGCAACCATATGGGATTCAGGACTCTTCTGATCCCCACATGGCTGCCAATCAGTGATCCTTCTAGGTCCTGATCCCCACATGGCTCAGAGAGACATCTCCTGACCATGTGGGAATCAGGAAGGTCAGGGTCACCTGGGCAGGGTCACCTCTCCTGGCCGCATAGCAATTGGGACACTCCCAATCCCAACATTATTGATATTTCTTCTGGCCTCATGGGAATCAGCTCTGGATGCAATTCCCACTGTCTGGAAGGCAGCAGTCTTAGCTGCTAAGACAGCTCTTTCCCTCTGCCTACCTATCCCTCCCCAAATTGGGGATCAGGACCAATTGGGGCTCCCCCTAGCTGCTACAGTGGAGCAGAGTAGGGAAGATGGGTAGGAGCATCCCTAGTCTCAATGGCTTTCATTGGGAGCAAATTCGCTTTCAAGCTGGCACCTTCCTGAGTGCAGTTTACTGTGCCTTATTTTAATGCTCAGTAACCTTATTGCCTGTTAATAGCATTTGCAGATGCACCCACATTCTCTTGTATATCTATCTTATTTTTCAGGATGCAGTGCTGCATAATGCCTGGTAACATTGTTGTTTTCTAATTAAGAAATTTCAAGGAACCTTCAAGGAAATTTGCTAATCTCAATACTTAAATGTTTTTGTTTCTCATCCTCTATTATTATTTTTCTGTCCAATATCCAATATGGAAGAAACCAGTTGTTGACTCCAGCCATTTGCTAATGATTTCGGTAGCAGGCAACATTCCCTAACATCAACATTCCAAACTAACAGATGCAAGCTAAGGTTAATTCCATAGGCTGTTACTAATAATCTGTTTTTGACCAAAATGATTGGCTGGTTTTGTCTCAGTTCTTTACATTGTTATGTATCACTTCTTATTTATCTACTCATCTAGCATTATCATTTGCAGCTGCTGATTTGCTCATATTATTATGAAGGATGGGAAGGGGTTTTATTAAGTTTATAGATTTGTTGACTGGCATTGGTCAAAGAACTAAAGGCCTTTCTCAGGAGCACTGTTTTATTTAGTTGGGTTGTCTCGTATGGCTTAGGGCTTTACTTGAAGCAGGCGCATGTCCTACCTAGACCTTCTATTGTTGTTGTTTACTTCATTTATTGAATAATACTAAAGCAGTAATCATGATGGTATCTAGTACAACATGTGAGGAGCTAGCTCAGACACTTCCTGTATACTTCATTCTTGTGGGAGTCAGAGTTTGGATACAAAGATTCTCTCCAAACTCTCTGTTCTGACTAAGGTCCAGAATCTCATAATTGTATTTCCAGCTTTGTCCTGTTGCAATGTTAGCATCCTTCATTAAAAACTACCTAAGCAGTAGTCAACTGTCAAATGAAGCACGATTTGTGTCAATGTGGAGGTTACTGGCCTACCAAAGGAGGGTATTTATTTAATTTTCTGGTTATCTTGACACAAACCGATCAACATTTCCTAGTACTTCAAACCAAATAGTTTGGGTGACTGGAGTTTTTGTTCCTACACATGGGGCATGCCTACACTCCACCATGTGGCAACACTGATATGGTGCCATGCTTTAGTACTTCTTTTGGAAGTACTAAAGCATGGTGTAGTACAGGCAGTTACTGTGCCTTGTGTGCAGCGCACAGGTAAATTTTGCAGTTACATCACCAGAGTAGCACGTGATACATGGGGAATGCACTACTATGGCAATGTAGCTGTATCACCATAGCTCACCACACGGCAAAGTACAGCATCGTTAAGTCACCACAGGGTGATCTAGTAACACCCATGTTGACACAATACACTGACACCAGCTACAAGTATGGAAACATTCCTGAAGAAACACAGGAATGCTTTGTAGATACAGGGCAAATACCACTGTATCTATGGAAACTGTGACAATAATTTCAGGGATGTGAGTAGTAAAATGTATCACTGTAAAAATTATATATATAATATATAACTTTACAGCTAGTCTTAGATATTGGTCCCCAAAATGAATAGCTAATTTTAAAATACAGGCAGTCCTCGACTTACAATGTTTTGAGTTACAGCATTTTGCACTTACAATGTTTGTAAATTGACACCCCGTTTCAACTTTATGACATCAGTTTCAACTTTACTACACTTGATCCAGTGCGACGCCATGCCAGTGAATAAGTTCGCTGAGTCACTCATCTCCCTGAATTACATCTGTCCAAACTTCCTTGGACACTTTTTTTAAAGAAAGCAGACAAGACTCCAGAAAAACCTGCAGCCAAGACTTCTGTGAAGACTCCAGCTAAGAACCCTTCAAAAAGTCCAACCAAGAGTCTTTCAAAAAGTCCATCAAATTCACCTCAAAACATCCTTCCAAATCAATATGATTGCTATTTACAATATAAATACATGAATGTGGCTATATTACTCATCTATAATTGATCGAGTACAAAATTCTGGGGTATTTTTTGGTGAAAATTGGGTATTGGGTCTTAGTTCAGGAATCAATCCCCCATTTATAACTTTGTTTCTTATGAGAAAATTGGTTCTGAGTTGCAACATTTTGACTGAAAACACTGTTTTCAGGAACCAATTGTGTCATAAGTCCGAGGACTGCCTGCACATCCGTAATTTCAGGTAGATGTATGGTTCAAATTTAATATTATCATAGGCTTTCATGTTATGCATATTTTAAAAGTGCTTTAAAAAAATGGGCCAGTAGAAGCTATTGAACACTCTGGTCTGATCAATCTCCCTGTGACACATGAAGGGACTATCATGGGATATTTTGCAAGCCTTTGCCTTTATTTTTCATGAGAATGTCAAGCAGTTTTCTGACCATAGTATAGTTCTTTATGAGAAGGTCATTCTAGATATAGATTTTTACTCAAAATCACCTGCTCCACACAGCTCAAAGGCCTCCCTTGAATTTTAGAGAATCTCCAAAATGGTCAGTGAACACCTTCAGGTATTCTAATAAATTGTTTTTAGTGATGCCATTTGGATTCTGAAATTATTTATAGGATTAATCATGATAGATGCAGTTCAGTTTTAATTGAAGACCACAGTTATCTGTTGCCTGTGTGTGTGTACTGACTTTTAGGATGATAGTAGGAACAACACACATGTTTATGTATTTTGCTATATCCTGGCATTAATAATTGCTTATGTACACATTTGGTAGTTAATATGCTTTCTATTATTGCTTTTAGAAAGGAAGCGAATAATTAGTCTGTGCCACAATTGAAATCTTTGGCATTACAAAGGACAAAAATACAGCTATTCAAAGCTATAGTTTGCTGAAAACAAATGAGATCTATAAGTATACTGGAAGATCTCATCCCTTAAACTGCATACCACATAGTTTTCCCAGAGCTAGCAGCCATCAACAAAGGCCAGGCTCTACTTACTGGACCTGATGACGACAAAATTAGTGATGACCTTTCTTTTATTATGTTTCTTTAATCAAGCAGTTACCGCTGATAAAGGGCTTTCCTAGAGGAAGGAAATTTCCTTCATTCTAAATTGTGCAGGTAGACACTCTAAGTACACAAGTGCTAGTCAGAAATCTTAGTGGTATGGCTAGATCAATACAGTGCGCACTTAATCTAGACGTACATTTATGGTTTGGATCAATATTGGCTACATTTTGCATAAGATTACCATAAGATCTCTATGAGATTTCAGTGGGTTCCTCCATGGACTAAGGTGTTATTTGTTATAAGTAAAGGTGATGGAATTGGGAACTTTTGTAAGCACAGAGATTCCCATCTTTAATTTTTATGTAGGAGAAGTATGTTTTCCTCTGCATCATCTACCTCTCTCTATATATATCAACATTAATATTTGCATAGCCTTGGGTCTAGAATTTGTTATTAACTTGATCTCCCTCTAGTGACTAAGTATAGATGTGCAACACAGACTATTGCAGATCCTATATACATTCTGGTTAACATTGCTCTGGATGGTATCTTGGTTTGTTTTTAAATTAGGAATAATTGTTTTAACAACTAAAAGTTTGTATCAAAACTATTTATCAGTAACTCTTTCAGCTTTTGACCCCTTCCTCAAAGTAGAACTATGCAACAGAAAAGAATTGAGTTTATTGGTCTCTGTTCTTTTTACAAACTTGTTTAAAATGTAATCAAGCAGCAGTATTACCTTTTATGTTAGCACTGCAGTAAATCATAAAAGATAGTTTTAAAAAGAAATAAATTTTGTTTTCTCTCAAAATAATTCAATAATGACTGCTGCATGAGCTGCCTTTTGTAATGAAAATGCAGTCTAAGAGATCCTTTCCAGGGAAAATAGATGTATAAGGCTTCTCCAAGGAGGAAATTTTGTGAAGATTTTAATCCAGTTTTCTCTCATAATATTCTTTGGGTTAATATTTGGTGGGATGGTTCAGTCCATAAAGAAGTAGAATGTTATTTTTAAATGTTGGTAATGGAGCACAGTTTTAACTTAGTACAGGATAGATATATTTTAAATGCTTTGGCTCATAGATTTCCTCTACTATCTACAGATACATACAGCCATTATATATTTAGATTGACCTAATAAATCCTCAATTGCCTGGACATTTAGAGGGGTTAAATTAAGCAAAATCAATCAAGCAAGCAAGCAAGCAAGCAATAAGGCACAACCAATCTAAGTTCACTCACTTGAGCAGGTTCACTAACTTCAATCAAGGTGGGGTTAACTTAAACTAGGAAAGGGTTAACCCAATTTTGCAAGTATCTGTACATATTTGCAGTACATCCCTAGAGCTGGGAAACCCCAGCTGCTCAGCCCAGCTCTGGGGCTTCACTATTCCCATCACTGCCCTCCCCCTGGACCTTCCAACCCCCATCTCACAAACCCACTATCTCCCCACCTCTCATCCCACATGCCCTGCCTCCTACCCAGAGTTACTTCCTTTTCCCTGCATGGCTCCTGGAAGTGGCAAATGGATGTACATCTTCTGGGAGCAGTAAACTATTGCATGCATCTGCTCCTGGTCAAGGACTAGGCCACCTACATGTGGACTGGATACAGTGAATCATTGTTTGCACCCTAGAGTTAGGTTCTTTTTGAGGCTCATCAAATTAACATAGAATAAATCATGGACACAGGCTGCTTACATCTTTTAGGCAAGAATTTCATCATCATTGGTTGATTCTGAGATCTGTCTGCTCCTGCAGAGCTGTCTGCCTCCTTTCCCCCTTAACAAATGATTCCTCACTTTGGAAATGCTCCGTTTGAAAATTAAGAGAGCCTGGAGGTCTATCATCTCTTCTTTGTAACCCCCATTAAGCTGATAAGATGAAGTTATTTTCAACTTTCATTCTGAACCTTTACAGAACCCCATATTCATCTTAAATGCACAGGAAGCCTTTCATGAGATTCCAGTGAAGGAATGGTAGAGTACTGCCAATGACTCACCTGATTCTGGTATAGAAAGTGTATATCATTGTGATGAGATTCCAATCTGATCTTCTGTTTTAGAGATCTAGAACTCCAAAAGGATTTTTTTTATACTTGAATATGAATTTTCAGGTGGCAAGGATGTAAATTGAGGTAGTATATAAAGTGTGTGTGTACATATAAACCTTCGGTCTGATGTTTGTGGCTTATATTCCTATAAAAATGAAATGTTCCTATAATACGATTCATTTCTCTTTCACTGAAAAGGTCACTTGGAGATTGATAACATCTTCCTAAGAGCTTAAATTTTAGAATCAATCATATTTGTTTGTGATCTCCTTGGAGGGGAAAAAATTATATATATATTTTACCTACCTGGTTTTGTGTTTTCATTTTGACAAAGGCTAATTATATTTCCTCCTTCTGCACCTTGCTGAAACTAGAGTTCACATGAAGGTGACAGTTGTATGTCATTCTTCATCATAAAGGTAATTTGTAATGATAAGTTTTGGAAGCTAGATTACTTTTTCTCCTACTGCTGTCTTGGTTGTCTTTGCAGTAGAAGGGTCAACTGTTGTTCTATATGCATTAGCAGTGGCCTTTAAATGTTTAATTTAAGAGATTAATTTGAAAATATATACTGATATTAAAGAGTGCCAAATTTCATACCTTTACTTAATAGTCTTTCCTTTGAAATCTAGAACACCTAGTTGCATCCAAATAGTTTTGTTCTAATAATTTAGAGATACATCTTTTAAAATTGCATGCTTTCAGGCTTCTAATCATTTTCAAATTCAAAGAACTCTTATAAACATTTAAAACTGCTAATAGGATAAAATTATCTTATATGTCTAAAACTCAATTTCCGCTAAAGTTTTAGTTTATAAAAATGTACATGACTTGATGTTTCAAGTAATGTAATGTATGGCTTTTGATCTTTAGGCTACTGAAAACTCCATTCTGGTTCAGAGTGATAACTACATGTTAAAATGCTATCTAAGAGTTTGTTTATAGTACTGGAGGATTTTACTTTATCTTCTGAGCAGCAAGTACTGTCCCTTCTTTGCCCAAGAAGAAATTTCCTGCAGCAGAACCAATATGGTTACTTTTTTTATCCTCTTGCTGATCTTTCTGTCACATCCCTACCAATCAGTAATTTACGTTACTTAATTTTTCCATTTGACATATGCAAATTTGACATCCTGTATTTACATTTTATGTAATGGGCCAATCATGTCAAACAGTATATATATATATATATAATACTGTGGTCAAGTTACTGCGGTTTAAAATAACCAAAATTAAGCCTTTGGTAGTCATAATAAGAAAGTACTGTGAACATTCCTGAGCATTCAAAGAGCATATAAATAACTCAAAGAGCTTTATTAAAATTTTGCAAAGCAAAAATTACAGGATAGTTTAGTCCATCTGACTGTAATTCTGTCATACGTATGATTGCTGCTTGTCTCTAGGGTTGGGTATTTGACCAAAGTTTGGCCAACTGACCAGTCAAATATCAGTCAAAAATTGTAAAAAAAATGCAAATCGGTCTAAATAAAAACACAGGAAAAGCACACATTTTCTATTAAGCAATGTGTCAAAAACAATTTAAAAATCATGTTTCTGTCAAGATACTTGAAATTTTTTTGGGGGGGACAGCAAAATTGCTACATTCTTTGACTGGTCAAAAATATGCAGTCAGTTGACCAAACAATTGACAATATTTGACCGTTCAATTGTAAAGTGACTGTCTTGCCAACCCTACTTTGTCAAGCATTTTTAATTTAAAATCCAAGCTTGACTAGACTAACTGTATGTTATATTAAAATACGTAATTATTGCATGTCTCATCTACTTAATGTGTAAAGCCATTTTAAAGTTTCATAGTTTCATAGTAACTAGGGTCAGAAGGAGCCTAGAGCAGGCCATCTAGTCTGACCCCCTGCCAATGGCAGGAACAAGTGCTGGGGTCATAGGACCCCAGCCAAGTACCTATCTAATCTACTCTTGAAGACACCCAAGTTAGGAGCAAGAAAAACTTCCCTAGGAAGCTGGTTCCAAATCCTAGCCACC
>JAGPOW010001296.1:65248326-65266519 GCA_030014935.1 Caiman crocodilus
CTCTTTTTTTGCTCCCCACATACTTGAAAAAGGACTTCCTGTTGTCCTTGATCCTAGTCACCAGGCGAAGCTCCACTCCCGCCTTGGCCTTCCTAACAGTCTTCCTGATGAAGCCTTGCTGATGAAGGAGGGAAGCAGCTCCCTGAAATGGGGTTTGAATCCCTTGCCCTGGACAAGTGATGCATGCATTCCAAATATTGTTTAGTGTTAATATTGAAGCTTTGATTCTGCAGCTTTTAGAGGAAATTTACCTTCCTGCATGATGATAAAGTCTTGCTCTTTCTTTCTGCAACACTGCTTTTCTCCCAATCCCAAATTCAGATCTTAATGAATTCCACTTGCAACCTGCCAGAAATGTTTTATTATGCTAAAATGTACTTCAGCAAAAAATAAGCTTCTGAGTTAGAAAGACTTAAAATACCTCCCAAACTGGTTATCATTCATCATCTTCCAATGCTGTATTGTATGTACGTCTTTAGCATCCACTCAGTATGAACTTCTTATCTTTTTTACCATTTTAATTCAGTGCATTGCTTGCTTGCTTTCTAATTCCCTAAGGAATGGGTGTGCAGAAGCAGCATTTGATTTTTATGTTCCATGTGTCTGCCTATATTTATGCTATGTTCTCTCAGAGACAAGAGAGGAACAGCAACTGTTGCCTTACAAAGCATATCTGTATAGCAATTACTGATAGAGTCATGCCTTAGCAAACTAGAATATGAATTACATCTTCTGAAAAACCATGCCTCTTTCAGTTTTTTGCTGTTATGATAGCAAATATAGAATGTTTCATTTCTCTCTTGGTCTTATTGTTCTGAAAAAAATAACATCAAAGAATTGTTATCTATAAGTTAATTAACTAGCTTAATTTGAAAACATCTTAAATACCATGGTTTGGCTTTTATTAGTCATTTGATATTCAAAAACGAGCTTCTCATTCAAACATGGCACAGTGATTTGGGCAATAGGCCAGGATTTAACATGCTTAGGACCAGATCCAAGAAAGTCCTTATGTGCCTGTGACTACTTAAATACGTAGTACAGTAGCTGGATCTAGGACTCTGAAAAGAGAGATGTGATCCCATGATGCCCTTTGCTGATGAAGGAGGGAAGCAGCTCCCTGAAATGGGGTTTGAATCCCTTGCCCTGGACAAGGCAGATCCTCAGGGTTGAATCCTCTGTGGTGCTCAGGAGTGAGGGCAATAGATAAATTGGCCCCTCCTCCCCCACCACAATGGGATGTTGGGGAGGTTTCTGATTGCTTGGTCCCATGTTCCCTCCACTTCCCCTTCTCTCTCACCTGACTGTAATGGTCTACAGCACCCTGGGCAGAGTGGGGTGAGGATAAAAGGCCAACCACTGCAAAGTGGCTGAGGCAGTGGTAGTATTAACTGCCATAGCTTGGGCTCTCCATGCTCCAGCTGCTGTGGCATGGTTGCAGACATAGGCACAGGGACTGTGGGCACAGGCAGTAATACATCCTGGGGAGAGGGCAATTGGGGCATGAGCCCAAGACACCAGGCTAGCTGCCTCTGGGGAGTCCATGGCCCCCTTGCCATGCGGGAGCCTGCACCTCCAGAAAACAGCAGGTAGAATGTAGGGAGTCCGAGCTGTGGCAGGTAACACTGTTGATACCACCATCACCACTGCTGCTTGGCATAATCTTTCCTCTCTGCCTCCATCCCACTTTTCCCAGGGAACCAGATGCCTCTGTCCTGAACACCTGGCCCCACTGCCACCATTACTGCTGCCATCACAGAAGATCTAGCTGATGGAGCCTGCAGGAACTGTGACAATTTTCTCATAGCTGCCCCCCTCCCATATAAGGACCCATGTCCATCCACCTTATACCTGTGTCAGAAATTGAAGGGAAGTGTGTCTGCACCACTACTTCTGCCCCCCAACCATCCCTTGATCCACTCTTCCCCAAATGCAAAACTGAGTTAAAAATACAAGATACCTAGTTCTGGCAGTGTCTGAATATGTCAGGCACTCCCTTTTTGACCAAGAAATTGCCTAGAACACACCTATTAGGAATCGATCCACACAATTTCTGAATCTCTAAGTCCTCTAAGGGACCTTATCTAACATTTGGGCTCCTAGCATGCCTGATGCATGCTAAGAGATCCAGGCCCCTTTGAAAATCTAGTCATAATTTTTTTGTTTTTTTTTTTTAAATTAAATACATAAAACATGACTGGAGGAAGAGCTGCAGGTGAAGAAACTGCTGGTGGTCATCTGCTTTAATGTAGGAGTCTTCTGGTTAGATAATCCACTGGAAGAAGTGGTAAATTTCTTGGGTTCAATTCTTTCCCCAGGCTGAGGGAATTCAATCTTATGTATTAGGATAGTGATTACCAGAGGATGTATCTACACATGCAATTAATTACAATTGAATATATTCTGGCTCAATTTGAACCAAAGTAAACTAAATGTGACATCACTGTCTATACATATGCTTAAGCACAGTCATTTACTGCTGCTGGATACCACTTGTATCTGATGGGATGATCCAGCAGTGCAGTAAATAAGTCTACTGCACCCTAATTGCCATGTACATGTAGACAGTGACACTTTACTGCACAGCAAATTAGTCTGCTATGCAGTAAAGCATCTTCTGTAGATGTGCCCAGATTGTTCAAGGATGTGGTGCACCCTTCATTCCTCCTATAGAATCCACATCACTATGCAAAAAAGGAATAGAAGTTTCATTGGTTCAAAGAGGAGCCCCTATACTCATTGTTTCAGACTGGCTTGCAATGGACAGCTCCCTGCCCCTCATGTCAGGTTTTGAGGTGATACATTTGAGGATCTCCCTCTCTCTCTCTCTTTCTCTCTCTCAGGTTTGGGTTGCATTTTAGGGATCAGGTACCTAAAATGTAGGACTTGCAGCATAAAACTTATATGTCTCTTTTATTGGATCTACTCCTTATGTTAAAATCTGAGCTCATTTACAACTTTTCTGTGTCAACTAAGGTAAGTCATCCATATTTAATTGAAATTGGAGTTACGGGTCCAAATGTGTTTGAGGATCTCTGGTCTGTGTCTCAATCTCCATCTGTAAAATATGAATAATAGTATGTTCCATCTTTGTTGGAAGATAATTACACTAAAGATTATGAGACATTCAAATACCATGGTAATGAGGGGCATACATGTACTTAAGAACACATAAGATAGAAAGAAATCTGCTATAAAAAGTCTTACATTTTCTAGACTTGATGATAGCTTTTATCCAGAGTAAAAGATTTCATTGGACTTCAGTTTCTCAGCTTTATGTCAGTGTATGACAGGCAAGCCATTCTGAAATCTAATATAGGGGCAGTTTTATTGACTGATTGCTACAGATTGATGAGATTTAATCATTCCATAAGATGCAGATAGACGCTGACATTTTGGAAGTGGTATGATATTAATCTGGCCATTTTATAAAGTCTTCATTTTAACAACGATGAGCACTACTGATTGCATGAGACAGGTGCTACATGAATTTCATATCAGTGTTCTCATTCATTAATCTTCCTTTTTATCTTTTTAAATCAGACCTCATGGGCAGTTTTTGTGATTAGCCAGAGGATGCTAAATGCACAAAGGATGGTTAAGGTTGATCTGCTAAAAGATCATTTTAATATGTGCTATTTCTGGCTATACTGCATTACCTGATGTCCTGCACTCTTCTGCAGGTAGCAGGGGATATATTAATTGAATGAATCTAAAGGAAGAACTTAAAAATATAAATGTCATATTTCAACAATAATTCAAGTATTCTTCAAATAGGGGTCCTACATTTAGCAGATTTATTGCAACTCTGTCACAAATGGTGTTTTAATTTTGTTTTAGAAATAGTGCTATAAAATGACTTACTCTTTATCTAATTAAAAATAAGAGTTAAACTAGTATCAATAAATTAGCAACCTATTATTTGTAACAGAAATTTTTATCAATTAGTTCCTTTCAGTGACTTTCTTTTCCTTGATCATTTTCTACCACTATAAGGCAAGATTCCAGGCAAGACAGACCATTGTTGTAGATTAGAATGTTCAGTTTTCAAGGGAAGTTCCTTGAGACACTCTGGGTCAGGATACAAAGGGGCTCGGGAGAAGGGGACCTGATGGTGGGAGTCTATTATAGACCTCCCTACTAAGAAGAGGAGAGTGATTAGACATTCTACAGGGAATTGACCGAAGCATCCAGTACTAATGGCTTGAATGTCATGGGTGATTTCAACCACCCTGACATTTGTTCGGAAGACCATTCAGCAACTCCAGCAGGTCAGCCAACTTCTTGGCAACTATAGACAACTTGTTCTTGACACAGGCTCTGGAGGGAACCAACTAGGAGTAAAGCCACTCTGGACTTGGTACCGACCAAAGGGGAAGACATGGTAGGCAACCAGAAGATTGCAGGTACTCTGGGTGGCAATAGTTACAATTTGATTAGATTAACCATCCACTGAAAGGCTGGGAATTCTACTAGCAGAACAGGTGTCTTAGATTTCAGGTGAGAAGGCTTTAGTGAATTCCGGAGTCTAGGTGGTAAGGCCTTCGCAACCGGTGATTGTACGACTTGGGAGCTCATGAAGGATGGCACTTCCTTAAGAAAACTATTCTCACTGCTCAAAAAGAAGCTCTCCTCATGTGGTCAAAAAGAGGGAAAAGGTCCAGGAGACACACCTGGCTTAACAGACACATTAGGGAACTTCTCAGAAAGAAAAAAAACAGAATGGAAAAATGATTTAGCATCCAGAGAAGAGAACACTCATGCAACCAGAACCTGTCGATATGAGACAAGGAAAGCCAAAGCATGCATGGAAATCAAGCTGGCAATAAAAATGGAAGACTACAAAAAGTCCTTCTATAGGTATGTAGGGAGCAAGAAATAATCAAGTTCCACTGTGGCATCTCTACTGAACATGGAGGGAAAGCCCACAGTTGACCCTGGTGAAAAGGCAGAGCTCCTTAATAGTTACTTTGCATCAGTATTCCTGAAACCAGGCAAGAACTCATCACTTGTCCAGAAGCACGGAAAATATGGTGATGACAGCCATTCATATAAAATCAGTTCCAAACAGCTGACAATACTGTTAGATCATATGGACATTTTCAGGTTGGCCTGCATCCTAGAGTACTAAAGGAATTGGTCGAGCCCATAGTGGTACCTCTGGTGAAGCTGTTTGAAGAGTCATGGAACTCAAGAGTGGTCCCAAATGACTAGAAGAGGGTTAATGTGGTACCCAACTTTAAGACAGAAAAGAAGGATGACCCTGCTAACTATAGGTTGGTCCTGGGAAAATCTTTGAAAAAATTGTCAAGGAGGCTATCAACCACAAACTTGCAACTGGAGGGTACTGAGAAACAACCAGCATAGTTTTGTTGAGGGCAGTTCATACCTAACAAACCTGATTTCCTTTTATGACCAGGTAACTAACTATCTGGACATGGGACAGGAGGTGGACATCATCTACCAAGATTTCAGCAAGTCTTTTGATACTGTTTTCCATTACATCCTCTCAATTAAGTTGGAGAGTACAGGCCTAGACCAGGCTACAGTGAGGTGGGTTGGCAAGTGGTTCAGTGGCCAATCCCAGCGAGTGGTAATTGATGGGGTGGCCTCATTCTGGAGGGCTGTCCTCAGTGGTGTCCCCTAGAGATCAGTGCTGGGGCCTGTGCTCTTAACATCTGAATCAGTGACCTGGATGAGGGAGTGAAAAGCCCAATGATTAAGTTTGCAGATGATACCAAGCTAGAGGAACAAGTGGGTACATCTGAGAACAGGATAAAGATCCAAAACAACCTTGACAGGCTGGCCCTATGGGCTGAATACAATTAAATGAGGTTCAACAGGGACAAATGCTGTGTCCTTCATTTGGGTAGGAAGAACTCTCACCATATCTATATGATGAGTGATGGTCCACTGGCTGGCACTGCATCTGAAAGGGACCTGGGGATGACAATTGACCAGAAGATGAATATGAGCCACCAGTGTGGTGAAGTCACCAACAGAGCAAATAGAACTCTGGCATGCATCAGCAGATGTGTCACCAATAGATCCAAAGAGGTGCTTCTTCCCCTCTATTTGATATTGGTGAAGCCACAAATGGAGTGAAAGGGTGCAGAGAAGGGCCACCCGTATGATCAAGGGCCTGTGGGATTGGATTTATGAGAGACTTTGGGAGCTGAGTTTATTCAGTCTGAGTAAAAGAAGGCTGAGGGTAGGGCTATGCAAAGCTTTGGATTGTGATTTGGATTTGGAGATGATTTGGATAATTCGTAGGTTGAATCTACAAATCCAAATTGAATAGCTAGAAGCTTCCAAATCAATTGGGAAAAGATTCAGTGATTCAGAGATCAGCCATAGGGTGTAATAAGAAATCAATGAAATATCTTATCTTAACTTTGTTGCTTTTTGGTTGATGTTTGGAAACTTGCAGGGGTGGTAGCCTCTGTTGAGAGCATAAAGCATGTGAAGTATCAAGGTGATAGGTACAGGGGTTTCTGGAAAACTGCACCTCAAATTCCTGAAAGCAAAACTCATGTCATGTGTGTTAAGCCACAGTGGAGTGAAAACTGCAGGAGTGGTAGCTCTTCCTGAGGTCACAAAGCCTGCCAAGTTTCAAGGAGATAGGTGCAGGGGTTTCTGGGAAACTGCACCTCAATCTGCTGACAAGCAAAACTCATGGCATAGGTGACACTGTGCACTGTCTGTGTGTTAATTTTATGTATTCCAAGCCAAATTAGCCAAAACAAATTGCAAATCCAAGAGTCAGTCCGGAACCATAAGTGGCAGGGCTGTGGAAAGCTTCAGTCTCTGATTCAGTTTGGCGGAGATTCAGCCCAATTTGGTGGCTGAATCTCTGAATCTGAATGGAATCAGGAGACCCTTTAATCTCTCTGAATTGAATTGGAACCCTCTGAATCTATTTCAAGAGATTCAATGATTTGGACATAGACACAACCTTATATGTTTTTCTACATACATCAAGGTACCAGGCGGCTCATGAATGCTGAGATGCTGGGGCAAATGGAGCATCCCATGGGATACCGGGGGGGTGGGAAGGCACGCTCCTGTGGGATGTTCCCTCTGCCCCAGCATTGCAGCGTTCATGAGCTATGCCTGGTACCTCAATATAAGTAGAAAAAATGTTTAAAGTTGTGTCTGTAGCCAAATCACTGATTCTCTGAATCGGCATCAGATCTTCAGATTCAGATTTGGCTGAATTGAATCAGGGCAATGATCCGAATCAATGAATTGAATCACTGTCCCTGATTCAGGCTGAATCAGAATCAAATACAGCCCGTTTCACATATCTCTAATAAGTAGCCCTACTACTGACAAACATCCTCCACCCCCATCTAGGGCTTCAGCTTTTTCCACAACCTTTGGCGGGCATCCTACTTGCAGGCACAAGCCTGGAGGCTTGAAGTTCAAGTGCCCCTGAGTTTTTTGCTTGCACTCAGCTATAAGGCCACTGAAGTAAGAAAGGGAGGTGTCTCCCCTTTCCATAAAGTGGGCATAAAGCAAGACCTTCCCACTTCAACAGCTGAATGGGAGGTTTACTATACATTACCTTGGCAGGTACTATCCCCATGCCAGGAGAGCAGTCTTCCCCAGGTGCAACTAGAATAACTGCTTAAGTGGTGATGGTGTTTCCTTTGCCAGGCAAGCATAGGACTACACTTGATCTGAGCCTACATGAGGCCAAGAAGCAATAAAACTTCTATTTAACATTTAACAAGCCTTCAGATATGAGGTAGTCTGAGCAATCACTGTATTCATCCTCTAAGCCAAGACAGAGAACTTTTGTCTTTTAAGTGACTTAGAAATCAATTTAATCTCCCTAGATAGAAGTATGTATATCTGTAAGTTAAGTACTTGATTACTTCTAACCAAGAGGGGAATGTCTCCATCTCTGTCCTGTTTTCTGTGTACCAAAGAAACAGATATAATTATGTCAATGTACCCTACAGTGTACTGGAAGCATGGTAAGGTTGGCAGGATGTTATAAGATCATTGCTCAAACATATAAACTGAAATAGAGATGTGATAATTTAACTTAATCAGTTTTAATAGGTTAAAAATACTGTCAATCTCCCTCAAATTTTCTTTAATGTTTTCACAAGTTGTTAATGTTTATACATTTCAAAAGAAAGGCCTTAATCTCAAAGCAATAATCATATCTAGCCCAAAATATTTACTTTTTGTGATAAAATCATGAGGCTTGGAAGGAATTTGAGGGGGTCATCTAGTCCAATACTGTTGTCTTTTTATTTTAATTTCATTCTCATCTACTTTACATTTGCTGGGTTTTATGATTGCTGTTTTTTTTATTTTGTTTTGTTTTTCTGGTCATAGAATGGAAAACTGGTGGGCTTGGAGCTGAAGTTACAGTCTTTGTCAGAGATGGTTTATATTTTCACAGTTTCTTACAAATAGTGGTAACCAGTTCAGAGCTGCCATCAACCTTGCAGTGTGTCATTAATATGTGATGTTTAAATTGTATACAACTGTTATGATCATGCATATAATACCCTTATTCAGAGTCCAGATTTATAGTCAGGTCAGTGAGCAAGAAGATAGTCAAGGTTTTGCCACTGGCTTTGCTATTTGGTCCCTTAGTTGTATGCTGTGATTGTACTGAAGTGTGTCTGCCTTTGATGATCCCATGAGGGCTACAGGGTCAGGGCTGGATGCAGCAGTGCAGACGCACCCTCGTTCCATTGCTGCACTACCATCCCTGGATGATCCAGGCACAGGGGAAGCCCCACACTGCTTCTACCGGAGTCCAACCACAGGCTGCAACCATATGAGGTGGATGGGTTTTCTCCCACCCCACCCCACCCCACCCCACCCCACCCCACTGCTGCCACTCCCTCTGATTTATGCAGTTATAGGGGGAGCCCAAGAACCCTGCTCCATTCCAGCCCTGGGTTGCAGGGAGCAATTGGATAGGGATCCAGGGTTGACCAGCAACAGTGGTGGTGGCATGCAGATGCCTCCTTCCAGCACCTGTTCTTGGCCAGTGTGGCACACTGGGGAAGAAGGGGTGGCCAGGCAGGAAGCAGGGGCTGGAAGGAGAAGCATCTAAGCTGCTGTTGCTATCTGTGGCAGAGGCTAGCACCCTGCACAGCTGTTCCTTGGAGCCTGAAGCTGAAGCAGGGCAGGGAGTGGGGCTCTACAGGATCAACCTAAGCCTGGGTCAGCTAGGGACAGTGGTACTGATATGGATTCTCTACACTTCAAGCAATTGATTCCTATTTGACTCCCTTGTGTTCCCTGCCAGCCCAAGGCTTCTTTGCCCCCACCTTGACATGGCCTGAGAGAGTGTGATGCACCCTCATTTAAGAGGGATCCTCTGTTTGTCTCATCTTATATAAAAGTGCGTCTTGCTTCTTGTGACATTTGAGCTGTTTACTGGAGAATAAAAAAGAGAATGGTTTCAATGGGATTACACTGTTAATCCTCTGGTATAAAGATACCTCTGTCATGGACGTGGAACTCCAAGAAGATGATATGAAAGAGATCAAGGAGGCTTGGAGGAGCATTGCTATTGTCTGAGCAGATAACTACAAGTTAGAACTCTCTGTCTCTAACAACAATTCTTTTTTGACACTTGATACTTCTCTGTTTCTCATTTTCTTTGTGTTAAAAAGATGAGCAGAGATAATGAGAGAGAGAGAAATAATGGTTCTTACCTAACTTTGCAAAGTGTTTCTTTTGCATTTGTATGGCACTATTCTGAAAATCTGAATTAAACTGGAATTGCAATCTTTTGTATAGGTATATGTATTAAACATAATTCCCTACCTGTGGAAATATGCACTGAAGTTTCAAAGTTGAAAGAAGCTTCCTGAGAGCCTGGTGAAAGCACCACACAAGTTTGAAGAGGTCAGGGAATCTGGGAAGAGTCAAAGGATAACTGTGATAAGTACAAAATAGTTCTGAAATATGACCAACTTGCTGTTAGCTGTTATCTTGTTCTTTTAAATTTGCATTCCTACCTACTCCTCAAAACCAATGTTATTTCCAGAAAAGATATTTGTTTTTAATGTAAATCATTTTGCCTCACATATAGAGTCATAAATTCATAGATGTTTGGGTTGGAAGGGACCTCAGCAGATCATTGAGTCCAACCCCCTGCCAGGACAGGAAAGAGCACTGGGTCAGATGACCCCAGCCAGGTGTGTTTCTAGCCTAATCTTAAAGACCCCCAAGGTAGGGGACAGCACTACCTCCCTTGGAAGCCCATTCCAGAGGGTTTTGCAAAATATAGCTGAGATTTGAGAATTCAAATTCATGCTCATACCTCCACGGAGTTTTAATCACAAGGTGCTTTTCTTCTATTTCCCTATCCCAGCATTAATTAATAATATTCTCTACATACAACATTTAGCCTGCTGATTATAAAAAAACAGGGTGGAGAAAACACTGTGTTTTTAGCATTGATTTGGGGAGTAGAATGGTAAATATTTAAAATGTGTTTCTTACTTTGCTGCTTAGGCCCCTGATGGGACCCTGTGCACTGTGCCCCATGACCTAGATTTTCAAAGGTGATTTCTTGCTTCTAATTTAAAACACATTCAATGGATATATTTCAATGGTGCAATAAAGCTCTCTTTCTGTTTGTGAGGCCACTGACAGATATTAAAAAGAGGCACAATGGGATCTGATGCATGCAACTGCATTTCCTGTCATGCCACACATGCATAGCAGGAGGCATGATTGTGAGATTAAGCATCAGATGCAATCACACCATACTGGGGATCATGATCTCAGGCTCCCCCTGAACTTGGCAGTCTTTTGTTCCTGGGCCTGGGAGCCCCATCAGTTGATTGAGCTCCCAGCCATGAGAGTGCATGGTACATCCCTGTGGCTGGTTGCTCCAGTCACTGATGGAGCTCTCAGAAGAGAAGTCACGCATGGTGCTATCCCACAGCTGGGACATCTGATCATTGATGGGACTCTCAGCTGCAGGGACAAAGATTACCAATGCAGGGAGACTCTAGGATCATGATCCCAGGCACCCCCTTCATCACCAAGATGGTGTGATGGGATCTGATCCTCAGTCCCACAATCATAACTCCTGCCAGGTATGTGTGGTATGACAGGAGGTGTGATTGTTGGGATTATGCATCAGATACCATCAAGTGTTCTTTTTAACATCTTGCCTTTTCATCTGTGTAGTTTGAGTGACTGTGCACAGAATTACTACTCCCATTGATCCAACTATCAGGAACATAACAGTTTGCTCACTGTGTCAGAGGGGCACAGAGTATACTGTTTTTCTGTGATTATTTTCATAAGATTCTCACATTCTTCCAGTAAAACTAATCACAGTCACTGGAATACACTTGAAACATTTCTTCACAATTCATTCCAGACTTGTGATCTGGTTGCATATCTGTCTTCCTCTTAAAAGCTGGTTAAACCATTTCACTTCAAAGAGCTCTGATGATGATGATTGTAACTGCATACCAGTATATCACCATCCCAAATCTGGGATGTATTTCTAAATACATTGTTTTTGAAATTTGTGTGTGGAGGGCAGGATGTCTAGCTGGAACTCAGATGTAAAAAGTGTCCGAAGTGGCAAGTGAGTATAATTCAGACTAAGGTGCCCATCCTGAGATATTTTAATGAATCTTTATTTCCAGACAGATCTTCAGCACTCTGAAAAATATGTCTATTGAATGTGTTTCAAGTTAAAAGTAAGAAATCACTTTTGAACATCTAGACTGTAATTTTCTGCCTCTCAGTTTTCTGAATTCCATTCAATATTCCACTCATGGCATAAGTCTCAAAGATGTTGCAATTTCATATTTTCATCCTTAACTTTCCATGACAAGCAGGTTGTCACCTTCTATGAGCTTGATTCCTGGAAGTCATTGTTTAGTATGTTCTGGAACATCTCAAGTTTCAAGGTGATTCACATAAACATTCGCAGAAATCAGTACATGGTGAAAAATGTAATTTAAAAAATGAAAAACATCATTGTGTATATGCTCCCAGCTGCATGTGTCAGAATATATTCTTAGTATCTTAGACTGTGAACATTTATTTATTGAATGTAATCTACATAGTTTTATCATTGGTAGGGATAAGTTTTCTGTGCTCTGTCAAATAATTAGGTAGCCACATACATTTTTTCCTGATAATTTCCTTACCTCCACCAGGCTTCTAATCACTGCAGATTATATATGGTATATTTTTGTGATAACTGGTTCATAACCTTCTTGTTCTGTACATCATTCCAGCATTTCATTTTAGATATACTAGATGATGGACACTTTAACTGTGTATGAAGGTGCATCAACACTAGTAAATTCCTGTTGCCATAGATATGTTGGTAGAGCTCCTAGAGTTGATAGATTATATGGTGACAGAACGAGTTTTTCTTTTGGAATAGCTACTCTACCTCCCCAAACACTGCAAGTTAACTGAACAAAGCACTCTTCTGCTGATACAATTGTGCCCACACTAAAGATGTTGCCAGCATAGCCATGGTAGCCAGGGTGTTTGATTTCTTTTCTTCCTCTCATATGGCTTCTAATATAGCTATAGTTGGAAAATGTTTTTCTGTAGCCCTGGCTTGAAAGCAGTCATTAATCATATTGATTTATTCTCAATACAGAAAAACATTGTTAAAATGTACATATTTACTGATGAATCTCATTGAAGCACAAAAACCTTTTTAGTGAAGTAAACTATTGTTAGACTGAAGAATGTAGAGAATATAGGTTATTTTAAAGTCTTTATTAGATTAAACTAAGCCTTTTACCATCTGTTCCAACTCTTAATTGTGAATGCAAAATGACATTTCCTTATTACATCCATAAAAAAGTTAAATAATGCTGTATATTCATGGTGCACTGCCACATCCAGCTGATACTCTTCTTTTGTGCTGAATGTACAAGTCAAGGTGAAATTTAGCACATTCTTGATTAAAAAACCTTATCTGAAATCAGTAAAAAGATTCCTGTTTACTTCAATGCCTTTCCATCAGACCTGATATGAATCTTCCTATATAGTTACTTCTTCAATGGTAATCAGATGTCAAAAGCTTACTGTGAAAGAGCTGGGTTTTGTCTGTAATTAATGTGTCACATTAATGAGTTGTACTTCTGGCCTCAAAGGGTTTCAGTGTCTCATGACTCTCACTACTGCTCTTTGCAATGAGGGCACCCGTGTTCCTCTTCCTCTGTATCAATGTTTTAGGCTTCACTCACCTTGGAATTCCTTGTAATGCCTTCCTCAGGCCTAAAATTAGCTTCGTACCTCCAAGTATAGTCTCCCAAGGTAACAGCAGCATTAATGAGCTAGCTTTCACATGGCATAGTGGTTTATTTAAGATGAAAGCATTAGAGAGGAAACATCCTAAACAGTAAATGGCTTTACACACATGGTAAGCCCACCTTAGCAGATGCAGTCTCACATTTGTTTGCTCTTCATGCCAGCTTGGGACTCCTCCATATTACAGCACTTTTGCTGGTAGATAGTGGCTGCCAGAGGAAAGCTGGTAGATCATGTCTACACCCATGCGACTGCACTATAGCTGTACCAGCAGATTATGCAATGAATCCCCACAGAGGCACTAGCTGTTAAAGGGTCCATGGCTGCCAGCAGAAACTGTAGGAATAGCTATATGTGCTTTTTGGTAGCTTCCCTATGGTAAGAGAAGTCTTCTGTTACATATACAATATCATACCACTGACAAAGGAGAGCATTGAGTATCAATGTTCATGGAGTTTTTCTGGCAGATCTTTGTAATTTTGTTTCAGGACTTGGTTCATAAATCATGGCTTTCTATACAATTTGCCTTCTTGGTTTGTCAGGTCTCTTCAAACCAGACACACCAGTTAATGTTATCACTGCACTGCTTGTCACGGAACATAAATATACAGATAAGAGTTCTGGCACAGTGGCATATTGAATAGTTGGTACATCTAGAATGTCTGTCATATCTTGATATAATGGTCTTTAAAAATTCTGTGGTCCTAAAGCATTATCTCTGTCACATGTTGTATCACCTTTCTTTTAAAATTGAACTTTAACCTTTCTACAGATTGACTGGTTTATATAGTGAGGTATTCAGAAAATGTTCTGTGAATTCTTTGGCCTATTAAGCATCATCTTGTGTCACCCCCTTATTTTTTTTTCTTTTCTTTTCATCATCTTGTGTCACCCCCTTATTGCATCCAATGAACATTTTAGAGCCATGAAAGTGCCATTTTCTTGGTGGTACAATCTAAATAATTGCAATTTCACATTATGTTTAGGTCTTATTTCTTGTGCAATGTTCAGAATTTATAGAAAATTATTATGAATTGTGCTAACATAATCCAGCAGAATTCAAAACAAAAAAGTACCTTCCTACTTAAACTTACAAATAGTTTCATAGTTGGTAGGGTCAGAAGGGACCCGAGCAGATTATCAAGTCTGACCCGCTCCCATGGCAGGAAAAAGTACTGAGGTCAAACAACCCCAGCAAGGTGTTCATCCAGCCTCTTCTTAAAGACCTCCAGGGTAGGAGCCAGCACCACTTCTCTTGGAAGTTGGTTCCAGATCCTAGCCACTTTGACAGTGAAGTAGCGCCTCCTGATACCTAGCCTGAATCTACCCTCTGCCAGCTTGTGACTGTTATTTCTTGTCACTCCTGGGAGTGCTCGGGGGAATGGAGACTCCCCCAATGCCTACTGGTCCCCCCTGACTAGTTTGTAAATGGCCACTAGATTCCCCCCTCAGCTTTCTCTTGTGGAGGCTGAACAGGTTCAGGTGCCTTAGCCTCTCCTTGTAGGGCTTGCCCTGCTGACCCCTGATCATGCGAGTGGCCCTCCTCTGGACCCTCTCCATGTTGTCCACATCCCTCCTGAAGTGCAGTGCCCATTACTGGATGCAGTGCTCCAACTTCAGCCTGACCAGTGTTGCACAGAGGGAGAAGATCACCCCTTTGGACCTGCTTGAGATACATCTGTGGATGCATTACAAGGTATGGTTGGCCTACCTGACCGCTTCCCCACACTGTTGGCCCATGTTCATTTTGACATCAATAATGACTCCAAGATCCTTTTCTGCTTCTGCACTGATGAGAAGGGAGTTCCTCAGCCTGTAGGTATGCTGCTGGTTCTTCCTCTCCAGACACAGTAACCTGAACTTGTCAGTGTTGAAAACTATCCTGTTCTCATCCGCCCACTCCTGTAACCTATCTACATCTAATTGCAGCATAGTCTTCCCTTCTAGCGTGCCCACTTCTCCCCACATCTTAGTATCATCTGTAAATTTGAACAGGGTGCTTTTTACCCCCTTGTCCAAGTCGCTGATGAAAATGTTGAACAGTGCAGACCTGAGAACCGAGCCCTACAGAACCCCACTGCCCATATCCCTCCAGGTCAAAAATGACCCATCCACCACCACTCTCTGGGTGTGGCCCTCCAGCCAACTAGTGACACATTTGACTGCGTAGGTGTCAACACCACACTCCCCTAGTTTGTTTTTTTTTATGAGAACGGGGTGAGAGACAGTGTTGAAGACCTTCCTAAAGTCTAGAAAGACTACGTCCACTGCTACACCTGCATCTAAAGATTTTGTGACCCGGTCATAGAAGGCCACCAGGTTGATCTGACAGGACCTGCTTTTAATGAACCCATGTTGGTTGCCCCCAACCATAATCTCCCCTGCTGGTCCCTCATTCCTTCAACTCAGTCTTCATTGAACCATTATTTTAAAATCAAACACTCGATTTAAGAACTATAAAGTAGGTAAGCAGTTTTGTTAAATCCATGTAATCATGATCCCAGGGAAGCCCTTCACAAAGTCATAATAGAATAATTTTAGCTTTTTTTGGCACATATCTAACAAAGCAAATTAAGGGTAACAAAATATGTATTTATTTCTTCATTTACCTTTTTTGCATGTACTGATAGACTAGGGTCCCAGCTCCAGTGAGAGATGCATAGGTGAAAACGCATTGCACCCCTGTCAGCCCAGGGACCCCCTGCAAGAGACCCCAGGACCCCCAATGAGCCCCAGACTGCCTGCAGATAAGCAGGGGCTCATGGTGGGAGGGACATAGCCCACCAGGGAGGCAGATGAGTGGAGCTGAGGAGGGTCATGCCCCCCTGGCTCCTACTTTGCCTAGCCCCCTAGGGAGCCATGTGACCAGGACGCACAATCCAACATGCTTCTGAGTCCAGCGCATGAATTAGCAAGAGAGTTTGTGCAGGAGGGTGAGTGGGCAGGCCCAATGCCCTGCCAGTGATCCCCAGGGGAGGTAGTCCCATCAGTAGCTTGACCACCAGTAGCACAATGAGACTGGGCAATGCTGCACCCTGAGGGTCCCCTCAGAGTCTGTGGCCTCCCCCTCTGCCACCTCAGAGGCCCCCACCCAGATGGAACCCCTGGTTCCAGGCTCCATGCAGGCTCATGGGACCAGGAGCATGGCTACCTCCCCTTGTGAGGTTTGCTCCACTTTGGAGTCTCTGGGGTACCAGATAGAGGAGCTCCAGGCTGCAGTTGAGAGGCTGCATGCCATCAGGGATGGTGAGCAGGAGATAGACTCCTTCTGCCGTGCCCTTCACACCCTGGATGTAGAGGGTAAACCAAAATCACCTTCAAGGACAAAGGAGGACTCGGGGATCTCACATACTGTCCAGCCAGGGGGCTGGACCAAGGTAGTCAAGGGTCCCAAGGCCTGCCACACCAAGGTCCTCTTCCTTCTGAGGCTTTGCAACAGGCACTAACCTCCTGCAGCCCCAGTAGGGCCTGCAGAGATGCCAGCTCCTGTAGTCACCCATCCCTACTCTCCCTAAGGCAAAATGCAGAGTGGTCATTATGGGACACTTCCTCCTGAGGGGACAGTCTGCCTGAATGACCCCCTAGCCTGGGAGTTCTGCTACTTCAGGGGGGACTGCATTCAGGACAGAGCAGGAGGATCTCAAAGATTATGCAGCCCTCTGACCACTACCCTATTTGCCTTATCCATGTGGTCACAAATGAGATGACTCAGAGCAACCCCAGCCAGGTCATGAGAGACTACAGGGCTCTGGGCTTAGGGGGTTGGGGACTCATGTGGTCTTTTCCTCACTCCTCCCAGTTGTGGGTTATGGGCTGAGGAGGGAGAGACAGGTTGAGGTAGTCAACCAAAGACTGCGGTGCTTGTGTCATTGTGAAGGCTTTGGCTTCCATGATCACAGCCCACTCTTGGGTGAGAGAGACAGTGGGCTGCTGGGAAGACATGGCCTCCAGCTCATTCTGCTGGGGAGAAGGCTTTTCTCAGCCAGGCTTGCTGACCTGCTCGACAGGTTTTAAACTGAGCCTGCCGGGAGATGGGGGGGACTACCACCACTGCAAGCCCACTGGACAGCTTTTGTAAACCCAGCAGGTTAAGGTATTCAGGGGAACCCACCCCTACCCCAGCCCCAGAGTGATCCATAGGGAAGATAAGGGCCCCCAAAGGGACACTTGCCTGCCTGTACACTAATGCCAGGAGTGTACAAGATTTTGAGAACTGGGCACTTCACCAGAGCACCACAAGATTCATAGATTCATAGATGCTAGAGTCAGAAGGGACCTCAATAGATCATCGAGTCCAGCCCCCTGCATAGGCACGAAAGAGTGCTGTGTTCAGATGACCCCAGCTAGATGCTTATCTAACCTCCTTTTGAAGACCCTCAGGATAGGGGAGAGCACCACCTCTTTTGGGAGCCCGTTCCAGACCTTGGCCACTCTAACTGTGAAGAAGTTCTTCCTAATGTCCAGTCTAAATCTGCTGTCTGCTAGCTTGTGGTCATTATTTCTTGTAACCCCCGGGGCGCCTTGGTGAATAAAACCTCACCAGTTGCCCTCATGATGAACTTATAGGCAGTCACAAAGTCGCCTCTCAACCTTCTCTTGTAGAGGCTGAAGAGGTCCAGGTGCCCTAGTCTCTCCTCATAGGGCTTGGCCTGCAAGCTCTTAACCATACGAGTGGCCCTTCTCTGGACCCTCTCCAGGTTATTTACATCCCTCTTCAAGTGTGACACCCAAAACTGCACTCAGTATTCCAACTGTGGTCTGACCAGAGCCCGACAGAGGGGAAGTATCACCTCCTTGGATCTGTTTGTCATGCATCTGCTGATGCACGATAAAGTGCCATTAGCTTTTCTGATGGCTTCATCACACTGCTGACTCATGTTCATCTTGGAGTCCACTAGGACTCCAA
>JAGPOW010001296.1:65266619-65286475 GCA_030014935.1 Caiman crocodilus
CATCTGCTGATGCACGATAAAGTGCCATTAGCTTTTCTGATGGCTTCATCACACTGCTGACTCATGTTCATCTTGGAGTCCACTAGGACTCCAAGATCCTGTTCTGCTTCTGTTCCACCAAGCAGGTCATTTCCTAGGCAGTAGGTATGCTGGACATTTTTCCTCCCTAGGTGCAGCACTTTGCATTTTTTCTTGTTGATTGGAAGAAGGCCAATGTGTTGTCTATCTTAAAGAAAGGGAGGAAAGTAGATCTGGGGAACTACAGGCCCATCAGCCTGACTTCTAACCTGGGAAAGATCTTGGAAAAAAATCATCGGAGACCATTCTTGACAAATGGATGAAGGCAACTTCCTAAGGGATAGCCAACACAGGTTTGTTTTGGGTAGATCTTGCCTGATCAGTCTTATCTTCTACAACCAGGTGGCATATCATCTGGACAAGGGAGAAGAGATTGACGTCATACAAGTTGGTTTAAAAAAAGGTCTCAATCTGGTATTCCATGATCATCTCATAGAAAAAACTGGCCAAATGTGGCTTTGGCTACATCACAATCCACTTGCTGGGGAATTGGCTCTGACGTCAGGCCCAGAGAGTGATAGTTGATGGAAGTCAATCATTATGGTGCTCTGTGACTTGTGGGGTCCCCCAAGGCTCTGTTCTTGGGCCTATTCTTTTCATCATCTTCATTAATGATGTGGACATTGGTATCAGAAGTGGACTGGCCAAATTCGCTGATGACATCAAACTTTGGGGTAAAGCATCCATTCCCAAGGACAGGATGATAATCCAGGCTGACCTTGACAGGCTCAGAAAATGGGCGGATGAAAATCTGATGGCCTTCAACACCAAAAAATGCAAGGTACTCCACCTTGGGAAGAAAAACCCGCAGCATGCTTATAGGCTCGGCAGTGCTATGCTTCCTAGCATCATGGTCAAAAGGGACTTGGGGATCATGATTGACCACAAGATGAATATGAGCCACCAATGTGACGTTGCAGCCAGCAAAGTGAGCAAAACTCTGGCTTGCATCCATAGATGCTTGTCTAGCAAATCCCAGGATGTTATTCTCCCGCTGTACTCAGCCCTGGTGAGGAGTACTGCATCCAGTTCTGGGCTCCACAACTTAAAAAGGATGTGGAGAAGCTTGAAAGAGTCCAGAGGACAACCACATGCATGATCAGAGGACAGGAAAACAGGCCTTATGATAAGAGGCTGAGAGCTATGGGACTCTTCAGCCTGGCAAAGTGAAGGCTCAGGGAGCACCTGGTGGCTGCCTATAAGTATATAAGGGTTGTACATCAGGATCTGGGGAAATACCAGAGCACCCCATGGAATGACAAGGTCAAATAGTCACAAACTCCTCCAAGACCATTTCAGGCTGAGCATAAGGAAAAACTTCTTTATTGTCCGAGCCCCCAAGGCCTGGAACAGACTGCTGCCAGAGGTGGTGCAAGCACCTACTCTGGACTCCTTTAAGAGTTAATTGAATGTTTAACTTGCTAGAATCCTGTGACCCCAGCTGACTTCCTGCTCCTGGGGCAGGGAGCTGGACTTGATGATCTTCTGAGATCCCTTCAAGCCCTAATGTCTATGAAATCTATGAAGTTTTCTTGGAGTATAATGACCATGAAAACTGAAAAACAATATTTGTAGCTAACACAAATTAAGGCCATGACTTCCTGTTTTTTTTCCTATGCTATCTTCTAATAAAGTACTTGTTCATGTAAATTGATTGGCAGCCTTTGAGATTTCTGACTTTTTAAAGGCTTATTTAATGGGCAATTTTTACACACTTTCAATTATTTTGAAGCCTCCTAAATATTCAGAATAATTATTGCACACTTATTCACAAAGGATGACAGGATGGGCAAGAAAAAACTGTGAATTCTCTATTTTCTTAATAAGGTTTCTGTGGCAGCAATATGTTTTGATTTTACTAGAGACATCATCATTCCTTTAGGGGGTGGAGAAACTGTAGCAATTTTTGACAGCTTCATCACCAGCCATAGCCTCCAGAGTCTGAAAATTCTGTCCAGAATTCTTTGTTATAGAATAAATTACCATATTATTTTCCCCTCTGAAGCTGAGGCAGCTAAATATGATTGAGAAGAATGTAAGTGCTACAAAATAACTAGACATCTGTATTCTCCAGAGTATGACCAAATGGTGTACTGGACAGCAATTAGCTAGAAATAATTTTATCCTCATGTCAGATACTTTAAATTCTGTTTAGATAAAGGAAAAGGTAAATAAGATCATTTATTGCTAAAAAATACTCAAGGAAAACTTCAGCAATAAAGGGCATATCTATATTGTTCAAAGTAGGACTCTGTTAGGATGTTGATCAGCAGCCTAGCTTGGTAAACTCCAGAACTAGAAGTATTGCCATGTTAGCTACTGGATCTCGGTGAACAGTTTAGCGATGCACTAATTAAGCTAAACTGATTTGAGTTCTGGAAGTAGTATGCACCGGGGTAGCTTGTATAGCTCTGCATAGCCTTCCACTATATAGAAGTGCCCATAATGTTAAATATTAATACAATTATTATTTAAATCTTTTAGTTTATAATATTTTCCATAGTATTTAGAAGAATACTTTAACATAACTATAAAATCAAACATATAATCAAGTGACAATACATTACCATGAATATATATTGAAATGAATGCCAGGTGGGAAGTTTGGTCTGTTGCACACAGGTATATTCCCAAACCTTGATCTTTTTGATAGCTTTCCCTTTAAAGAATAAGTTTCATAACCTCTGTCTCTTTTGCCCTTACTTTTGCTAAAAGGAGTTGCAACTGGAAACGTGGTTTTTAATAATCCCTCTATTTTCAGTGCCCTAGCAAAATGATGCCCTTTTTTCTGTATCCATTTCCAACTGACTGTGCATAACAGCAGAAGTGTCATAGTGCTCTGCCCAGACTTGGTCTGGAAAGCTCACCCATTAAGGGCATAGAGCCAGAGATCACAATAAGCTATGGAAAAAGATTCTTCTCCAAACCCATCAAAAAATCAAAACAGGAAAACTGTGTTAATACTTTAGAATCTATTTTACATCCAAGTAGAAGGGGAGTTAAGAAGAAAATTTGCCACTGTAGCATTTAGCTTTTAAAAAGTAAGCTTTAAAATGGGCCCCTAAGGAAGTGAAGAACTTGCAAGCCACCTGGGAACTGCTTAGGAACACCATATTGAAGGCAGAGAGCAAATGCATACAGCAAAACAATAAATAAATAAAAAACAAAACAACAAAAAAAGAAAAAAACAAATGAAAAGAAAGACAGGATGGTTTAATGGCAGGGTAGCAGAAGCAATGAAGAGAAAAAAAGCTTTCTTTAAAATGTGGAAGTCAAATCCTAATAAAGAAAATAAAAATAAAATTACATGAACTGGCAAATCAAATGTAAAATCATAATAAGACAAGTTAAGAAAGAATTTGAGGAGAAATTTGCTAAAGACATAGGGTAACAATATTTTTTTCTTTAAATAAAGTAGAAGCCAAGGGCCTATAGGGGTATCGGTCAAGCCTTTGGATGATCAGGATGCAAAAGGAGAACTAAAGGATGATGGGGCCATTGCTAAGAGAGTAAATGCACTCTTCCTATCTGCCTTCCTTATGGACAATGTTAGAGATACTCTACCAAATCTTATCATCTTTAGAGACAAGTTTATGTAGCTGACATGCATTGAGGTTTCAGTGTGGAGGAAACTGATAAACGAAATGGTAGCAAATCATCCGGACCTGATAGCATTCACCCTAGGGTCCTGAAGGAACTCAGACTGGAAGGTACTGAACTCCTGTCTGTAGTAGGCAAATACCTAAAATCAGCTTTGATACCAGAGGATAGGAAGGTTGCCAATGTGACTCCAATATTTAAAAAGTGCTCTAGAGGGCACCAAGGGAACCTACAGACAGGTGAGTCTAAATTCTGTTCCTGGATAACTGCTAGAAGCAACAGTACCACCACCAGCACCAGCACCACCAAAAAGTGTTCAGCACATAAAGGACCATAACTTGCTGAACAGGAGTCACCCTGGCTAAGTCAAAGGAAAATCATGCCTCATTAACCAGCTAGATTTATTTGAGGGTGTCAATAAGCAGGTGGACTTGGTTGATCCAGTTGACATAGCCTATCTAGACTTCCAAAAAAATCTTTGACAAGATTTTGGACCACCTGTATTTCTCTGTATTTGGATCACTTTGCAGTAGCTCCAGCTACTCAGCTGAACCACATGACTTGCAGGGATTAAGGAAGGCTGAGTGGATGGAGCACTGCTAGTAAGGAAACTCTGGTCCCTGCAGGTGATTGTAGCTTGTTATTTTTACTGGGTACTTTTCCCTTGCTTTTACCCCTGGCCTTTTTGGGCTTGTGAGGTCCTGTAAACCCTTTGGGAGAGACCGGCCAGGAGAAGCCCTCTGGTCTGTAAGGTTTCCCCTGGTTGTTAGCTCTTGCTCTGTCATGGGAGGCTATTTGGGAAGGGGTAGGGTGCAGGAAGGAGAGCTATGTGCGCAAGTCCCCCTCTGCCTGGATAAAAGGGGATGGCTTGCTGGGAGCCGGGGGTGTGACACGGGTATACCAGTGTCCTGTGTACCTTCTCTGGCTATACTAGGTGGGGAGGCTGTGTAGGGGGGTGGTGTTCATGTGAGAGGCTGAGACTGGAGCTAAGTGGTAAAACACACACAGACAAAAACCCCCAAGGATAGACATGAGGGAGGGGGGAATGCATGCTTCTGGCATACTCAGCTGTACACAGAATGCCAGGAGAGGGAAAGTGTGTCACAGCACTCACTGCAGGAAGGTAAACGCAGGTTTTACTGGAACAGCTAGTAGTAAAGTAGAGGTGTTGTATGTTGGTGGAGGAGCCTTATTCACAGTGTAGTCTCATCTCACTGCAAGTGGTCATGGCAGCAATTGGTGGCTGGTGAGTTATACAGGAGGCCAGAAAATATTTTGGAATCCCATGTTGGTTTACTTTATTTAGAAAATGCTAATATACTGTGTTGGTAATGTAAAACTGCTTCCAGGCAATCAATGGTTATATAGAGGACAGAAATTATTCCAGCAAAGGTGTCTCTAACTGAAGATTTATTCCCCACCACACTCACCAGCATTGTCTTTTTCTGTTGCTATAATGTGGTGCCTGTTTCACCTTTGGTTCTTTGCCATGAAATTTAGCTTTAAAAAACAAATGTGAATCTTCCTTTTTGAAACTACAAGTATGTTAGCTCATGTTCTATCAGCTGCAGAAGTGGTTGTCATCCTTTTCAGTACAAATAAAACCACATTCTGGTAGTGTGTGTTTGTTTAGGCAGCACAGAAAATGATATCTGAAAAGAATAGAGGGGCAACATGAGGGCAGGTCATTTGTATTTCTAAACAGTGCTTTGCTATAATTTATATTTGCTTGATAGGCCTGTCATTATCTCCTAGTGTTCTTGAGTATTGTATAGTCTCAGTATTCACTTTTAGATTCACCTGGTATAAGATGATCACATTTATAATTTTTTAACAAGAGTTGCGGGTTTATATATTTACAGAAAGTATGTTACTGTAGAAGAAATATCTTGGCTTTGATTGATCTACCTCTTCCAAAAAGAGAACCTGAAAAGTGGAATTGTAATTACTTTATTCCCATGACTAGTTCTTAAGAGACAATGGCTTCATACAGACATATGGAGAGGTTAAGGGGAGGTTAGATGGCATTAAAATGGCCGCTTAATCTAACTTGGTTTGCCAAGATGTGGACTTTATGCTAGTTAGGTGGATCTATGTGCAAACTGTACAGAAGTTCAGGACAGTTAGTCTAAAAAAGGCCAACCTGATCTAAGTTAACTATACCTCTGAGGCAGTTTAATTTAGCTCGAGTCTGGCAAGACTAATCTAACTAAACTTCTGTAAAGTTCCTAACACAGCACCCCCCCAGAGCCTGCTTGCCACCCTGATTGCCTCAAAACTCCCCCACTAACCACCCTCTAGCCTGATTTACTTTAGATCAGGTCACTATTTTTACCATGATCTAACCTCCATGCATGTCTATGTGCAGCCAATGTGACAAATGTTGGAGTCAGCAAGTTGTAATTCTAAGGAATGTTAGTCTGCTAAAATTTACAAATGCAGTCACATATTCAGAGTTAATAACTTCTGTAATGTTTGCTGCTCACTTATGCCACTAGAAGGCTAGCAAGCAGGACTGTGGCTAAAGGCTGTAAATCTGTGCATGCCTGTCATGCTTGCTACCTTTTTAGCCTATATAGACTGGGGAGGTGGGGGCAAGAGTCCCTACTATACTGCTTGTGGCCCATTGCCCCCATCCACGCCCAGACCCTCCCTCTATCTCCCCGAATCAGATCCTGTATTCCCAAATCACCTCTCCGCCCCCAGAGTCTTGACTGCCACCCCAATCAGCCCTAGAGCAGTGGTGACAGTGGCAGTGGCATTCCCAGAGGTCGTTCCCTCTCCCTGTCTGCTGTTTCTTCTTTTGTATGACATTTTAGGATTACAGGAGTCATAGAGTAATATTTGATAACCATTCAACTGTTTCAGGGGTAGCAGCAAGGATTGATTTGAGATCTCCATTAAATGATCTAACTGGGCAGTCGTTCACAATGTGTTGCACCAGGTGAAAAATTTCACCACAATTACAACTGGGACTCTCTTTGATTTTCTGTTTATGGAGTAGGTATCCACATTTTCCATGAAGTATCCAGATGCAATTCAGGGGGGACCAAATCTTTCTCAGTAGGTCAGATCCTGGCTGAGGGATTGTAGGGTTGCTGACAATGTATCTCTGAGGCAGATTGTTATTAGCCCAGGCATCCCTCCATGAGCTTCTTGGTATATTTCCACAAGGTTTTTTCTAGATTTGAGCCAGTCCAGTAGTGGTGTGGTGAAGTCCTTGTTGCCGGGGATGTTTGGGTTACTAGTGGCCTTGTGATATTCCCTCATGAATGCGACAACATGGCAGAGCTTTGGGGGAATAGTTTTCAATAGGACTGGAAGCCATAGCAATGACATACTTTTTAGCATTTCTGGTGTAATCTGCCTAGCTGCATTTAACTGTGTATCAAGTGTGCTTGGTTTGCTCCAGACTGGGGAGCAATATTCTGCTAAAGAAAAAATAAGTGCAAAATGTCCATTTTAAGCACGGCTGCACTTGTTTCCCCATGTTGTTCCAGCCATTTTATGCACACGGTTAACTCATGCTGGGTTTTTTTTAGCAATATTCTTTAAATGTTTCTGAACAGTCACTCTCTAATCGAGAGTTACACTGAGGTATTTCAGGAACTTCTCATGCTTAACCTCTTCTCTACAGAAAGGTATGGCAAGTAATGGTCAGTGTGGGTATTGTTTAGATGAAATTACATGATGACAGTTTTCCTCAGATTTGGGTGGAGTCTCCAATATGCAAAATATTATTCTAGTAACTTAAGGTCTTTGCAGAGATCTGTCTGAACTTCAGCCTAGGGCCTTCTTTGAGTAACAAGCACCAGGTCATTGGTATAACCAAATTTCTGGCTGGTAGTGACAGGAAGATCACTTTATATATATGTTAAAAAGTGCTAGTGCTAGTGCTGACAGTGTTCCCTATATGGACAGGATGTCACAAGTTATACAGGAGCATTGATAAGAGGTGGAGGGTCTACTCACACCTGATGACCCTTGACACCTTCATCACACTATACGGTATCATAAACTGTTGATAAATCAATGAAAGCAGCTCCTATGATCTCTTTGTTTTGATACCTGGCTTCAATATACATAGTGAACACCAGCATTTGGCAAAAGCCACCCTGTTCAACTGGTATAACCTTCTCTACCTGCCTGCTAAAAATGGCTGATGTGATCTAAATTAATCCTACCTTTGAGGTACACTTAGTTTAGATTGGCTAATTTTAGACCAATCTAGCTGTCCTGAAGTTCTGTATAATTCCCAGCACAGCCCCAGGGCTGGCAAAGCACAGCCACTGACTCCAGCCCCAGGGTTGCACTTTTCCTACCCCCACCTGGCACTGGGCTATTTTTACCACCCCCAGCCCCTCTACCTCCCCCCAGATGGACAACTCCCATACCCTGAGCCCACCAAACCTTTATCCCACAAGCTGCTCCCAGTACTGGTTTTACTGGCATTCACCATTGAAGGGAACTGAGCAAGTAACTAGGAGCAGGGGCAGAGACCAGCAGAATGTGGGGGGGCTAGTTCACAGGGGAGGTTGTTCATCTGGGAGTGGGGGAGTCAGGGGGCTAAAAATAGCAACTAATCCTAGGGGGTGGGAAAGAGAGCCTCCCATCCTTGAAAACTCCCCTCCCAAGGAACTTGAAAGTCCCCCTGATCCTGCCAAAACCCATCATGAACCTTGATAGCTCCCTCTGCAAGCACCCTATCCTCCCCTAGAGCCTGTTTGCCATCCAGACGTACCTTATCAAGTGACCATTTTTAACTTGATCCCAGCTCCCTCTATCCTCTCTGAATGTCTATATGTAGCCCTAATTAAAAAAAGAAATAGATCAAACCATGAACAGTTTTGTCCCTTAGCCTCTTTCACTCAGCTTTCCCTTAGAGGACAGGTGGACGGTCTGAATACACATAGATTAATCAAGTCTGTCACATGCTGCAACATCTCATGTTCTCACTGTCCCCACATTTCAAAATGTTGGTGGTGGTGCTTTAATAAAGCTTGTTTGCCATTTTGAAATGTGGGATGCTGAATACATGAGATGCTGAGGGCATTGTAGTTAGAGCCACTCTAATTAAACCCTCCTGCTCCCCTATGAATCTATGTATGTTTGTATTGTAGTTTCATTATACTTTAGTACAGTGACTAGCAAAATGAGGCCTTCGTTCTGTATACAATAAGAAATCATAATAATATATGTAATTTACCTAGAAGTTATGGTAAAAAAGTCATTTTATATAATGAAGCATGAATCAGATGCATATACATTAACACTATCAGCCAGAAAATGATTGTCACCATAATACACAGCCAACCACCAGCATACTACTAATGCAGTGCTTCAAGTTCTCCAGTCCAAGGATAGTGTGAAGAAAGATTTTAATTACATTTCATATTTTGATTCTTTAGTTTTAAAATATCTTTTAATAACTGCCTGTTTCTATGCAGTTAATTTCAATATTGATAAAAAGAAAATTCAGAAAAGAAGATTATATGATCAAGGGAAGGCATAAACATTAGTTAGAATAACAAGCTGGAGAAGTAGTTAACTCTACCTTATATATACCTTATATATACTATACCTTATATAATGATATATCTATGTTTGGACTGATTATATGCATCTGAAAAAAGAAAAGTACCATTTAGATTGCTTCCCAATATAGTGCATTAGAGCTAGTAATTTCATGATTTTTCTGGGAGTTATCACTCTAAAATTTTGTGGAGTTTTTGGTACATGTTATGACATCTTTTGGGAAACTTTAAAATTAATAAAAGAGGTAGTAGTAATTGAATTCTTCCATATTTATATTATTGTGATTAAGAATGTCATACTGTCACCTGATACTGTGTTAAGATATCATTTCTTGCCTCTGCACAAGAAAATGCTTAATGGGAATTTATTGTTCAGTTCACTTATATTGAATGCGTACATGTATGAATATAAGAAAAAAATGTGATTTATTCTAGTTAAAGGTAAAAATGCTATGCAAGATGTTATGCCAGGTTAAAATCTTTTATATTCATGTATACAGTCAACATCTAGTTTTTATAATTAGATTTATTTTCCTATATTGTCATTGTGCTTTTTTATCCTTGTCCATATTTTTTTGTTACTGGTTAAATAGATCCCATAGTTCTAATCTTTCAGTGATTTTTATAAATATTGAATTAAAAAAAATATGTATACCAACTGTCAAGCCCATGTATCTTGTTTCTTTTTCTTGCTTAAATTAAACTGACAATTTCTTGTGTCTGAGAGGATTTTTTGTTGGAGTAGGGAATGGAAACTGTAAAATACTATACTAAATTGGCTGAGAATTCTAAAATGCTACAGCTCTGAGATTTCAGGGTGTCTTTGAGATCCATTATTGCCTTTATACAAAACACAAAACTACCATGTTTTTTTTTTCTCTTGGAAGAAAGATGAAGCTAGTCAGGAGAAGCAAAAATACATAAATAAATAAATCTTACTCATGGAAAATATATATACACAATGATATATTACTATCCTAAAGAGAGAAAAAATAAAACCCAAAACACTTTTTGAACGAATTTACCACATTAGACTTCTCTTGCATAGCCTTGTGGTTTTATAGCTTTTCCTGAACTATAATTATGCATGAAGCCAAAAACATCTTGACATTGAAGGTGCTCAGAGAACTTGAGATCATTGTTTTTTTAAAGATATTAATCTAGGCAGCTGATTAGAGAATGCCAACCAGACTGTGGTAGGGGTAAAAGGTGATTGATGCATATGAAAAGACTCAACTGGGGTAGCAGCAGCTAACTTCAACATGAAAGTGCCGTTGTGATGAATGTTTACAACACTTTTTTTGAGAGCCAATTATACTGCTATTATGCAAAGCCTGGAAATCAGCCAGATCAGTAGTAGTCACAAAGCCTCCTTGAATCTCATTTAAAAAAAACAGCTACAGAAAATATAATGGCAATGTTGAAGCTCTTTATTCCAGTTTAAGGAAATGTAGAGATATTACTATTTTTCCAGTTTAGGTGGTTGGAAACTGGTCTATACCTGTAACAAAACAGAAGTTCACGGCACATAAACTGGTTTCAACATGGTAGATGCCTGTCTAAGGTAGACTTGGATCCATGTACTATCAGACCTACTCAAGATAGTTTGGACTGATGTATTGAATGTCAGTGCCAGATCTGATTGCAAATCAAGGTGCGTCTCTATTTGCTGATTTGCCAGTTGCCTTTGTGGTCCCTGCAAGCTCTGCATCCCCCCACCCCATTTGCAGGAAGCTATGGCTTGGCTTCTCCAGTCCAGTGCCTACCTGGCCCCACCCTCCAAGCTGGCTAGCTGTCAACCAGGCAGGGCAGAGAGACAGGAAGCAGGGCTTATAAGTTGCTGGGGAGAGGCAGTGCCAGTGGCACACCCTGCATTCCTGGGCAGATCAGGGGCACAGAGTATCCCTCCCCCATCCCGAGCTCTGGGACCCTGCACTACAGCAGCTCCAGGAATAGCTCGGAGGATTACCCTCCACCCAATCAGCACCACCTCCAGTGCAGCCATGAGACTCTGGCCTATGGGGAGGGGGAGTAGCCATGCCCCAGTGGCTGCAGCATCGGGGGCGGGGATGGGGTGGGGAAGCAGTGGGTTCCTGTTCAGGGATGAGCTGTCAGCTACAGCAGGTCCCTATACAGGGCTGACCTGGCAGCAGGTCTCATCCCCTACAATAGAAGCACCACCCAGCAGGTGTGAGGGCATGGCTTCCCTTCCCTATGGACTGGAGCCTTGAGGCTCCATGGGAATTGGCACTGGCTGGGGAGGAAAGAAAATCATCCAAGCCATTTTTGGAACTGCTGCACCTCAGGGTCTTGGGGCTTGGGACAGGCCATGGAAGCTCTGTGCCTCCCAACCTAGCTGGGAATCCGGAGTACACTGCTAGCATTGCCTCCCCATAGCAACTCACAAACCCTAGTTCCCTGCACCACTGTCCTGCCTGGGGTAGACCTCCACACCCTTACCTTGCACAAAGCTCAGAGACCCCTATGCTGCTGAGGAGGTGAGCAAATCTCTCTCCATTGCCTGCAGATAACTGCCAGCTGCCTGGAATGTCAAGGCAGTGGGAGGGAGCATGTGTCTGATAGCCAATCAGGGATGGCATAGCTACTTGGGTGCCCTCTATATTGTCCGTCACACTGGGAGGCATGCAAGAACACTCCCTGTGTTCTGCCCTCAGCTAATGCAGGCGTCTGCCTTCTTTCTCAAGCTAAATTGTGAACATGAGCTCTGTTCACCAGCAGTCCAATCTATGGAGTTTAGAGAAACCTGCACAGATTGGATCCATTCTGTCACATGCTTTTTGACCGCATATGCCTAGCCTAAGAGACGTCTCTTTCTTTCTACATCATAAAATGAGATGCAAGTTGTGTTTACAAAACTCCTTTGTAGTAAGAACATGGTAAGGAACCAGGAGGAAAAGAAGAGGCAAACAGCTACATAACTCTTAAGTGTTTACTTTTATTTCTTTATGTTTGAGTAAAATTGATACCTATATTTTATATGCCGCTAGGATTAATAGATTAACGCACATTAGATAATTTGGGTTTGGTTTGTGGCAAAAGGCAGTTTGACTATTTTCTTGTTAAATATGACCCCTTGCAATTTCTCAGTGACACCATCACAACATCTGATTAATCTCTCTCTCTCAAAAAATAAAATAAACCCAGCATTTTAATGTAGTGCATGGATGGTGATATAATCAACAACAGGAAACAGTACTGTTCCTTTGGTAGCACATCATCTATGGCCCCTAGGAAAAAAAACAAAAAAGAAAACCACGTATGTTAGTCCTCTGGGTCTTGTACATATCTTGGAACCTTGTCACCCCATCACCAGCTTTTTCTAGGAGGATAACTGAGTTAGTACCTTTGATGCACATTTGTTGAAATACATCGTGCTGTATGTACGATCCCCATGAACCCTGCAACCACAATAATCATATAGGACTAAGAAAGAAATATGTTGGTGTTTGTATATTCCCACAGATCTATTATTTAATGAATAATAGACTTCCACAGAGAAACCTAGCTAATTTAGAAGGTGATTTTGGTAATAATTCAATATGAGTACTGCAGAACTGGACATGCAAATATCTCCCCCTTCCCTGCCCCCCCCCAATAGCTTAATTTAAGATATTAATTAAAAAGGCACATGAACAGTCACTTAGATCTTAAGTACATACATGAAGTTAAGCATATGTTTGATTTATTGATTCTTTTAGGTAGTATTTTGAAGAGCAGTCTGTCTGTCATGTAATTTTAACATGTTTCCTTGTCTTTAAAATGTGGATAATGATATTGACTTCCTTATGAAACACTTGAAGATGTAAGGATTTAAAATATTATACAAAAGCCATGAGGATGATGAAATGTTGGTAATAACAACACCCACCCTTTCTACAATTTTGTTTCTCTTTACTTATACAGGTGATATTTTCTTCATGTTGTTCTTTCATAGTTTCATAAGGAATTTTTTTCTCCTAGAGACAGTGCCACTTTAATGGAAATGAATGTATACAGAAAAGCTCAGTACAATGTTTAAATGTTTGTTTTATTGTACATTGTAAACCAGTACTGCAAACTAATCATTCATATACTGATTTATTTTAGATCACCTTTTATCATTATACAGGTGCTGTCTTTGTCCATTTTTTCAAAAATCTTGTTGCTTTATCAAAAGCACTGCAACCTTTTTTTTTTTGTTTTCAGTCATTCTCTTGGTATGCTATTGGCAGAAAAAATAAATTGTTAAAAAAATTATTTTGTTAACCATTTTTACTTGAATGTATTAATTGATATTGATTTGATCTGTTATAATACAAGCAATGGAAACAAGCAGATTTTTGATAAAGAAGAAGAAACAGCAATATTAGCATTTAATCTACTGGGCAATCACATGTGCAGACCTATGCGTTGATAATTTACTTAGGTCACAAGCAAAATTTCTAACATAATTTAAAAACAAGCATGTTATGAATATGTATTCAATTAAGTAAATATATGCCAAAATAAAACACTAAGAATAAATATGTAATTTTATTCATTTTCCTATTCAACCATAGAATTTGTGGGAGCAGCTAGACTTCAGTGGGTTAGTTGCCTCAGAAGACAGCACTGAAAACCTTTCTTTCCAAGACCCCACTTTGTCACCTAGCCCATTCACTGTCTACCTGAAGCCATATAAAATACTATTAAATATTTTAAGTTGTATTGCCATCAATATGTTACTAAGAGCTGACTAAATACAGTTATTCAAATACACTATTTAGCAATTTTTTTCCATTGTTATTCATACATTTAGCATTCAAACAGCTCTGATGATATGAACTCAGTTGTATTTTCAGATTTTATAATCTCAATTTTCTTGTCAATACCTTATCAGGAGAAAGGCTGAAAACTGGCTACTAACTACTTAGCATTGGTCCTCAATCTCTTCATCATTCAAGTGAAAGAAAGGTTGTCTGTGAATTCCCTATGATGTGCTTGTCTCTAAAACTCCTTTTTCTGCATGCCTCAACACTGGATGTTGCATTTCACTGCAAAACCTTTTGTTGCTTATAGCTTGACTTATACTACTCTGGAATGCTCAGAAGGCAGTCAGAGTTACAGGGTACTCCACTGAGACAAACCTTTCCATGTGGTTTGCCAGATTTAGCAGTGTTTTTAAAGCCCATTGCAAGTTGCTTTGGTTTCTTTCTCATAGGCCCCTAGGTACTGCGAGGAAGAAAACAGCAGCAAAAACAAGTTTTATTTAAACCACTCATGAATACAAGAGGTCAGTGGTTGGGGAGGAAGCTAATGCTTGTAAAATGCAGAGAGAAGAAAAATATTTTAAAAACATAATTTTGGAGCTATTATATATAGCAATGCTATAAATTTCAGGGATTTATAAACATTTATAAAACTTGCGGCTGTTTCACAAAATACTGTAACACACAAAACATCATAGGATGAAGTAAAGGTATATTAGTCTGAACCTCTTTTCCTTGCCAGCAAGAAATTATAACTTGCTTTGCTACCTGTGACAAAGTGCTGGTATTTTTAAATTGGCTCTTTCTTCCATAGGTCCAATAATTCTTAAATGAAGTGTAAAATCTGTGTATACCATCTCCTTAATGCAGTACTTCTAGTTCATGGAAAATGTCATTTTGGAGATAGTTGAAAATCCAAAAATATGGACTGTAAGCTAATTGGAAATTTAGGTGGGTAGGTGAATAAGTTCTTTTTCACTGTAATTTAAAGAACATTAGTATTTTTTCAAAGCGCTGTAAACAGCTCTTTGGCTGAAGGTGATGCAACAGACTTTTTATAGTGGATCCCTCTAGCAAAAACTTAATATATATGATTTGTCAAAGTCAACAGCACTGCTAATCTTTCTAGCCAGTGTCAAAACCTGAATACCTTCATCTATTCATTTTGCACTGCATGGTAGGGAAGATCTACAATCTGAGAGGGGCAATCTACAAAACATCAGATTATTATTGTTTTTTCTGGGCATATCTACAGGAGGAGGAGGGGGAAGAAAAGATGAGAAAAAAGGGGAGTGTGTATGTGTGGGAGTGGCTGCGGCTGCAAGAGCCTCTCTTAGTTAAGTGCCCTGAATGTCTCATGTATCAATGTCCCCACACTGAAAAATGGTGGCAGGAATGCTTTAACTAAGCTCATCTGACACACTTTAGTTAAAGTACCCCCACCATCATTTTTCAGCATGGGGATGCTGATACACAAGATGCTTTGGGCACTTTAGTGTACTAAAGTGACCCCCCCCCACCAGTCCTGAGGGCATATCCCAGAAACTATGTACATGGATTTCTATAATGTGATTTATATATAACAAATCTAATCCCCATAGGGGTTAGGAGGTGTATTTGTTTTAGGGATGGGGCATAGCGGGGGCTAACATGGCTCAGGATGAGCAACCCCAAGATTAGGGTGAATAGCTGGGCTTTTCTAGAACTGGGGCTTCATTCTGAAGTTGTTCAGACATTCACTAGATTGGGCCAACCCATGCCCAATCTAACTTAATTCATGCCATCAGGTTGACTAATTTAGATCAAACCTGCCATTTTTTGCCTTATTTAACACCCCCAAACATCTGCACAGACTGGCATTTAGATTGACTTAACCCTAGTTAGGTCTATGTAAATGTAATGTCTGCATGTACCCAAGGAGAGAATTCAAAGTCACTGTCCATTAATTAAATTGTGATAAAATTCTCTTAACAATTACAACTGTTTCACATGGGATTTCACAAACATTTCATGACAATATGAGACAATGGAATCATGACTTGCCCTATAATGTGCCTGGATGCTATATACTAAAGTTTCAACTAATCAATTAGAAGACTGATATACGTACAAGAAACCCTCGCTATTTGCAGGTTTGGCATTTGCGGTTTCAAATATTCACGAATGTCAAACCCATACCTTAAATGCACTTAAACAAGCTCCTTGGGAGCTCGGTGCTTGCTGTTGCTGGGCTCCCACCACTGCCGCTGTTCTCCCACCATCACCAGTGCAGCCATGCTTCACCCCCCAGCTGCCAGGGGCACTGCGTTCATGAATGCAGACGGCGTTTATGAGTGCAGTGCCGTATTTGTGGATTTTGCCATTCACAGAGGATGTGAGTATGTATCCCCAGTGAATGGCAAGGGTCTCTCGTATTGTTTAAAACAAATACTAGTCCAATGAAGGTGGAACAGGATTATATTAAGAAAGGATAGATCCTGGCTTCTCATTGAATTCATGTATTGCAATTAAATACAGTAACAGTGGGAATAAAGACAATAAAAATGTAAAAGAGTATAGGAAAACTTTTAATATAGTCTTGTGTGCTATACAGTAGTATAATTTAATATTGGTCTATTTGCCTTCATCACTGGAAATTGTCAGCACTTTTCTCTTGCTTTGTCTTCTTCCTGAGAATGTTATTTTGGTAAATGAGACGTGCATACAGCACTTTCTTAAGGAGGGAAATTAATATAGCATGGAAAATTGATTGAAAGTATGACATAAATATATAAAGAAAATATGTTCATTTTAATTATATTTCTCCTTTGTAGCAGTGAAAAGGGACCTGACAGGTTATTTAACTCTTTTTGCTTGGCGTTAAAATGTACCAATGAAATCTTGGGATGAAAATAGACAAAATAACATTTTCATTGGATAGTTGTCAGTGAATTATTAGATGGGAATTTGCTTCCTCCTGTCCTCTGGGATATGCCTTTTAGGACCTTGTAGAAAACAAAACAAAACAAAACAAAACAGACTGTGGGTAGTTTTACAAAAAGTATTTTACAATGTAGACTGAGAAATTAGCTTAAATTTCATATAAGGGTGTGATGCCATCACAGATCTCAAATTTGAAGAAAGAATGCAGCTCCAAATATGAAGTCTATTACAAATTCAGTTTACGATCTAAAGGCAGAAAATTAATTTGAAACCCAGAAGTTCTGGGTTTGATTTGTTGTTTGTTTTTTTTGTGGACTTTAATGCTGAGAAACCCATTTAAAGCAAAATGGTAATATAAAGTAAGTTCCAAAAGATGGAGTAAACTTGGAGAAAAGCCTATATTAATCTAAATTGGTGTAAATGACCTCCATTTCTAGCTGCCATAATGAGTGTGAAGTATTATGCTTAAATCCATTTACAAAAATGTAATTTACTGTGCTACCTTCACATTACTTGTGATTTTTGCCTACTGAATCTAAGGGAGCCTGGAATGATATAACTTGTTAGTTTTGGGATCAGAAGAAAGGAACGTGGCAAAAAAAGAAACTAAGTGGATAAAAATGTATGAATTAAGAGGCCACACTCTTACAGGCCAGAGTGAATGAGGAAATTTAATTTGACAGCATCTTCAAGTTCCTTGGCATGCACATTACACCATTATGGACTCCTTCATACCTTAATGAGGGGTTTCAAGAAGATTTCAAATATGCTTAACAAAGTAAGATTAACTTGTATTAATTTATTTAATCTGAATCTGGTCTCAGACATTATTTCCTCAGTTGCAGCCTAGGGTGTTTTGTTTTGCAAATATCTAAATCTGCCCCTCTTTGCTTCAAAAAAGAGTGATAATGAGGCAGCAACTGCATTAACATATTTTTTTTCTACACAGTGGTGTACAAAAGAAATCAGACAGTAAATATAAACATAATCAAAAGATGGTTAGATGCCAGTTGATAAATAATTAAGAAACATATTAATCCATTTAAAGGTTGGAGGAAAGTCATTAAAAAAACAAATTAGCACTGCAACAATGATGAATAGGTGGGGTTGTTGATGCTGTTGAGGGGGAAGGGGGTTGTGTTTTGAAATATACTTTTAGGCTGGTGAGACAGGCTCCTGATTAATAATAGATTAGGTAGAATACAGAAACATTTCTAGGAAGTGCTAACAGAAACTAGAAATTGCATTTATGATAAATATATTAAAATTCATATTCCACTGATTCTGATCCACAATCATTAATATTACTTGGTCACTGAGAACATTGCCTAGTTTATGTGAGTACATATACAATAAACAGAACCCTGCCTTTCAGAGGCTAATTTACATTTAGAAATCTAATATTAAAGTTGATTCCCTATTAGTTTTTTTCCTTGTTATGAATTTAAATATTTCATATCTCGTTGTGTCCTTTGGAGGTTACACAAAACAGGGAAAATAAAACATTATAGCTATTAGAGGGAAAAATGTATTTGTTTACCTGCACTTCTCCTGATTTTGTTTAAGATACATTAGCATTTGGAAAGAGCAATAAGAACAGATTATAGAAAATACATTTTGGTCAACAGCGAATCTGAATATTGTTTTTTGTATTTATCTTACCATTTCACAACGTTCTTAATTTTTTCTGTTAAATAAACAGCCATTTGTATTTAACTGTGAAGCAAGCCTTTTTATTGTGAAGTGCATCTAATGCTGCCTTAGTAAAACTTGTTAATGGGCCCAATTTTATCCCAGGTATTTTTTGTACATGCTTCAATCATGGTGGTGATTAGCGATATTAGTCTAAAGTAAGGCAAAGCAGAGTGACACCTTAGAGACTAACTCAGGGGCAGGCAAAATAAGCCCTGTGGGCTGGATCTGACCAGCCACTGCTGACACCTGCAACTGGGGACTTGGGTGGCAGCTGTGTGTTACAGGGCCTGGTGGAACTGGCCCTGCGCCCTGCTACCACGTGCAGCTAGGGACTCGGGTGGGAGTGCTATTGACCCTACTGGGCCAGATGGGGCTGGCCCTGAATGCTGCTGCCACCTGCAGCCAGGAACTGGAGTGGGAGTGCAGGGAGCTGTGTGCTGTGGGGCCAGGTGGGGCTGGACCGGCTCACTGCTACTACATTAACTTCAGGGACTCGCACACTGCAGGGAGTCTGAAGACCTTCCCCTCCCCTCAATACACACACACTTGCACACACACATGCACACACCCTCCCACTCCCCAACACATACCTACACCCTCCCACAGCTCCCATATACACTCACTCCCCACTGTAACCCCACAGCCCCCACACACTCTCCCACATCCCTGAACCCCACATTATACCCACCCCCTTCCACATTCCCCACCGTACCTCCAAACATACTCACACCCTCCTACAGCTCCCCCCACACACTTTCACCCCCCACCCCACCATACCCACACCATACACACACATACCCCTCCACCCCACCTCACATAATATACATATGTAAGATTGTATTTTGAGCTATTATGAAATCATCTCTAGATATACTAGGCAAATGCACATACATCAGGACAAATTTTTTAAAATTAAAATTGAAATAAGTTATCGTAGCTGTTATTTGTTTTTTTAGTATGATTCCTTTTTTTTCCAGGTTTAAGAGCACCCCCCCCAGAGTACTCCCAGGGCAAGAAGAGGGGCTTATGGTGGCAAAGATCAGGGGTTGGAGTGGGACTTCTGGTCCCACGAGGGTGACCAGAGGACAAGGCACTTGTCAAGGGGTGGGGCTGCCCTCAATAGCTCTCCAAAACTTGTTAAGAAGCCCTTCAGCCGAAATAATTGCCTACCCCTGGACTGATCATAGTATCATAGTATCTAGGGTCAGAAGGGGCCTAGAGCAGGCCATTTAGTCTGACCCCCCGCCAATGGCAGGAACGAGTGCCAGGGTCACAGGAC
>JAGPOW010001296.1:65286575-65332540 GCA_030014935.1 Caiman crocodilus
TAATGTCCAACCTAAACCTGCTCTCCAGTAACTTGTGACCATTGGTCCTAGTTACCCCTGGTGGTGCCCAGGAAAAAAGAACCTGCCCTATTTCCTGCTCGTCACCCCTCAGCAGTTTATAGGCAGCCACCAGATCCCCCCTCAGCCTCCGTTTACTGAGGCTGAACAGGTTCAGGTCCCTCAGACGCTCCTCATAAGGCCTTTCCTGCTGCCTGCCCACATATCATTCTAGTGGCCCTCCTCTGGACCCTCTCGAGGCTGTCCACATCCCTCTTGAAGTGCGGTGCCCGGAACTGGACACAGTACTCCATCTGCGGCCTGACCAACGCTGCATAAAGGGGGAAGATCACCGCCTCGGACCGGCTCGAAATGCATCATTGAATGCACGGTAGGGTTCGGTTGCCCTTCCCAACCACCGTCTGACATTGGCGGCTCATGTTCATCTTGGCATCAACAATGACCTCAAGATCCCGTTCCTCCATCGTGCTAGTAAGAGAGGAGCTTCCCAGCCAGTATGTGTGCATCACCCTGCACTTGTCCACGTTGTATCCCATCCTGTTCCTAGTGATTGGTGGTAGAGTGACACCTTATAGACTAACAGCATACTTTGCCAGCTGTCTTTGATAAATGTCATCTGATGAAGCTGTTGCTTATAAAAGTTCATGCCTCTTTGAACAGATCAGTCTTCAAAGTGCTATTCAGGTATATCTTCTCCCTTCATTTAGGATCAGGTTTGGAGTTAAGAACTGCAAACTGTCTGCATTCATTTTAGTGGGCTCTTAATTCCCAATCCAAACGATAATAGTTTAAAAAGCAGACTTTCAAATAATAATTTAGATATAAGTATGGTTCTTTGTTATACTATGGTGGGTTACAGTTTTCTGTTGTCTGTATTTTAGAGAGACCCTCTCTGATCCTCAGTTGTTTAGTATCCAAGTTGAAGGAGAGGAGAAGAAGCCCTGCCCTCAGCCCATATTAGGTCAACATTTAGATTTGCTTCAATGGATGTTGTGCTTCTAAGGACAGCTGAAGCAAAATGATGGTTTTTATGAAGTCCCTTTCCTAGCTATATTCTTAACATCAAGAGCTAAAAGGGATGTGGCTGAAGAATACTCTTACATTATTTCAGTCTATTTATTTGACCTTCACTTCAAAATTAAAGGCAAAAACTCTAGGTTCTTGGATTGGCTACTGTCTGGCTGAGTAATGATTTAATTCCTTATTATAACAGTATCACATACCAAATGCCTGAAGAATATGAGTGTATTATGGAGTGAGTGAGTGAGTGAAATGCATTTATTTTTGTAAGTTGTTTAAAAACTTCATAAAAATCATTGTGACACACTGATATGCCATAGTACTGTATATATTAAAAAACCTATATTTAAAAAATATTTTTATATTTTATACTAAATAAAACTGATTTTTAAAAGGTAGTTAGTAATAAGCACTAGAAGCAATCAAATACTTTCTAACAAATACATTCTAACAATTTGGTAAATAGTAAGATAACAAAACGACAAATTATTTCCCAAAGCTTTATTTCCATGTCACACAATAGTGCTCAAGAAGCAATAAGGAAGATGATAGGCTTCTATAGTGCACATTAAAGTTAAAGACCTGAATTCACTTTAAAATTCCTCACTAAGTTGGTTATGTTTACTTGCATCTTTAAGGATTGCATTTGTATTCAAATATTTAAACGTACATGAAAAAGTTTACATGAATCTCTAACCACTTCAGTACTGAAGTAACCCTTCCTAATGCACATCTGGCCAATAAATTAACTAAAAAAGAAAGCAGGTTGCAAAGTAAAGTGGTAACTTTACTTTGAAAAGTTGAACTTGGAAAAAATACTGGTTTTATTCAACTGAAATTGCATTGAAAATCAAAGGTGCAATTTTCTTTTTGGTGTCAATAAAGGATCAAACCCTCCTGGCAACTGAAATTGTTGCTAAAACATTTTCACAAGGCAAAATATCCTTCATTTTGGATATGCCTGTTTCCAGGTTTTTTGGGTTACTTGGATATCTGTACATATAGGCAGAATATAAAGATCTGCAGCTCAGCTAGTATTCTTGGTAGACAAAGTAGGTTGTTTCCTTTAGAAGCTCCTCAGACACCTAGCTTCTGTGTGTTCAACCACATATCTACTTTATATTCAATTCCTTCTGCCTTAGAATAAGCCCTAGCTCCAACACTCCAATGATCTGACTCCAGTTTTCTCTCACACAATGAGCACAGTCTTTATACTCCTCTTTCCTTCTTTCTATCAAAATATATCTAGTCTGTCAATATCTGTTTTAGGATATATAATATCCAATGGGAGTAAGTTGTTTGGTTTTTTTTCTCATCGTCCTGTTCATTTCCCTCCAATCTACTACATGAGTAGTACAAAATACATCTGAAACTGCATTTGTGTTAATTACCACAAAGGAACTGTTTCCACTGAACTAGTGGTTCAGGAGATAATGGAGCATCTTTGTGTAGTCTTAACAGGTTGTGTAAGCATCAGTGTTGCTGATGAAGTTGTATTCTAAAATGCTGAAGTATTTGTAGCTTCCTTTAAGACATAATCGATCAACAGCTTCCTCTCATGTTAAATTCAGACTATCTGTACTTACAATTTGGCCTTTGGTTGATGGTCATATTGATACATTTCTTTAGTCCAAACTGCATAAAAATAGTATCTGGAAAAATTTTAATTTTCTTCAGGGATGAGACATTTGTATACAGTTTAAGATTTCCATGTAAAGACAGTGTCTGATAATAACCTTTGCCTAGTGAAACACTTCCTTTTCTCTTAAAGGGTGTATATTGGCAAAAGACAAATAATGAAGATCAAGAGTAACAGAGTCTTTTTGGAAGATTCCCTGTAGATATTAATAGTGGTTAAGTTGCAAGCATGGCTGATGAGATAATGACTTCTATGTGATAACAGCTGAATCTGTAAAAACAGTGGTGATGTTTGCAAGGATATAGATCACCCAGAGAGATAACTGGAGCTAGCCAATAGGAAATACTAAGCATTCCTATCTTCCTTGGGGCATAGGTCTCTGACTCAGTGCTGCCCATTAGGTATCTGACCAGAGGGTTGGTTCCAGCAACAGTAAGCATAACTTTAGTCCAGGGGTTAGAGTCCTGGGCTGGAAAGATTACAGAGGAGAACCCTGCTCCCACAGACTGTATGAACCAAGTGAGTCTTCCCATTTCTCCCCAATAGAAAAAAATAAGTTATAAACAGAACATGACCGAAGGGTTTACTGACAGTTTGGACCAAAGAATAGGGTTAATTAGCTGATGCTAAACCCATGCTGATGTGGCTAGTGTACCAAAACTAGCTAGTTTAATATGATATCAAAGACAGCTTGGGTATTGGTACCTTGTACTGTAGTCTCTTCATTCTTTGCATACTTCAGGTATAGACTTAATTTGTGATTCTCCTCATCATATCTTTCCTATCTCTGGCACTGAAGAATAAGCCCTCTGTACTATACCTCTGTAGGATGAATCCATAGTGCATATTACACAGTGCCACTGGTGTCAGTAGAGAGCTCCACTGTAGTGACCATTATGTTAGGGTAGTTACAGGTGCCACTGCTGCATTTAACTATATGTTGTCTATGTTCTGGTGTTTCCACATCCACATCAATCATAGTTGTTATGAGAATGCTCTGTATCTTTTGCAAACAGTTGTTTATGCTTTCCCCAGATGGAAGAGGACACACATAGTTTTCATGTGAAGCAGCAGGATCTTGACATCATGTTAAATCACAGCTTTTCATGAAACAAAGGAAGTTCCAAACTACAATTCTAGATGAGATCTACCAAAGGAAAGTATCGATAAAACACACACATGGATACATATAGGACTGAAAAAAAATCTAATTCTGGGTTGATTTGGAGAGGCTGCTGGTAGACTTGCCTGAACCATCAGTAAATTATGGAAGCTTTCCCAGATTGCTCTCTGGACTGATTTGCTGATTAGAATTTTTTATAGTTTTGAGTAGTGTGGCCCCACCCCTAAAATGCCCCTCTTACCCTCAGAAAACGTCCTACACAACAAGGGCTTATGAAGCAATACAATAAATCAAATTAAGCCAAGTTCTGAAACTGAACATGAATCCAAAATAAACGTTTCTTTTAAAGATGGATCTCAGTTTTGAACTGAAACAACCTGGAAACAAAACTGCTATGTAATAGTATTGCATGGTCAATAGACAAGTTATAATTTATCCCCCAAAGTAAGCAGTGAATAAGTCAGTATATGTGTTTGGGTTGGGTGGGACTTGGAAATGAGCCCTTGCTATCTTAGGCACACTGAATATTTATTATTGTTACTGCCTTCCAGGTGGAAGAGAACCTACTATGATAGAATTGTAGTGGCTTGCTTTCTTGAATGGCATATGCTATTAAATTAATTGTGTATTACCTGAGTTCACTACAGTATAGTAGATGTATTCAGGCATTCCCTTGGCCTTACATTTACAATGAATTGCCTGTGTTAGGATAAAGAGGTAAAATACAAAAGAGTAATTCACAATACAAAAAACAGCCACGAATGAAACAGGAAAACAACCTATGCTTGTATGGTAAATACTCTTTTCATGCTTCTTAAAGTGTGATATTAGTAATAAACATTGTAACGCAGTGGGAACTAACCTTTTGTATAGGCATGCCAAAATTAGCCTTATGCCCTCCCCTAGTACTACACTGATCGTTTTGCCTTCCCAATCTGCTGTTCTACTTTCTGCTTCCTGCCTGTGATCTCTGCCCCATCTGCTACTCTTTTTCTTTTTCTTTTTGTCCTGTGCTTCCTGCTTGATCTGCTACTCAGCTTTCTGCTTCCTTCCCTATTTGCTTCTGTGTTGCCTGTCCCTTCCCTGATCTGCCATGTTAGAAATCATAGGAATTTAGGGTTGGAAGGAACCTCAGGAGGCTGTCTAGTCCAACCCACTGCTCAGGACAGGACCATTCCCAACTATATTATCCTAGCTAAGGCCTGGTCTAGCAAGGTCTTAAAAACCTCTAAGAATGGAGATTCTATAACCTCTTTGGGTAACCTGTGCCACTGATTTACTACCCTCCTCATTAGAAAGTTCTTTCTAATCTCTAATCTAAACTTGCCTCACTGTAACTTGAGACCACTGCTCCTTGTTTTGTCATCTGCTACCACTGTGAAAAGTCTAGCTCCATCCTTTTTGGAACCACTCATCCGGTAGCTGAAGGCTGCTATTAAATTCACCCTCATTCTTCTCTTCTGCAGGCTAAATAAGAGTCTTCTGCATCCTCCCCTCAGAAGTCATGTACCCCAGCCCCTAACTATTTTCACTGCCCTCTGCTGGATTCTTTCCAACTTGTCCACATCGTTTCTGTATTGGGGGGTCCAAAACTGGACACAGTATTTCCGACGTGGCCTTACCAGTGCAGAATAGAGGGGAATACTTACATCCCTTGATCTACTGGCAGCACTCATATTCATGAAGCCCAATATGCTGTTAGCCAAGAAGGCAACCAGGCCACACTGTTGACTCGTATCCAGCTTATTGTCCATTGCAACCCCTAAATCCTTTTCTGCAGAGCTGCTGCTTAGCCAGTTAGTTCCCACCCTGTACCTGTGCATGCGATTGTTCTGTACTAAGTGCAGGACGTTGTGCTTGTCCTGCATGTATGTATCTTAAAAATGTATCTTAATTATCACGCTTGTATGGTACATGGAAGAAGTCTATATAAAGAGAAAAATCAAGCAAGGCTAACCACACTTTGTCATGTATCCACGGATTCATTATGAGCAGGTCCAAGGAGGTGATCCTCCCCTTCTATGCAATACTGGTCAGGCTACAGTTGGAGTACTGTGTCCAGTTCTCGGTGCCGCACTTCAGGAGGGATGAGGCCAGCCTTGGGAGGGTCCAGAGGAGGGCCTCTCTCATGATCCACGGAGAGCAGGGCAGACCCTACAAGGAAAGGCTACGGGACCTGAACCTGTTCAGCCTTCACAAGAGAAGGCTGAGAGGGGATCTAGTGGCCAACTATAAACTTACCAGGGGGAACCAGAGGGGGATCGGTGAGATCCTGTTCTCCTGAGCACCTCCCAGAGTAACAAAGAATAATGGCCACAAGTTGACTGAGAGTAGGTTCAGACTAGACATCAGGAGATACTGCTTCACAATCAGGTCGGCCAGGATCTGGAACCAGCTTCCAAGGGAAGTAGTGCTGTCTCCTACTTTAGGGATCTTTAAAAAGAGGCTTGATAACTACCTAACTTGGGTCATATGAGCTTAATTTAGTGGGGGTCATATAAGCCCAGTATTCATTCCTGCCCAGGGCAGGGGGTTGGACTTGATGATCTGCACAGGTCTCCTCTGACCCTATATCTATGAATCTATGAAGAGATCTATAGCAAGAGAAACAGAATAAAAAAAGGAATAAAAATGGCTGCAAAGTGGGTGTGTACCAGACAATGGAGATAGTACTGCATCTATTATACTGACTATATGAGCTGAAGAAGACAAAGTGCTGTTTCAACTAGTTGTAGATAATGATTGGCAGTGCATCAAGAAAATTACCCAGACTGTAGCAAAACTCGCCAAAGAAAGTGCAATTCTTCTGTGAAAATGAACAGTTTCACTTCTTGAAACAAGCTGTAAGTGATTGAAAGACTATGCTCTCTGATCATATTGTAAATTTAAGGCCCATACACTAAGAATGTGGGTCCTCAGTTCAAGAACAAAAATATAGTTTTATATTACATTGGTGAACACACAGATGGGTTTTCAGCTGTTTTATCACAGAATAACAAAGGAAGGATAAATCTATGCTCCTATTTTTTGCATGTGCACTGAAACAATCAAAATCACAGGAGGTATATGTTTTATATGCGAGCAGGAGTTGCCTGGCAACAACATCAGTGTCAATTTCTCTTCAGGGTACAATATGTGTCCATGTCTAGAATGCTATTTATCTTCATTATAACTAAGTAATTTAAGTTGTCAACTCTCTTGTGACCACTGGGTATCCGATAACCATATATTTAATGCTTGACTAGACTGCACTCAAGAAAAAAAAGCATAATTTTTGTGTTATGTTCCTGACTTATAACATCATTAACAGTGGTTTTCCTTCCTATCTTTACCCCTTGTTATATGTGCAGTAAAATTACATTTATTGGAAAGTGAAGGCCAAAGCTTATGCATTAAACCACAATTTACATCAAAGATTTTTATGAAATTAGTGAAAAATATGTGAAATATAGTGGATAGACTGATAGTATCATTATACATATTGTCAAAAGCTGAGCTGCTTGCTCTGTAAGTAGGATCCCATGCTTTAAAAAGTCCATTTTCAACTGACATCTGATTTCCAAACTTTTTCTCAAAATGCTTTATTATATTAATGCAGAAAGCACCCAGAGGCTCTTCCTCAAGTGTAAAAGATCTTGAATGTTGTTTTTTTTTATATGCCCAAGAATTATGCACCAAGGCCAGATAATAATCTCTAAATGCATCTGATGAATAGGTAATGTTTGGCCATGATTTTTGTATCACTCTATCAATCAGTTCTAAATAGCTAACACTGACAGATAATATGCAGTGATGGTAGATAATCAACTCTGTCCTCATTGACACTTTCTATGCTTAAAGCGGTAATGCTTCTAACTACAACATATTGCAAAATCCATGAATCACTATAGGATGAAATTTGATTGTTTCTTTTAAGGAAGACTTTGAGTAAGAGGTTTATTTCTTATCAATTTTAAGGGAAAAAATGAATCCCTTCCATTAGTTTCAATATGCAATGTAAATTTCAATAATACATGAAAGGGCAAAAGTTTGGAAGTCAATCTGGTTCTTTTACATATGAGAAGTTCAGCAATTTTATATAAATTCTTTCAAGCAGAAAATTTAGTTTGGAAGTTTTGTACATGGAGCATACCATTTTGCCAGATGTAAGACTTTGGCCAGGTTTTTTTTCCTTTTTCTTTTGTCCTTCCTTCTTTCTTTTCCCTTTTTTCTCTTGTAACAGCTACTTAAAGTTAGCTCCTATGTTTGTATTTTTAGCTTTTGACACTCATTCATTTAATCCCAACAATCATGCCTCCTGCCTTGTCACATATACATGGCAGAAGGCACAGGTTAAAGATGGGGAATGATATCCCAATAGTGCCATTACTACTTGCCTGTTCAGGATAGCCTAGGTTCCTGAACCTCAGCTGGGTGCCTGCACATCAGCTGATTGTTGGCCCTACTGGACAATCCTAGATTCTTTTTGAGACCCAGGGATTTCCAGGGACTAGGACTGACAATTGGCTAATTGGCAGTTCCAACCCCAGAGAGTCCCAGATTTAGTTTACCTGGTTCATCCAGTAAAGCTGATTGTCAAAACCTAGTGCCTGGAAGTTCTGGGCAGGGTTGCCCAATGCAAGGTTTTAAGCCCCAGAGAGGGAAGGCCTTGAGCTTCTCCTTGTCCTCTGCCTCACAGCCTCTGGCCAGGCCAACAATCAGCTAATTGCATCATGCTAAATTTGGGGCATCATACAAATGAGCCATAAAGATGTTCTATATTCTATGTGGAACATCTTAATGATATGTTTCCCATGTTATAGGCCATTCAGTTGGGTACAGGTGTAGTACCCTTCATATTTATGCTGCAATTATATATTGATTTTAACATGTAGAAGGTGTAAGGATTAGATATATAAACAACTTATCACAGGATAAAAGGTACTAGGCTTTACTATGCATCTACTCCACACCAGCTGTTTAAGTGAACATCTTTCCTTTGCAGCAGATGAAAGCTAACCCATGGTAACTTTTTCTTTTCTCTCATTTATGGCTAAATTTCTATGATTTAGCTTTCTTCAACAATGGGATGCTATGGCACACATGAACAGTTATTGTGAAGCAGCTGACCAACTGTTTCTACCATGGTGATATGTTGGTCATATGTCTGTATCCTAAGTAAGTGTTTTGTTTGGGGGTATTTCAAAAGTTTTGGTAGCTCCAACTAGTCACTAAAAAGTGGAAGAAACACCCAGATTGGAAACCTTTTCCTATGCTTAAATATATTATTTGAGTAGTTTTAAAACATAAAATATAAATATGGGTAGAAAGAGAATATGATAGAAGTGATGATAACATAAAAACAAGAAATTCTAGGAAATGGATGAGATAAGCGTGCATGGAGAAAACTAAGTAGTAGTGTTAAAAATCATAGGAGTTTGTGTATTTTTGCTCTTAAATGTATTAACAACAAAAACAAAGTTAACAGTGATTATCCATTAGTAGATGTGAAATGTGGAATGGAAATGTGAAATTCTCAGTACTAATGCAGAAATAAAGGAAATGTTCAGTATTTCTCTTTGGTATTTGGGAAATAGCCAAAAGGTTTATTCAGATCATAAGATAATGAATACAAAATACTTTCTATTCAAAGAGCTGCTCAAGTAGTGGTTACATACCAGCTACTAAAGTTAAGCTTTTTAAAATCAACCAGTCTGGATAACTGCATCCAGAAATGTTCTGAGAGCTGGGGAGGAGTTGTCTAAATTGTTATCCTGGAGTTTCAGTAAGTTTGAAACACTGGGAAAATTCTAAAAGGCTTCAAGGAAATTCATGTTGTACAAGTATTTAAAAGGTGTAGACAGAAAGGTTAGGGTTATTAAAACCCTATCAGCCTGATGACCATCCTCAGAAAATAATGAACTGGCAAATGTAGAACTCTATTAATACAGAGCTAAAGAAGAATATTCTTTTTAATGCTAACTGACATAGTCTATGGGAAATAGGACTTGTCTAAATAACTTTATGATTTTTTTTGTTGAGAATTTGAATTTAATTAGAAAACATAATATAATTGATGTGATATATTTAGAGTTCTGTATGCCATTTGACTTGGTACAGCATAGAATTTGATTAAGAAATTGCAATGATACAAAATTAATAAGGCACATGCTGAGTGAATAAATGGAGAGGTCTTCAAGTGTCATTATAAATCAGGAATTAGTATCAAATATGTACGTTTCCAATGAGGCCTCTTTATTAATATAATCCTGTATTGGCCAGTCTACTATTTTCCAAGGATGAATGTCTAGCTGCTAGATTTATAATCACCTTCATCTTCCTGTTCACCTATTTTAAATATGTGTACAACGTTGCCGAAGATATTTCAGGACCAAGGTCTTCAATAGTCCTTTTATCTCTTTAGCCTTTTAAAAATATCCACTGAATTTCTATTTTTCTTCATTTCTTGTTAGTGCATTGATAATTTTGATGTATTTTTCTCAAATACAAGTAACCTGTGACTACAACTTCAAGCTGTCAACATGTTAATAATGTGTCATATGGGCTGCAGAGTTGGTGCCTGAGCAAGTGTAAGCTGCTATTTTGGGGTCCTACTTTTTTCTGTTCCCTTTTCTAATTAACAAAAACCAAATCAAAACAATGAAAGGACACCCTTGGAATTTGGCATGATTTTTCCGATTCATTTCTCCTGAGGCATAGACAGGTTGTTTTCTGTTCTGTCAGTGATCATCTCTCTGTTAACTTTATCAGTTGCATGCAAATATTTTGTAATACTGTTCATTTCAGAAGGATGTGCATATGTTTTGCCTTCTTCAGTTTTATAAGTCATGCTCCTAATACACATTTTGTTTCCATTTGAGATGAAATACGGTTATAAACGACCATTAAGTAAATACTGTGACAGGGGCTGGCAAGGAGAACAAATACTTGTAGATGAGTTGTGCAGGAGGCCTGTGTAACCTGGCTTTGTCATGGAAAGGAGGTATCTCCAGGTTTAACCCCACAGTATGGAAGACAGCATTGTGGGCTGGGGTAGATGAAGGATGTGGAATACACTGGCCCTGCAGCATAGTATAAAATATGCTGTTTCAATCCTTGTACTGAAACTCTGGCTTGCCGGGGAGCAGTTTAACTCAGTTAAGGGAACCAGGGCTGCAGCCTCTGGCACCAAATTGAGCTGGGGGTTGCAGAGAACTGTGGAAAAATAACAGATGTTACTGCTGTTGGTTGGCTGTAACACTGGCACTGGCACCCAGGAGCCTTTGCTGCTCTGAGTGTCAAGCTGTTCTGTTACAACTCTTTGTGAGGGATTGTGGAGGTTCTGCATATTGTGGTGGATTTCACTTTCTTATTACTTAAATGCATTTCTTTCTCAGAATTACTTGAACTCCTGGTGAGCAAAGTGAATATTACTCTCAGGTGCCAAGTAACAATGGTTTCTTTTTCCAGACACTTTTTGAGGACTTATAAATAAAGCATCAAAACAAGCCAATTATTTTTTTTCAACAAATCTGCAGTATGCAGGAAGCAAACACCTTGTAGAGGTGTGTGTGCGTGTGTTAACAGCACTGTAATTGCTATTAAACAACATAAGAGGGCAGCAATATTTGGAAAAAAGGAGAAACCCTAACAATTTTCTTGGCGAAATCATCAGACTAATTTTTGCCATCAGTCTCCCAGAGAAGTAAATTTCAAAGTTGCTATGTGCCAACTTTATTTTTGTCACAGTTTGACCAGGTTCATGAATGTACTTTTATTGGCATAGATGCTAGGGTCAAAAGGGACCTCAACAGATCATCGAGTCCGACCCCCTGCCTGGGCAGGGAAGAGTGCTGGGGTCAGATAACCCCAGCCAGATACCTATTTATTTGACTGAATCAAGGCATGAATTTTCCAGAGAGAAAATTTGTGTTTAAAATGTAATATTGTACTGACTAATTTCTGCCCTTTGAGTTTTACTTGTCTTATGTGTGCTTTGTCAATAGCTCCTTTTTTCTTCCTCAGTGTGCTAAATATATACAGACAATGCTTTTAGGCTTTTTTCTTTCCTTTTAATTACAAGGGCAGATAAATCTCCATAGCAGGAAGCATAAAAAGATGATTACATATAATCTTGCTTATACATGTGTTAACTAGAAATAATTTTTTTCAATCAAAAATAATCATCTCCCAAAGTATAAACTCCATGATAAATCTTTCATTGTCATTGTAAATTTGTGTGTAACTTGGGTCATTACAGTGCCCCAACAAAAATATAAATACTGAATCTCTATGTATCAGAATTCTCATTTTATCTATGAAGGGATCCTATTTAAAATCATTGTACATTTCAAGGGGAAATAATTCAATTCACTGAGTTAAGCAAAAAAACCCGCACTGAACTTTGAAAATGCTGATAGCTCAATGTTACACATCTGAACATGGCTTTGACTGACACTTCTGTATAATGGTTATTACATACTCTACACTTCCCAATAGCTGCAAGGGTCTCCTGATGAAGAAGAACCAATATAGATCTGATACAAATGTAAGTAGGGAAGGATCCTAGAAGTCCATACAAGAGTTTCTGAATGCTAGCATGCAGAGACCTTGTTCTGCAGGGCTTTCTGGAGTGGTCTCCTGAAGCAACATAGATAAGCCTAGTACAGCACAGGGTTGGGTTATTTCACAAGGTGCAAATCTACCTTGCCTTCTACTTGTCTGCAAACTAATATAACTAACAGCTTATTTCCAACACATATGTTAATATCTGTGGGTATTTTCTCCACCTCATCCTCTATGCAAGTGAATGCAAGGGCTTACAAGGGTGAAGTTACATGTTATATTTAGACCATACTAAATCTTTGGGATGTTAAGCAACATTAAAGTTAAAATATACTGTGAACAGTTGCATATGAAAGGTTAATAATGTTTCATGCCTGCACAGTGCACAACTCTTACTTGCCACTAGGGGGCTTGTGAGCAGGCGCTCTGTTAGGAGCCAGGATTCCTAGGCTCTATGCCTGATCCGGGTTGGAAGAAGGATGTTGGGAGTGGTGCATCCTGGGATGCTGGAGAACTGCAAATTGCTCATTAATCTCTACGGAGCAGGCTGAAGTTACATAAACATGGCCTAGGTTTCATGGCCTAGAGTTAACCCTTGCTGGAAATGGAGTAACTTTGATATGTTTAGACACTTAGCACAAGTTAAGAAGCTTTAACATGGAGATGCTCAAGTTTTAAGGGTCCTTAGCTTGATCTTAAGTATAACATGTAACTTCATCCTGATAGTAATTCCTTAGGCTGAAGCAATGGTCACAAAGTTTTACCTGCTGGGGGACTGGGGATAGATCTCCTCTTTTACTCTTATGGAATTTCCCAGTACCAAAGTGAATGGTTTGAGTTGGATTATTGGATAACTTATGGAATACTGCAGATGTATAGTATATTATTTTACTGGCAGTTTTTTACACCACATTCGGATTGTTCAGACTTGTTCATCTTAAGTACTTTTACAAATATATATATATTTTATTTTTAAGAGACTGAAATCTTGGCTAACTGGATTTTAAAATTAATGGTATTTTTGTTTGATTAAGTTCTTTGTTATACATTGAGAATCTTAAACACAATTTATAAATACCATATTCACTTAAATACAAAATGAAGTTATATTACCCCAGTAAGTATGGCAGGTGGGGGAAAGCCCCATGGTTTATAATGGTATACAAGGAAATCTCACTAAATACAAGGTCTATCATCAAACAGGGGGAAAGGAGCTGTGCTCCACAACAGAAACCAAATATAAAGTTGATAAAATATAGCCAACACTGAGTATAACTATAAAACGTGTGGTCCATAGGCCAATGGGAACCTTTGTGCTTGCCTGACTTCCTTCCTTCTGGAGGGTACTTTTGAGGGAGGGTTTGCCTTCTTTTGCCCTGATCTGATTCATCAGGGCCACATCTATGCCATTGAATTCCTCTGCTCACAGACAGCACTCTTCCCAAGTCCTGGGGTTTCTCCTTTTGGTCTTTTTCCCTTTCTGTCCCTAGTGGGGTAGGTTTTCTTTCTCAGAGGGTCCGACAGACACCTCCATTTCACTCTCCTCCTCACTTTCCCCTCTGGTCCCCATTTCCTCTATTGACGTCAGGGCTGGAGATGGAGATGGGGATGGGGATGGAATGCAGTCCTTGCTCAGCTGCTCTAGCAGTTTGCAAGTCTCTCTTACCACCTGGTCCACTTGGGAGGGTTCTGGGTCAGGGAAGTCCCCTTTCCCTTTTCCTTCCTCCTGCTCCCAGCCTTCCAGGTCCATTTTGTTCTCGATTTCTGGCCTGCTTTTTCTTCGGCCTCCAGAACTGGGGCCATGGACAGCACTTCCTCCTCCTCCTCTTCTCTGGCCACATAGGCTTGTGCCTCTATGCATTTTCTGAAAAGCTGTCCCTCTTTCCCACTCAAATTACAGTGCTTGCCTTTTGTGCAGCTCTGTGAGTTGTGCCCAGTCTGGTTGCAGACTGCTCAGAATTCTGCTTTGCACTCCTTTCTCAAGTGCCCTTCATCTCCGCAGCAGTGGCATATCCTGGGCTGCCCCTGGTAGGAGATCAGTCCCATGTGGCATCCCAGGATCAGGGAGGCTGGCAAATGCACCATGGATCCTGCCTTCTCTGGGTCCTGCTTCAGAATGACTGCAGCAAGCCAGGCCCCAGTCCAAATGTATTCCCCATTTTTCTCTTTCTCTATGGCTCCCACAGCTTCACAATTCCTGCTTAGCCAAAATTTTAAATCTTGCTCCCCCACCTTTGTTGTGCAGAGCCAAATTCTCACTTTCTTTTTTCTTCCCAGTCTGTTCTAGGCATCACCCCCATAGAAAACAAAGTCCTCTATCCTGGGGTCATTAGCCATTCCCTGGAGCTACTGCCAGAAGTCCTGCCTAGCAACAGGGCTCCTGAACCCCACCTCCCAAGCAGCAGAGGACTTATATTTCCATATGTAAATGAGGTCCTCCTTCTTCACCTTCAGCGTCTCTCTCAGGACCAGCCAACAGAAATCTTCCCTCTTCATCCTGTTTGGCAGGTACTGCTCCCTCTTATCCATTCCTGTCATGCAGCAGGCTACCAGATAGGCCCTCACCTCTGTCCTTAGTGTCCTTAATGGTGGTTAGGGTCCCTCCACTGGTGGAGCTCAGCCTACGTCACCATGACCTGGTCTCTCTGGAGTCCTCGGACGCCCAGAGTCCAGGCAAAGAGGTCACCATCCCCACCACTCTGGCATGGGGGGAGACCACATGTGTCACTAGCTCAGTAAAGAAAAAACCCTTGATTGACTTTTATTAGTAGATGTTTAGGATTGTGAATCCAAAAAGATGACAACGCCAGTAGGGAAATACAAATTGCCCAAGTGAGGGACTAACATTAGAGGGATGAGAGTGAGGAGGGAAATAGAACTAGGTTACAGAAAGTACAATGTTAGCCAATGAAGCCCAGGGGCAGGTGAGGGGGGAAGAGGAGGGAAGGGATTTGCGACTCTGAGATAGAAAGAAGATAGATGCACACAAACCTGTACAATGGTCTGCAATGGTGGAGGAAGTAGTTCAAAGAAAGTGTCTCAGTCCATATAGAATCTCATCATAAGGGTCCTCTTTGCATGGAGCACGGTCATCCTTTGCTGAAGAATCCTCTCAAAGTGAAGTCTATCTGGTATGGGGTGGGGTGGTTCAGGCCATCTCCTTCAGGTCAACTATGCTTGATCTGAGCCTTCCAGAGGCTGAGGCCTATGGGAACCTACTCCAACAATAAATTACTGCAGCCTATCTGAATAAGATGTATGGTAGGGCCCATTAAATGCAGGCCCCCTCACTCCTGACTCTCTTTCAAGTCATAGTGAGTCACAACTTTACATCCATTTTTATTTCCTCTTCATTCCCATAGCTGAGCTGTACCTCTCTTTCCCATTTCCAATGATTCCTTTTTCTTCATCAGCTTTAAGTGTCTAGCCAATGTCATCAAATGGGGCCCCAAACTGTTCACCCAAAATCACTTTGTTGTTCCATCTCTCAGCCTGCTTCATATGATTAGTGTAGCCCTGCCCCCTCACCATGAGGTAAAGCCAGACCAGGTTGTCCTCTGCCTCATTTGCATATACATTTTTGGAGGATCCAAGGACTCATGATAAGAACACCTTGTTCCAGTCATGAGTGGGAACTAATTAGCACATGGCTACTTTGTTGGGGCATCTGGAATGCACAAAGAAGATATTTGACCCCTCTGATTTATTTTCCCCTGCTGTGGCAGTCAGGGGGACAAATTAAAGGCAAACCTCTGATAATTAGATTCTATACCATGATAGCTATAATATATTTATAAATTTGCCACATATAAAATGTAATAATTGGGGAATCATCTTATAATCAGGGTCATCTTCTATTTGAATAGATATGGTACATCTCCAAGAGAACTGAAAATTGGTGGCTTCTTTGCATATTGGCAAATCTGAGGTTAAATTGCATATTTATGCAGTACCCTAATGTTTTTCTGATTTTTTTTTCATTTGACATTTAAAATATTCTTTATTATTGGAAGGATAAAGCATAATCTTGGTTATGCAACTACAGGCCAATCAGTCTCACCTCCATTGTTGGTAAAGTCTTTGAAAAGATTTTTAAGGCTCATATATGTGAGAGCCTAGCAGGAAAATTTATGCTGAGGAGAAAACAGCACAGTTTTGTAGCAAGTAGATCATGCCTGACTAATGTAGTCTCTTTTTATGACTAGGTTATAAAACACCTGGTCACACAGGAGTAGGGGTAGATATGGTTTACTTAGACTTCAGGAAGGCCTTCGATATGGTATCCCACCCCATACTGATGAACAAATTAAGAGGCTGTGACTTGGATGATTACATAGTCCAGTGGGTGGCAAATTGGCTACAGGGTTGTACCCAGAGAGTGGTGGTGGATGGGTCAGTATCAGCCTGGAAGAATGTGGGCAGTGGGATCCTGCAGGGCTTGGTCCTTGGATTGATACTCTTCAATGTCTTCATCAGTGACTTGGACAAGGGAATGAAGTGTACTTTGTCCAAGTTTGTGGATGATACAAAACTGTGGGGAGAAGTGGACACACTGGAGGGCAGGGAACAACTACAAGGAGACCTGGGCAGGTTGGAAAAATAGGCGGAAAACAATAGAATGCAATTTAACAAGGAAGAATGCAAAGTGCTGCATCTAAAGAAGGAAAATATCCAGCACACCTACTGCCTAGGAAATGACCTGCTCAGCAGCACGGAAGTGGAAAGGGATCTCGGAGTTCTAGTGGACTCCAAGATGAATATGAGTCATCAGTGTGATGAAGTCATCAGCAAAGCTAACTGCACTTTATCATACAACAGCAGATGCATGACAAACAGAACCAAGGAGGTGATATTTCCCCTCTGTCGGGCACTGGTCAGACCTCAGTTGGAATACTGCATGCAGTTTTGGGCACCAAGAAGGATGTGGATAAGCTGGAGAGGGTCCAGAGAAGGGCCACTTATATGGTTAAGGGCCCTGCGAGGAGAGACTTGGGCACCTGGACCTCTTCAGCCTCCGCAAGAGAAGGTTGAGAGGCGACCTTGTGGCTCCATATAAATTCATCATGGGGGCACAGAAGGAAATTGGTGAGGCTGTACTCACTAAGGCGCCCCTGGGGTTACAAGAAATAATGCCCATAAGCTAGCAGAGAGCAGATTTAGACTGGATATTAGGAAGAACTTCTTTACAGTTAGAGTGGCCAAAATCTGGAATAAGTTTCCAAGGGACGCGGTGCGCTCCCCTGCTCTGGAGGTCTTCAAAAGGAGGTTAGACAGGCACCTGGCTGGGGTCATCTGAACCCAGCACATTTTCCTGCCTATGCAGGGGTCAGACTCGATGTTCTACTGAGATCCCTTCCGACCCTAGAATCTATGAATCTATGGTTAATATCTTCCTTTGCAGAGGAAATTATGACTTGACATAAAATGCAAATCTATACAATGAAAGAAACTATAATACTTAACCTCTCTTTTCCAGTTCTTCTGCTGCAAGTCTTGATTCAGTAAGGGATTTGATATGTGTTTGCTGAATCAGGGTTAAAGAACTGAGCTTTTTTTCTATGTAGTTCTCTTGCTTCACACCTTTTATGAACAGGGCTCACTCTTATTATAGGTATCTTCTCTCTTCATATTTAAGTTAACTCTTACAATGTATTCTTCCACTGCAGTTCTTATGGCAGTTCCACTACTTATTGTAGTTTTCTTTACTAAGAACATTTTGCAAATTAGACAAGTAAGTAATCTTACCATAAAGAAATAACTGCAAATTGTAATTTTAATGGGATCCCTACTAAATTTAATGTTGGGTCCCAATTTTGCTTTTTTTGCGGGGGTGGGGGATTTGATAAATCATATACCTGGGCAGGAACTTTCCAGCAACATTTTTCCTTTGGAAAATTCCAGCTGATAAACAGTAAAACTATTAATCAAGAGAAAGGATCGGATTTAATAAATCTTTTGATTTGAAAATGGAAAAAAAAATGAAATGGTCAAACTATATTATTCTGATTTTTTTTTAAAGGAAAAGCAGAGTTTTCTGTTTCAAAATGAATTTCCATTTTGTAGTTTAATTCAAATAATAACAAACATTCTGGAAAGTGCTTCATAGCAAAATTAAATATTTTATAATTATTGAGATATTTTGATATAATTGGGGTTCCCCCCTCCCAAATTTCAATATTTTATTCATTAAAGTCCTTTTTCCTATTTAGAGTCACATTTCACATTACTGGTGCTAAGTAGATATTCACTTTATAAAATATTCTGATCTTTACCCTGAAGATTAAACACTTCAGGAGACATAGATCTCTTTCTCACAGAGAACAAGTTTTCAGTCTAAAATTTCAACTAAAATTATTTTTTACTTTTTAAAAATTCTATTATATGCCAGTAAATATAAGAAGATGACCATTTATCCCATAACTACCATTTGACCATTATGTTTTGCCTTTCTGCTGACTCATAAAATAAGGAGCATTTATTATAGAAGAGTATTATTATTTTTAATGTAACATGATTATGACTGGCTAAGGTCAGACTTAAAGTTAAAAGAATAGCTCTGAATCTGTAATTCTTCATATGCAGGGTCCCAGTGAACTTCATAAAATTCCATATTTACTCAGCAGTCAGCCTATGCTCATTCAAGGCAAATATTTATAGCATTTGATAACTTGGATATTATTTAAATGAACTTAAAAATATAGTACCATTAACTCTCTTTAACACTGCAATGGATGTTTCCTTTTTATCCCATCTTTTCCTCTGCGTCCTTCATTGCTAGAGAATTCATAATGCTGACTGGTAATACCACTTTGTTTCAAAGTCTAAATATTTTCCCACCCATTTTATTTTGTATCTCAGATAATCAATTGATGATTTTTATTAAGAACACCAAAAGTGTTGAAGGATTAGTTAAATGGATTTTTACAGCATGGTTCATTACAGTATTCTAATAGTATTCATGGTGATGTATAAATACAGATCAAAGAATCTTCTTTCAAATTCTCGTGTATTGAAAAGGCCCAGTTAATAGGCTTACAGAGTAGCTATTGTCCCTGTGAATTTTTTTATTCACATCCCAGATGGAATGTACAAATAATACAATGAGTTTGGGTTCTAGCAGCCTGGCATTATCATAGATAATAAGAGGTCATGGTCTGGCACTGAAGCTTGCAGGCATTCAACAAGGGAAAGTTCCTTGTTATTAGATGCACATTATCTATGACTAGGTCAAGAATAGACTTGATAAATCTAAAATCTTTGCTGTAAGAAAAGACAAAGAAGGACTATAGCCGTTCTCATCACTGGCTTTCATGTAATTTGGAAACATGTCAAGGTATAAAAGGATTAAAAGAGAGAATTATTTACAATCTTTATTTGGAAGTAGGATTTAAAGTGAGAGTAGCTAATTACAGTATAGGAAGACTCTCCAGTGTTTATATTTCACATGTATTATTCATTAAACTGTATCTAGTATTTAAGCCAGTATACTTAGAACAAGAGTGAATTATAGAAGATTATTGTCTAAAACAGTAAACAGAGGATTAAATTAGTACAGTAAATTTTAACAGCATTGTGACCAACAAAAATAATATTTATCATAACTCTAGTTGCACATTTTTGCCAAAAATATTTAACATGCATGCATCTGAGGTTGTATGCAATTATTGGGTACATGAATATTGTACACATCATGCATGCCAGGTGTGTGTTTCAGTTAATGTATTTTTAAAATAAGATTTGCACATTAATTAAAAACAGAAATTAATATGCAGAATACAAGAAGAAAATAATAGTCTGCCCATCTTAAAGTTATTTTGGATCTGACTTCAGCTTTGGGTCATTTTCAAAATAAAGACAGGTCATTTCTCAGATAAGTTCAGCTATGTGTTTATTTCATTTTTTCTTAATCTTATAGGTGAATTTTTGTCTCTCTAGTCTATATAAGTGCCTCCCTCCTCCATAATCGTTACTGGCTGAGTTCCTCACAATCTTTTATGTATTTATTCCTGCCTCTCTCAACACTCCAGTGAAGTAAGAAACTCATATTGTCAGCATTTTACAAATGAGAAATGAAGGCACAGAAAAATAGTTGTCCAAGGTCTAACAGCAAATATGTAGAAAAGCAGAAGACTATTCTTGTGAATTCTTAGTCCCAGGCCAGATTCCCTAACTCTGGACTATTTTATAGTGTTTTAGATTACTTTGTCACTCTTACCTGTATGGGGTCTGCTAGATGCCTTATATTAAACAGGAGAAATCTGTTTGCCCTCCTGTCACTTCCATTTGACAAGCATACATTGCTTTAATATGTATAATGGCTGCTGCTTTATTATTTAACAAATTGTCTAGTTACCGTTCAAAAAAGCAAAGATGGTATCTATGTGAAGAATTAATGAAGTGCTTTATAACAAAATTTACTGGAAATTCACAGCAGCATTCACGTTCTTACCAGCAAGGTCTGGGTTTGAAAAAATTAATAAACAAACAGAGAATTTCAAGAAAATATTTCTCCTGTTGGCTAATCTTGCAGTGGAAAGACTTTGTGTGATGTCATAACTAATTGCAATTTTTGTAATGGCTTAGGAGAAACACCACAACAACAGCAGCAATTCTCTTCAACATTTTAATGCCATGCACTTAAAAGGGTGCCGTCTGTATTCCTTACTCCTTGGATGGCTTTAGGGCAACAGTTATTGAAGAACAGGATGCTTCACACTGTCACCCAATCTTTCAGGTTTCCAGAATTGCTGGCAGTTCTGTGAGTCTCCCTGGCCCCACTCCCTGGCCAGATATAGACACTGCATTTTTTTTTTTTTCGGAAACCAGTCTAAAATAGAAGTATGGGGCACATAGATTGCTTTAAAAATAATGGATCCTAGTCTATAATAGACCTGGATTGATGTAGGATCAGACTTATTTGATCTAGGTTAGACCAGTGGCAAGTCTGCTCATGAGTCAAGGGGGTGGGGGGACAGATGGAAATCCTGCATACCCTTCCTGGAACCACTCCAATGCATGGTCCAAAGTGTTTTCCCCCTGTCCTGGTTCCACCTGAGCCCTAGGACCATGCACTGGAGTAACTAGAAAAGTCTTGAAGGTTTCCCTCCCCATTCCTTCCCCGCAGCCAGCACAGATTTTGCAGCTGAAGCCACAAGGGCATGGTTTCTTACCCCTCCCCATGGACTGTAGCCCTGTAGCTACACAGAAGCTGCTTCAGCTGGGAACTTGGTGCTGGGGGGCAGAGGGAGAAATGTTGTGAGCTGTTCCTGGAGCCACTCCAGTGCATGGTCCGAGGGCCAGAATGGAACTGAAACGGAAGGGATATTTTGTGCCCTGCTGACCTGGGCCAGGAACACGGGATGCACCGCTGGCACCGCCTCCCCCCAATAGCTGTTGAGCCCCACTCCCCATACCTCTTTCTTGCCTGGGGTAGATCTCTGTGTCTCCACCATGGACAATGCCCAGGGACACCAGTGCCATTAAGTGGAAGCAAGCACATCCCCCTCCATTAGCTACCTGCAGCTGACACCTGCCTGACAGATCAGCATGAAGAGGCATGTGCCTGATAGCCAGTCATGGATGGTGCAGTCATTTGGCTTTCTTGGCAATGTCTGGGAAGCTGGGAGTCATGTGGGAGCATCCCCCACCTTCTGGCCTCAGACAGTGCAGGCATTTGCATGCTCCCCTCAATGAATGGTGAACACAAGTTCTGTTCACTCTTGATCCAATCTATACAATGTAGAGATGCCTGCATAATTTGGATCTATTCTATCTTGGGCTTTTTGAATGTCTGTACTTAGCCCCTGTGAACAAGAAGCTCAAAATATATTTGGATTCCAGAATCTCTCTGGGCCACTGCCTTCCTTTACCCTGTGTACTCACATACAATAAACTAGGTTGGGGCCATAAGGGTCAGTTTAAATACAATAACCCAGCAGGAAATTACACATTTTTTTCCTATAAGAGTGTAAGCTATGAGTCAGGGTGACAGGTGATCCTGTCAAAGATCCAGGGTTGTATCTTGATCAGTCTCCTCAAAGGAAAATGTCTACCCATCTTCACTAGGATTTTAGAATGAGATAGTAATTTCATAAGGACTATTTTGTTATTAAATTAAAATGAAATAAAAAGCCAATGAATATGCCTATCCTTCCAAGTGTAAACTTGGCCCCAGGGCTTATCTGCACAAGGATGTAACTTCTGAGTACTACACTGTAAATTTACAATGCACAATCTATCCTTTACTAGCTAGCTGTGTGAGACACTTTTTTTGCACATACTGGTGTACTGAACTTTCATAGAAATGTAAGCTGTGTCACATACAGGTAACTAACTTATATGCCACAAGTAGCATGGACAAATACTCTCCATTTATTCACTTAGTATGTGCCATGTTAATTTTGTATCATTGCATTTCTTTAATCAAATTCTATGCAGTACCAAGTCAAATAGCATACAAAACTCTAAATATATCAAATCAATTCTATTACGTTTTCTAATCAAATTCAAATTCTCAACAAAAAGTCATAAAGTTATTTACACAAGTCCTATTTCCCATATACTATATCAGTTGGCATTAAAAATAATATTCTTTTTTAGCTCTGTATTTAATAGAATCCTATATTTGCCAATTCATTATTTTCTGAGGATGGTCATGAGGCTGATAAGGTTATAATAACACTAACCTTCCTGTCCAATCCTTTTAAATACTTCTACAACATGACTTTCCTTGAAGCCTTTTAGAATTTTCCCAGTGTTTCAAACTTACTGAAATTCCAAGATAACAATTTAGACAACTCCTCCCCAGCTCTCAGAACATTTCTGGATGAAGTTATCCAGACTTCTTGATTTTAAAAGGCTTAACTTTAGTAGCTGGTACTACTACTACTTTAACTTTAGTAGCTGGTACTACTATTACTACTTGAGTAGCTCTTAGAATAAAAAGTATTTTGTATTCATTATCTTATGATCTAAATAAACCATCTAGCTATTTTCCAAATACCAACAGAAATAATGAACATTTTCTTCGTGTCTGCATTAGTACTGAGAATTTCACATCTGTGTCTACTCTATGCTCATTTGTATAAGGGCTAAAGTTCCCTCTGAATCCTTATTCCTATTCATAACTATAAATCAAGGTAATTAGTTTTAAAAGGAGCTATCCTTCCTATCTGTTTATGACACTTATGTGTCCTCCATACTTGTAGTATCTGAGGACCTTGCAATCTTAAATGTATTTGTTTGTGTAACACTCCAGTGAGGTATGCATATTCTTTTCTCTCAAATCTTTATTTCATCTTTCCTGTTCATTCCCTCTTTCCAGTGAGAATAATTTTCCATAGTTCAAAGATTTGTGCTAAAACATATCTTTGTGTTTAAAAAGGGGCTTATAATATAAAATATTTTAAAGTTATATTGTAGCATTGAGATGTACCATGGCTTCTTTGTATTGATCATTAGCAAATGCCTTAGAAGGTTTTTAAAGATTCCATTTTTAGCCTTGTGCTTTTTAGTACACTCAAGGCAGGTATTAATGAATTGATAAAACACAATCTGATGCGTTTAAATCCCATATTGGAAATGTTCAGTCTGTGTGAGATGATGCCCCAAGCAAGGCAAAGAAAATTCTGTAATGCTTCTTGTGTACCCATGTGCAAATACTTGGGCAACTCTATTCAAATATATTTCTGCATGTCTGAAGCTTTGGGAATTAAAGTCTCTACCTCCCCGTCCTTTCTCGGGGGAGGGAATTGAAAGGATAGAAATGCTGGCTTAATATATTTGTAAAGTGTAAGCTATTCATTGTTCAAACAGTATAGAGTTTTTGACAATTCCTTTTGAAAGGAATTGACTAGTAAAAAGCAGTTATGTTTCAGCAAGACCATTACAACAACTTGGCCACCATAGCCACAACACTCAACTTTACTGCATTTTAGTAAGTTAAGTGCCACTTTAAAAATATGCCTGTATTCTGCAGACTAAAAAGTAGTGTATGGATCTCCAGGTTATCTTTGAATAAGTTATTTTAGTAACAGTAAGCAGTCTAGCCTCAGAGGTAGGCACTTAGAATACATTAATTCAGAGGCATAACTACAAGCTACTTCAGCACCCTGAGCAAATACCACAGGGTCCCAGAGAGTAAGAAGGGGGCAAGGGGAAGGAGGGTGGCAGGCCAGTACCATCTCCCACATCTCCCAGTGCCTTCAGGGCTCCCTGCCTGTACCCTCGTTCTGCAACCTGGAGGGGCACAGCACCCACCTCCCTGCTCCCTCTGCTGTACAGTCCCAACCTGGAACACAGGAAGAGGCCCACCTGCTCAACCCAGCTCTGAAGCGAACAATGGCTGGGATGGAATGGGCACTCAATTGGTTGTTGGAAATGCTGCATGGCCATTGAATGAATCATAGAACATAGAAACTTAGTAGGGAAGGGATCTTTGGAGTTCATCTAGTCCAGCCCTTCCCTGAAGCAGGATCATCTCTATCCAAAACATCCCATAGAAACCCTTGCCAAAACTATTAAAACTACACAGACAAACCTTTCATACAATCATGAGGCATAGCACCCTAACCTGCCATGAGTAAAGTGGGTGAACAATGGCAGCCTGTGCCCTGCTGCTGTGAGAGTTGTTAAAATGTGATTGAGAGATCTGAGGAAGAGGGCTACCCTGCCCCCACTAAAGAGCAAGAAAAAAACCCCTACAGTCTGTACCAGTTTGACTATGGAATACAGTTCTTTCCTGACCTCATATATGGCAATTGGTATGACCCACAGTGGAGAGGCAGGACTAGCCAGGAATCTCTAGATTCAATAAAGCAGGAGCATTGGCACACCCCTGTTAAAAGTGGAGCAGAGCATGGCAACATCAGCCCTGAGCTAAAATGTGCCTCCCTGGCTCAGTTTGCTGCTGTCCCAGGTGCACATGGAGATAATGCACCCTGGAGTAGTTTACTGTGGCTCAAATTGCTACACAATGTATTCAGTCACATTAATTGCACGTGTAGATGTTCCAACTAGGCATTAGACACCTAAAGAGTTTTCTGTATCTGGGCCTAAATGACTTTTCCACAAACACACAAGTTTGTGGTTAACCTGACAAATTGAAGCTGGATCCATTCTTCCTTAAAGAAAGCATTTAGTGTCATCTGAAAGGAAACACTCTCTCTCAGATAGTACATTGATTTAAATATTATTTGCTTATCATGATGTTACTTGCTTTGTTTTTTCCAACAGCAACTGAAAGCAAAGGTCTTTAGTTTGGGGATTGCTTGCTGTGTTGCACATAAAGGTTCTACCATGTTGTAATATTTATTTATGACTTTATTCTGCCAGATCATTAATATTAATAGAAATACTAAGTTTGAACAAGGTTGGCAAAGTTTGACTTCCTTCATGAAGGGAAAACAGATACTTGGAAGAAATACACATGTCTTTTTAAGTATTTTAAACCTTGTCTCTTGCTGTTGTGTTGCTACAAAAGTCCTTCTTTCATTTAGTTTACAATAAACAGTTTGTTCAGCTTGCCAGAAAGCAAAACATTTGAGCCTTTTAAACATTTTTAATTAATGAAGGAAGTACAGAACAAAGTCACTTGGATTGAAAAAAAGAAAAATGTTTTATTTTGAAAATGCTGAAATTAAATAGTTTTTTTTCTATTTTTTTTCTTTCTACCTGGAAAAAAATGGTAAAGCTTGGCAAAAACTTGTGTTTCAGTCTTGTGAAATGTATTTGTGCTGATGAACTTATATTTTTATTATTTAAAAAATGCATTTGGGCTGAGAAAATAGTATGGCTCTCAAATGGGTCCTTGCCTCTCTTTTTGATCAGAGAAAAATATTTGATTTTTGCTTAAACATTAAAATAACCTTGGAGAAGAACCAACAAAGCTCAAGGCAGCTCATGAGAGTAACAGTACCTGTAAAATAGAAGAATGACAGAAACAACTTAAATGGAAATGATAGTATTGTTGGCACTGTACCTATTACCCAGATGCCTTGTTTCAGGGGCGGCTGAAACCTTCAGACCAACCATGACCTTTCCATTTGATAATAGGCTAATTTATTGATACACAGTGATAACAGAAAAGAATAAAGCAAGCAATTCTATAGCTAGCAATCCTAGCACTGTCATCAGAGCCAGGATACATCTGGCCAGGACATGAACTTCACTCTGTGGTTCTTTCTTAGATGTCAGATGTCAACAGCTTGCAGGTGAAAGGCCAATGCCCAGCCCCCAGTGGGGTGGATGAGATGGTCTGGTGGTATGCCCTCTGTCCACGGTGCTTCAGGTTCCCTCTCAGGGACCCCTCTGTCCACGTGGTCTTGGTCACCCCTCTCAGGGACTGTTTATTGCTCTAATGTCCCTTCTTTTGTATTCTTTCCCCTTTCTGATGACTCTATCCATGTCTTTTGCTGATTGGTCTCTCTGTGGTCGTAATACTATCCATGTTCTGTCCTGTCAGCATATTCCTTTGTTTCACAAGCCCATCACATGCACACATCTTAATTTGGCCTTTCTGGGTCTTTTCCTAATTTGATCTCTTCCCCAAAACTGGAACTCTTAGGGTCCCCACGCTTGGACATTGTGAGCTGGTGCCACCTTATCTCATGTTATGGAACAGTGCGACATATACCTACAATTTTCCAGGCTCTGTGTATATCCAGTGGCCTTGTGTTAGATACCCTGTCTGCCTTAAAGGCTGTGAGAACTGTGTGACTGTGAGACCAGGCCTCTAGAAATCAATTAACCCTTGCTACCACTCTGGACTATTGTTCTAATGTGCATATATATATATATTACCTTTTGTGTGTTAGGAAGAGGGGTGGGGCTTTTTCTCCATGTCAAGGAGCAGTACATTTCCCTTCAAACTGAGTCCATTAACCATGAAGGGCTTCTTGAAAAATTCTGGGTTAAAATATGGGGGAGCATGGAAAAACTGGAAAAGAACCAATGTGGTCCCAATTTTCAAGAAAGGGAGGAAGGAATATCTAGGGAATTACAGACCTAGTAGTCTAAGTCCATCCCTGTAAATAGCTTGGAGAAAATTATCAAGGGATCCATCTGCAACAGGCTGACAGAAGGCAACCTACTGAATGCCAGCCAGTGTGTTTTTATTCCTGGAAGGTCTTGCCTAACCAACCTCATCTCCTATACCAAGTGATGCATTGCCTGGACAAGGGAGATGAGGTTGATATCATTTATCTGGATTTTGAGCAGGCCTTTGACTTGTTTTCACATGATGTACTCATAACGAAGCTGGGCAACCGTGGCCTTGACCATCTAATGGTCCAATGGCTAGGGAACTGACTCCAGGGTTGGACCCAAAGGGTACCAGTTGATGGGAACAAATCAACGTGGCACAAGGTTACCAGTGGAGTCTCCTAGGATTCAGAGCTCAGGATGGTACTCTTCAATATCTTCATTAATGATCTCGATTTGGGCATTAGATGCTGACTGGCAAAGTTTGCAAACAACACTAAAATATGGGGAAAGGTGGTTGTGCTGGAGGACAGGCTGGGGAACCAGGCTGACCTGAACACAGTTAATGTAGAGAAATGCAGGGTACTCCACCTTGGTAGAAAAAAGAAGCATCATACTTATAGGCTTAGCAGTGCTACATTCCCTAGCACTATAACCAAGGAGACTTGGGGGTCTTGATCAACCACAAGATTGATATGATGCCATGGCCAGCAAACCAAACCAAACTCTGGCATGCATGCACCAATGCATCTCAAGCAAAACCAGGGATGTCATCCTCCTGCTTTACTCGGCCTTAGTGAGGCCATAGCTAGAGTACTGCATCCAGTTTTGGGACCCCACTTCAGGAGGGATGTGTATAAGCTTGAGAGACTTCAGAGGAAAGCCATCTGTATGATCAAAGGCCAAGAGAGCAAGCCTTATGAGGAGAGGCTGAGAGACATGGAACATTTTAGCCTGGTGAAGAGAAGGCTCTGGGGGAACTCGGTGGCTACCTATAAGTATATAAGGCAGGTGCATCAGGATCTGGGAGAACACTTGTTCACCAGGGCTCCCCAAAGGCTAACTAGGTCTAACAGCCACAAACTTCCAGAAGGCCAATTCAGACTCAATATAAGGGAAAACTTCTTTACAATCTGACTGTCCAAGCTGTGGAACAGGCTTCCCCCAGAGGTGGTACAAGCATCTACTCTGAACTCATTCAAAAGGCATTTGAATGTTTATCTTTCTGGAATCATTTGATCCCTGCAGCCTTCCTGCCTCTGGCAGGGGGGCTGGATGCAATGATCTCACGAGGTTTTTTCCAGCCCCTAATGTCTATGAAATCTATAAGCCAATTCCCAAAAGCAAGCCTCTAAATACCATTCCCCAAAACAAGCTCCTAAATACAATTTTCTAACCATCAAATATAAATATAACAAACAGATAGCCTAAAAAAATATTTCAGCCAAGCTGTATTTATTAAAGGTCTGTCCAAATAGAAAAGGTCTTACAATGCTTCTGGAAAACATTCAGACTTGAGCTCTGATGGGCTTAAGTGGGAAGGAGTCCCAGAGCTGAGCTCTTGAGATCATCCTCCCATTAATTTTCACCAAGCAGACTTAGCTTATTTATGGTACATGCAAGAGGTTGATCTCAGTTGACCTTGGGACTTGTGATGGGGCGTAAGTGAAAAGTGCAGAGGTCCAAACTGTTTAGAATCTTATAAAACAAATTCAGCACCTTGAATTACCTCCACAGAGCTACTGAAAACTAAAAGAAGTTTCTGGAGCCCTGGAGTTATGTGCCTCTGGTAACCCTGATCCTTTGTTAGGCAGCAGACCACTGTGTTCTATACCATCTGCAACTTCCTGAGCATATTCAAGAACAACCCTATTTACAGCACAGTAGTCTAGCCTTGGAATTATGAAGGGATGGATGGAGGCCAGATCTCATATCTTAAAGAAAGGGTCACAGTTTTCACAGCAGGTGAATTGGTGAAAGGCACACCTAATCAAAGCTAGGTAAGCAGTGAATCCAGGAGCACACCAAGGCTGCAAACCTGAGTGACAAGGGAGGTTAAACCTTAACAATGACAGGTTTTCCAATCCCCTCCTCCCCACCCCCCCCAAACACAAATCAAGCAGTTTGCCTACCACCATTAGCTCTGTCTTGCCTTGATTCAGTTTTAATTTGTTCATTTGCTTCTAGTTCGTAACTGCAGTCAGGCACTGGAAAAGTACTAAGAGTGTGGGGCCTGGGTCAGATGAGAAAGTGGATGTCATCATCAAACTGATGACCCATCACTTCAAATTTCTGCACAATATTGGCCAATGGCCTCGTATACATATTGAACAAGAGAGGTGACAAGTTGAGGACTGGGTGATCCCAGAAAAAAGGTCCTAAGGGGACAATAGGCACTTACATATCACTACCCTCTAAGACCTCCCTGTGAGGAAAAAGCAGAACCAATTTCAGCCATCCTGATAATACCCATCAGAACATGCAAACACTATCAGAACCTCATGAACAACTGCATCAAAGGCTGATAAAAAATTTAATGAGATCGTCAGGGCACAATTTTCCCTTCAATCTCCAGATGAAGATTGTTGACCAAGGCCACTTCTATAGATAAAGTAAACAGCTCAATTTTCCTCTAGAAGGCCATTAAGAAACACAATGGTATGTCTGGCAACAGCAGCTATTTAGAGGTATTGCTAGTACTATAGTACATGGTACAGGTTTTTTCTGCCACTGTTATTAATGATGATGATAATGGTAATAAAAAAACACAGGACAATTCATGGTGCAAGGCAATTATAAGAAGGTTCCGGAAGGCAAATAATATGAAACATTTCTTGCAAGTCTCATCTGAGATGGTTGACTTTCCTTTCATCAGTCACATCTATATGATTTTATATTTTTGGAGCTTCTTGCATTGGAAACAACTTGCCACCTGGAGATTTTGAAATGGTGCTGTGTATAACTGGACTCACCTCTGAAGAACAGCCATCTATAAGGTGAAACCCAGTGAGAGTTCAGAGGAACATTACACAGCAATTGAAGTCAGGAAATGAAGAATAACAAATACAATGACAGAGAAATTAAATAGGCAGATTCATACTGAAATTTCTCCAGAACACCTGGTCTAAGGACACAAGTTACACATAAACTGGTTTAAGTGATCAGAAACTGGTTCAAACCTGAACAGAACAGGAGCTCAATGCACATAAACCAGTTTCAAAACTGCTGAAACTGGTTTAAGATTTAGATCAAACCACTTTATGAAACTTCTGTCCCAGATCCCTTCCTGATTCAAGTTAAATCTCAGTCCCCCAGCATCCCAGAATGCTTTCTAGCCATGGGCTGGGCTGTGCTGTCAACTCCAGAGGACAAAGCAGAGAGGGCTGGCTGACACAGGGCTGGGGATGGAGCCCAGTCTATAGGGGGAGGGGACTTTCCCCCAGGCAAACCCCAGCTGTGGTCTGGGGCCAGGTGGTGGGGTTAAACACCCCTTCCCTTGCTCAAACTTACTGCTGGCTGCAGCTATGGACTACAAATGCCAAGAGGAAGTAAACACAGAGCCCTAGAGCCATGCTTTAGTGCCCCCTGGTTTCTGCCTTGAGCCACTGCAGGCATGTGGCTGCATTACCTGAATCAAAGGTAAATGTCTGTCACATCTTCTTCAATTTAATCTGTGCAGTTTAGACTAATGCACAAAGACTGAATCAATTCAGCCTGAGGCTTTTTGACTGTCTGTATTTACCCTTAGGGAAGCTTAATTTCAAAAGGTGTTGTGTGTGTCTTTGGGTCTCATAGCGGTGTAGGTTGTAGCTGGGTTGGTCTAAGGACATAGGCAGACAAGGTTGTTTGGGTGAATCTGATATCTTTTATTAGACCAACTAAAATAGTTGGAAAATAATTTCTTATTAAGCTTTCGGGTTTAAAAACCCTTAGTCAGGCTAAGGAAGCATCTGCAGTTGGTGTGTGCTCTTCCTAGATGGAATAAATAGTAAAGAGACCAGAGTCTGGTATGCAACAAGAAAGGCTGTCAGTGAAGATGTAAATTGAGTTAAACCCCACTGGCTCCTCAATTTACAATTTACTGACTGCCTTTCTTGTATGCATACCAGCCTCTGGCCTCTTAACTATTCATTCCATCCAGGAAGAGCGCACACCAACTACAGATGCTTCCTCAACCTGACTAAGGGTTTTTAAATCCAAGAGCTTGCTAAGAAAAAAATGTCCAACTATTTAAATTGGTCTAATAAAAGATATCAGATTCACCCAAAGAACCTTGTCTGCCTTTGAGTCTCATACTAGATTTCTGTTGTACAAACATGGCTATATATCTGTGAAGTTCAGCAGTCATGCTTGACCAAGTCAGATATTTCATTCACCCCTGGACTTTGAGAAATCTCAAGTTTCAAAGACTAATTCTGTGGAGAAGCCTAGCAGATGCAAAACAAATGGTGTAAATGACCAGTGATGTATATAAAACCAAGAAACTATATTCAGTCACTGTGTCACTATCTAACATGAACTGATATGAATCTTAATGATGGAGGTTCACTCATCAATACTTTCAGTACTCCATGTGTCATTTTTACAAACTGGTAATTTCTTGTCTTCCTACCTTTATAACATACCATGGTCAGATGACAGGGAGCTGGGGAAAAATGGTGTGGAATTTACTAGCTTTATGCCTTATTTCAACATCCAGTAACAGCACTGGATGCTGCTCTTGGTGATGTTTTTTTGATGGATGCTAAACTTGTGCCTTTCAGCTGAACAAAAGCAAGAGGGCAAGGTATTTCCTATCACTCAATTTTAGTTAATGAAACACAAAAACCTGCTGCCAAGATGGGCAAATTCTCATGATGATATTTCTTTTCATGTCATACTTTATTCCACCATTCTAATGTCGATGAACTAAGGGTCAGAATTTTTTACAATATTCCGTCTTCATAATAATCTTACTTTAAATTATTCTGTATGAGTCATTTTCTTTTTGTTTGCATTTAAAATAGTTAGATTCATTATTAATATTCAAGCAATTTCCTGTTTTTATGACAATGCTGAAGAATAATGAATGAAATCTCTCCATTTGCAGAAGCCTTTCTGGTTCAGAGACTAGGAGCCTGGAGAATTTCTTCTGAACTTAATTGAGTTACTTAGGTTTAAAAAATGAGGTAGGCAAGTCAAAAATCAGATCCCAGATACTTAAGCAAAACACCAATAAAGGCAAATTTGAATTTATCAGTTAATGTGATATTACTCAAATGGATAGATGTATATCTGTGATACCTTTGACAGATCACAGTAGTGGTAGGTTGCCCAAGCCTTAATTCAGTCACGACAGGTGTGCAACTGTGCAGAGTACTTCATGTAGAAATAAAATCTTTTTCATTTTGAAGCTGTTGCATTTGCTGCTTGCTGTCAGTTTTACCTTCTAAAATACAAACTGAGGATTATAACAGATATTCTTGTACACCTCATTTTGCACATAATTTCTGCATGATGTGGTTGGCAAATTATTTCTCTGTCAATACAGTTTGGGTATTATTTACTATTTCTGTATTCAGTTCATACTGGACTTCAGCCACCTCTTTTTTTAAAATGATTGGTAGACCAATATCTGGTACGTAAACATTTGTGCACTTTTTTGTATTACTTTTGGAATGGCTTTGTTTATACTTTCACGATTTCATCTGTTTGCAACCAGGAGGGGTTGCCGGTGTTGGAATAAATGTTTGGAGGTGATATCTTGTTAGGAGATCTAGACTTTATTGCCTGTCTAAGGACTGATCTGCTACTGAAAAGAAAAGTCGTACTATTATAGCAGTTTTCTGGCAGTCTGCTCACTGCTATAACTGGCTAAAGAAACTTAAATAAGCTGTTGTCTGATAGAAAAAAGAGTCCTACCAAATTTTTGGTGAACAGCACTGGCTGATACGTGTTGAGGAAAGCAAATCCTTATTGTGAAGAATATGCAAATTACTAATTGTGCAACAAAACCTATTTGGTACAGAGTATCATTTAGCTGTTATACCTGTGGAGAAATAATTGCCTTGCTACTGAATAGCTATGCAAATAGTGTCAATAGAGAGCTTTCCTGAAGCTTATTTGAAATGATTAATATAACTGTTAATATTTATTAACTGTTATTAAACAGTAGTGCCATAGATTCTTCTATATTTTCCTAAGTTAGCATAAGATAGAACTGTAATGTCATGATATACTAACTACTGGGAAATGGACATTAGCATGGTGATCCCTGTGTTACTTTCTTGAATCAGTGAATATCAAGACTAATGTATTAAGTCATTGCATACCTTATTAATAGGGCCTATGAAAAACTACTAAGCTAGGTAACTACTTAACTAACTGACATTTACTTCTGTCTCAGTTACCTTAATAAGGTAGCTGACTTGTCCTTCTGTCTAGCACCATAGCCAAAGTTCCAGTATTTTTATGAGGTTATTCTAATCTTTGTTGGTTAGTGACATCAACAGAAAATAAAAGTAAATAATTTGTCCTATCAAAAAAGCAGAAATTGAAAAATAAAATACTATTAAACATATTTAATTTTTTTGTGAATGAAAATTTTCTGGCCCTGACTGCTTATGAGGATCAGGAAAAAGTGCAGAAAAAATACTGGTGGCCATTGGATAAATGCAATGTATAGACACTTATAATTTGAATCTTCAAACTTTGATTCTGGTAGCATCTGCAGCAGTTTTATTGTGATAGTCATGGATTTTAAGGCCAAAAAGAACTATTATGATCACCTGTTCTGACTACCAGCACATATAATCCATGAAACTTGATTCCTGTATCAAACCAAGAAAGAGGAAGCCAAATAGGAACTCTGAATAACTTTGTAAGAGTTAGTCATCTAAAATGTTTTCATGCTAATGCAGGAAGTATGGGGAAATAAGTAGGGAAAATGGAAGTCCTAGAATATTCCAAAAAATTAAATATAATCAGAATAACTGACACTTAGTGAGACAGTATTCGATTCATGTAGACTGTCATAGATTGGTATAGCCTGTATAAGAAGGAGGTGGTATTGCCTTAGATAGATATACTTATTTTGAGTTACAGAAAGAAGCAGACCAATTTAAAATATTGGGTTTAAGGTAAAAGGGGAAAAGCAGACCAATTTAAAATATTGGGTTTAAGGGTGTGGGCAAAATACGGCCCACAGGCCAAATATGACCTGCCAGCCCATTCTATTTGGCCAGCAGAGCCCCTAAAAAATTTAGAAAATGAATATTTATCTGCCTGGCTGCCTGTCATGATGCCCTCAATGGTTTGCCAAAACTCAGTAAGCGGGCCTCCGCCCAAAATAATTGCCTGCCCCTGTCCTAGACCATCAAAGTTGGTAAGAGAGAGGTATACAAGGCTTTCTTCATTTTTTTAAACAACTAACAAATTTAGCCAAATTGCAAAACCTTATGGAGGACTTTTGTTTCTGTGTTGTTGGCTGGAAAGGTAGCACAAATGCACAGACATTGCAGTAAGTTTTTGGATTTTCTTGGGGGTAGTAGAGACAGTGGAGAAAACATCTAGGCAAGAAGATCATCTTGATTTACTGCTTACTAATACAGAGAAATTGGTTGAGACTTTGCAGTTGAAGGTAACTTCAATGACAATGTTCATGCTCCTAAAGAAAGGAAGGAGAGAAGTAGAATAAATACATTGCACTTCAAGAAAGAAAACTTTAACAGACTCAAGAGATTTGTAGGCAGGATCCTATCAGAAGCAAATCTAAGAGGAGGAGTCCAGGAGAGCTGGATTTACCATAAAGAGCCAACATGAGGGCATAAAAACATGCAATAAAGCAGGATAAGTAGGACAGCAAGATATCAGCTTTGCTAAGCAATGATCTACTTAAGATTCTAAAATTAAAAAGAGAAATCACAAAAAATGGAGTGATTAGTATAAGAGCACAATGTCTTCTGCGGGAGAAATAAGGTAGGTACAGTTTTTATGGGATAGAATAGATAACAAAATATGTTAGAAAAAGGAGGAAAATTAAGGAAAGCTTTCTTACTGGAGAGAAAAATCAAATAATAGATGATGAAGAGAAAGTTTAGGTGTTTAATGCCTTTTTTACTTCAGACTTAACAGAATAAACCAGCTTTCAGATGACAAGTTAGCAGTATGGGGAAGATAATCATTCTAGAGTATAGAAAGAATAGGCTAGAGATTATGTAAACAAAATAGCAGGGTCAAATGAGATTCATTCTAGACTACTTAAGGAATTGACTGAGGTAACTTTGGAGTCATTGGTTAATACCTCTGAGAATGCAGAAAGATTAGATGAGACCTCAAACAATTAGAAAAGAGCAAATATAGTGCCCATCCTTATAAAAAGGGAACAAGGAGGATCCAAGGAAATATAGACCGGTCATCTTAACTTTGATACCCAATAATATACTGAAACATCATCTAAGCACCTTAAGTACAATAGGGTTAGAATACAATAAGGTAACAGCTGAGGTATGCAAAACAGGCCTTATTCAATTTGAATTTAGATTCAAACTGAATTGAGGACAGTGGTTCAATTTGTTGATTTGGATCACTGTCCCCAATTTGATTCAGCCAAATCTGAAGATTCAATGCTGATTTGGAGAATCAGCGATATGGCCATAGACACATCTTTAAATGTTTTTTTTCTACATACCTCAAGGTACCAGGCACAGCTTACGAATACTGTGGTGCTGGGACAGATGGAGGGTCCCACAGAAGCACAGGATGGGGGAGGGGAGGGCTCCCCACATGCTTAGCACTTAACCTGGAGATAGACTGGAAGTACTTCTGGTCTACTTCAAGGTCTGTCAGCAAGCACCTGGGATGGAGGTCCTGCACTCCCCTGGCTTGGTGATTGGCTTTGAGGGGCCCCCAGAAAGCACCAATCACTGAGCTGAGGGGAGCCCAGCATGCTCCCTGGCAAACCCAGGAGTGGATCAGAAGTGCTTCTGCATGCTGGGGAGCTCCCCATATTCCTGTGGGATGTTCCATTCGCCCCAGCATTGCAGCATTCACAAGCCCCCAGTACCTTGAAGTATGTAGAAAAAACATTTAAAGCTATGTCTATCTCCAAATTGCCGAATTTTTCTGACTCTCTCCAAATTGATTTGGAGGGTTCCAATTCCTTTTAAGAGTTTAAAAGGATTTTGATTCAGATTCAATGATTTGGCCACCAAACTGGGCCAAATCTCTGCCAAATTGAATCAGGGTCCAAAGCTTCGCACAGCCCTAGTAACAGCCAACGTCTGTTTGTTAAGAGTTAGTCAAGCTTAACCAACCTGATTTCCTTCCATGACAAGGTGATATACATGGACTTTTGCGAAGCTTCTAGCACTTTCTTCCATGGCCTCTTCATAAGTAAATTTTGAAAATAGTTTACCTTGGGGTGGGGGGGTGTCAAACATATGGCCCATGGGCTGAATCAAACCAGTGGAACTCCTCTGTTTGGGCCTCTGGGCTACCAGCATACCACCGAAAGTTAGGGGGCATAGCTAAGAGAGCATTTTCTGCTGCAAAATAGGGCCTCTGGGCCCCAGTAGATGTGATGATTGGTGGCAGGAGGATGAGCAATGGCTGATAGCCCTGATTACCCTCTGGTCATTGCACCTGTCCCCACTGCCAGAGCATGGGGACACTGCAGTGATATAGGGCACATGGCAATAGCAACTCCAGCTCTGGAATAGGGCACACAGGGGCAGCTGGAGTGATTTCTGCATGCTCTGGTTCAGAGCCAGAGTTGGTGCCATTGCGTGCTCCAAGTTGGAGCCAGAGCTGCTGCTGCCACCACTTTCTCATGCCCTGGGCTGGTTTTAGCCATCAAGGAGATCTACTGTCTGGATCCACCCTGGGCCATAAGTAGATTTTGACACCCCTGCATGAAAGAAAGGCGCATAACTGAGCACAGTGATCCAACTACAGAGTGATCATCAATGATTTGATGTCTACTGGGCAGGAGGTATCAAGCAGGGTTCCACAGGCTCCATCCTGGGTCTGATACTCTATGGTATCCTCATTAAGGCCTTGAAGGATGGCATTGAAAGTATACTTCATATTATGACTGGCACTATGCTTGGTGGGGTAGCATAAACTCTGAAGGAGAGTATTTTAGGATTCAAAATGACCTTGATAAATTGCAGAGATGGTCTGAAATTAATTGGGTAAAATTCAATAAGAACAAACGCAAAATACTACACTTAGGATAGAATAATCAAATGTGTTAATAAGACTAGCTAAGATGTATTACTACAAAGAAAATACTTTTGTAAGAAAAAAAAAGCCAGCATCCTTCATTTCAAGCAGCAAGGAATGAATTTATGCTTATACCTGGATGGTTAGCTAAGGCGTCTGCCTTTGTCAAAGAACTTTGTGGAAAAGTCTCTCATCCTGATTTGCACAGTTTCACTCCTTTACAGTGTTTAAAATGGGATACATCCGCATGCCGAGATAGAAAATCTCTATTGCAGAGGCTATCCTGAACTCTTTTCCAGCTGTGTGGAGTGTAGCTTCTGATTCTTTTCAACCTCAGCAATCTACTTTTATTGACATATAATTTTTAACAATATCTTTGGAAAGAAAAGGACTATTTTTTTTAATGAAAATTGAGATTCTTCTTCCTGAAGGTGAAGTTCTGTTCTGTTCTGTTCTGTTAACAAGAGACTTATGTGACTGCTACAATCCCTTCCAGCTCATCAGAGCTACACTGCATATTGCTTTATATATTACTATGAAAACTTGAGCTATGAATGGTGAAATAAATTTTTACAGTTCACAATCAATGAAAAGTGTCATAGAATATACTAATTCACTTGCATGAACACCAGATTAAATCCTTATGATTGATACTGGATACTTAATCAGTTAATAAAGATTTGGCAATCAGTATAAAATATTGCTGATTTTTGACAAAGGACTAGAATCTATAGCTAACTAGAAGTGTTCAAGAATCCTGAGGTTCTCTAACTTCCAAGTTTTAGTTTAAGCACCCAAGGTTATGTTAAGAGCAAGCAGAATATTTTAGCCCTTGGGTTGGGGGGGAGGAGTTCAGAGCCTGCCTGCATCAGCCAAGCCCAGCATGTTCTGCAAATGCACCAGGCTGCCAAAGACTCCCAAACAGAGCTGAAAGGCCAAGCCACCCCTGACTGGTTGGTGAAGTGGCCAGCCCATCTGCACCTGATGCAGCAGTAGCTCATTATGGCATGTGCCCTCATGGCCATGAGCAACCAGCTGACCATCCTGCACATGGTATCCCAGCACACCCTGCAATCACCGAGTTGTGTGTGTTGGACTCCTGGGTCCTGTGTGTTTGTGTTTTTATATGTATCCCAGATGCCTGTGTTCCATGCGTGTGTCCACGTGTGTCCTGGGTGCCTGTAGTCTCCCCCACCAATGTTGGCAGCCCTGGCCATACACAGAGGTAGGCTGTCTAGATCTGCGAAGACTTGGCTGAGTAGCTCCTCATCTGCACGGATCAGAAGTCCTCCCCAGATTAGTATGGCCAGAGGGCCTCAGGTGCCCATGACCTGGCACCAGCCCATGGGTCTCCAGCTCCAGGCTCCTTTGACTCTGCATTAGGGGCACTGCTGCTCACAGGCCACAACCCAGGCTGGCCAGGCACCATCCCCCTTCCCTTCTCCCTCTCCAACCTCCCCCAGAGATGCATGCTGGGGCAACAGGAAGATGAGGCCTGAAGAAGAGACTTGCTTCATTTTAATCAAAAGCTAAAGTTGACAAATTTTAGTGTGTTTATTTAACAAAAACTGCTGAATGTTGCCCACTCTGGAACTTGGAACCTTTTTCTTAGTTAACACCGAGAGAGCTGCACCAAGCAGCTATGGTTTTGAAGGAGAGAGGCAGAGTTGGAAGCTGTGGAGGCTCAATTTAACAAACCTTGGGCAGAAGGGGGAATGCCACACATGAAACTGACACCCCTCAATTTACAGATTCACAGATGTTTAGTGCTGGAAGAGACCTTGTGAAATCATAATGTCCAGCCCCTCTGCTCTGAGCAGAAAAGACTGATAGGGTCAAATAACCCCAGCAAGGTGTGCATCTAGTCTCCTTTTGAAGACCTCCAGGGTAGGTGCCTGTACCACCCCCAATGAGAGTCTATTCCCGAGTTTGGTCATATAAACTGTGAAGAAGTTTTTCCTTATATCCAGTCTGAAATGTTCTTCTAGGAGTTTTTGACCATTGCTCCTTGTTTTCCCCTGGGGCACTTTGGTCAACAGTTGTTTGCCTAGCCCCTAATGCTCTCCCCTGATATATTTGTAAGCTGCCACCAAATCCTCCCAAAGTTCTCTTTTCTAGGCTCAACAGTCCCATATCTGTCAGCCTTTCTTTGTATGGCTTCCTCCTCAGGCCTGTAATCATATGAGTGGCTCTTTTCTGGTCTCTCTCAAGCTTCTCCACATCCTTCTTGAAGTGTGGCATCCAGAAGTGGATGCAGTACACCAGCTGCAGCCTCACCAATGCCGAGTAGAGCAGGAGAATAACTTCTTTAATTTTGCTTGAGATGCATCAGTTGATGCATACCAGAGTATTGTTTGTTCTGCTAACTGTAGCATCACACTGGTGGCTCATATTCATTTTATGGTCAATTATGATTCCCCAGGTCCCTTTTGGACATGCTGCTAGCTAGCATTGTACCACCAAGCCTGTAAGTTTGTTGTGGATTTTTCCTCCCCAGGTGGAGGACTTTATACTTCTCACTGTTGAACAGTATCTGGTTCTGGTTCACCCATCTAACTCACCTGTTTAGGTCCACCTGGATTGTCAACATTTAATTAAATGTTGCAGCTACCAAACTTTTCATGTGCATAATAAATAAAAACAAGGAAGTTGCTCACTTCAGAACCTGGACCCAAGCCCAGGGAGCTTTTAATCCTTGTGGAGGATACACCAGCCCCACACTGTAGGACCCAGGCTTGGAGTGGCCTGGCCAGATGAGCAGGCTTGGAGTGGCCTGGCCAGGTCCTCACCCTATCCCCCATTCTGAACACTTCTGCACCTTTCCAGAACTGGTCTTGAAAGTTTATATGGCCTGGTGTCTATTTTGGTAGCTGCTAGGGATAGCAAGCTGGCCCCAGCAATTAGACTAAGTCGCTGCCAGCCCTTGTATTGGGTCTCAGGCAGCCTCTAATCCCACACTGCTTCTCCCTGAAGTGGACCCCAACAGACACCATCCTGACTCCTTGAACCATAGGTCAGCAGCTCCCATGTACTATATCCAATGTTCTGAGTTCCCCCATCCCCTAGCATCTCCTGATTAATGTGCAGTGTGGAGCATTCTCCCTTGGCCACTATCCAGGGCCATTCCTTGTGGGAACTCTGTTCTTATCACCCCAGGCAAGCATCTCTGGAGTGCAGCTCTCCATGCTGGAAGAGGGCTGGGCAGAGAAGCCTGTTCCACCACTCCTGCCCAAGAGGGCTACAGTCTCTCCACAGGAGGTGGTGCTGATGCCACTTAGAGGTGTTATAGCTGGATCCCAAGCAGTCTTTGACACTGTGCATGAACTCCTTATCCTGGCACCACAATTATCTCTCCTCTGTAGTCACATGGATGTCCTACCTCAGACAACAGGTGAGTTTCTAAGTTGGATGTTGTGATGTGTATGTATGTATGTATGTGCTTGGTGTACTTGGGATACCTGGGGAAAAGTTAAGGTAAGAAAGTATAAGTGTAGGGAGTGAAAATTGTCAATTAACCAGGTTTATGGTCTCATTCAGTGTAATACAGACTGATAACCCCCAACAACAGTATGGGGTAATGATCCTGGTGCCTCAACTTCATTCCATGCCAGTTGCACAGGGGTTAGGGTGAGGCAGGGTGGTGGTTAAAACCATGGGGTCAATGGGGAGTACCAATAAATCAATATCATCACTCTTCCACCTGGGCAATCATTGAGCCAAGAGCATGCTGAATATCAAAGTAGGCAACTACATGCCTCCCCATAAGCATACCTCAGCCTAACAAAGAATCACATTAGACTGTTCCCTTGTTGCCCTGTGGGGTCAGGCCAACTCTTAGGATCTCAATATTGCGCTGTTAGATAGGAGGGTGTGACACAATTGCACATAACAAATACACAAATCAATTAGGTGCATACACACACGCACGCTACCAGCTCAGGCACATACACATCCAAACCAGTCTAGCAATTCAAGCACATACACCCCAAAAGTTAGACACAGATCACTAATTTGTGTATCATGTACACAATGTCATACACACACACACACACACACACACATACACGCACCCTCTCTCTCTTTCACTCTCACTCTCACACTAGCAACTCAGATACATACATGTTCAAAACAACTAGTTTAGGTTCATGCACACCTATCACCAGTTTAAGCCCATACACACTACACGCACCAAATTTAGATGGAATCAGTTACCAGTTACCAACAACTGTACATCCAATACACATACATGGATTGCTAATTCATATACCACATGCACACAATGGTGTCCATATATATATAAATAGAGAGAGAGAGAGATATCTATATATGTGTGTGTGTGTGTATTCATTAATTTACACACATACCACCCACCTACACATACACACAGGTGAGTTCCTAAGTTGGGTGTTGTGATGTGTGTGTATGTATGTATGTACTTGGGATACCTGGGGAAAGGTTAAGGTAAGAAAGTAGAAGTAGAGGCAGTGAAAGTTACCAAGAATGGGATTAGAACCAGTAGACTACAGGGACCTGGTCTGAAGAATTAAGGCTTGGGGGTAACGTTAGTTTAATTGTTCGTAATTGATTAAAAGACAAGCCCAAAGTCTGCAGAACAGGGAAGCAATGCTGGCACAGAGGACTGAGGCAGGGATTTGCAGTTTTGGGTATCTGTAATGGTGAGAGTTGCTGGTTCTGCAGGGTCTTTTGTCTTTCAAATGCTGGTTCCTGTCTCTGTTCCTGGGTGAGCTCCGTAGTTCCTGGATAAATCAATGCGAGGTGATGACTCAGTCATTACTGGCCATTTAATAGAGGCCTGCTACTATTGTATTTCAATCATTCCCAATCATTCTCATTCATCGGGGAACCAATTTACATGGGAGGGGTACAATGAATCATATTGTTGCAACACGGGATGCCCAGGCAGAGGATACCAGATGGAGGCTTGACATATCAATTAGAAACTTTACATAACTTTGATTCACTTACAAACACAGGCCTAAACCATACAATAGCCATATGAAACAATAAAAATCAAGACAAAAATGATGATAATACAATATACAACAGTAACAATCAATACAAACCTAATAATAATACAATATAAAACAGTGGATCTCCAAAACCAAAAACTTGCACCAAAATAAAAATGTTTAAAGCTTATCCTAAGTCTGAGCTCACTTATACTTATCTATAGGGAATAGAGAGGGAGGGAAAAAGTCAGAAATGGTTGGGGAAGGGAAGAGAATGCATTTTAAAATAAATTAAAAAAAAAAAGAAGAAGAAAAACTGGGGGTTTTGCTACATCCTCACCTATAAACATCACATTCAGAAGACCAGCAGTAAAGTCTTTGCATTGGTAGCTGCTTCAAGATGTCTAGTCAGCATGACATGGTGTGCCAACTTCAAAGTGCTCAGAATCACCACACTTGAAATGGTATAAGCCCCAGCAGTTTATTGTGCTCCTGTGTGGTCCAGAAGTTGCTGCACTAAGGAGCTTGACACTGTACTTAACAGTGCATGGGCACTCGTAACAGGTTGTACAACTTACACACAGATGTGTTCCCTGTGCTGTAGGGCATTAGAACAAGTGACATAAGAAGACAGACTCTAAACATACCACCAGGTTTCTGGGCCAATGGAGAGCCCAGCAGGCTGGGGATTAGCCTATACAGGATGGGCAACAGGCTTTAATTCAAAGCACCCCGCCACCATTTTTGAGCATAGAGATCCTGAGCGAAAGATGCTGCAGTCTGCTGGAGCGGGGTAATTACCATGCTCCAGCAGACATAATTAATTGAGCCTGCTCCAATGCCCTATAATTACAACATGTCAGAGCAGCCTCACTGTTTGTGTATAGGCATTCTGTATGTTCTGTTATTTTGTAACTAGAAAAAATCACGTATTGAAGCAGAATTCTTCTATGTAGTGACCAAATGGTCTGTGAGGTACTATTTTTTGGGATGCAGTAAATTAAAATAGGTGAGCTGTATTTCCTTGCTAAATGCCTAACAATGCCTGACTAAATGTTTCCGTTTCCTGTTTAAAACACCTTACACCAATGAAACATTTCCTATGAATACAACAGTATGACAGCCAAAATCCAAGTAACTCACAAAATGAAAAGAAAAAGGCCTAACAGGTAGCACTTTCAACATTATGCTTTTATAGTGATAGCATTTATAGCATTATGCTTCATGCTGATAGCCTAACTACTAGTAATATAATAAATGGAAAATGATTAATGCTAACTTCAAATTTACTTCTTATAGAATTGGTGCTTCTATCCAATGAATACTCAGATAATAAGTCATGACTGAACCTACAATGAATAAAAAATTAAGCAACAATAATTCATCAGGTTATCAGAAATGTGGCTGTAAAACATGGAAAAAGATTGGGGAAAAAATATATTTTTGCAAATCTACCTAAAGGATTATTCACAATCTTAGCATCCACAATGAAATTTTCCCAACTAGAAGAACCTATCACATGATTAGTGGGATAGATTAAAGAAGACAGAAGCCTACAATACATAGGTGAGGTACAGAAGTTACACTTATCACATAGTAAGCGCACATAAAGTTCTCTACAGTCATAACTGAACAGATGGTCAGGGCACATAGAGTGCTGTAAAAATGGCAGATCCCACTGTAAGATAACACAGGATGGATGTAGTATCAGACTTGAGCACTGTAGGTTCGTGCAGCAATGAACTTCTGTACCAGATCCGATCACAATTCATGTTAGGTCACATTTTGCTGGCAACTCATGGGGCTTTGTGGCATCCTACTCATCCCCCTCCTAAGGTAGTGCTCTAGCTTTGGCCAGAGCTTCTGTGGTTGGTCTGCTTGAGCACTGGGCTGGCTCTACCCATGGGCTCTCAATGACATGAGACAGCAAAGTCCCTGTTTCCAACCCCATCCCCTTCCCTGTTCCTTCTAGCCAGCTATGAGCCACTGTCTGGTATTATCGCTCAGTGTGCAGATTCCATTTATCCCACCTGAGTATTTGTAAAGATTGCAGCTTTTGATTAAGTGCTGTTCAGTTTGTTCATCTTGTACAGTGTTGTTTTGAAGCATCCATATCCTGATCTCAGGCTGTTCAGCTTGACCCAGTCTTCTTTGTGGTGGTCATCCTCAATGGGGAACTTGTTTGCTATTGGTATAAAACAATGTAGGAATAATTTCTCACCGAATTACTCTGAATGATGATTTAATTCCATCCATTTTCGTTTTTCTCAAAAGTGATAGAAAACACATCTGAAAGTTGCCTTTTCAAATGCAAACTCTTGCCTTGTCACGTTATCTCATCATATCCAAAGATTATTTATGTGTCTTGATTATAACTATATTGATTATACTATTTGCATAAAGCTTGATCCTTCAAACATTTTAACGTACCTATAGCTTTATTTCTGTGCACAGTAGCATAAAAATCAAATATTAAATCATAAGGGTAAGTTCATATCAACTGAGAATCTGATCCAAAGTGAATATCCAAATTCAGGCCCTTATACAAGTAAGGAAGAAAAAGACTATAAGACGTATTCTTTAGTAGTAATTTGCATAATGTGTTCTTTTAAATGGCTATAGATGTGATCTTTTTGTAAGTATTCACTGACATAGAATATTCCTAGACTTGCATATTTTTTTCTTGCTCTCATATGCCAGCCTTGTCCTGATATAAAGGAGCAGTCAACTTCTGAGTGACAGAGGTGACTCCAAAATACAATGAGAGGGTGGAGGAAGCAAAACTCTGTGGAATGCTGTAAAGCCAACTCATTTCTTACTGTGCTCAGCTGGAAAATGAAAGTGTAACATGAAATGTTTCATAGTAAAGTACTTAGGAATTGTGCTTGATTTTTCCAGGGTCATTTTTGAGATGGAACAGCTGGATACATTTGAGTTAAACAGCTTCATACATCTCTAGACTTTGGGGCCCTTTTAAATACAATTTGCTTTACAGAAGTTACACATAACAAAACAATTTAGATCTGTGACCGAAGTTCATTGCACATAAACTGCTTTCTAAAACCTGGATGGATGTAGTTTCAAACTTAACAGATTTAGGTTAAATCAGTTAACTGAACTTTTGTCCCAGATTTCCTCCAGATTCAAGTTAACTTACAGTGCCCCACCATCCCAGGATGCTTTGCACCGCCCCCACAAACTCCCAAGATTGGCCCAAGCTCCAGCCAAGCATGGAGGTGTGTTCACAGCAGGCATGTAGCTACATTTCCAGAAACAAAATGACTGTCTGTTCACTCGCTTATCAGTTCAATCTATATGACTTAGACTAACCTACAAAGACTGAATCAATTCAGCCTTATGCTTTTTTACTGTCTGTGACGGCGCCGGGCCGTCCCTAGGGACCCGAGAGGGACCCCAGGGGGCGAAGGAGGAGGCAGCAGACTCACCGGGGACGGGAGAACCAGACGGT
>JAGPOW010001296.1:65332640-65378878 GCA_030014935.1 Caiman crocodilus
TAATATTTCAAAAACCATCAAAGTCGTGGCGGGCGAGAAAAAGGGGTAAAGGAACGTCTCGGGAACTACCCACGACCCAGGGGCCCATAGGGGTCACACTGTCTATATGTAGTTTTCAAGTGTTAGGACATTCCATATCCAACAAGTTGATTTTTTAGCCTATAATTACAATACCATATTTCTCTTTGTGCTATACCGTAGCAGACCTTTATTGTGGTATACAGGTTATAACTGTGGTAGCACCTTTTCAAAGTGTCTTTTGTATTTAGAAACAAAAATATGCTGAGTAATAGATCTGATGATGTGCAGTGCTAATCTGTTAGCATATAGGGAAAATTACCTTAGTCTTTTCTTAAATTATTAACTAAGGATGTATACAAGCAGTCAAGTGAAGCAATGAAAATTTAGTAGTTTCATTTTAGCAGATGGAAAGCCTACAGAAAGAGTACTATACAAGCATTACAGGGCTCATCTGGGTTCTCTGCAGACAGTGCATGCTGCCAACATCATCCAGCCAGGGGATCTCAGTGCACACATCCAAGTATTCATTGCAGGCTCCCCTGTGTGCCTACAGACAGATGATAGCAGCTGAGGGCACAAATCAGGACTGACTGGCTGGCTGCTCTATAGGGCCAGGCATCCCTGACCACAACACTCCGCTTCTCCCTTCTAGCTGTTATGCTTTTAGGCAGCAGACACAGACCATGCCTGCTGTTTTCTCAAGACTGTTGATTTCCCCTCCAAGAGATCGCACTGGATCCTTACCCTTCTGGCACCAGGTGATGCACCTAGTTCTAACGCAGGGTGGGTGAATCTGGTTGGGAATGGGTGCTGGTGGGTTGAGGTTAGGTACTGGCATTGGCTGCTGCCATAGGGATGCGGGCATAGGTGGACTTCACTCCTGGTGGGAGCCATGTCTATCCTGTTTGGCTATAGGGATTGATGGCATCTGGCAAATATGGGTCCTGTATGATTGGAACTGGATCCTCCAAACCTTCTGCCTTGCTGTACCAAAACAGCATAGACAGGCCCCTACCACGAATGAAGCCCCCTCTCTCCCTCTACAGCATGGACAAGCTTTTCAGGTAGGGTCCGGATCTGGATCCAGTGGGGCAGAGTTGGGGACACCAGGTGCAGGGGAGTCCTGGTAGGTCAGGTGTCCAGTCAAAATCTGGTGCTAGCAGGTCAGTTTTGGACTGTGTAGAAGTGCTGGCTTTCTCAGCTCTGAAGCTGATAGAAGGAAGGATTTGCATTGTGCTCAGCCAGCATAGTGGAGTCCAGCCAAGTCAAAGACTGTCTTTCTCTGGAGGGAAGGCAGGGGGACAGAGCAGTGTATACCAGGATACTGGAGGGCAGCTTCATTAAACAACTAAGTATAGAAGCATTCATTTCTCCAGTAGAAACTCTTCTACACATACCATCTGCACTGCTGGAAGTGCATATTCACCAGTAGAAATGTAACACTTCAACTCACTATTACATAATTTCACATATTACAATATAATACAACTTATCTCAAAAATTATTTTTTAATTTATATTTTCTTATTTCTTCTGGAAGGATTAACTACTCCAAATTAATGTTACCTCTTCTACATTTATTTCAATAAGAATCAACTACTGCTATATTATTTTTAAAATTAATTTTAAACTGAATATAGAATTCTTTTTTGGGTGAAAGAAGTAGAGGGGTTGCAATTTATTTGCTTTGCACTTCTAATAAAGGATTTATGAGACAGCCTTCTTTAAATCAACTTTCCATTTTGTGTTCAGAAATAAAATCTTTCATTCACTTTTGTAAGTCATTCTACTGTTGTTCCTTCACCGTGTCTCCTGCTCCTTCCTCTACATTCAGTCCATCAATCTTTCTGACTTCTGATGCTTTCAACCATTTCTTTTCCCAATGTGCCTCCTTTTTACAGCTCCATGGTTCTTGCCCTTGGCTCCCTTTTTTTTCCCTGGCAGGATTCTCAAAACAAATCTTAGGTTGCTTTGTTTGAATATTATGATCCCTATTCATATTCCTATCCTTATATCACCAAATGCTATGAAAAAGATTTTACCAATTTCTTTTCTTTTCCCATCCAGTGATGACCCAAGACTAATATATATTATAATCTCTATAAGAAAGTAGCTTTGTTAGTGATGAGGTATGTAGTATTGGTTCACTGTATGTCAGCTTTGGTGACTTTCAGGCTTGACATATGAAGCAGTTGTTCCCTAAGTGCTTTCTTTTTAATAAGAACCACACCTAATGGCTGGTGAGGTGTAGACATTCTAACTGGTAGAGAGAGGCCAATTTGAGGTCTGTCTCTAGTTTTATAGTCTAGGAATGCTTGGGTGGTTTTGACCATTCAGTTGGTCTTTTTGTTAGTTTTTATACATAAGGCCCAAGAATACCTCACTAATACTTTATAATTAATTATAATTATATATAATTAATTTAATTAGTATTTTCTTTACAGCACGTGTCTCATAAATGTTTGTGCTTGCAAGGGAATGGAGTGAATGACTGTCTAATGTAGTTACCTGTTTTCTCATTAAACATATACCTGCATACTCACGTACATGCAAGTGTACACATACATACCTCCCACACAAAAGACTACCTCCCATCTCCAATCCTTCCCCACAAACGCACATCATGATCAAAGACATAAACATGCAAATTATGAAATCTACTTTGCAGGAAACATTCCTGCTTTTTAAATAGTCTGAGTTGCTAGTTATTTGTAATTACTCTTGAAAATAAGGTGAACTGTATGAAAAATGTTGAGAACAGAGTGATAAATAAGGGAACAGAAATATGAAAGAAACCTCCCCCTTCCCCAAATCTTTGGATGTATCTGAGACTAGCAATATCTCATGTGTGGGATGGTTTAGAACTAGATCTGTCTGAAACAGAGCATGAGGCTTTGTGCAGATATTCAGTTTCTTCTGGGGGAGTTGCTGCTATTCCAGGAAAAACCACGAGTATAGATGTTCAGCTTTTTTCTACCAGAGTAAAAATGCCACTCCAGGAGACAAATAGCTTGGGAATAACCAATATTAAATCTCTTCTCTGAGAGAGCAAATGTCTGTGCATACTTTTAGAAAACCATGGAAAATGGTCACCGTATCTTCTTGTATTACTAAAAGGTATATTCTGAAGTGTCTTTACAGCAGACTAGTATTACCTTAATTACTGCTGCCAATGAGAATTATCCATACCCTAGTTAAATTGGCATAATATCAAGCTGTTTTTACTCTACATTCAGGAAAAGTACTCAAATAGAAATGCATGTGTATGTGGACGTTTGCATTAGAGACTGCAAATATATGTAATACAGTATAAATTTCTATTCACCAATCATGAAACAAAACGTTATCCCATCTAGGTCTGGTTTTTTTTTTCCTCCAAGTAATTAACTAATGGCTATTTTAAATGTAAAATTATTTCAGTTCATTACAGTCACTTTTGTATAGCACTTAACAGGGAAAAGAATGACAGATTGATAGCTACAAGAAAAATACAAACAAAATATGCTTGCTAGGCACTGTCTTAAAACTAAGTGATTACAGCAAAGAACAGATTTATATTGTTTCCTATTATTTTAATTCACCACTTTAAATACATTAATTTGGGTGGCTCTATTATTTATATGAAACTAAAAGTGGACTAAACGCTTTTCAAGCAAAAAAGTATTACACATTCCTGCCCCAAAGAATTGTACTCTGAACAAACAACACATCACAGGAATGCAGATAAAGGAAAAGGGACTGAATGCAAAAACTAACTGCTTTCAAACTGGTTGAATACAATTTTTAAGATATATAGAGAAGTAACATTTAACCTGTTGCTCTAAAGTAAGACATTTATGTTTATATATACATCTATGTTGGGAAAAAAATAGTGGTGCACATGTGTATGTATACATACATACACACAGCCCCACACACCACTGTGGAGACATACAAACATAAATGCATACAACCTTCATGGCTTTGCATACCATCTGCTAATGGGATTTTTTTTGTTGATTTTTAATGTACATTCATTCTATTTATATAATGTGCTGTTAAAAGACACAGAGAGATACAAAATCAAAATCTGAAATGTCCATGGCTCCATCCAAAGGTGTACTCCTGATGTTTTATTCTTTTAGTCCTTTTGGAGTGAATATATACGTGTCTAACAATTAAGGGTCTGAAAAAAGCTAAGACTTGTCTTTGTTTGCTTTGGTTGAGCAGAGAGTTGAACTGTGATCTTCCTAATCAGACAACCAACCCTTTCTTTGGTGTGGCAGGATTGTCACTGGAAGGAGTGAAAGGTAAGTGAGCTTTGACTTTTTTGAAAAATGTTTATTGTGCAGTAATCTAAATTCTGATTGCTAGAGTCTGAACTGCCTATGCAAAGACCATGTCTTTCATTTTAAGACCTATGACACCATGAACTTCAATTAGAATACAAGAAGTAAATGGATGTGTTGTCTGTTGTATGTGATTCAACATTCATCAAACATCATAACAATGTTATTCCACTAAGAGGAATGTTTTGATTTCTGTTGTACAGAATGTCTATTTGAAATATTGCGCACCTAGTTTGTAACTTAATGGTGCTGGAAAAGATGTAATGCATATGTGGACTATGTGTTTTCAGTGTTTTCTGATATTGAAAAAAAACCCAACAAATTCCAGTTTTTATGCTTTTTTTCTGTGAAAGCATTTGATGATTATATTAAGTTCTAGATCAACCTTCTGTATACTTCTTAAAATACAAAATATCATCTTGAAACCAACAGCAGCTCCTGATATACAATTTCTGTAACACTGATTTTCACTTTGTTGCCTTGTGCATGGTATATTTCCTAATATCTGGCAGCCCTCCTCCCACCAGCCTCATTTTAAAGCCCTGCTGTTATGTTCTTGAACTTTGCCATAGCTATAACCCAGGGGCATCTGAACTGCCAGATATAAAAGAGGAAAGAAAGAAACAGCCTGTGAAAGTTGTAGAAGGCAAAAAGCTTAGTAACATGGTGATGAATTTCTTACCAGCAGATAGTTTTCACTTTGCCTTCATTGCTGTCACATTTTCTTAAATAATAGGGAGACTTTTCCACTAATGGACAATGGAGGCTGTTTGCCTCATGAGAACTTACAGAGGCTGCCTGCCATGTGCCTTTATCTTTTAAACTGAGGTGAAACAAGCTTGCCTGGCTGCAGATAAGCAGCTTAGAAGCAGTCCTATTCAGATGTACCTGTCACTAATTTATCCGGGGGTTTTGTATTCATATATACTGTTCTGCATGCAGTGGAGCATTAAATTGCTTTCTACTGGGAGCAGGTCACATTCAGGGGTCGACAGAACCATGCTACTGGATGGAGCATACTTGATTCATACAGGCTGTTTCTGTCAAGCTCTTGGCAGCTGAATTCTCAGTCTAATTAGAGATTTTACACCAGTTTTTTTTACTGTAAAAGCTCAAAAGCTTTTAATGTAATGTAGATGACCATTAAGAGCATTTTCTGATGCATTGCATTTTTATATGTTTTTAAAAGCAAAAGGAGTGGCTGAGGAATATTAGAATGCCAGAATAAGGCCAATTATTCATGTTCAGTTTCCTTTAGTAAGACCTTTTTGTGACAATTATTGTATACTTAAATATAGACTTCACTTCCTGTTGAACCATAGTTAGATTCTTTCTTACATTTCTTCAGGTATCATAAGTGTGTTTTCATGCATACGTTTAGCTAAGTCAAGAGGAACAGGACTCGTGTACTTTTTATAATATCAAAATATGGATCATACTAAAATCTCCATGAAAACTTTTCTCTCCCTCTTTTATAATGATGTGTTTATTTTTTTTAAATCCCTGTATGTACTATCTGTTTTGCAAAAAAATAATTTAAATTTCTATCAGCATGTGGGGTGGGTAAAGGGCACATTTATTCAAAGTACTTATGTTTTTAGTGCAATACTTTTTAAGTATTGGGTATTGCTAAAAAAGTGAGAAATGTGAAACTGTTTCTTCTCAGCTTGTAAACAATGCACAATTAACAGAAGACAAAAGTGGTTAATAAATTAAAACTATAAGAGCAATGATTCTGGCATGCTAGTATCTTGATGCTTGCTTTAATTTAGGCACAAGTATTATATACTGGGATACAATGCAAGACAAATTTGATCATTTCTTATGGTAGCACAAGGAGAGTGTACTATTAAATAAAAGGAAGATTTTACTCTGAAACAGATTCTTTTTTTTTTGGCAGGAGTTTTTTAAAACTTCCATAGAGTTTTGTTTGTTTTTTTTTAAGGATTAATTTTAGACCGGGCATCCCAAACAGGACACTGCTAGAACAATGGAGTTGGATTCTCAGTATTTAAATGAGATTCTTCACATCTTCCATTCTGTAAGTTAAACAGTAACCTTAAACCTTGTAAGTAATCTTATAAATAGTGGTTCCAAACACAACATGTACATTTCACAACATTAATTGGAGACATAACACTTCCTAAAATATATATATATATATATTCCTCCATAGAACACTTTCTCAGTTAGATCATCATGCTAGTGAACGCTGAGAGTTTTAACCACTAAGTATAAAATAGCTCCAGAGAAAGTCTAAGAGATTCTTCTGTTAAAGAAAGTAAATGTCTCGTGAAATGTAGTCAAGTTTTGCACATTCTGTGTAAATGAATTTCTTTCATGCATGTTGAAGTCACCTTATTCACAAGAAGTTAATTTTCAGGACTTGAAACTCAATCCTTAAAATGAATTACGTATGTCACACGCATCATTTTTCATATGTTGTTTGGATAAGCTTATCTTAGAACCTAATTTCTAGTGCATGTTCAAGGGAAAGAAATTAAAAGAAATGATGTTAGGGGCAAGGATTTTTGTGGGTGATATTTTTTATTGGAAAAATTGTATGGTTGGGATAAGCTTAGACAAGCTTTTGAATGTGAAGCATTCTTCTTCAGGTCTGAGGGAAAAAGCAGCTTCACATTCTAAAACTGGTGTAAGTCTATTCCAATGATGCTGCTCGTCCAGTAAAAGATATCATCCACACCAATCCTTGCTTCTCACATATGCAACATTACTATGACACTATTAAAAAATAAGTAATTCCTTAAATTAAAAAGTATACATAGGGTGTGTCTACACATGTATTAAGATGCTTCTCCTAATGCACTTTAAATTTAGTACCTCCAATGTGAGGTACTAAACAAATGCACATTAGGCTGCCTTAAGGTGCAGTAATGGTTGTGCATGGTTTAGGAGATGCACAATGCTCAGTAGCCTATTTTACTGTGCATTAGCATAATAACAGATTTTTTTTTACATGGTGCTTTAATGCACAGTAAAATCTTTGATAATCCCCTGATGTTGAGGGTGATTGTTTTCCATGATTGTCTTATCTATGTGCCTGAAGGTGGCTGATGAGGCCTATCTGGGATCAACAGACTCTACTCCAGCTTGGACATGTGATTCCATGTGGGGTGGGTGGTGCTGGATTTTTTATTTCATTTGTGATGTTTCTGCCACTCCTGCTTTTCCATCTCCTATTGTTGTCATAAGATTTCAAAATACTGAGATCTCTGCAGTAGACTCTTCCTCCATTCAGGGCTGTCCTGGGCAATAGTCTCCTATGAATTGACATCAATGTTGTATTTTTTTTAAATTAACCTTGAAGGCATCTCTGAAGCACTTTCTCTATCCTCCTTCTCCTCCTCTTGAGTGTACACTTTGGCTGAACTGGGAGAATAGGTTTAGGAGTCTGGTGTTTGACACCTATATGACATGGCTGGCTTAACAAATTTGATGCCAGTGACCATTAACTCAGTACTCCTGGTGTTTGCTTGCAGAAGGATGCTAACATTAATGCATTTCTGTTCCCATTGGATTCAGAGAATCTTCCACAGGCAGCTTTGATGGTACTTTTCCAACAAATTTAGATGTCTCCTGTATGTTGTCCAGACCTCAGTTCTATACAGCAAGGTGGGGACCACAACTGCTTAATAAATCATGAGCTTGGCTTTGAGTCTGATGCCATGATCTTCAAACACCTGTTTCTTCAGGCATCCAAAGGCTGCACTTGCACATTTGACACAATTTTGGATATTTTCATTGATGTCAGCCTTCTGCAAGAGATGGCTTCTGAGGTATACTCAACGTTATTTAGAGTCTCACCATGGATCTGGATTACCAGACCTGGGGACTGTTCATTAGGAACTTGTTGGTGGAAGACCTTGGTCGTCCGAATATTAAGTGCCAGTCCTATTTTCTTGTATGCCTTGGTAAGGATGTTGGCAATTACCTGAAGGTTTGAAGAAGCACAGATGCAGGGTTGACTTGGTGGCAGCCGGTAAGTACGTAAGGGGTGTGCATCAGGATCTGGAGGAATGCCTGTTCACCAGAGCACCCCAAGGGATGACAAAGTCCAGTGGTCACAAACTCCTGTGAGACTGTTTTAGGCTGGACATAGGGAAAAACTTCTTTACTGTCCTAGCCCCCAAGGCCTGAAATAGACTCCCTGTAAAGGTGATGCAAACACCTACTTTGGACACTCCTAAGAAACATTTGGATGCTTATCTTTCTGGGGTCCTTTGACCCTAGCTCACTTCCTGCCCTTTGGGCAGGGGACTGGACCCGATGATCTTATGAGGTCCCTTCCAGCCCTAATACCTATGAATCTGTGAATCTTAGTCTTCTGAATATTAAGCATTGGTTCCATTTTCTTGTTTGTCTCAATAAAGACATTGACAATTATCTGAAGGTTTGCTTCCGAGTAAGTGCACACTACACCATAATCAGCATACTAAAGCTCAATGGTTATGATCAGGGTGCTCTTGGTTTTGATTTGGAGTCAGCTGAGGTTAAACAACTTACCATCCATTCAGTAGTTTGGCTCCACTCTGGCTGGAAGCTTGTTGGTGGTCAGATGTAGCATTGCAGCAGGGTGTTGGAGTGATGACATAGCCTTACTTAACTCTCATTTTAACCTCAAAGTGATCTATGATAGATCCATTATTGAAAACTACCACTCACATACAATCATCGAGTAGGCAGAGAATGGTGACAAATTTCAGTGGGCATCCATACTTCAGAAGAATCTTCCACAATGCTTCTTGGCCGACAGTTGGAAGCTTTTGTGAGGTCAAAGAAGACCATGTAGAGAGGCTTATGTTGTTCCCAGCATTTCTCCAGCAGCCAGCAAGCTGTGAAGATCATGTCAGTTGTGTCTCATAGTAGTTTCAAAATAGTTAGGGGTCAGAAGGGACCTGAATAGATCATCTAGTCTAACCCCCAGCCACTGGTTGGAGCACACACTGAGATCACATGACCCCAGACAGGTATTCATCAAACCTCTTTCGAATTTACCCAAGATAGGAGCAAGGACCACTTCCCTAGGAAGTTGGTTCCAGATCCTAGCTACCTTGACAGTGAAATAGTGCCTCCTAATCTCTAACCTGAACCTATTATCTAGCAGCTTCTGGCCATTATTCCTCATCACCCCAGGTTCTGCTCGGGAGAATAGAGCTCTTTCTATTTGCTGCTGATCTCCCCTAACGAGTTTTTAGGCAGCCATCAAATGCCCCGTCAGCCTCTGCTTGCTGAGGCTGAACTGGTTCAGATCCCTCAGCCTCTCTTCATAGGGCCTGCCCTTTTGCCTTCCAACCAAGTGGGTGGCCCTCCTCTGAACCCTCTCAAAGCAGGCCACACCCTTCTTTATATGTTTTATATGTTTGTTAAAATGTGGAGTACTCAGCATCTATGACCAATTTATTTCATCATATTGTCCGTGAGCTGCCTAAATCTGTGTAGTAAGCATGCTAGTCCAGACAACGGTTAAATCTGTGGGAAATGTTTTTGCCTGAACATTTTTATTATTAATTAATATATATGTTTTTTATGCAAATACATCCATGAACCCAGCTAATAGACTATGCATAATAGACACAGTCCTAGCAGAGCAAACATAATGTGGGGCTATTAATTGGGGACCTACAGCTGTATGATATAGATCCTAGACAAAAATCTTATGGTGAATAATAGGATTACACACAAATTATGTGGAAATGGTACACATGAACCATCTTTTTGGAAGATGCTGTTCCAGTAATTATTTTAAAATGCAGGGTGTGGGACTGGTCTATGCTCCTTTTGTAATAAGCCCATAAGAGCTGCCAAAAAGCAGACTGTACATATTCCTGGTCAGCATAGGCAATAAGACTGATTTAGTAGAGCCCTCAGCACATGCTCACAAAGGATCTTTAGCCAGTTTTTTTACTTGTCTTCAGGGTCACTTTCAGCTACCTGTTCTGCCTACATTCTTGGTAATGTTGTACGCTTCTCAATGACACACCTAGGCTTGCCACTAAGGCAGTGTGGACATACCCATAGGGACAATTACCACTTATATCTATGTTAACCTATTTTCTATTGAAGAGCTATAGCACGGTAAATTGGTAAATCTCTTATATTTTAATGGGGATTATAGTAATTTGGAGATTGCATCTTTTCTATACATTTGATCTTTTTTAGCAGTTTAAATATCGACACTTTTGGCATATCATAATGATTCTGTATAAAAGTGACTGATTGTGATGGCTCAGCAAAAGATCCATTCTAAATGAAAGATTTGGTTTTTTCCTTCTCTATATACAATCCAAATCAAATTCAGCTCTAGAAGCTAAAGGTTTCTAAGTTTTAAAAGATAACATACTTGGGATTTGGTCTCTCAATGTTAAACACAAATATGGGAAACAGAAGTTTGAAGCTGCTTTATATTACAGCAAACCAGACAAGATCAAAAGAAAATTACATGCATCTGAGGCAATTTTAAGTAGGAGAGATTGGTTTCTGTAACCTGCGCCTAGGGCAAATTCTTATTTAGAAATATAGTGTAAGCTGAAAGATGTTTTGAATGATGTAATAGTGTTCTTTCCATGTCCTTTACAGTGTCCTACTCTTTGACAAAATGACTGTTTATGGGTATATGTGCGTATATGTGTGTGTGTATATAACATGCACAACCAGCCCTATCTACATTGACATCTGTAATGAAGGACGTGGCACCTGCATCAAAACAATAAGTGAATGATCTACTTAAAAACCATACACTTGTAGCCTCCATAGGTAGACTAGCATTCTTAAAAACATGCCATTATGCAATTCTTGGTTATGAATGCAATCTCAAAATGTGGCATATCCCTTTTCACTCAGGTCTGCAATCTGTTTTTTATCAATAGATATGGTTTGGTGTTGTGCTTCAGAAAAGCACATTTTTCACTCTCTGAAGCAAACAACTAAAAATACATCCATTGTGAATCTGTTTCTTGTATGCTACCTTTTACACTTACGAAGTGCACCAGTATATCAATGAGCATGGGAGGAAACATTTTGTTTAATCTTCTCCCCATACTTAAGTCTATTCAGTCTCTCAGTTGTAATAGCAGAAGTAGTAGTAGAAAAGATTCTGTGAAAAGCAGTATGTGATAAATCATTTTCACCTTCTTTCTTTTTAATCTTAGATGAGTCTTAAGGCCCAATGTAGAGCTTTCCACATTTTCTGTTTTTATTGATTCTGAGCAAGAAAAATGAGAAACAGAATTCTTTTGGACAATGTTAGCTGTGACACATTCTACTGAGAATATATGACAATATTGATGCAGTGTATATCACATATGCAGTGATCACTTGCATAATATTATTTATATAGTCTGATTGAGATGACTCCCTTTTCCTTTTTACTGTAGTTTGCTTCCTGAATTCCTGTACTTTTGCAGTTCTACCACAATAACTGCAATGTACTTGCTGGGTTTTTTTTTAAGTTGCATTTAAACTATAGCCTCATAAATGAAGAACATTACCTAAACCTTTTTTAAAAAAGAGGGTTATGTGTTTGTTCTCATTCTGGTAGTCTGGTCTGCCATTTGTGATTGTAATTGATATTTAGGGTTCATACACATGGACTGTGTGAATTTAAAATAAGGTGACTTAACTAAGTCAATTTAAGCCACACTGGCACATGCACACATATATCTCCTGGATATGGTGTCAGCCATCTTATGAGATTAGCTGGCTTAACTAATGTGACTACAGATAATACACTTCAGCGGTATTATCTTGCACCATATGTAAGTCGACTGTTCCGCATACAGATGTATGCTCTGACAGTTAAGTCAACTTTTAAAAGTTAAGTTGGCTTTACTGTAAGAAAGTTAGTATATGTGTTCATACCCTAGGGAGATTATGTTATCTCTAGTGCTCTAGTCAGTTCTTATGGGGGTTTTTTTCCTCCCATGCACTCAAATGAATACATGTGCAAATGTCTAATATATGTCCTTCTGGGAAGGTTACCATAGAATGTTGTACTTTTTTCAGAATGGTGTTGAGCAAATGTCTAATTATGAATTTATATGAATATTACACATCCAGATTTATTACACATCAAAAATGTCTTCCTTTGCTTTGCTTGTATTTTTCCATCTACTTGCTGAAGACAAAGATGATAGAACTGGCTACCTATTATAGTTTGTTCCAATTCCTCTCATATCTAAGTCCGTATAAGATCTCTTCTGTGTGTTTGACACTTTTCTTTACTAAAAAAGACTCAGCACTGGAGATAAGTTAGCATCACCATCTTTAGTTTCTTCTCTATTCTTTTTAGACTCTTGCAATAAATTTGCCTTTTCTGTTTCTGCTATGGCATTTCTCTGACCTTTAGAGTACACTAGGGAACAGATGCATGATATATATTCACTTCATGCTATGGATTTAATTTGTAGGTTTCTTTACTTATCTGTAATTTACTGTCATTGCCATCAATACAGTCGCCTCTCTTAGTCAATTGAAAGGGTGAAGTTGCATTATGCCAATGCTGCAGCCCTAGAAAATGGAACAATAAACAAGGGGGAGTTCCCACTTCTATAGAAAATCATAGAGGTTAGGGTCACAAGGCAACAGGCCAGGGTAAATAACTTGGCACCTTGATTTTTCCCCCAAAACCTCTGTAGGTATCCCTAAGCAAGCCTTTGGTCCCAGAATGCTCAAACAGCAGCCTGTAGCTTCCCCCAAGTCTGAGTCCAGCTCCTTCAGTCCACAGTCCTGGCTGACCAAGCCAGTGAGACCTCCAGGTCCACTGTACACTCCCCTTGTATAGGCCTAACCAGGTTCTATGTGGGTATTGTTCCCTCTTCTCCTTACTCTATCCTCAAGTCTCCTCTTTCTTTTTCCCCTGCCCCCTAGGACCTGACAGTTTCTGGGACTTATAGTCCAAATTAAAAGTCATCACAGTTCTGCAGACTGCCACATGGTTCCACCTGCTGTTACACACATTATATTCATATTACAGCATGGCATAATATACCCTTGGGACATACTAAATCTGTGGATTGCTAAACGGTATTACAAGTAGAATGTGCTGCACGTTAAGGGTTAAAACCTGCACAGCTCTGATTTGCCACCAGAGGGCTGGCAAGCAGGGGCTCAGATAGGAGCCAGGACACCTGGGTTCTATCCCTGCTCTGGGTTTGTGTTGGAGGGGAGTTAGGCATATGCATCTTGGGAAGCTGGAGGACTGGAAATTGCTCATTTTCTTTCCATGGCACAAGCTGAAGTTACCTTAACACAGTCTAGGTAGCACAGCCCAGAGTTAACCCTTGCCTGAAGTGGCATAACTTTGAGATGGTCAGAGGGCACTTAGCAAGAGTTAACAAAGTTTAACTATGGACACTTGCATTTTATACGCCTTTATTGTGGTCTAAGTACAACATGTAACTGTCTCAGCAGGCTGACCGGTCAGAGCCGACTGAGGGAAATGCCGGTTAATTAAGCAGACGTCAGGCAGGCTGGTGGATGGAGAGGCGAGATACAGCGTATTGATGGCAAAATAACTTTTACTTAAGCTTTACTTAGGCCACTGGTGGCCGCAACGCAGGTGGTAAAGTTGCTTGTGTAGTTACAGAAAGAAGATAACGCAATAAGTCAACAAAATGAACCTGTAGATGCAACGGGCATGCAGGACAAGGAATACATCGGGAACAGATGGGGAGATGGTGGTGGGTGATCAGTCCACCAGCTTTCCTCTGCCACATGGCAAGGTCCTCTGTACCTTACCACGTGTTCAGAGCTCTCCAACTTGGACGGAAACAACACAAACTTTTATACCTTTAGAGTAGCCAATTACAAACTGCCAAGTAGGAATACTTAATTAGGTGGAACACACCAAATTTAGAACAATGCCAGTCATTTGGAGGGGCGGTCTATTGTGTCAGGGGCACTCACTCAATTTGTTTATGACATGCTCCCTTGGCCATGACACAATAGATCAAGCACTTAGATTAGAGGTAGTTTTCATACATGTGCTCGTCGTCTTCACAAGGTTCAGGTGGCAAACGAGTATATACATAAGCAGGTAACTCTATTAGACTATAAAGACCCAGATAGAATAGAGAAGAAGCCATAAATAAGTGTGAGTATTGAAGAGCTATATCTACTACTTTAAAATTCTGATTTGATAAGTCCTGGCCAAGCAGAACTTTTCTAATTGGCCTGAGGAATCAGTGTGTAGATGGAAGAGCACATACAAGTTTACTCAATAGCTTAAAAATAGACACCACTGAACTTCAGTTTCTGCAAATCAAGCTTCCAAACTCTTGTGGGTTCACTGATGCTTTAACATATATACTTCAGTCAAATACAACCCATTGCTTCATTCTTATCATAATTTTCATCCACAAGATGAGAGAGGCAAGTTGCTTGCGAGATTGTACCTGTGTGTATAATTAATTTTGGCAAATTGTATTTTGTTTCTCTTTTAGAGACTAGCCTAGACACCATATATAATAAAATGGGGAATATTAATAATGAAGAACCAGTAACAGGTTGTATTGTAAAAAATATTGTATACAATATGAAAAATATTGTATAAACAAGTACTAAATGACTTCACAGTAACTTGAGTTGCTCCTCAGTCGCGCTAATGAATGGCTTTTTTGTGATGCTGACTGTGCAGTATCCTGAGACCACTGCACAGTAGCATCACATCATGGTTGCTGCCACATGACGCTACTGCACAGGAGTCCTTTGCTATTGCGCAGTCAGTGTGTCAGGAAGACATGGCCTGGAAGATTGTAATGGGAAAGTGGTAACTCACTTTGAAATAGTATATATTGACTTTTTAACACACAGAGAGAGAGTGAGCGAGTGTTCCAGGTGTTTTTAAAGGTTTGAAGCAAACTGATACCAACATTAACATAAATAACAAAAAAAGCATAACATCAATGATGTAATTATTATAAGTATGGTAATTGTGTTATAATTGGTTCATATAATTAATATAATTATGACTTTAAGAATGTAATGACATTACATTAATATTAATGGATGCTATGTCACAATTCCTTACAGTATCTGGAAATTGTCCTCTTTAGTCTCAGAATATTATTCTCAGAATATTATTTCTTGTTGGCTTTGTGGTATATATATAGTCAGTTATTACCTACCATTGACATTTTACTGTAATCAAAGGTGAATTTCTGTATATACTCCCATGACAGTAATACAACTCAGAATATTTGAGAATTCAATAACTGGGGGGAAAAAAGGTTCTACATCAGTTTAAAAAAATTAGTTTCTTTGTAAACTGTTGACAGTATAAGTCTCTGAAATAGTTTCTAGGTTTCATGTGAAATAAATACTAGTAAATAAATTAAAAGATAGATAAAAGTGTTTGTGTGTGTTTAGCATAGTATAGTTCAAATGTAGGCAATTCTCCTTCTCCATCTTCACTTTTTAATATGATTTATAATTTGAAATAGTCTTTATCTGAAACTGTAAGAGAATTATCCAGTCATCAGTAATAACAATATAGCACTGTAAAATAAATATTATTTTGCAACTTAATATGGCGCAAAAATGTTTGAGTAAAAAGTACTTTTAATGGAATTTCATGAAACATGCATTTCAAGATCTGAATGAGAAATTCATAAGACTTTTGCAAAGCAATGCATTCTAAATCTAAAGGAAAAATAGGTATCTCATTCCATTCCATTTTGAACCCAGCTTGGGCTAATAAGATGGTTTGGAATATTTGGATGTTCTTGGATTATCATCATTATTATTGTTATTAATACATTGCTGAAGGGAAAGATTCTTCAGGTGGAAAGCTCACAACTATCAGTATTGTAAAAATATCCTGAAATATGGGAATGATGGAGCGTGGTTATTAATTACCCATTATGGGTACTATAACTTGAGTAGCTATGAGAGCTATAGTCTTTACTATTCCAGCCTTCTTTTCTCTAGCATTTCTGTTATGACCATGATCACTCTGATCAGAGGTGAGGTGCTTCCAGTGGCAAGAGGCTTTCACATGGACACTGACATAATTATGTTCAACCTAATATGTGGATAACTAGAAAATTCCTCACCAAAATTGCTTAATGAGCTAAATCCTGGTGTTTACATGCTATAGCAAATTCTTGCAAGAATGACAGACACAAGGGTCCATGTAGACGTTAAGTTTAGAGGAACCTAAACTTAGAATTTAGGTCAGTTTAACAGCTGATCTGTGAAGTTGCTTGGGGGAATTAAATTGAGCTAAAAATGGCAAGTCCTATCTAGATTAGTTCATCTGAGGAGATGAATTAACTTGGATGAGGAAAAGGTTAACTCAATCTGTATATGTTCAGAGCACAGCCCTAGGGCTAAGAAAGACCAGCCAGTTGTCCCAGCCCTGAGGCTTCACTCCTCCCACCTTGCCCTCCCCACCACACCTCGCAACTGAACTACTTTTAGCACCCTGACCTAATCACCCCTAGATGGACAGCCCCCCTTTTCCCATCAGACCCACCAGCCTCCCTCCAATCCCACCCACCACTTCTGTCAAGCCAAAGTACTTATTCCCAGTATGGCTCCCTACACTGGCAAATGTCTGCACACACCACACCTTATCTATGCTCACACAATGTAAACAGTGTAACCATAGACAGGGTGCAGCAAATGTCTGCATGTAACCTTTGTAGTTACATGATATATAGCTGCAAAAAAGGAGCAAGCTATTCTGGACTCCCATGAACAGCTCAGACTGGTTTGTATGCATATAATTAGTGGCTGGATGAATATTGGGCCAGCCACTTGGCTCTAGCACCAAGCAATACTTGTGTCAAATTCTCAGTTTTCACAAGCTATACTGGGGCTTTCCTATCTATTTTAATAAGTGTACTTATTGCTGCTAATGTGGATGCCCAGGCTCTGCACATTTTTCCTGCCTTTCTGCTTCATGCATAATAGAAATTAAACAGATTTCAAATTTCATGAAGATCAGTTCTCCACTTCAGGTTCTGCAACTATGTCTGGCCCATTACCTTGCTTGACTTGGTTGAGTTCTCTGCAATACTTTTGGAGTCAAAGTCCATAGGCGGCACATTTCTCCCACTATGCTGCAGGGAGTTCATAGCTTCCTTTTTTTTCCTGACATCATTTGTTGTCTTTGTTTAGACTGCTCACAAAAATGGAAATCTGCATAGGGTAGGCAAAGCAAGTTTTGTTTTTTTTTAACAATGCTTTTCAAACACATGTCTTGGTTGCTGAAAGTAAGGTCAGCATGCATAGAACAAGGGAGTGGACAGACAGTCATTTCTAGAGTTCCAAACTTCTGGGGAATTTGCATCACTTGAAATCTTTGTTAGAGAGGGAATGTGTAGGAACTTCAGCCTGCAGCCATTCTGCCTCCACTGCTTTCTGCACCTCCCAAAAAGGGGATGATTTCTGATTTCTTCAAGTCCTGTTTGTATGTTAATGTGAACTATGGCCTTCTGGTTTATGGTGTTACTTAATCACTTCAATTTTGCTGTTGCCTTGTTCAGCATATTTGTTTATTATTACTTTGTCTCAACGGACAATTGACATGATGAATGGAATGAAAACAGAAATGGCAGGGATACATTTGTCTTTACTTGCATATTGAGAGACTGTTTCTTTAGTATATTACAGAATGTTCATTCCTACAAGAATACTTAATGCAGGGATTAAAAAGTATTATTAGTTCCTGTTATCTACACATTGGTGTAGGCTGCCTGCATTGTTTGGATTATTCCTTGTGGCACTTTGCATTGTTAATCAGTATGTTACATGTCAGAAAAGTTGCTAATTTTAGTAATCCAGATAGATAGTTGTAATGCTCTTACTGTAAATGACTCCGTAGAGGAGTGCACAATAGTATCAGCAATGATAACAAACTATATATTCTAGCTGAAAACAATGTTTGGTGCAGGGTTTACATGCAGATGATTCTTGCTAATATTGTTTATTCTTTATGAAGAAAACATACCAACAAATAAAATCTTTAAAAAAAATGAATTATTTATGTAATACAGTTCATCTTCCCTTCCCTCCCCCTGCACCTCAAATTTATGTCATATAGGTAGAAAATAAACACCACCAATATGGTACATTTTTGAGAACCAAGGAAAGTGTAAACCTGGATTAATTTTCATTTGAAATTGATTTCCAGTCACCCAAGAACTTTAATTCTGTAAATAATTGATAATGTATTTTGAGATTGCTGCATTTTGAAACTTCACACACTTTAAGAGATATCCCCGCCTTATAGCAGAGCTGCCTTAAATGGCTATATAATTTGAGGCAAGAAGCATATTCATTATCACACAACTTTGCACTTAAGCAAAATGAAGTTCATATCTACTGGCTATAAAGCTTCTAGGTACTTACATGAAATATCCAGTTTTGCAAGGTAGTGTATACATACTGCAATTGGGTGAGTAAATGGAATATTTTATTAAAGATGTACAAAAAAATCAGATTTGTTAATCTGTAAAGGTACACAAGTTAAGCTGAACATAGTTGTAGAAATACTGTTCTGTTAATGTATTTAGGGCTAAGAGTGAAACCCCAAAGAGAGGCTAGATTTTCAAGAACTTCTCTTATTTATTTACTCGGATACCTAAATGAAATAGCCATTTTTAAAGGGACTCATGGCATGTTGAATACTTGAAAGTTTGGCCACTTCAGTTAGCGACACATTCAACTGAGCACCATTCAGTTTGAATTACACCTTCTATGCACCACTTAGCAGGATATAGGCCTTCTCCATGTTCAAAGTATGAAATCCCTGTTCAGATATTTATTAAATTATTTGTATTATGATGATCTCTGTTTTGCAAGGTTGAAGTTATGTACTCTTCAATACTTTAAGTGATGAGTCTCATGAACCATTTGTTATGAAAATCCATCGCATGCTTTGGATATAGACAAATGTACATTTGTATCTGCTTCAAAGGGGTTGGGGGAGGAACTGTTATACTATAACTACTGTAAGAGTTGGTACCAAAACAAATGATCTAAATTATCCTAATAATGACTCTGTATGAAACAGCTGAACTGGTTTTGTTACACTTGACTCTAGGATACTACTGCTTCTTGGGGTATGGACAAGCATTACACTTTTAGTTGAAGCAAGCAACTTGGGAGTTTACAGGCATTCAAGCAGTTTGTACTGCAGAAAAAAATGCCAGGTACAGGAAAAAACCTTCCTTTTTTTCAGAAAGGAAGATCTTGCTTGCTTGGGAGTATTTTATGTGGGAACTAATGCATCGTATGCTCCCTGACACTCCACTCCTGAGGACCAAGATGCCTCAAACAGTGGTGAAAGGTTCTCCACTGGGTAACCCCAGGCTGGGAAAGATGAATGGAGTTTTTCCCTACTGCTCCACTCTTTTGAGGGACCTGGAAGAGTTAAGTAGCTGCTCATCCCCATACCTTCCCAAGACTGAGGTGACCTCATTCCAGGAAAAGTGGGGGGGACCTTTTCCCACCACTCTACTCCTCCCAGGAACTAAAAGAAATTGAGCAATGACTGCTTTGAATGAATGGGTAAGACTTTATTTTATAAATAATACAAACCATCAGAACAGCACGAAGTCTGAACAACTAACACCACCTATTTATTACTCTTTCCTGACTACCAGGGTATCAGAGATTAGTTAAGACATTCACCAGCACACAGTGTTGGGGAAAATCAGTCTACATGACTTGGAAAGAACTGAGGAATGCCATAGAGGTAGGAGGTTTAGGGGAGTTGTTGTAATTGATCCAGTAATCAAGGTACATCTTTTCTTCCCAAATATTACTGGTAGATAGAGGGTACTGTTTTTTTAATTTTTTTTTAAGTCGATCAAATATATTCAATAAAAATGCAGTGATAATCAATCAATATGTCCTGCACACCATGGTAATATTTCTAGTACACAAGCAGGAGCTTAGATTATTTTTGACAGTTTAGGATGTAAGCAAGCATAAAGCATTTGTTTAAATTTGATAGTCCATTCACTTCTATTCTCATTCCAAAACATTTTGTGTTATTGATCAGTGTACACTGAGTAGGATTAAAAAAAGAAACTGTGATATCTTAAGACCAGAAGGATATGTAACTTCTCTTCTAATATCCAATTTTATAAGGATTTTAATGCCGGATTTTCCAAATGCTATTGATACTGAATATTTTTATTATATAATTACACAGGGTACATTTGAAAAATCATAGTTAGAATACTAGTGTGTCATGAAAGCAAAATAGCAAAAGACATGCAATGTTTTCATTTTAGAATAGTCATGTAGCATCTTTATGCATCTATAAGCATTTAGTATAGTTGTATCATCTATGCGCAGGTTTATTACAATAAATTATGCAACTTGATTAGAAAGAAGCTTAAAAGAAAAGATAAAAATCCTGCAGACAGCTTGGGAGCTGTTTTAAAAATACTATATCTGAGGCTCAGGAAAAATGTACACCACAGATCAAGAAAGGTAACTAACAAACCAGTAAAACCTCTGTGTGGTTTAACAGTGGAGTTCAAGAGGCCATTCAAGGCAATAAGACATCCTTCAAAAATTGGAAGGGATATCCAAAGGAAAAAAAAAACAGGAAATCCCACAAACTCTGGCAGCTGATGTGTAAAAGTGAAATAAGGCAGGCTAAAAAAGAATTTGAGGAGCATATAGGAAAAGATGCTAAAGTTAATAAAACCTTTTTTTAATACATCAAAGCAGAAAGCCAGTTAGAGAATCAATGAGACCATTAAATGAACAAGGTATAAAAGGTGCACTCTGGGATGGTAAGCCCATAGTAAAGGACACATTCTTTGCATTAGAGAAATTCTTTTCATTGGAATTTACTGTTAAAAAAAAAAAAAAAAGGAAAATTACTGTCACAGAATTTTTTTTTTTTTTCTGGTAGATAGGTCTGTAGAGATGGACCACAGTGAAGTAACAAAAGACCTCAAGTTTTCTGAAGGAACTCAAAAATGAAATTGCAGAACTGCTGGCAATAATCCTATGTAACCTATCATTACAGACAGCCTATTTAGCAGAGAACTGTCAGGTTGGCCAGATAACTCCCATCTTTAAAAAGAGCTTCCGAGTGGGTGTAGACCAATGAGTCTCACCTCCATCCCTGGCAAGTTGGTAAAATCTATAATAAACAAAAAATGAGCAGTCACATGGACACACCTGATCTCCTGGGGACAAGCCAATGCAGTTTTTGTAAAAAAATCCCAAAAAAGCAAAAAAACACCCTGGCTCACAAATCTGCTGGAATTCTTTGAGAGTGTTAACAAGTACATGGACATAGGGTTGCTGGTCAATATAATATATGTGAGCTTTTGAAACTTATTAAAAAATGTCCCTCACCAGTGGCTTAAAAAAACAAAAAACTGCTGCCATAGGATTGGAGCAAAGGTTATTTTGTGGATTAAGAGCTGGTTAAAAAACAGGAAACAAAGGGTAGGGATTAGAAGTCTTTTTTCAGAATAGAGGGAAATAAAAAATGGCATTCCTCAGAGTTCTGTACTGGGCTCAATTTGTTCAAGATTTTCTTTGATGACCTGGGAATTGGGTGCACAGTGAAATCTCCAAGTCAGTAAACAATACCATATCATTCTGGGTAGTAAAGTCTCAAACTGAAAGAGAGGAGCTGCAGAAAAAATTTAACAAGCTAAGTGAGTAGGTAAAAAAACATAGTAGATGAATTTCAATGTCAAAAAATGCAAGGTAATGCACTTGGGGAAAAATAACTTCAAATCTAAGGCTAGGGATAGACATTCAAAAAGCTGAAGCCTGAATTGATTCAACCTTTGCAGGTTAGTCTAACCTGTCTAGGCTGAACTGGTATGTAACTGCACAGACATCATCTCTGGACTGAGGCAATGTGGACACATGCCTACAGCTGCTCAGGCCACACGCTGGAGGTGCTAGAGCTCACCCTCAGCTGCGGAGAAGCTGTGCTGGGGGGCGTGACCAAACCGGGCCAAACTGGCCAGGTACAGATTTAATTCCCCCCTCCCTGTGCCACCAGCAGGGACCACAGCCAAATTTGCTCGACACTGCCCACCTTCCCTCCCACTGCTGCAGCACCAGGCACCACCCCACCCTGAAGCAGAGGGGGACAGGGAGGAGAGTTAATTTCCCCTGCACCCCTACTGGCAGCCAGGTTTGCCAGCTGTCACCGCAGCACTCGCTTCGTGCCCTTAATAGGCCCCTGGCTGTCCCCTTGTTGGAGACCAGAGTGAGAAGGAATAACCCCTGTCCCTGCCCCCCTCCCTGGGGGCCCAGCCTGGCCATACCCCCACAGCACCACCATGCTCCTCAGCAGTTCTGCCAGCCCCACAGCATGGCCCCCCGACTAGGAAGGAGCTCATTCTCTGGGAAGCTGTGATGGGCTGGCACCTGTCACCTCATTCACTGCTCCAGCTGCCAGGCAGGGGCAGGGGCAGAGCAGCCATCAGCTGGGAGTGGAGGGACTGCAAGTTAAACCCTTCAGGACTTGCCTGCATAGAACAAGCAGTGGGGGCTGGGCCCTGCTCCTGCCTGACAGCTGGAGCAGCAAGCAGTGAGTGAGATGACAGGCAGCAGCCTGTCATGGGCTGAGTGAGCCCCTTCCCAGAGTGAAAGTGAGCCCCTTCCTGGTGGGGTAGCCATGCTGTGGGGCTGACAAAGCTACTGTGAAGCACAGCGGTGCTGCAGGGTCATGACCAGGCAGGGCTCCTGGTAGGGGGGAGGGCAGCGACGGGGGTTATTCCTCCTCATTCTGGCCTCCAGTGAGGGGACAACCAGTGGCCTATTCCAGGCAGGGAGTGAGTGCTGTGGCAACAGCTCCAGTGGGGGTACAGGGAAAATTAACTCTCCTCCCTGCCCCTCTCTGACTCAAGGGCCATTGTGCCCAGTGGTGCTGCAGAAGGAGGAGGAAGCATCCAGCAGACCCTACTCAGGTCCCTGCCAGTGGTACAAGAAGGAGAGAATTAAACCTTTCTCTGTACAGACCCATGCCCCTGCTTGTCTGTGCTCGGGCTGGGAAGCAGAGGGGTAGAGCCAGCCCAGTTGGGCTGAAGCAGAGAAGCCCTCCCAACCCAGAAAGCATGCCAGGATGATGGTGGTCTTTGGTTTATCTTAAACCAGCAAGGGGTCTGGGACAGACATTGTATAAACTGATTTCAGCCATTTTGAAACTGGTTTATGTGCACTGAATGTCTGTTCTGTTATAGGTTTAAACCAGTTTCTGATCACTTAAACTGGTTTATGTGTAATGTCTATCCCTAGCCTAAGTACTCAGTGCTGGGTGCTGAACTAGCTGTTATAACTCAGGAAAGAGACCTTGGCAAAGGCAGGATAAATTCATAAATCATAGATCCATTAAAGGCTATTGAACAGAATGTTTGGAGATGTTTCCTCTTCCATCTCTAAACTAAAAATGGTGGATATCAGGAATGGTATTGCATAGGAGATAAATCACTCTATAGATATTTGTTTTAGTGCTCTCCCTCTATAGTATCCATTTCTGCCTCTGTTGGAGATAGGATACTGGGCTAGATGGCCCATTGGTCTAATACAGTATGGCATTTATTATATTCTTACGTAAATGACTATAGTATAACTCTGGTTTGTTTTTCAGATCTTAGGTTCACTGCTGAGTAGCTGCCTGATAACTTAATCTATATTATCTCATGTTAAACGTTCACTGTGAACCAAGTCTCAAAGTTAATGTTTAGATGTTACTCAGTCCTGCTGTAGTTTCATTAGACACAATAGTTTCAAATGTTTTTGTACTTTGATATCAGTAAATTCCTTGCATAACAGAATATATTCCAATATGTGCTGAAAAAAAAATCCAGTGCGATCAATACTGATATTAGAACTTCCTCTGTGTATTCCTTACTACCTAAGAGTGGTACTGTGAAGTGAAGTGAGCAAGTTTCTACATAGCCGTACAATATGCATGGTCACCATATCTGTCACATAACAGTTGTTTTGCTTTCAGTACTATTTCTGAAAGAGCTTGTAGTGAAAGAGTGATTCTCCATCTGCATCTCTCTCTAGATTTTTCCCTCAGTGCATTAATATCAAATTTAAGCCCTCTCAAACAAATCATAATTCACCCCCTCATTTGCATCGCTGTTCCCAGCAACACTTCTTGATCACACAAAGGCAAAGAACTGTCTTGGCCAGATTAAGATGGGGCTGTTTCTCATACACATATTTGATGACAACATGATCCATTTAAAATGTCTCTCCTTCTCTTGCCCTACGTATGTATTGATGAATAGGGGAGTCAAAATAAAATTTCACACAAAAGGGGTCTCAGTATAAGTTAACAGTTGCTTTAACCATGTTTTGTACCTTTCAACTGATTTCATTCTTCCTCTTTGAGCTATGCATTCTACTAAGTTCTATTCAACCACTATATATTACAGAAAAATGGTCTGGTTACTGGGTCAGCAAATACAAAGAGACATTTATAGTTTCCTCATCAATGCACAGTGGTAGTACAGACTGTTTACCAAAACAGGTAGAAACCTGAGTAGGTAGGATAAAAAAAAAAAAATCTGGTGATTCCATATAAAATCTACTCACCAACAGGGTCTTTATTGTTTTCCTTTAGGAAAGGAAGATCATTGGTGAGGCTGATGAAAATTAGAGCTAGGCCACCTTTAAGTGGTGCTTACACATATTTTAGATTATACTTAATCATTTACTCACATGGAGTGCATCTACATGTGCAATTAATTCAAAGTAATAAATTCTGGTGTGCGGTTTGAGCCACAGTAAACTACTCCCAAGCACAGCCTCTACATATGAGTCTAGGCCAGAAGCAGTTTGAGCCAGGGTGGAGCAGCGTATGCCAGAGCTGTTCCTGCCCTGCTCTGCCCCAAGTTCCAGGTGATGATGTTTGGCAGAGGAGGGGCTGGCTGGGGCATGAGGGTGCTGAAAATGCAGTCACATGGCATGCAGCAGCAGTGGTGTACAGATCTCTGGCACCTGGGGATCAATGCTTGCATTTATGCCTTGCTCCCCCACCCCTCCACCATACACAGTCGATTGCTGAGCTGGGGAGGGAACTCCCGCAACCTATCGCCAAGCCTGAAAATGCAGGCAGTGAAAACGGAAGTGCTGCTGAAGGACTGAGTACCCCCTGGAGGGCTCTGGGGCATGCCCCCACCTTGGTATACCATTGGGCAGGAGTCAGGACTCCTGATGTGTCTGGGCTGACTGAGTATAATTTAAACGTGTGGTCAATGTCTATACGTGTGTTTAACTGTAGTTACTTCACTGTAAGATAGTACTGTCTCTGACAACATTATTTTATGGGAGTGCTAATTAGTTTACTGTGGCCTAATACTGTCATATGTGTAGATGGTAACACTTTACAGCTAATTAGTCTACTCCACAGCAAAGCACAAATGTAGATGTGGCTTCTTCATCAATGATGAATGAGTTCATCCATCCACTGAATACATCTAGTGTTTACAACAGGACTGGCTATATAGCCATGGTCATCTATTTCTATTCATAATACTTTAATACAAAGTAAATGCTCAGATAAGTAGGTTGTTAATAATATAGGTTAAAGGTAGGTACAACCAACCTATAAGAAAAATATTGAAGTACTGCAATGGTTAGAATAGGCCACAGAGTGTTATTTAAAAAACTTTGTTTTAGAAAGAATTAATGTACTCATTGTGGATTATGATTTTGATGTCATGTATAGGGTTAACTGCATTTAACTATTCAAAATCTATTAGAATATTGCTTTTTACATTCATTTTATTTTCTCTCAACAAGTATATTGCTCCCTGCTTAAGAAGAAAATCAGTTAAGTGGCATATTTTTCCCCATCATTGCTTTCAAGAAGTGTATACTATTAATTTTAGGTGAAAGCATTAATTGGTGATGACACCTGTACAGCATTATAGTCTTGGTTGAAAATGAAACACTCCTTTTATGAGTATTATAGAACAGAAGCATGCAGCTTAGCTTATACAGAGAAGTAATGCTTTTGCATGCAAAATATTCAAGTGTACACTTTTCTCTTTGAATAACCAATCAGAAATTAATTTTCTCTAGGAAGCTTCATCTTCAACCTTATTCTTTAGAAAAATGTTCAGCAAAGGAAGCAAACAATACAAGATAAAAGACACAATATTCCATGACCAAGGTTTTTTGCGGGGAGCGGGGGGGGGGGTGTTTGTTTGGTTTGGGGTTTTTTTGGAAATACAGCCAAGAACTGCAGCAGAATTTTAACACTTCTAAATTAATTTTCATACTCAGTTTTTGCAAAACTTCTATCTGCAGCATTTTGATTTTTAAAAAAAGGGGCTACTAGTGGCATACCTTGGTTAGGTTACTAAGATGCCATTATTTGCAATTTAATGCACTCTGTTTTGAAAAATTATGAGAAGGAAAACTAAATGTCATTCAGTGAAATGAAACACATTTTTATGTATCACTTTATATTTACCTGTCTGTCTGTAGATCTAATATATATTTGTCTTTTTTGTGCCACTTAATAGCATATTGGTGAAAAACTTTTCTTTATTCGACACAGTTGCTAGAAGCATTGACCTTTAAAATATATTCTTTACCTGCACTGTAAAATTTCCACTGTATAAATATGTAGTGGCCAATCAAAACAGTATTTTTTTGCTACATAGTTATCCTTTGAGTTTTGCAACACAGACAATAGAAGTCTTTTCAAAGACCTAACTTTAACAAATGTCAACCTGCTGCACCTACTCAAATATAAGATGACCTTGAATACAAGATGACTCCTAAATAAATAGATTCTGTATATGAAGAGTTCCTAATTTGTTATACTTTTCCAGGTATAGAATCTAATAATTGCAAGTTTACCTCAAATTTGTCCCCTTCCCACTGCTACATTAATGAAAACAAATATGGAGAGTGAGGTAGCCCCCTAACCTCTTCCCCCAGCAGCCCCTTTCCCTCCTCCCTCCCCCACTATCAGACCCTACTCTAAGTAGCAGGTAGCCTGTGCCAAAGCACTTCCATGCCCCAGCCAGCTGGGTCAGCATTTACACATGCACTGCTGCACATGGAAAAGCTCTGCAACAGGGTAGTACTTTTACTCCTGAGACATTTACTGCAGAGCTAATTAGTCAGCTCCACAGTAAATATCTCATTTATTACTGTGTAGACCCTCCCCCTGATTATCTTCCTGTTTCCCAGAGCAGCAGCTGAGATATTATTGTTTTGGCACCTGAAGGAGTCAGTTGACTTAATAGTAGATTGTTCTTCACTATACAGGTGTTAACAATCATCTCTCCTTTTTAATAGTCTTGATATTCCACTAATTCAACTATTCTTGCATGGGGCAAATTTGTTGTCTGTTGGTTGTTCATGGTCTGTCTCACTGCCTCTTCAGGTAAAACTCCTAGATCTTTTCAAAAGCTTGGTCCACCTATGGAAGCCAGTCTTCAGCAACAGGTAAGTATGCAAGAAAGGGAGGCTTTATATTTGAAAGCATGTTGTATGCAAGAAAATGTAGTATATTTTACTTCTTTCTGTCCTAATTTCAGTTTGTCAATAGATGTCAGTTAAGCCAATAATTTCTTCAGGAAGCTAACATCTATATGTTATTGTATTTAAAAAGCAAACAGACCTGCTTTTGTTGTCCCAAATTTTCTTTCTTAAACTATTGTGTGATTTTAGTGCATTGGAATCAGAACTCTGCTTTTGTATACCTCTGAGTATACAAGATTTTTTTTCTCACTTTGTTGAAGAAGATTAAGCTTTTATATTTTTATTAACCAGTGTTGCCAGGTTTTAAATCTGAAATTATCATATTGGAAGCTAAAATTATTGTATTTTCTGAAAAACTACAGTACACTGAAAAAAGTGTGCAAATAAGTCATCTTCTTTAAGTAACATTATGTTGCTTTATAGTTTATACTGTTATCATCCCATCCTCCATCACTCTAATTGACACTGCCCACTATGATGTTTCATTTAACTCTTTCTCCAACTGGCTACACTGAATTTATTACTGTGATTATACTTTTCTCTTTGTTTTGTGGTTCAGGTATGTATTATAAATCTTCTACACTTTATTTTGCAACTTACTGTCTTATGTACATGCCTGGAATTTACACAAGGTAAGCACAAAATCTCTTTGACTTTCTATTGATTTAAGGCAGTATATAGCATTTAAAATAAAGATCTTAGTATTATTACAAGAGATTTCGTTTTGTGATCACTATGCAGTTACTTTATATTGCTCACTGTAAATTTCCAGTTGAAGATAAATGGAAAATATTATTCATCCTCATTTTATTCCCTGTCAAATTCCAGTTCAATGCGAGTGAGAACTGGGTCAAATGACATGAAAAAATGATTGTACATTTTGAACACTTAGTATTATTTCTCATACAAGGGTTGAAATTATTGTGCACCTGGTCATAAACTACTACAAGACCGTTTCAGGCTGGACATAAGGAAGAATTTCTTTATTGTCTGAGCCCCGAAGGTCTGGAACAGCCTGCCACCAGAGGTGGTTCAAGCGCCTACATTGAACACCGTCAAGAGCAAACTGGATGCTTATCTTGCTGGGATTCTATGACCCCAGCTGACTTCCTGCCCTTTGGGCAGGCAGCTGGACTCGATGATCTTCCGAGGTCACTTCCAGCCCTAATGTCTATGAAATCTATGAAACACTGTTACTAACACTTGGACAGTTTGCTGTAAATATTATACTTCATGTGCAAAAATGTTTTTATTTTTCTTTTAGTTCTTTGAAAAGTTGGTATTTTTCTTTACAAATAATATACTTTGCCATCAGTAGAGAAATCAGGATATCTCCAATCTGGACCAACACTGAAATATGATCCACTCATCCTAGTTTATCTCCTCAGTATTAAAATGAAAGAATAATAATGGAGTGGTGATTTTACTGATCAGTCTTAGGACAAGCAGTTAACTATCCACATACTTCTCTTGGAAACACTGAGTTTCTGCACCCAGGACATCTTGAATTTGTCTGCTTTCCATTTAAAGTCTATTTGCAGCCACATTGTTAATTTCAGTATCTGAGAGTCAGAGGTCTTACTTTATCCTTTGAATAAGTTCCTTGGCAGCCAAGACTCAAAAGTGCTAAATGTGTGTCCATTAGTTAAATTAAGGCAGTCTATCATGGCCTAAATACCAATCTCTTAATGGAAGGTAGGAGATCCACTTTTGTGTCTAGTGATCACTCTTAACCAAAATGAATATACTTTTGGAATAAAGCCACAAGAGATAAAGTGTTCTATTTGGAAACCCTACTATTTTTTAAATGGTGGCTAGATATGATCTATGGGTACCAAGTGGTAGGTCATGCCACCTAACCATATGACTTTATGGAACTGGAAATTATTTTTCCAAGTAAATATTTTAATATGAAGTTTCTCAAGTTGTGCAGATAAATATTAGCTAAAGAATGAAATGCAATTTAATATCATATGCATTTCAGCATGTATTGCCTCATAGTGAAGGGTGGGGCCTCAGCTGGTGGAAGTCCCTCCATCAATGTCAATTTAGAATCAGTCTTATCATCAATTCCAGCTGGGAGACTGTCCATGTGCCCAGTGCATAATGCTGTATCTGCAAATCTGCATGGCATTTCACATGGCCTGTTTTCTTGGTTCTGAAAATTGGATAGAATAACTACACATTTGGAGTCTAATTCTCAGAGGTCTCATACATATTTGAAGTCAGAGGCCCAATTGGCTGGACCTTTCTTTTCAGTTATGCTAGTGTTGTTTATGCCCTTATCCCAGATGTTAGGACCAAATCACTATCAAGAACTCTTTTTTAGGACTGGTACAAAGTGCCATTTTTCAGGTATCTCTTCCCTTCATGATAAAAATTAGTCTTTCTGAACATATATTTGTCCTATACCTTCCGTAAAACCATGATTGGGCAAAACATTAGCTTTCCACCCTGATGTAGTAATCTGACTTTACCTTGCTCTCTCTGCTTTGCTTAGACATTCTCAGGGTTGAGATGACCTGTTTGGCATTTAGGAGCTTGAGATGGGGTGTTCAAAGTCCTGTTTTAAGTTCTAGCTTCATACCAAAGTCCCAATTCTTTGATCCCAAATGCTCAAACTGCTACCAGGAATATAAGTTTAAAGAACATGAACTGGCCACAAAAATATAATTCCTGAAAAGCAATGATTTGGTCCTTGTCTTCACATACAGAAGTACTTTGAGAGTAGTCCAAACTCATATCTAAAGAAGATAAAGTCCCCTAGGACCTCTATCATACACTTTGAATGCTCCTAGTATTATTGACCTTTGCACTAATTGGAGAGTAGTTATATGCCAAGGCTTCTTGTTAGGTGCCAGTACCAAGTCCCAAAATCTTTCCACCTCTTAAGTAAATAAAGCACTGGGATGAAGCCCTGGGTGTGCCATATTAATCATTTATTTAGCAGCAAAACAAATGTTTAGGATAGGTTAAATACTTCAGGACAAATGCCTGAACCAAACTCACCACTCTGAGTGATCTAAAGGACCAGTGTTGATGGTCTGTACCATTGCCAAATTGTCACTCAAAAACCATGCATTTTTTTTGTAAAAACTTTCTGTTCCTGCATTCCAACTGAAATTAGAAATAATTCCAGGGATATTATGTATATTTATTTTATTAAATAAGCCACATCTGAATCATCTTTTAATTTCTTTATTCATTTTGATAAAATAGTTGATCCCCATTTCCTAAGATGTAACAGCTGTCAGCTATGTAGAGTCTTGGAACCATTGCCTGGCATATAGAAGTGATATTACCAATAATAGCCTGGATTTCACTAGCATACCCTTCTTAGGTGACTTATGTCTTTTGATCAGTTCCAAAGTTTCTGTTGCTTTATTTTCAGGGAGCATCTACACAAACATTTAACTGCAGAGTAGACTAATTTCCAGTGATATAAAGTGTCACATTCTACATGTACAACACTCTTAGATTGCAGCAAACTAGTTTTCACCACCATATGTGAAAATAACTGCACCCTATGCACTTGTGAATGCTGACCAGGTGTACATTCTGCCTGGTCAGCCCAGACAGCAGGGGGACAGATTCCTGTCTGCCATCTAGCCACATCCACTGCCCAATGCCATCCCCTCAAGTCTGGGGCTGCCTCCTTGAGCCTGCTGCCAGCCCAAGGCTGCTCTGCACTGACTCAAACTACTGCCCCAAGTACATATGTAAACACTGCTCCTGGGAGCAGATAATTCCAGTGTGAACTGCAACCCTAGATATAACAAACTGCATGTAATGATTTTAGACTTTCACAAACTTGTATTAAATATCATTGATAACAATATTTATATTTTAAAAAATCTTGTGTGCTCTTGTAAGGAGCAGTGGCATCGTAGTAAGAATTTAGTTTAGAAATATGGAACAGATATAATCTAAGAGTTAGTGTTGTACATAATAATACCACACGTATTGCTGTGTTAAATAAGATGCACTAAGCAGTGGATCCTTGGGAGAAACATAAAATGATTTTTGCTTTTTGAAGATTCTCACTGAAGTGGCACTAATAAAGCAAGTCTCCTGAGAATGATGAGGAACAAGTAATGTTCAAACATGAATTTGGAGCATGGGGTATGTATTACTTGGAAATAACCATTGATCATTTTGCTACTGCTACCAAACATACAGAAGAATAAACATATCACTGATGATTTAGCATAAAATAGCATCATCTTTTTCCTGTACAAATTGTAAACCAGTATTTTCTAATAAACGTGAGAATGTCCCTATTCTGCAACGCTCAGCATCAGACCCAGAAGTGGAGCAGAAGCACGTCTGGTCTACTTCCGAGTCTGATGGGAAGTGCACTGGAGGGCCCCCTGCACCCCTTCGGCTTGGCAACTGGTACCTCCTGGGTCTGGTGGGGGGCACCCAAGGTTTCCCTGTGGCTGATCACTGAGCCAGGGAGGTGTGTAGGCGGGGGCAGGGGGGTCCCTGCATGCTCAGTGGTGGACCCAGAAGTGGACTGGAAGTGCTTCTGGTTCACTTCCGGTTTTGCTGCCAAGCATACGGGGGGGGGTGCACTCCTGTGAGATGCTGCACTGGTACCTCAAGGTATGTAGAAAAAACATTTGATGCTGTGTCCATGGCCAAATCACTGATTCTCTGAATCAGCATTGAATCTTCAGATTGGAATTCGGCCGAATTGAATCAGGAGCAGTGATCTGAATCAACAAATCAAATCACTGTGTCTGATTTGGGCTGAATCCAAATTGAATATGGCCTGTTTTGCACACCCTTAATAGACAGAAGTTACAGACTATTATTAAACTATGTACCAATACACCTTGCTCCTCAACACTCCTGGTAAAGCTTCCCGATAGCACTGAGAAAAGTGATCTTTTGATCCCGATTTTGAAACTTCCTTTCAAATTAAAAGTTGGTCATTCTAAGAAGATGGAGCATGGAGAAAGGCAGTTCTCTGTGAATGCTGGGGATAGGACAAGAAGCAATGGTCTTAAATGTCAGCAAAGGAAATTTAACTTCTATATTTGGAAGAAATTTTTCACTAGGAGGATGATTAAGTGTTGGAACAGGCTACTGAGAGAGATTATGGAATCTCCATTCTTGGAATTTTTTAAGAGCAGGTTAGACAGACAGTTAGTTGCAATGGGTTAGTCAGGGATAATCCTGCCTACCTTAACTAAGGGATTGGACTAGATGACCTCCTAAGGTCCCCAACCCTTCTGTTCTATGATTTTATGTAAGGGTGAATAAACTACATAGATGAGACACACAAATGCTATGCTGATACAGAGAAGCAAAGGATTTTTGAGGGGTGATATCTGTTATTGGTGCAACAGTGTAGTTGGGAGAGATGATGGACAAACTTTCAAATATAAAGTGTCTTGGTCAGGTGTCTAAAATATTTCTCCCAACTATAGAGTTGATCTAAAAAAATATCACCAAAACAACATATGCTCCTTGCACATTTCCACGACTAAAATACACCAACCATACTATGGTGATAAAGGCCATATATATGTCTAAATAAGAAGACAAATACTGAGTTTTGGTGTCCACCTGAAATTTAATTTCAGCTTTGCTATCTTAAGTTAAATTAGAAAAAAGTTTTGTAATGTAAAATGTATATCTTTATATAAATACATTTTTGTATGCCTTCTCTTGCTCCTACCAGGGTAGGATGTTGAAATGGAGAGGGAAGAAAATCAGAACAAAATACTAAGAACAAGTTTACAGGAAGTATTAGAAATCTCACATGAACATATTCACTCAAACCCTTTTTTCTATAGCCAAGGTCTTCAGATATTTGCTTGCATCCTGTATTAGTTGTTGTTTCATCAATATGAAGCAAGACCAGATTGTGTGTGCATTCTCCTGTGGATAGAGTCTAACTCTACCTACTCACAGTAAAGTATATTAATGTAACCCAGATTTTCTGGACAGTAAGGGCTAGGTTTTCCCTTTAAGCAAGCATAAGTTCCAAGACAATGAGGGCCCAGGATGCTGCTTCTCTATTCTGTTCTTTTACTTCATTGATCAGGACATAGGATGAATGAAAAGTCATTTCAGACTTATACCAGTAGCTATTTGCAATGTAAACTTTACTGTCTATTGCCTTGAGAATGGTGACACCAAAGCCATATCTGTTTCTGTTCTTCCACCTTATGTTTTGACACACTTCCTCTGGTGCGGGTGTGGGAGGAAGGGGAAGGTGAATGGGAAGAAAGAAACACAGTGTCTGATAATCATATGTGCTTAATCCAGGTGCCCTATGCATAGGTGGTGCAAGGAAAGTTACTTATTGAACTATAATGAGCATATAATTCAAACACCAATATAGCCTTGAGTACTGTGGTATCATGTACTGAAATCATGGCACATAAATATAAAATTGACTGAAATAAGTTGTCTGTGACATAAACAACTGTATTTAGTCTAGAATTTCTAATCATTGTTTCTTTCATTCAGTGACTCCTATTTGAATTCTACTAATCAAGAAAAATGATGTAATAGCACTTAAAATAAACATAAATAATGAAAAACAAGTGTCAAACGGATGTTAATGAGAGACTATTTCAGTCTATTTACAGTTTCAGTTTATAGTTCAAGAAATTTTAGTGGAGGAGAAAAACTTGCATTAACTCATGGGTCATTTATAATTGATTTTTGAGTCTTCTATGCACTGATCCACAACAATTCAGACAGTGGAACTTAGTTCCACATTGTGATTTCTATAAAGCCCTTGAGCCTTTTTTTGGAGCCTTGCCAAGTTGACATTAAGGGAGTTTGTGTTTAAAACGTCTGATAGTTTTGTTTTCAAACATAAATACTTTCCAACTTTTAAAACATTTTTCCAGTCGATCAATGTATTTTAACTTTACATGTTTACAATTATTTATATTTAGAAACACTGTTTCACTAGCAAAGGGTCTTATCCTGCCATTGGTACTACTGGGGGGAATTGAGAGCTATCCCTGCAGAACTATAGAACCAAACAAATATTCTAATCATTCTGGTGTAGTTGAATGTCCTTTGTAACAAATGGAGACCTCAACAAATTGAAGGACTGGACTAAAAGAAATCTCATGAGGTACAATAAGGACAAATATAAAGTTCTACACTTAGGATGGAACAATTCCATACACCAATACAGGCTTGGGACCAACTAGCTAAACAGTAGCTCAGCAGAAAAGGGCCTGGGGGTTACAATGGACAATAAGCTGAATATGAGCCAACAGTGTGCCCTTGTTGCAAAGACTAACAGCATACTGAACTGCATTAGTAGGAACATTGCCAGCAGATTGAGGAAAGTAATTCTTCTCTATTCAGCACTGGTGAGGCCACATCTGGATAACTGTGTCCAGTTTTGAGTGCCCACCTTTAGAAAGTATGCAGACAAATTGGAGAGATTCCAGAAGAGGGCAAAGAAAATGGTTATTGGTCTGGGGCACATGACTTGAGGAGAGGCTGAGGGAGCTGGACTTATTTAGTTTGGAGGGCTAAGTACAGACAGTCAAAAATCTGAGTCTGAATCAATTCAATGTTTGCAGGTTTCTGTAAACTGCATAGCGTGAGCTAATGTTAACTTTTCAAACAGGAAAGGCAGCCAGACCCTTGCAGTGGCCCATAATAATAGCTGGGGGGCACAAGAGAACACCTCTCAGTCTGCAGGCCACTACAGGACACCCTCTGATTCCCCAGGCTATACCCCCTCCTCAGCCTATTGTCTGGCTGAGCAAAGGTTGGAGGGAAAAACCCACCCCTCCATCCTGGCACTAGACCCTAGCTGGAAACAGCCTGGGGGAGGGGTGGGAGCTGGAACTGGAGGCTTTACTTTGTCCCCACCCCAGCTATGAGTAGGGCTGGAGTCTCTTAGTCACATTCCTTCCAGCCTCCCAGCCAGGTAAGGCAGTGGCAGAGGGAAGCCTACACCTGGGCTTGGCTTCACCCCCAGAGCCAGGAATAATGCCCCCATGTTAGTCTGTGTCTGGCTGAGGGTAGGGGGGAAGAGAAGCCCACACCAAGGGTCTTGGCTCCATCTCCCAAAGCTGGGAGCAGGGCTGGAATCCCCTAGTCATGCCCCCCAGCAGCTTCCAGCTGGCTGGGGGAGTGTAAGTCTCCATTGGAGGCTTGGCTCCTACCCTAGAGCTAGGGTCTAGAAGCCCCTGGTGGATATGGCTCCTCCCCCACCTCCAGAGCTGGAAGGGGTACTGGAGTCCCTAGCCATACCCCCTTCTCAGCCTAGGTCAGGCTGAGGGGAGAGAAGCAGAGAAGTGCATGTGTGGGGGGAAGGGTTGGCTTTGATCCACCAGAGCTGGGAGCTAGTAACTATGCCCTCACCTCAGCCTCTGGGCTCGCCTGAAGGCAGGGGTGGAGAAGAACACAGTGGGGCTTGGCTTGGTTCCAAAATCAGGTGCCATGCCCATTCTCAGCCTGCAGGCAAGCTGAGGGGTGGGGGATGAAGAAGGCTGCATTCAGGTCTTATCTCTGCCTCAAAGAGCCAGGAGCCACACCCCTATCTCAGCCAGCCTGCAGGCTAAAAAGAGGACATAGCTTGGGGACTCCAGCCCCAGTCCCAGCTCTGGGGTGTGGAACCAAGCCCTGGTGCATGCTTCTGCCTCCTCTCAGACAGCCAGGAGGCTGAGAAGGGGGTGTGGCTCCTGGTTCCCAGCTCTGGGGGTGGAGCCAAGCCCCCATGCAGGCTTCTTTTTCCCCTCCTCCCTGCCCCCCCAACCAACCTGAAGGCTGAGAAGGGGGCTTAGCTCCAGCTTTGGGGACTAAGCCAAGCCCCAGTGATGGCTTCTCTTGCCCCCCCCACCCTGTCCCAGTCATTCCAGAAGCTGAGAAAGTGACACGGCTCCTGGTTCCGGTGATGGAGCCAAGCCCCAGTGCAGGTTCCCTCCCTCCTTCCCAGCTGTCTGGAAGGCTGAGAAAGGAGTGTGAATCCCAGCTCAGGCTAGTGCGAGGTGAGGGCAGAGTCAAGACCCAGCTTCAGGTTTCCCCTCCCTAGGCCAACATCTGTTAAGTCTGATACTACATCCAACCAGGTTTATCTTAAACCATTTTCAATTTAGTTTAAATGCCCTGAACTTTGGTTGTGTTACAGGTTGAAACTGGTTTCTGATCACTTAAAGGGCACCTATATACGTCGGACATGTGCTTCAATGTGTGCCTATACGAAGGTGGGCATTCTCACTAGCCACAGTGAGTGCCCCACCTGCCTCTGGGCATGCTGCCCACATGTCTCACCCACCACACCTTGTTGGTATATAATAAGCTGTTAAATAAGGTGGAAGGCTGCCCATTATTGCACCCCAATATTTGGGGGTGTCCATGGCTCCATACCTCCACTACACCATGGCCCAAGCCTTGCATATGGCATCCGGATGATACAGTGCCCCTGGCCTACAGCCAGAGCATGCTTAGGCCATGTTGTCAGGCCTCAGTCACACACACATTCATACCACCCACCTTTCACTTGGGCCTCACTCACTCTACCCTCTCACAGGGCCTCTTTCGCATGTCAACAACTTATGTTGCCTTGCTCCCTCTTGGAGCAGGCACCCTTTGGCCATAGGCTTAGCTGGTACGTCTGCCACCCAAGGAATGGACTATCCGTTGGGCCTCTCCTGCGACCCTCACTGGGGTAGTGGCCAGCTAATTACCCAACCGAGTCAAGGCATACTCTGGACCCTTTCGGGGTAACACTACATTTATGTATATGTACTGGGCCCTCAGCCCTCTGGTTCTTCTTCCTCTTCACTGGGGCTCCCCATCTCTGCCCCCTTCACTCAGGGTTCCACACCTCTGCCTCCTCCACTCCCTGGTGGGCTCAGGAGGGTGTAGCTGTGCCTGGCCCTAACTCTCCCTCCTTGGGGTCTTGTACCCCGTAGGGCTCAGGTGGCTGCAGCTATGCCTGGCTCCACTACTTCTGGTGTTACCTGACCCACCCAATGATGGGAGCTGGGGTTAAGGCACCCCGACCCACCTTTCACTGGGGTATTAACTGGCCTGGCATTTTCTGGAGGCTTCTGTGCCACTGAGAGCCACCCATTCCACCAGGCCACCCACTCCTGGCAGGGTGCAGTTTTAGGTCATGCCAGGACCAGAAGCCTCCTAAACCATCCTCTACAACTCCTCCCTTACCTCCAGGTGACACCAGCAGCCTTTAACCCAGGAGATGTTGTTGCCTGCCTTTCAGCATCAAAATGCTTTGCTTATATAGGGAGCCCTGACTCTAAAATGGCTGCCCTAATCAGGCATCTGCTGGCTGCCAGATTCAGGCCTTTGAAGTGGCAGGCACAAACAGTGCCCTGCCACAGTGCCCATTAGCACATGTTGGAACTTATTCAATCGAGCCTGCTGTGAGTCTACTGGAGCATGCTAATTAGTGAGCTTCAGCAGCTTCCATGTTGCATCTATTCAGTGTCCCCATGTTTCAAAATGGCAGTAGGGGCACTTTAACTTAAGTTCATTGAATGAGCTTTAGTTAAAAATGCCCCTGCCACCATTTTGAAGTGCAGGATGCTGAGTACACATGATGCTATTGATTCTTTAATTAGAGTGACTCTCAGCTGCTGTAATTAAAGTGCCCCTCTTTCCACCCAAGAGCACGTGTATAGATGACCTTAACCAGTTTATGTGTAACTTCTGTCCCTAGCTGAGAAAATAAACTGAGAGGGGATTTAATAGAAGCCCTCAACTACCTAAAGAGTAGTCCCACAGAGGATGGAGCTAGATTGTTCTCCGTGGTGGCAGATGACAGAACAAGGAGCAATGGTTTCAAGTTGCAGAAGGGGAAGTTTAGGCTAGATATTAGAATTAAACCTTCTTGTGAGGGTAGTAATGGGTTACCCAGAGAGGTGGTTGAATCTCCATCCTTGGAGGCTTTTAAGACCAGGTTAGACAAAGCCTTGGCTGGGATGATATAGTTGGGGTGGTCCTGCTTTGAGCAGAGGGTTGTACTAGATGACCTGTTCAGGTCCCATCCAATTCTAATTTTCTATGATTCTGTACATTAGCAGCTGCAGCATTCTCTCAGTTGCCAAGAACAACATTTCTTAACTTAATATTTAAATTGCATTGATGCTTATCTAATTATCTATCCATTTAATCATTTAATCATTTCTTTAACACAGCAAATGGTAATCCTGTTCTCCAAACATGCACGCCTTTATGTAACTTCAATGGAGTTCATGAATAAAAAAAAATAGTAGAACTCTATAAATATTGCTGTTATTCACAGTTCTCAGTTTAAACTGAATCTTGTTCCTGGTGAAGCTTTGAATCTCCTCCACAGAAAGAGAATAAAGCATTTTGAAATGTTTCCTCTCCTTCCCCACCTCCCCTCTTTTTTTATAGAACCAAAGACTTCTTTGCCATTTTGATGTGGTTGCATTTCCCCTATAACAAATAAATATTAACAATAAATGTAAGGTTAGTACTAAGAAGTAAAAGTTTCCATGCCTCAGTGTTATTAATTTCAAGAGCTATAAAAAGTATACTACTTTATCTTTTCTGTCTGGTTCAGAGATATTACAGACTCTTATTGAAAATATGAGTCAAAATGGCTTTCTCTGTGCCCAAGATGAAGGCTCTATTAATAGAAGAATCAAAAGAAATGCTATGTGACTTTAACTTTGAGATTAAATCCAACCAACTCTCATCAAATTATGTACCTTGAAAATAAAATGCACCATTTTTTTTAGCAGCATCTTTGTGCCGAAAGAACCAATAGCATATCTGAGGTATGGCAGGGAGGGTGGGGGAGACCAGTGTGGTATCCCTTAGTGATGCTTTGTGGGGGGACAGAAGAATAGCTAACATTGTAGGAGTAGCTGAGCACACTTCAACAGTTGGCATGGCAGCAACCAACACTGCTCCATGGGGTATGGATACTCTGGACATATTGCTGCCCTGCAACTCCTTTGGAAAGAACAACCAAAATCATCTTTATCTTCACTGATGAAAATAATTTACAGGAAAACACAGCATTTTTGCATAAATACCTGAAATAGAACACGGGCAAATGCAATGTCCTGTTTAAAAAAAGTGTTTTATTTATTCATTTATGTTTGGCATACAGCATATAAAATGAATGCTTATATTAAAGATTGTCTGTTCAAGGCAGTTGATATACAGTGCCTTGCAAAAATGTTACCAAATTTTTAGGAAAAATCTTTTCAACACTAGTTCACTGAACACTTTAGCTCAGTGGTGCTCAACCTCTGACCTGTAGAGATTTAGAAATTTGGCAGTGGCAGCATTATTTACTGTGACTTCCACAGCTATGGGGAGCCCTGTAGGGATGAAATGACTCTATGTGGCTTGCTTTGCATCCAGATCTGGTATGAGGAGTCAGGCCAGTGCACAGGAGTGGTTCCAGTGCAAACTGACCCTGTATATGAGCCACATGGTGAATTAAATCCATGGACTGATTTTGTTGCAGACTAGCCCTCTACTACTCACCCAGTGGGCTGGAAGTTTAAGCATCACTGTTTTAGACATTGGAAAAAGAGGAATTGTAGTCTCTTAAAATTACTTTATGTTAAGAAAGTATATTGCCTCATTTACATGTTGGCATTGGATGATATGGTGCATATAATTCTGTTCTTTTGATGTATGCATTCTAATGGGATAGTTTTCTCAGTATGGATGAATCAAGTTTCAAATTTACTGGCATTTTCAAATAGTAGGACATAATGGATTGCACTTGATTCTAATTTCAGATGCATGGTAGTACATCACAGAGTACTTTGAAAAATCCTCTTAGAGTACTATATTTAATAATATTTTCATAAGATACAAAGTGATATGGACATTTATGGATCCAAAATTAGAACAGATCTCTTAAGCTATTTCTATCATTTGTTACTATAGATTAGAGTTTGCCACATTTGATTCTCAAACAGAAGAAACCTCAGAAATTGTCTAAATAAATACCTGTCTTGCCATTTTATTTTTTTTTTATCTGAAGAATTTTTAAAAAAATCTTATCCTTTCTTTATTGCCTATAATATCCCTAGAGAATTATAGGCAGGATATTATCTTTTCTAGGGAGAAGTCTGTCTTTTCTGTTTTCCTAGAACAAAGGCTGATGTAGATGTGAAAAATGTCAAATAAAAGGGAATATTTCTTTTCTAATGAAAATAAATACTTTCAGTGCTGCTCTAGTATATCAGAACTGTACTCACAGAGAAAGTAACTAGTTTTTTTTAATATAGATAAATATAATCCAAGTTCAAGTTTGTTTTTTAAGTTTAGGCTTGAAAGGAAATTAATTACATTGAGGAAAAATGAAAACTTGAAAATCTTATGCATAATGCAATGGTAAATGCAGAGGGTAGATCTAGAAAATGTAAGTTATGTTGCTCGTTTTGTAAGTATAAAGACAAAAATGTAAATTCCTTTAATTGATTCACAACATTATATTAACCTGACAAGTAAAAGCAATCCCTACTTCCCATCACCCCATCCTTCAAATAAACCACCTTGTGGTCTAGTTAATAGAGAAGGATAGAAAACCATACATTATAAATACAGTAGTAACAATGAAAAAAAACATTTGGGAAGACGGTGTGTTCAGCTGCTTATTTCACTAATGAAAAAAAAAACCCTCAATGTTACAGTGTTTTCAAAGTGTTGTAAGAAGATGTAAGATCTCCATACAAAATATTTCTTTTTACTAAATGTCTTTTACATGTTTTAGTTAGTTTCAAGAACAAAACAATATAGTAGAAGTGACAGATGGATCAAGGAAACATGCTCAATAATTTAACTGATGAAGAAATGTAAAACAGTATTTTTTTAGCTTGTCTGCTTGCAAAGGTTGTTCTAACAAGACAACAGAATTACCAAGTAATTTACAATGTATAGTCTATTCCTTTTTATACTTCAAAAATAAAGTGTATTTCTTATATTTTCTAAATCTAGCATCTGCATTTACCAGTGTTTTGATATGGGCGAGTTTTTCAAGTTTTGATTTCCTCTTTGATTTCACAATTGGATTTAAAATAACAAAAGAACAGATCTATTTCTGAGCACAAATCCTCATTTCAAATGGGAGTAAGCAAGCTTGTTCAGATGTTTACGCTAGATAAACAAATATATTTGGTTATTGTACCAGCACTAAGCTTATGGCTATCCATTATGGTTAGAAAGTGCAAGTTTGTAAGGCATATATTTTAAAACTTGTATTTTTATAGTGCTTAGATAGCATGTAAGAGAGATTTAAGAACAAATTCTGCACAAAAAAAATATTAAGCAAATAAGTGTAACCTGTCTTCTTTCTCAGGGTATCAACTGCCACGTAAAGGTAGGGGCACCAGAAAGTTGGGGATGGAATGGGGTGGGGAGGTCTCACTCTTCTGTCCCATGTTTCACCTGCACAGAGGGTTGCAGGAAGCAGTCATCATAGGCAATGTGGGCCATGAAGTATAACATGTTTTTGGGAATCATAGTTTTGTAAAGAAGTAGTAGAGTTTGCTGCTGCTGAAGAGCACCCTATTTTTTGCTGTCACAGCCAGAACTTTTTCTCCCTCATGATATGGTTGGAAAAAATGGGATGAAAATGCCTCCCCAGCAGAAACTCCTCTTCTGCTCCAGAGAACTGCTGTTTTCAGAACCCCTTGTACTCCATAACACATGCTGCCTCACCATGTTCCTGCATGCTGTCTTATGATGAAGCCAGGAGGAGGTCAGGGAACTGTGACAAAGGACTGCCCTGGGCTCACCTTCTTCAGATGTCACACCTCTGTACCTGCTTATTCAGTCAAAGGCACTTGGACATGCTTTTGGATAGGAAGCATCATGTTTCTATGATGTATCATCTATAGCAGGTCTTCAGCCTTTTTAACAAGATCACCTTGTTCATTTAAACATTGGAGTCAGAAGCAGACTGGCCAAGTTCGTCACTAACACCAAACTTTGGGGCAAAGCATCCACACCTGAAGACAGGGGGGTGATACAGGCTAACCTGGACAAGCTTAGCAAATGGGCGGACAAGAACCTGATGCTGTTTAACACTGAAAAATGCAAGGTTCTCCACCTTGGGAGGAAAAACCTGCAGCATCCTTATAGGCTCGGCAGTGCTACGCTAGCTAGTACTACAGAAGAAAGAGACTTGGGGGTCATCATTGACCACAAGATAAACATGAGCCCGCAATGCGATGCTGCAGCTAGTAAAGCAACCAAAACACTGGCTTCCATCCATAGATGCTTCTCAAGCAAATCCTGGATGTCATTTTCGCCTTGTACTTGGCCTTAGTGAGGCTGCAGCTGGAGTATTGCATCCAGTTTTGGGCTCCAAAATTCGAAAAGGATGTGGAGAAGCTTGAGAGAGTCCAGAGAAGAACTATGTGCATGATCAGAGGTTGGGAAAACGGACCTTACGACGACAGGCTGAGATCTACGAGGCTCTTTAGCCTGGAAAAGTGCAGGCTTAGGGATGATCTGATGGCTACCTGTAAGTTTATCAGGGGTGACCATCAGTATCTGGGGGAACATTTGTTCACCAGAGCACCCCAAGGGATGATGAGGTTGAATGGTTATAAACTACTGCTAAGACTATACTGAAATAAGACTATTTCAGGCTGGACATAAGGAAGAATTTCTTTACTGTCCAAGCCCCCAAAGTCTGGAACAGCCTGCTCTCGGAGATGGTTCAAGCACCTACATTGAACACCTTCAAGAGTAAATTGGATGCTTATCGTGCTGGGATCCTATGACCCCAGCTGACTTTCTGCCCTTTGGGCGGGGGGCTGGATTTGATGATCTTCCAAGGTTCCTTCCAGCCCTAATTCTATGAAATCTATAAAAGCAACCCAAGATCTACTGTGCGCTGTTGCCATCCCTTCCCCACAGCAGGTAAGTCTGTGGGGAGGGAAGAGGGGGGTACAGATAGAGGTTGAGGGAAAAAATATTGTTTTGGGGCATGGGTGACTACTGCCTCCTGAGTTTGGGGGGGCACCAGTGGGGCATGATCCGTGGGGGCAGTGGTCAGCCAGCAACTGGTGGGGAGGTGTCCCCCAGTAGCCAGTTGCCAAATGTGGTGGAAATGCCAGCACTGAAAAGTTAGTTCTTGTTATTCAGCCATCAAAAGAAATTAAACATATAGAGCCACATGGAATGGCTTCAGAAATGTAGGCTATTAACTTCTAAACAGTAAGAGAGGAGGACAGTAGGCACAAAATGGTTGTCCATGGGAAAACAGATTAGAGCATTTGAGAAATGTTCATATTTTTCCATAAGCATTCTGCCAGTTTTGTTGGATGTGAGGAAGCAGCTGCATAACATAATAAAGGTTTGTATATGAAAGAACAAATGGGGCCTTTCATGTTTTGCTTTTTGGTGTTTTAAGACTTCTAAGAAACTTGTAGGTGATCAGAATGTACAAAAGGGATATTTATTACTAAAATTATTTAAAACAGGAAATCCTCTATCCACTAATCTTTTAAAATACATATAATCTTTTATTTTTTTAATATTATCATATATATATATGTATATATATATATAAACTCCAAAATGGAATGCTATTATCTGCCTGCCATCATGAGTTTTTAGTCCATAAAATCATATTTAAGCAATAACTCCAGGCCTGTCAAAGTACAGTTAAACTGTTGTTATGGGCTTAGTTGATTTCATCATAAATTTCCTGCACACAGAGTCAAATAATTTTGGAATTACCACATATCTTTATATTTTATGGAAGCAAAGTCTACATAAGACAAATAAAGTTTATGTTATCAACAAACATTGGTACAGCTGTCAACTCAATTAGAATTGTCTTTGGTCAATGCATTTGATATTAATAGTCTAAAAGATGCATAGTATGTGATCTATATGATAGAGCATTTTTTCTGGTTGTTGAGAGAAGTGATAGGATATGGTTCCTAGATAAAATGTTTAGCTAGCTCCCAAGAAGCTTATAGTCAAAGCAATTCAGTCTGCATTCTTGTTGTGTTGTGAGTGGTCATTTCCCCAGTGCTATCAACTAAGTGTCAGTGGTGACAGCTTTACAAACCATGAGCTCCTGAGGAAAAGAGCAGTTATTTACTTAGTTTCATCACTGTGCATTTAAGAAGAGAGTAGTAAATCATGGTTTTCAAAATTGTCCATGTTCACAAAGATGAATCCAAGAGAACCTTGCTGCTCTTGTTCTCTTGTTTCTCTCTCCCTCCCCTCATACACACACAATGCATTGTCCCTTTTGGGTTCAGATCCCTCACATATTTACACCAATTTTCAAACTAGTTTGTATACTGATGTATACTAGTGTCCAGACTGGACAAAAGACCATCTTTCATAGGAAGACAGCTGAATAGGAGACAGATGCCTACACTATTCATTGTTTTTTTAGTATAGGTATTAAGAGGTGTTTGTTTCTAGTGGTGGAATTTTTTGAGAGAATTTTACTACTAGAAATAGTTCCAGGAAACAGAGCAAAAAGGTGTTTGGCCTGCAGCTGTTCCTCTTCCCTGTCTGTGGCACCTTTCCCAGCCCAGAGTGGTCCTGGTCTGGGGAAAGGATAGGAAGTAATGGCTGTTCCACTTTTCTTGATCCCTAGAGGGGAGGGAGGCAGGGGGAGGGAATAGAATGAAAGTAAACACATCTTGTGTTTTATCCAAACCAAGGGACCTCCAATCAGAGAACAGGCACTCCCACCCCAACACCTGGTCTCTAGGGCAGAATGGACGGAACAGTAGGTCAAAGCCCACACTTGTTCCACAGACTGGTTAGTCTGTGATCTGAGAAAGAGACAAGAGCTGCAGTTGCTGCACCACTCCTCTCGCAAACCAGTCCAGGAAGGAAGTAAAGCAGCAGGGCAAATCTTCCACCCCATATCTTAGATCAGACAGTCCTTTCATCTGGAAAAGGTGATAAGCAACAGTAGCACCCCCATCCCAGACCAGTCCTAGAAGGGACTGGAGTACCAAGGCAATTCCCATCCTGTCTGTTCCCCAGATTAAGCAGTCTCCCATCCAGGAAAGAGATGGGGGAGCATCTTGTAAGTACTCCACTCTCCTCCCAGGACAGACTCCTGGACATGCATATGTTCATTTTTGTGAAAGCAACTCTCTCTCTAGGGGGATCTTCCAGGAGTTAACTAATGCCTTGGAGTGGGGGGCATGTTTCCTCTGGGAGAAATTGAATGAATTTTTATACCCTCCTACTTTCTATTGGGTGCATGTCAGTGATGTTTCTAGTATAAACATAACACCTTTGTGGCAAATGACATCTCTTTGATCTCACTTTGAGCCTTTCACATGCTCTGTAAACTTTTGAAAGCATAGGAGAAAGCATAGTGATCCTCCCCCTCTATGCGGCACTGGTCAGGCTGCAGCTGGAGTACTGCGTCCAGTTCTGGGCGCCGCACTTCAAGAGGGACGTGGATGATATGGAG
>JAGPOW010001296.1:65378978-65401636 GCA_030014935.1 Caiman crocodilus
GGGTCATCTGACCCCGGTGCTCTTTCCTGCCAAGGCGGGGGGTCGGACTAGATGATCTGCCCAGGTCCCTTCCGACTCTAGATACTATGATACTATGATGATACTATGAGGCTGGTGGGGAGTACATGTGCCCCCCTTGAAGAAGCCAGTGGCCCCCCACAATGGCCGACACTGATGGCCCATGCCCTCCCCACTGGCCGACCTGTCAGTAGGGCTGGTGTCCGCTCTGACAGGGATACCACCATTGGTGGCTTCTGTGGGTCCCCCCCCCCCCCAGTTTTAGGAGGCACCAGTCACTCATGTTTGAAAGTGTGTAGTTTATTTCATCATCTAAGATGACATCATATAACATTCTTTGTCTCAATATTCTTGAAATTACCTGGTGGTGAAAAAAAAAAGTATCAGTAATTCCTCTGCCTTCTCTAAACCCATATTAATTATCAAGCAAAGGATTTAAAGCTGTACTGTCAATATCAAGCGCATAAATTCCTCTGTGATTATCTGCCTGCTCTCTTTCTATTTAGATAGAAAGACCAGAACTCCAAATGAGGCTGAGAGCTAAGCAGGAGAAGTGGTAGCATGGTAAAACAAAGGAAATTCAGGTTTATGTTGATAAGCATGTTATAAAAGCTGGCACTGTTTATTGCCTCCTATTGTGGTAGAGGTACCCCAATAAGGAGTAGTGCTGGTTCTGCATTACTGACTAATGATCAAAATCCTGGATAGGGTAGTTAATTATATTAGGACTCTTCTGAATCTCAGGTCCTGCATAGGAAATAATATCATATTCCAGTTATCACAAGCCACAACTGAGAGTCTTTTGATGAAGAATATTTGTTGCCAGAGACTTTTAAGGTTACAAATTTTGTCCCCAGTAGCAGACTGCCAGCTCTCATTATGGTTTCTTAGTGAGATAAACCAACTAGATGACTTGGCTTTAATTCCCCTGATGTGGCAGAAAGAAATCATCCCATATGCTAGTGGAATTTTCCAGATCACAGGCCCCATTTCTCATGGGGGACTTCAGTCACCTTGACATCTGCTGAGCATGCAATACAGCAGTGCACCGGCAGTCAAGGAAGTTTTTGGAGAGTGTTGGGGATGAATTCCTGGTGCAGGTCAACTACGGGCCATAATATTTTGATCCTCTGCTCACAAATAGAGAAGAAATGGTGGGAAATATAAAAATGGATACCTTGGGCAGCAGAGACCACAAGATGATTGAGTTCAGGATCTTGAGGAAAGGAAGGAAGGAAGAAGTGCATTAGAGTAAGGACCCTGGACTTCAGAAAAGAGGACTTGGCCTCACTCAGGGAAGGATCCTCTGGGAAGCCAGTCTGAGGGGGATGGGAGTCAAGGAGAGTTGGCTGTACTTTAAAGAAACCTTGCTGTGGGTACAGGAATTAACCATCCTAATGTTCATGAAGACTAGCAAGTATGGCAGAAGACCACTTTAGCTTAGCAGGGAGCTCTTCAGTGAACTAAAATACAAAAAGGAAGCTTGCAAGACATGAAAACTTGGAAAAATGACTAGAGAGGAGCAAAAGGGTATTGCTTAGACATTCAGGGATGACATCAGGAAGGCCAAAGTGCAATTGGAGTTGCAGCTAGCAAGGGACATGAAGGGTAACAAGAAGGATTTCTAAAGATATGTCAGCAACAACAGGAAGGTCAGGGGAAGTGTGGGTCCCTTAATGAATCGGGAAGGCAACTTAGTGACAGATGATGTGGAAAAGGCTGAAATACTCAATGCCTTTTTAACTTCATAAGTAAGGTCAGTTCTCAGACTACTGTACCTGGAAGCGCAGCTTAGGGAGAAGAAAAGCAGCCAACAGTGGCAAAAGAACAGGTTAGGAACTATTTAGAAAAGCTGGATGTGTACAAGTCTATGCAGCCAGATGCAGTGCCTCTGAGGTTTCTGAGGGAGATGGCCAATGTGATTGCAGAGCCACTGGCCATTATCTTTGAAAACTTGTGGAATTTGGGAGAATTCCTGGATGATTGGGAAAGGGCAAATATAGTGCCCATCTTTAAGAAGGAGATTCTGGGGAACTATAGGTTAGATCAGGTCCTCAGGGAATCCATTCTAAGTACTTGGAGAAGAAATTGGTTAGGAACAGTCAGAATGGATTCATCACGGACAAATCATGCCTGACCAACCTGATTCCTTTCTATGATGAGATCACTCGCTTTGTAGATGCAAGGGGCACAGTGGACATGATATACCTTGACATTGGCAAGGCTTTTGATACAGTCTCCCACAACATTCTCTCAAGCAAGCTAAGAAAGTATGGGTTGAATGAATGGACTGTAAGGAGGATAGAAATCTGCCTGGATGGTCATCTCAAAGGGTAGTAATCAATGGCGCAATGTCTACTTGGCAGCCAATACCAACTGGAGTGCTCCAGGGGTCAGACCTGGGCCCAGTTTTTTCAATATCTTTAGCAATGATCTGAAAGATAGGATGGAGTATACCCGCTGTCAAAGCATAGCTGTGACTGGGGTCTCTGTGGAGACTGGCCTCAGCTGCTGGGAAATAGAGTCCAGCTACCAGATGGATCTGCCATTTTGCCTATCCCTGATTCAGAGAGGTCTCAACAAACTGGAGGATTGATTCAAAAGAAATCTCATGAAGTTCAATAAGGCCAAAAGCAAAGTCCTGCACTTAGAATGGAACAGTCCCATGCACTGGTATAGGCTGGGTGATGACTGGGTAAGAAGCAGCTCTACAGAAAAAGATCTGGGTGTTACAGTGGGCAATAAGCTGAATATAAGCCAACAGTATTTCCTTTTTGTAAAGAGGCCTAACAGTATACTGGGCTGAATTAGTAGAAGTGTTGCCAGCAGATTGAGGGAAGTGATTTTCCCCCTGTATTTGGCACTGGTGAGATCACATCTGGAGTACTGTCTCCAGTTTTGCACCTCCCAACTATAGAAAGAATGCCAGTGAAGGGCAATAAAAATGGTTAGGGGGCTTAAGCAAATGATTTCTGAGTAGAGGATGAAGGAACTGATCTGAAGGAAAGAAGACAGAGGGAGGATTTAATAGTAGCCTTCAACTACCTGAAGCAGGGGTTGAAAGGGGATGGAGCCAGACTGTTCTCCATGGTGGCAGATGACAGAACAAGTAGCAATGGTCTCAAGTTGCAGCAAGGGAGGTTTAGGTTAGATATTAGGAAGAATTCTCTCACTAGGAGGATAGCAAAACTCTTGAAAAGGTTACCCAGCAAGGTGGTAGAAGCTCTATCTGTGGATATTTTCAAAACCCAGATAGGCAATGTTTTGGCTGGGATGATCTAGTTGGGGCTGGTCCTGCTTTGAGCTGGGGGTTGGACTAGATGACCTCTTGGGGTCCTTTCCAAATCTAATTTTCTATGATTCTATGATGTAATGTGGGATGGTCCTGATTTGAACAGAGGGTTGGACTAGATGATTTCCTGAGATTCCTTCTGACCCTAATTTTCTATGGTTCTGTGAATTCAGACAGTCATGGTAAATGCATTTGCCTCATGAAGTCATCTAGCTTAACTCCCTACTCAAAGCAGGATCCTGATCTTGATAATGGAGTCACTTACACAGATGCATAGGTCTATATCATTTGTCCACTCTGTTGGCTTAGAAATAGTATTTAAAGGTTTGCTTTTGGGGAATTGGTGTATAGGTATTAATATATATATTAGAATGGTTAAGGATGCACAGCAGGAGTTAACTGATTTCTTAAGAGCTCTGGTCTCAAGTCACACAAGATCATAGCCTTTAAGGCAAACAGGCTGTATACCACAACAAGGCTAATGGATGGACACATAGCCTGAGAACTAAGAGGGCATCTACCTTACTTTTCTATAACATAAGATTAAGTGACACTAGCTAACAAGGCTCCAGAGCAGGGGGGCACTGAGTCTCAGTTTGGGGGGAACAGACTGAATTAGGAAAAGGCTTGGAAAGACCAAATTAGTATGTGTGCATGTGATAAGCTACATGGATTGTGACAACCACAGAGAGACAACCAACCAGTGATAGCCACAGATGAAGAGTCATCAGGAGGGACAGAGAATACAAAATCAGAGACTTGAGAATAGCAAAGGGTTGCTCCCTTTCTCCCATCACATCCTAGGCCCCTCTTTCTCCTCCTTATCCCTCCCTCATCCATCCTCCTCATCCTGCCTGAGTCCCTCCTCCTCATTGTCCTCCTCCTTGGAAAGGTCCCTGTTCCCATCCCCATCCCCCAGAAAAGGGTCCCCGAGGCCTCCATGGAGAGGAGGCATACCACCAGCCTGTCTCATCCACCCCCCTGTGGGAGTGTGGACCTCAGCACCCCACCTCCAGATGGCTGACATCTGACACCTAATAGAGTGCCTCAGAGTGAAGCCTGTGTCCTGGACAAATGTATTTTGACTGATGACAGACCCAGGATTTGGCAGATATATAGAATTGCTTGATTGTTGTTGTTGCTTCTTTCCTGTTATCACTGTGGATCAATAAATTTGTCTATTATCGAATGCAGAGGTCATGGTCTGTCTGAAGGACAAGGTGTCTGGATCCTAAATCCAAAGCCAACACACTCCATAGTTATGTTGCTGTAAATGTGTCATGTACCTGTTCCTTAAAGTTTCTAGAATAGTCAGATGGTAAAACTCATATTTTTTTATATACACTTAAAAATAGCAGTGAGTTGAAGGGGTTAGCATTTAAGTGTTTTTCTTTTTGTTTGCTTGCTTGCTTTTTTTAGCAAAAATGAACTAGTTGAAAAAGATAATACAATGGCTACATTTTTACAAAAATTAAATAAAAAAAGATTAAATGCCAAGATACAAAATTCAGTGTCACAGTTTGGAACACATACCATGTGCAGTTTCAAGCTTTAAAAAGGGAACATCTTTTGTTACTCTTACTGTAGTTTATACAAATTGCTCGATTTTCAGTTAATTATTTGATTGCATACAAACTGTGAATTATGGATGGTTATGATCTACAGTTACAATCACACAATGTTTTGATTTTCAGTGTTAAGAGCAAGCAGTTGCAATTCACATTTCAAGCCGATGGCACAAACAATAAGCCATAAAGATATAAATAAACATGTGGATATTTGATTATGATGGGTGCAGCAATGTTTTTATCATCTTCATGCATTTATTTCAAGATTGCATTTATTTCAAATTGTACCTTTCTTATATGACTCTTTTCCCTTAGTTACAACAAAGTTAAAAAACAAGTCACGGCCCAGAAATGTTCTAAGTGACTAAAAATATTGCATGCCTTAAGTTTATGTAATCTGCTATATAACATTGGTCATAGAAACTCAGACAGTGATTCCTGTATCAGTCATAACTTCTAATTTGAGAATGTACATACCTTTAATTAAAGTAAATAGAAGAAGTATTATGTATTGCTCTTGACAAGTATTTCCACACATACAGGATAATTCAATTTTTTCTTTTCATTTGTATTCTACTTATTTTCCCTCTGGAGGAGTATTTCAACAAAATCAGAATATTCAATACTATTCTGTAATGCCTTTGAATGCACACATTTTCATTCAATTTCATTACAGATGACAGATATATACAAAGTTTGCCAAATCTAGTTTGTTCTTAGATATTTTTATGAGTCTTGTTCAGGTCTGCATCAATTAAGGGTAAATGGAACATCTGAAAAAGATAATTGTCTACACTAAGGCCTTATACAGACATTTAGTTTCTCCTGGGAGAGTCACTCATCTCCCAGGAGAAATCACAAGTATACAGAAGTTCAAATTTTTTCTGTTAGAGTAAAAATGGCTTGTCCAGGGGAAAAATAGCCTGGGAACAACAAGGTTGTCATTCTTAGAAAGAAAATGTCTATACATGCTGTGGCTTCTCACAGAAAAGAACATCACCACCCCCTCTTCCTGCTTCTTTCCTCCCCCAACAGGCAGGCAGTATGTTACTCACTGTACTCTGCTTCTACAGTATGGAGCAGAACATGCCCCTTCTCAATCTCCACATTGTTCTGCAGGGAAACATAGGTTGACCATGGGAGTCTAGATTAGCCGATTAGGATTGCCCCATGCACTACTGCTGTATGAAATGAGGCAGACTAACAGTGACTGCAGAGCACTTTGTGGATACTGGTCCCTCATCCTTGGCTGCAGTTTCAGCACTGCAAGTTCTCCACTCTTCAGGGACTCAGAATTTCCATGTCTATACACATCCTTTTGGATAACTTTTCTACTGGGAGAACAAACCTAGAAGAACTCTCACAACGTATTTGGCAGTGTGTGTATAGCCTTAGTCTAATGGAGCTAATCAGTACATACAGTATCAGAAAAGATACATTCCATGAAATCTATTACACGTGGTGAAGGCGGGCAGAGGGGTGGGGGAAGGAAAGATGCATTCTGTGAAATCTGTTACACATGAGGTGGGGAGAAAGAAAGGGGTAGACAGGACTTGTTTTTAAAAAACATTATATTTTTTTTCATTTGAGAATCCTCTGATTCCCCACCTATTTTAATGTGATCATTTTTGAGTTTTCAATTACTGTTAAGCTTAATGCTTGCAGATCAACTTTAGTCTATCTTAGATAACAGGATCTGTTTCAAACCTACAAAAGTATATTTGTATCATCATTAACCCTTAAATAGAATGAATTGCAATTAAGTCCATGTAACTGGAAAAGACAGAGGGATGGGAAGAAACTCAGCATGTTAACTCAGTGGAGATATTTTTTTGTCTTGCAATGTTGCAGGTGCTAAAAATGGGTTATACCAAATATATCCATCCTCAACTAATTTTTTGAAGATGATCTGCTAAAAATTGTATCAATATATGTATCTAAAGCAAAATTTTGTTGGGTGTGTTTTAAGCCAGAAACCTAACTAAACTGGTCAATTTGCTCTTTATTTGCAAAACTGAGACACTTTTGCTTTGTAATAGTTAATACTGAATGTACTTGGGAAGGAAAGACTTTCACATTCAGCAAGTTTGAAACTCATTTATAGAATGGAACCTTCTAATATGCATTCCCTTTAGACTGATCTCATTTGGATGCATCTATCAACCTATGCTTTCTCTGTTAAGGATTCTTTTTCCTATCTTCCTCCTCTTCCTAGTCCTTTCTTTTCAAATGTCTTCCTTACTACTCTTCTCTCAGCATTTTTGTAACTTCTTTTGGATCATCTACCTGTTTGAATCTGATTTTGGGCTGGATTATTCAGACTTCTGTTGTAGATTGGCTGACTACTGAGGTACCATGAACACTTTCCTCTTGTTTATCTCAGTAAATATGGCACTGAGTCAGAGGGCACATCTACAAGAAATTCCTTAATGTGTCTTAGCCTAGTTTACTGTGCAGTCCAGGCACATGTCTACACATGCATGCCCTTACTGTACAGTAAAAATGGTTAATCATGCCTAAATTTGATACCTGCAAGTGCACCTGCAGGTATCAAATTTAGGCATGCTTAATGTGATTAGTTAATGTTTAGTAATGCACATGTAAATATGACCTGGCACTAATTTTAGTGGTTGTCTGCCTCTCTTGTTCCAGGGCTGCGCTGCTTTCTGGCAGCATGTGACTGCAGGGAATAAAAGCCTGCATCCATTTTGTGTTGGGAGGCACTTAGACCAGGAACCCTGAGGGAGCCTGTTCTGTGTCCAGGAGTCTGGCAGGCCTCATTTGCCACCCTCAACAGGCCACAGGTTGCCTTTTCCTGGCCTGTCCCCTCTGCAGAGCTGCAGCTTGGCCACAGTAGTGTTACAAAGGGCTGCAGCTTGCTTCATCCCTTGCCTAGTCTTAAGATCCCCCCAGGGCTGCTAGCCGGCTTTTTCTGGCAGCAGGGCTAGCACTTGCTCCCTGCTGCTACACACCCACAGTAGTGTCTCTTCACAGATGGTGTGGTGAAGTGCCTCTGCTGCATGGTTCCCAATCCTTGGCTGTGACCCTCTACTGAGTGCTCCTGAGTACTGTCCAGGGCCAACCACAGAGGGACAAGGGCCTAGAGAACTGGATGAGTGTCATCCTCATCATCCTCTTCCTCAAGCCCCAGCCCCACCCATGTGTGCACACCCATGCAGACTACCAGGTTCCCCAACTGGACCTCGGGGGCAGGTTGGTGACCTCGTGGCACTCTGGGTCTGTGCCAACATGCAGAGGTAGTTTGCACAAGGTATGTACTCAAACGCTCACATTTCTGAGGCCCTGTCAGGTGGGATGCAGAAGCAAAGGCACTCCTGGTTAGTGCAGCAGCATTAAGGGCAAGGCCTTGCAGGCATACTGGATGGCTATGACTGACTACAGTCATTGGTCTGGTCATGCCTACAAAACCATGGCCTTTATGTGGAAGCTGACCCCATATTTTTGCACCCCGGGACCCAGGCCACACCCCTGTGAGTGGCATCAACAGGGACAAACTGCCCAAGAGCCCGCTCTGCCCTGACCTCTCTGGTGGTGACACCAACCCAGACGTGGGGCCCTCTGGCTTCAGCACCTCCCCCACCCTCTTCCCTAGCTGCTGCATCCAGTGGCAGCTCGAGGAGCCCTTCATAGCAGCTTCCTTGTCCTTGGCACAGCCCAGATCCTGCTATGAGGAGCAGCCAGCAACATCACCACCAGCAGACAGCAGCACCAGCTTTTCCCTAGGGAAGGCCTCTGACTGAATGCCAGCCCACTGCAAACTGGAGGCCACAGACATTAGGCTCAGCCAATCATCCATGCTAACAGGGAGGCCTGTGCCCAGCCACCAGCCTCAGCAACCCTGGACACATGGTAAGTCCAGCACTGGGGGGGGGAGGGGGACACAACCCTTTTGGCCCTCACCCCTCCCCCTGTCTCCAGCCCCAGCTCCCACTCCCCCTCCTTGCCTGGTCTGTCCACACTCCCCTGGCTCTGGGTTCTCCCCCTCCACAGCATGCAGAGAGGCAGGACACAGTTCAGAACTTTATTGGGTAGCCTGTATCCCCACAGCTGGGTGAGTACAGGCCTCTCACACTCTGAGGATGGCATTGATGTTGGCGGAGATGTCATCCTTGGCAGCAAGCAGTATGAGCATGTAGCACTTTCACAGGTAGCCTTCCAGGTTGTGGCAGAGGTTGTGAGGCAGAGCTTGCCCCCCATGCCATCATAGTTCAGGGTCCCATACTAGGAGTGCAGGTATGTTCAGGGCACCAGGAGGATAAGCAGCAGCAGGGCACAGTGGCTTGTGCACATCTTTGCCTGCACAAACAGTTTATCATGCACCTCTAAGAACACATGCAGCTCAAGCATGCTTGGGGAACAGTGGTGGCATGGGGTGAGGGCTGGCCCCAGGGTACCAACCCAGAGAGGCCCCAGTTGTCCATGAGCTCTGCATGCCCCAAACCAGGTGTCATGGTCTGGGTGGCAATGCAGCAAAGCAGGTAGCCTGCAGGGAGAGAGAGGGTAGAGAAGGGTCTGGGGACCCTGGCCTGTCCCACCCTGGGAAGTAGGTGGGGGAGGTAGGCTGCCTGCAGTCAGCACTCATCAGCCCACTGTCCCCAGGGAAGTAAGTGGAATAGGAGACTCACCTGGCAGCCACTTGGGCCCAGGCCTGCCTGGTCTACTTTCCATGGTCTGTGGGCACCCATGCATAGCCAACCCTCAGTCTAAGGATGAGCAGCACACAACCCCCTTATACAAAGCAATTTATTTCTGAAATGTTGCAAACTCTTACAAAAGGCTTCTACATCTGGGCACAGGGGGAGCCCACCAGCCCCAGTGGAAAGGTGGGCTCCAGGTCAACACCACCCACTGCTGAAGTCATCCAGATGTTAACTGTGCCAACAGCATACCATGGACTGGATCTTCTTGATGGCAGTGGCAGAGGAGTGGAAGGTCTGGGAGCAGGCCTAGTGGGCAAAGTATGTCATCCAGGTGAAAGTGCAGTACCAGGCAATGTAAAACTATTGAGCCCAAATGGAAGCCCTGCAGTGAGAGCACCTAGAGCTGCTCCAGCAGCAGGGAGATGCAAACTGCCAAGGCCTGGACACCCTCATGGATCTGGTGGCTGTGTCCATGACCCTGTTGCCCACCCCTGGCCCATGGCTCTTCAGGGCCCCTGGGTCCCACCTGTCACCTCACAGCAGGCCTCTGCCCCAGCCTAAGAGGAGTTCCTCAGGGGCCTCATGATCACCATACCTTCTGACTTGAACTCTGCCCCAGACCTGCTGCTACCTGCCTGGCTCTGGCCCCACTGCTTCCCTTGCACCATTGCAGCTGAACACCCAGATGTGCTTGAGGCTGCCACCTGCTGGGACCACCAGGGCTCCTAGAACCACAGGGAAACATCTCAAGGCTGGGGTGTTGGACACTTGCCTCAGGGCTCTACCCCCTAGTCACCCCCGCTTCCCCTGCAGTCCCCCATACTTGGCTCAAATTACAGAAATATTGTAAACAGTTTTCCATTTGTAAATACTTTTCCACTGGTAAGTGTGTTTTTTTTATTGTTGGTGAATGGGGAGGGTGGTGGAGGGGCTCTGGCTCTCCTGGTTGAGGAGGGAGGGGGAAGGGATGGGGTGGGTGTTGTTAGGGAAATAAATGGGGGTGGGATTGTTTCAACCATGTGTGTGTCCTAGGAGTAGCTCTCGGAGTGGGCAGAGGGTAGGGAGTGTTTGGGCAGTAGGGCAAGTGGGCTGGAGCAGGGAATGCAGGAGGAGGGAGTTGTCCAGGGCCTTCTACAGCTGGTGTCTTGGCCCCTGCTGGTGCATGCACAGCTCTCCTGGGGCCTGGGGCAAGGGGACAACTGCTGGGGCCACAAGGAGCACAGGGAGCTGGTCATCACTGACAGGGGCAAGGCTGGAGCAGCAGTGTGCTGGGTATCACTGGCAGAGGCACAGGCTGGGGCAGCTGTGGTGTGGAGAGGCAGGGGTAGCAAGGAGGGAGCTGTTGTGTGCTGCCTCTGTGCTAGGCACATGGCTCCTGGGCAGAAAAAAGCTTGCCAGGGATCAAAGTTTTCAAGATGGCTGCCAAGTGCTGACAGCTGTCTCTGGCTTCAACGTGGCTACCAAGTGCTGGAAGCCATGTGGCTGGTAGCTGGAGCCACAGCTGGACATGGCAGAGCTGGAGGGACTTGGCACTAAATTTAGCACTAGATTTCATGCCAATTTAGATGTAGATGTGTTGACACCTGCCAAAAATTGCTTATTGCACAGTAGCTTAATGCATAGTAAATTTAGTTGCATTTAACAGCACATGTAGACATGCCCCAAAAAAGCTAATAAAAAGTAGACTCAATTTAGAATATATTTATAAACTATACCAATGGGAGGCTGGTTTGTGAGGCATAAAGAATACCACTCAGAGCAGTGACACTGAGGGAGGCATGCAATAGCAGGGTCAGAATTAGTATTTTAAGAAACAAGTCAATAGCATATTTAGAGCAAATACATGTCTGCCTTAGCCTATGTAATGTATATTTGCAGCAGAAATTAGGTTTAAGAGGAAACAATTAGAAAAGGGACTACATGATAAAAAGTCCAAAGGCATTTGTCAGGCAATGCTATCCTACTGTACCTAGGGCATTATTAAAATGAAGAGTAATGGACCTCAATGGTGTATTACCTTTGGAAAGTTTTCTTTTGCTTCAGCAGCATAAAGGAGATGTATCTAGAAGAGACCTGTACAATGAAGGAATATACTCAGTGAAGAGGGTGTTCCTGAACTGTGACTATAGTGCTGCCATATACTGGCAGTTCTCATCTAGAGCAAAGTTTAGCTACAATAGAGCTATTATAATTTAGGGTAAATGAGGATCTCAATTATTGTTTCATAAATGCTTCAAAATTACAAATAATCTTGTATGTGGGTCCTATTTGCAGTTGGCAGAGTCGGAAAGAATGTTTCTTTAAGACATGGGGGAACAAAATAGTTTAACTTTTGGCATAAAGAACTCTGTCTTCACCTGTCATTGTCTTAAAGGGCCTGTGATTACTTGCGGGTAGTAAACATTTCCCCTCACATAAACTTAATTACCTGTTTGAAAAAAAAACAAACCAAGTGTATTTATACTTGTCACCACTGGAACTCGGAAAAGAATGGAAGGTAAACCACATTATGCATCTACATAATTTTATGGCGGTAGAAGAGTACCAGAGAAAAAAGAATTTATACTGATATGAGGGCAGCATTAAGATGTATGGGAGAAAAATACCTTAACAAACTGTTGCATGGAAATGTATAGTTTGAAGATGCATCACTTGCTGAAAATATTTATTGTAGGGTTCTATCTTTTTTCAAAGGACTGCCAGATTTCTGTGTTGTGTTTGCATTTAGATGTGGTTCGTTAATTCAGTTGGGAGATTGCTGGCAGATATATCTATCAATTTAAAGTCTTCTTTGGTGATGTGTATCATTCCAGGCCAGTCCAGTTCCATATTGGTGCACAATAGGCTCTTAATGATCTTTTCTGCCATTAATTAAGCCAAATTTTAACCCTTTATTCTATGTAGAGAAGAGTTGGGGAAAAATAAAACTCTAGTGACATTGAAAAGCCTTCATTATGAAAATTTGTATGAGAATCAGTGTCACGGCGTTGTCATTTGAGCAGGAGAAGGTTATTTATTTATTCTCTCTTGAACCATTTAAAGAGGTGCCTAAAGCACAATCCCTACGCTGGTGATTGCAGTAGTTAAATTCTTTGTTGTCCTTTTAACGTGATATTTACTTGCTCTGGTAAGAAATCTTTGATGTGGAAACCCTGACACATTCATTTATAAGGCAATTCTACATCCTCTTCTTCCTCTGAAATTATAGTAGCTCAAACAGCTAATAAAAAGTGCTTGAAACTAACACCCTGTACTTCAAGCAGATGATAATTCTAGTAATCCTAGTAATGCATCCCATCTTTGAAGCTGCCTGCTTTCTGGTTTTTTAGTAAATCATATTTTTCCTTTTAATTCCTGTCCATATATGTGTGTATATGTGTGTAATTTGAATATTTTCATAGTTTAGTAGCAAATCTACAATTATTCTTTACATATTACTGGTTATTTTTTAAAAGAGATACTAATCTCCTTCTTTCCAGATTATTTATAAATCATATAATCACTCATTATTTCATTCATTGTGCCCTTGGATTCATATTCAGTAGCAACACTGGCATCTGTCCCTCTTTTCATATTTAATTGAGAATAATTTTTATTGAAGTCAATTTTTTCATGGTTTGTATTCCTAAAATTTCTATAGTGCATTTTAGGACAGGAGTAAATGGTTGGATTTTTATAAAAGAATGTAAAAATTAGGCCACACAGAATGATTTTTTTTTAAGTACTAATCAATGGTCCATCATTATATACAATGGTATAGAACTATTTGAAATCTAGATTAATGTTAGTTATTAGATCATAATACACACATTTCAACCCTATGTATTATGTTTGATGCACTTCCTAGGACCAGACCAAGAATACTGTCTCTTCACGGAAGCTGTTCAATATGCTGTGTTTATAAGAGCCATGCTGTTGTACCTTTAGAAACGCCTTTAAATCGAATGGTTATGCATATTTATATGAAAATAGTGGTAGCTCAGGTTGTGATCTCCTGCAGGCCTCTTTCACTTATATGGCTTGATTTATGTTTCTGTAGCTGTCAGAGATTTTTTTAAATATTCAGGACTGCTCTGCTACCTACTGGTTGTAATTCCTTTGTAAACTTTTTTTTTTTTTTCTGAATTGCCAGCTACATATACATATCCTCAACTTTTTTCATAACACTCTAGCTCTAATTGATTGGGCATCCAGTTTTGGGAATAGCTGTTGGAATATGTTGTTCATATGAATAACAAGTGCTATCTTTATGCCTAGACTTGACCTCTACAACTCATACAGTACTGAGGGTCTTGTTTGAGTTGCTGAAGCTGTGCAAGGAAAATATTTAGTTTCTATAAACAAGTGTTTGTCCTGTGTGATTGACCTGTTGAAGAACAGGGAGGTGAGACAGGTGACTGAGGGGTGAGTAAATGATCTCTGTTATCAGAAAAATCTGTTAAAACTTTTTTCCGTGTGGCAAAAAGTGCTTGGAGGTGTTTGGGTATGGGGAAAACTACCTATGAAGTGGCCCAGCCCCATCATACATCTGCTTGTTGTAAGCCTCCAGTTCTGAAAGTATTCACTTAAATTGCTGGCCACGGCAGAAACACGTTATGATAGCATGTGTTAGGGACTGGAGCATGAACAATTGAAAAAGGGCAGCTGATAATCAGTTGAAACCAGGAGTCAAGGCTGGGGTCATGGAAAGCCAAGAGGTGAGACCTGGGTTCCAGGTAAGCCAGGATTTAAAGCCAAAGTTTTAGGTGAGCAAGTCAAGAAATAGCAGAGGGGTCAGAAGCACCCACCAGATTATTTTCCCAGACATTGTAATGATATTTGGGATTAGTTGTTTTTAAGGTTAGAGCAGGTAGGTCCTGTTTCCTGAGACCTCAATAGATTGGTTGTTCTGTTTGCTCTGTTCAAACTAGCTGAGCCCAAGGCACTGATTTGAGCTTGTTGTAGGTGGGGCCTGTTTCCATGAACTCTCAGGGGATTGATTGCCCTGATCATTCACTCATTTGGGACCAGCTGGGCCCTGATCTGAACTCATTACAGTATATTGATTATAGTAATGTTTAGAGGTCCCCTTTTGCTAGGCACTGTACAAAAACAATGGCAAGACAAGGTAAGAGTCATGCTAAGTACCCATTTCAAATATCTATAGTCTTAATCCCCTTTCTCCTATGTGAATTACTACAACAAATATTAATTAAATGTTGTTCTTGGCAGAACCTACAATGTGCTCAACAGTTTCCAAATATGAAAGGAAATGTAACCCCTTGCAGAAAAAATTTACATTGTGAGAAATGTAAAATGTGCTTTCTGTTCACTGTGCTCATGTATAGAAATATAAATTTTAAAAAATCCAATAGTAGAATATTTTGTAGTGAGGGCCAAAAAGTGTCCAGTGGCTAGATTTTTACCCAAGTGAACAACATGCTTAATGTTGGGGCTTTGTTTACTATAAATAAGTAAAAAATAGTTGGATTTTGCAGAATAGACTGAACCAAAGTAAAAGCTTTGAGGTTAAAACACTGATTGTCCTCCTTGTATCACTTATATTTTGTGATTTCAGTTAACTACTTTTGTTCTTATTAGCTTCATTCATTCAGACTGCATTTATAGTGGCATGAATCAGGGAAACTGTGGTGAAGTCTAGGTAGAGCTGAACAAAAAAATAGTACTCAGTCTCCACATCCAATAAATATATTCATTCAAACCTAAAATGATTGATTTCCAATTAGGTAGACAGTAATATTCCTTTTTCTTCATATTTTAAAAAACAGCTTCTCTGCCTGAGTAATACCGCTCATGCTGTAATGAGTTGAGATTCTGTCTGACTTCCAGATTCAAACACACAAGGTCTCCTCAGAAATCCATTATCAACAAATAGCCACATCATTTCCTTCTACAAAGCTCTTTCAGTCCCAATTCAGCAAAGTGTTGAAACTTGAATTTGTGAGCTGTTGAGCAGAGGTCAGAGGTCCTATGGAAAAAAACCCCAGTGTGTTACCTTGTAGTTAAAGATTGAACTATAATGCATATACAGAGAGGCTGTGTCCAGACGAGCGTGGCATGTGGTGCCACAGACCTGCCTACAGTGCCACATGTCACAAATCCAGGTGTTCTCCGCACTGCAAAGTAGCAGTAGGGAGATCAAAAAAACCCATGCAGACAAAGTGGGACAGCACACGTGGGTGCAGTGTGCACTGCCCAAAACTTGAGCCTAGCTGGAGCCATGCTCTGGCTGCTAGCCAGGCTCTGAGAAGCAGGGTCATCATGGCTGCAGCCCAGGGCCCCAGGTAAGAGTGCTGGCCCCAGGCTCCCCTACCCAACCCGGGATAGCCCTCTGGCATGTGGCAGGTTCATGGCACAGGCATTCTCCAGGGACAAGTAGCAGCAGCACAAAGTGTGCCATTGCTTCTTGTCCCCAGGGAAAAACATAGCTACATTCATGTGGATGCAGTCAGAGGATCCAAAATTGAGTTGCATAGGCAGTTTTTGAGTTCTGTGCTTGACTTTACAACCTTAACAGTATTATTTAATGTAGTTTTGTGTGTGTACATGTGCTCATGTGCATGTACGTACATGCATGTGTGTATCATTACTTTATGGATCATCAGGGGAAATATAGAGTAATTTAAGGAGGTAAATCATCTGAAAACAAAATCTATATAATGAAATAATTAGAAAGGCCTTGAATCTTAGAATTCAGATTTCAAATTGACACAAAAAAATTAAATGTGACTTAGAATATTTTAGCTTGTTCTCCAGAAATAAACAAGCACTGCATATGGCTACAGGTAAAAATCAAAGATGTTGTCTTCAGCTTAACAAGCAACTAGATTGGAGACTGGTCAACCCAGTTTATTTAAGATCTTGTTAATTTTGGCTAGAAAGAGACATAGCCAAATGAAGTGGATTAGCTGTGTCAAGATATGTGCCAGGACATGTGATCTGCTTCTCTGGCAAACCACATGCTGCCAGTTGTCCTGTCAGCTGATGCTGTAGGACAAGAGACAATGTGTTCTCTTGGTGTCTGTGGGGCCTGGCACTTTGCATCCCAGGAATTCCCATGTAGGATCAGGCCCTTCAAGTCTTGGCAGCAACTGCCTGGCTTTCCCCACATACAGAGATGTGTTGCCAGAATATCTACATGGGAGCACTATATGGGAATTCACAAGTTATGTAGGATTGGGCCTCTCAACCCTCAGAGCACCTGCTCAGGGCAGCTGTGCAGGGTGGGCCGCTCCAAACTGCTGGTTCTCTTATGCCACAAAGTAAACAGATAAACAGATATCTCTTATATAGTGGCACAAATATATACCACCTTCATTGCAACCATAGATTTGTAGTATTTGTGGCTCAACCCAGGGTATTGATGCCTGTTTTCTTGGCTTTTGTGCTGCCGTATTTTTTTTTTTTTATGGTGGCGCAAAGGTGACGAAAGGGAATGTCTTTTCCCTCCTTTGTTAACATGTAAAATCAAGCTCAACATTTTTGTGAATCTGTTGCTGCTCTACATGAAATCTATTCTGTTTTCAAGACAGAACAATTGTAAAAATGATTTAGAATCAAAGACATTATGAACCTTATGAAAAAACAAAGATAACAAAGAAGATCTGAAGCTGTCTTTCTATAAAAGGACCATCCAAGTAACTACGTATTAATGATCTTTTTAGATTGAATGCCTTTTGGACTGTACCAGAAATAAAAAAAGTATTGTGTATATCTAATGTATAAAAGCATGTGATAATGCTTTAATGTATAAAATGTATAAATAATAATTTATAATGATATAATAAAATATATTATAATATATTATATTAATTCATATAATATAATTATATTATATACAAATATATATAATAATTTATTATTATAAATAATATTATAATTTATAATAATAATGTATAAAACCAGTCTAATATTTTAAGTGCATGCCTCAGGTTCATATAGCAATATATTTTTAATTGCATGAAAGGTGAACATATCAGAGCTAGCAACATGTTTGCAGGGATCTATTACAAGCAATACATGGAAAGAACAGAGGTATAAGGCTGTGAGGAGCTCAGCAACATCAGGACTAGAGCAGGGAGGTATTTGCTGAAAAAAATGAAGTGCTAGGCTGATAAAACTATTCACTGTTTCAGGTTAAATTCAGGGCACATACATAAGTACAGCTCCTAAGTCTAACTCATGGCAATTCATAGAAATTGCCATACATTAGACCAATCCTCCTGATCCAACAGACGTTAGCCATTGGATCAGGAGGGTGGAGGACCAGAGCCACTCCAGGGAAAGAAACTGCATCCTTCCCAGCTTTCCCATGCCTCTCTTCCCCTGCCTTCTCCTTTACTGTCAGAGCTCCATTGCTCTCTCTGGGTGGGAGAGAAGAGAAGGAAGGGCAGGGAGGTCTGTTGTAGTTTTCTCAGCTGCACTGGAGTGGGAGGGTGAGCACATTGGAGGTGGGGCCACTGCCCCACCCAGCAGATGAGGGGTTCCAATCCACTCACACCGACTCCAGTGGGGCTGGGAAAACTCCAGAGGGGACCTCCCCCTCTTCTTTCTTCCCCTCCTATCCAGAGACAGTAGCTGAGCTGGGTTGCTCTTGCAGCCAGAACAGGCAGAAATCAAGTCATTCTGCTGAGGAACAGCATCGTTTGAACCCTCATACAATGAGGGATAATTTGTCATGCAGTCTAAGCACTCTGCAGCTTTTCTTCTGTTTGGGCATGGCTTTAAAGCATTTTAGGGGGATGACTGCCTGACAAATGTCATTTTTGTCTGCCCTTCGTGAATAGTTTTGGCTAAAAATTGAGGAGGAAATCATAAAAGTAAAAAATAAAATAAAATAAAATAAATACTTTCTAGAATTTCATAATGGAAAAAAAACCCTTGCATTAGGAATACAGTTTTTTTCTCTTTTTTAATAAAAGATAAAACCATCACAAAATGAATGTTTCTTTTGATCCAAATGAAGCCTTTTCTGTCCCTCCCTTCCCTCACTCTGTCTCTCTTTCTCAGTTTCCCTCACTCCCTCCCCCCACACTTTTGGCAAGGAAAGAATATTGACTCTGAGCATTTATAGATGTGCTCCAGAAGAGGGCAGGGGGCACTTTAATTAGTGCAGTTCTGAGAACTACATTAATTAAAACACTCAGAGCATTATGTGTATCAGTGTACCGTCCCTAAAAAATGGTGGCAGGTGGCAGGGTGGTTTGAACAAGCTTTAAAGTGCTCCACTGCCATTTTTCAGCAACGGGATACTGATACGTGTGACGCTGGACACTGCTGGAGCATAGTAATTACCATTCTCCAGCAAGCCTGATTAATTGAGTCTTCTCTGACACACTTAATTACAATGTGTCAGAGCAGCCTTCTTCCACATATATAGGAGCCCATTAAGTCTCTTTTAGTTTAGGTGTAAACCAAGCCAGAGAGTACTTATAGAGAACTTGAGTAGTTTTTTGTATGTCCACTGCTGGAAGCATTGCGATTAGAGTTTAGGCACTGGCAGTGATAGTTTACAGCTGAACAGACTAAAAATGTTAATGACATTTATATGTTGGATGTAGGTGCCTACCATGACATTTAGACAGTCTGATCATTCTTAGAGTTCAGTGATATTCATTTGATTCATTTTATGTTCACTTTACACTCTGTAACAAAATATATGGGATAAGTAATCTATCCAGCAGTCCCCAAAGAGATTGGAAATGGATGAGGCACGTGTGCCTTCCTTGAAGATAACAACAATAAACAAAAGCTGTAGCAGAATACAATGTGTTTAGAAAGGACAGGGTAGGGAAAGGCTGCCTTTTATGCTTTTTCACTTGTAGAGTAATGGGCTTTTCCTAATTTCTAAATCACCTAAATTAGGTTTCCTGGAACTAATGACCCCATAGAAATATGAAGCAAAATACTCTTTATTATTTCAGGTACATCTTGTCTCTCAAAATAATACGGATGCTCAAAATAGTCATCTCACTTCTTTCCTTCCCCATCTACAGAATATGTGTCAGTAGGTACAATAAAATAAACAATAATGCCAGAGAAAAAGAAAAGAAATCCATCAGAGGAGTATGACAGAAAAGGAGACAAAAGCCTGAGTCTTGTTTTTTTTCTATAGAAAGTAAAGTCATATTGAAATGAGGTGGTATCCATAGGGGTTATACATCCTTGTAAGTAAAATGAATACAGATACTTATAAAAAATAAATTGCATCACTACAGACTGTGTAAATTGTAATTAATGTTTCAGCAGAGCAAAAACAAAGTGTCAAGCCATACCTATCATTTCTGTGCAGAATGGGAAGAAAGATAGGTTGATTTATGCAACCTCATTCAAGGAAGTTTCAGTTATTAGACCCATTTTCTCAATCTAACAGAAGCATGTTAACAAACAGAAGAAATGAATGCAGAGAAAATTTTACATGATAAATATTAGAATTCTGAGCACTGGGAGTAGCAGAACAACACTCTACTGATGTATATATCCCACATCCAAAGACTTGATTTTTTTTTATATATTTTGGTTTTCATTCTGTTTTTAACAGTGGTGGGGAGGAGGATACTTGTTCTCTGAAACCACTTTCTCCACAATAGTAAATTGAAAAAGTTTTCTTTCCATTTCAAATGGCTTATCTTCCCTCTACGATGTTAAATTACCTCTCTTCCTGAAAATATGTTCATGTTCTCTCTCCCATTTTCTTTTTTGTTTTTGTTTTGTTTTTTGTCAGAATAGCAATTTGAAATGGTAGTTTCATGAAATGGCAGCATTCATGAAATGGTAGTTTCATGAAATGGCAGCATTTTGATAGTTTACATGTGTAATGCCAAAGTAAAATTCAATCTTCACATTAAACAAATTCATATTAATTTAATTTGCTTTCTACCAGTGCTAAGTGGCATGCAAAAATGAAGAATCTCACAAATGCTTCCAATTTTGCAAACCTGCAAGACTACAGTGGAATGCAAGAATGGAGGAACTGGCAAATTCTGCCAGTTTGCAAGCCTATGATTCATAAGTGGGTCAAACTGAAGCAAAATTAATGGAATAAATTAATTCATGTTTAACATATTTAGACATAGAGGTCTCGAGCATGAAGAATGTGAAGGTTCATCAAAATGATGAGTAGCTTTCATGCAAAGTCTATTAAAAGAAGGGAGATAATTCTTCAAAAGATTTATGTGGAAAATGAGTTTAGGCTATAATAACTTGGAAAGGAATGATTAGATATCTTTTGCCAAAACATAAGATGTGCTTGAGGGTGAAAATCTCATAGAGACCAACCATGGATAGGTTTCATGGATACTGAATGCAAGGACAAAATTAATTACTTTAAAGCATTTTGCTTAATACAACTAAATGGTATGTTAAATCCAAAATAAATCTTAATATTAGTTTTGAAAAGTCTTATGAATCAAGAAGATATTTTGTCTAACCTTAGTACCTATGAGGTACTTTAAAACAGAACTATTTCAAAGAATAGTAAGCCTAACCTTCTGTTAAAGTGCCCACCCAAGCATCCATGGTTATTTGTATATGTGCTCCAATGTGTTCTGGTCAGAACACATCAGGGCATAGAATCATAGAATCAAAGGACTGGAAGGGACCTGCCTGTAAGATCATTAAGTCCAGTCCCCTGTCATGGGCAGGAGGTTATTGCTCAAACAAGATCAATGAAGTGCTTCTCCAACCTCATCTTGAATGCCTCCAAGGATGGTGACTGCACTACCCGCACTGGGAATGTGTTCCAGACTCTAGATACCCTTACAAAAAACAATTATTTCCTAATATCCAATTTAAATCTTCCCTTAATTAGCTTGTGCCCATTGGTCCTCATCCTCCCTGGAGCTGTCTTTCTGAAGAGTTGCTCCCCTAGATCTTGGTGTTCACCCTTGAGATACTTGTACGCTGCTATCAAGTCACCTCTCGGTCTTCTCTTGCTCAGACTGAACAAATACAGTTTCCAATCGAGTCCAGCCCCCTGCTCAAAGGGCAGGAAGTCAGCTGGGGTCATAGGATCCCAGCAAGATAAGCATCCAGTTTGCTCTTGAAGGTGTTCAATGTAAGTACTTGAACCACCTCCAGTGGCAGGCTGTTCCAAGAAATGGTCTTGTAGTAGTTTATGACCATTCAACTTCGTCATCCCTTGGGGTGCTCTGGTGAACAAACGTTCCCCCAGATACTGGTTGTCACCCCTGATAAACTTGTAGGTGGCCATCAGATCACACCTGAGCCTGCACTTTTCCAGGCTAAAGAGCCCCAGGGCTCTCAGCCTGTCATCATAGGGTCTGCTTTCCTGACCTCTGATCGTGCACGTGACTCTTCTCTGGACTCTCTCAAGCTTCTCCACAACCTTTTTGAATTGTGGAGCCCAAAACTGGACACGGTACTCTAGCTGCAGCCTCACCAAGGCCGAGTACAAGAGGAGAATGATGTTCCGGGATTTGCTTGAGAAGCATCTATGGATACAAGCCATCGTTTTGGTCACTTTACTAGCTGCAGCATTGCACTGCAGGCTCATGTTCATTTGTGGTCAATGATGACCCCAAGTCTCTTTCTTCCATAGTGCTAACCAACATAGCATTGCCACGCCTATAAGGATGCTGCAGGTTTTTCTTCCCAAGGTGGAGAACCTTCCATTTATCGGCGTTGTACACCATCATATTCTTGTCCACCCAATTGCTGAGCCTGTCCAGGTCAGCCTGGATCACCCGCCTGTCTTCTGGTGTGGATGCTTTGCCCCAAAGTTTGGTGTCACCAGCGATCTTGGCCAGTCCGCTTCTGACTCCAGTGTCCACATCATTAATGAAGATGTTGAATAGTATGAGTCCAAGGACAGAGCCTTGGGGGACCCCACTGGTCACAGGACACCCTGATGAGTGACTTCTATCAGTTACTACCCTCTGGGTCTGACCACAGAGCCAATTTTCCAGCCAGTGGATCATGGTGGACCCAAGGTGACAATTGGCCAGTTTCTCCAAGAGGCAATCATGGGATATCAGATCAAAGGCTTTTTTGAAGTCAAGTTATATGACATCAATCTCTTCTCCCTTGTCCAGGTGATAGGTCACCTGGTCGTAGAAGGAAATGAGATTGGTCAAGCAAGACCTACCCACAACAAACCCG
>JAGPOW010001296.1:65405831-65478243 GCA_030014935.1 Caiman crocodilus
CAGTCCCACAGAGCCTCCTCAACTAGCCTCCTGAGCTCACTGAAATTGGCCCTTTTGAAGTCTGGGACCCTAGTCCTAGTGTGGGTCCTAGCTACACTATGCCAGACAGAAAATTCTATCAGGCAAGGATTTGGATTTGGCCAGTGAGAATTGCCCTCTTAAGGAAGCTCAACCGATCCTGAACACCCAAGTCATCCAGTTGATGGTCAGATAGCCTTTCTAACTATACTCCTGAGCTTACCAAAGTCTGCCCTTCTGAAATATAGGACTTCTGTTCTAGTAACTGAGTTCCCAGCTTTTTGGTGAATGGTGAACCTATTCAAGTCATGGTCACTGTTGCCCAGAGCACCTCCAATCTTCAGGTCACCTCCCATGTTTTCCCCTTTGGTCAGCACTAAGCCCAGAGTGGCTTTACCCCTAGTTGGTCCTTCCACAGCCTGTGTCAAGAACAGGTTGTTGATAGCTGCCAGGAAGTTGGCTGAGCTGCTGGAGCTGGCTGAATAGTCTTCCCGACAGATGTAAGGGTAGTTGAAGTCACCCATGACAATCAGGTCTTTGTCTCTAGCATGCAGACCAGTACTGTTGAACTGCATACTAAGGTCAAGGAATCCAAAACCAACATGGTAGCACCATCTCTGAAGACTCTGGTTGACTTTGTCGATGCACTCCTCCCTTGGACAACCACGGTCTCTAACTGGGAGGATTAAGGAGAAGATCACTTGTGCTCCTCGTTCCTTGATTTTTGCCCCCATCAACTTGTAGCCTCTCATGATTCTCTCAGGGTTGTTTCTCCCTGTGTTGTTGGTGCCCAGGTGGACAAGGAGCATGGGGTAGTGGTTTCTAGGATGAACCAGCTTTGGATCTTCACTGTTACATCTCGGATCCTGACTCCTGGAAGGCAGCAGACCTCTCAAGCAAAGGGGTCTGGATGACAAATGGCACCTTCTGTTCCCTGCAGCAAGGAGTCTCCCACCACAATCACTTTTTGTTGCTTCCTTGGTGGGGGTGGCTGTTCCTGTCCTGTCTTGGGTGCAGAGGATGTGGTTGCCTCATCCTTCAGTGGTGTGAGGGCTACGTAGTTGTTGTGCAGGGCTGTTTGTGGAGCAACTGATGCACATTTTGGTTTTGGGCCTGATGTGACCAGTTTCCATGTGCCGTCAGTTGGGGCATCTTGCTCAAGCCTGCTCTTCTGCCCAGTCTCCGGCATCCTTGAGCAGACTTGACTCTGTTGGAACATTCTAATCAGAATGCTCCAGCATGCTGCAGCAGCTCATGTATTCAGCATCCCTGCATTTTAAAATAGTGATGGGAACATTTTAACTAAAGCTAATCAAACTTTAGTTAAAGCACCCCCCCACTGCCATTTTGAAATGTGGGATGCTGAATACATTTGATGTGGCAGGCATTTTAATTTGAGCGACTCCTGAGAGCCGCTCTAAGTAAAATGAGTCCCCCAACACCACCTGGAGTATGAATATACATGTCCCTAATAACTACATTTTTCCATATCAGAAGCTAAATTTGATTTCTGAATCAATGTATTGGTTGTTGGAAGGATTTTTTCTTGGTATAAGTTTCTACCTCTAATGCATGTGGCAAAGTGTTCTCCTCACTGTTCAAGCACCATTCAAATTTTAGTCTGGGTGACACCTTAAGAATACATTTTATTATTGTTATTTTATATCATGTATTACTAAAATCCCTACATCTAACTGCCCCTATATTGGTAGTTTAACTTTATTTCCAAGATCTTCAACTTCAGCCAAAAAAATCAGCTTCTATTATATTCCAAATGAATTCCTTTTCCTGAGACTTAAGCATATTTTAAATATGTTGTTTGAACCAAGGAGATTAGTACCTCTTCTTTATATGCAGTCCAGGAGCTATGGTCTACTTTCTCATTTAAATTTATGAGACTATGGGGAAGGGCAGTACTCTGCAATATTGTACTGATGAACCAAAGACAAAGGATTTGTATTTAACTGAAGTGAGTTAGAACTAAGAAAAAGTTGAAGAGTAATCCAAGACGAGTAATCATAATGTTTTGTAAACTTTTCTACATAAAAGACTTGTTCAAGTAAAAAAAAGAAATACTGACAACTCTTTGACTGTATTATAACAAATGCAGCAAAGAATTGTAGCTATTAGTAGTTACTAATTACAACTTTAATTCAGGTAAAAAAAATGGGGTGAAAGGTGTGGTAGGGAAGAGAGAGAACAAGAAATACTACTAGTATGGCTAATTGTCAAGTGAAACAGGCTAAGTCAAACTTTATGATTTGGATGTGAAACTTAAAGGTCTGAAAGGAAACAATACATTCCTTAAGTAGATCGGAGCTGTGATGATTCATTGGGGTGAAAGAGAACTTTTAAAGAAGATAAAGATATTGATAAGAAACCTATAAGATTTCTTGCAGCAATTTTAATTACTGATGATGTTTCAGAGATACTTACTTCAAACCAACCTCATATAATAAAGATGAGACTGTTTCTTCTAATAAACCTTAATCTCTGGAGCTGTCTGGAATTAATTGGTAGCTTAAAAAACCTAGTAAGCCACCAGTGCAGATGGTCTACATCCAAGAGTGAAAGGCATTTAAGTATTAAGGTATCCCCAATGATTAAGCTGTTAATAAAAATATACAATCTCTTATTATAATCAGCTACTGATCCAAAGGCTTTTTTATTATTATACATAGAAGTTTTTTTTATTATATATAAAATAAACCTCTATGTCTAGGATGACCATATTATGATTAAGGGAATCCAGGATGGTGTATGGGAATCTGGTATGGGGGGTATCCGCACGTGTATGCATGCACACACATGCACACATACCCAATCCTGAGTTTCTGAGGAGCCCTGATGGTGGGGTGGGGCTGGGGAGCATGAAGGTTCACAGTTGGACTTCATCCCCTGCATTCAGGGGCTGGATCTGGCTGGGAGTGGCCCCTCCCCCTCACTACTGGCAGCACCCGAGGGCTGCCATGCACAGCCCAGGCCTTGGTAGTAGCCACAGCAACAGGGCATAAGGCTTCCAGTGTGGGGCAGCCGTCCTGGGTCACCCATCCTGGCTGATCCCCACCCCAAGCAGGAGAAGTAGTACCCAGAGCAGTCAACTCTCAACTTCCAGCCACTGCTCATCAGTAGCCTCTGCCTACACTAGCTGAATCCAGGATTTTTGCCTCAATTCACACCAACTGGCCAGGATGCTAGGACCGCCTCTGAAATCCAGGACTGTCCCAGCCAATCCAAGACATATGGTCACCCTATCTATGACTGATCGTGGGAAGCAGGCACCAATAAATTGTACATCTCTGCAAGGCGAATGATTTAATATGTGATAACTAGAAACAGAGTAACAACACCTGGAATATCATTGTGTAGTGGGATTTAATCAGCACAGCATCTGCAGAAGAATTTTTTTTTCTCACTCAGTTCTTCACATTCACAGCAACATAGTGAATAAAGGAAAACTGGCTGATATGATTTATTTAGACTCCAAAAAGGTCTTTGAAAAGGTCCTGAAGAAGAGGCTACAAAGGAAACTAAGCAGTCATGGACTTAGAGACAACATAGACTTGTATGACCTTGCAGGCGCCTTCTTGATGCTTTAGCTCAAGCAGGCAGAGTTCTTGGAATTTTGGCCAGGCTTGAGCATAGTAAAAAAAGAACATATTTATTACTTAAAAAGGTACTAAGGCAGCTCTTCTCAGCTGCTAGTACTGGTGAATCCAAAATATGTTTTACTTCCCCTCAAAAATTGCATGAGTTAGGTCCTTTGCATGTACAAGTGACTATGAAATCCTTATAAAATGTATGCAGATGAGACCCAGGAAGAGACTTAGTTGGCATAGGAACTTTGCCACATTTTTGTCAAGGATTGGAAACTGGAAGATGAAAAACAAAGATTAGAATGACATGGTCTGTTTTCATTTTGGCAACAAGTTAAGAGTGGGGTGTCTCAGTGCTGTCAGTGCTTTTTAATAACTTTTATGAGTGACCAGAAAAGGTTGGTGAATAGGAAGGGAACAGAATTATCAGAGAACACAAACTTACTTAGGTTAGGACCAGAAATGAATTTAAGAAACTTTAAGAAAATATCTAAATTAGCTGTATCAATTTAGAACAGTGAGCCTATTCATTACTTGGCCCAAGATTCATCTACTTCTTCCTTAGACCTGAAGAAGAGTACTTTGGGTTAAAATGTTTTTTTCTAAAAATCTGTTTCCACCATGTGTGTGTTTGTCCAATAAAAGATATCACCCCTCACCATATGCTTACATCTTGCATATTTCTTGGATGATCACAGCTACAAGATATCTCCAGTAGTATCACATGCTAGACAAGTGGCAGGCAAAGTCCAGCTACCAAACTGTATTTGGCCCATGGCAGACTCCATTTTCCAGCAGCTGCTGCCCACATCACTGCAGCCAGTTTCCATGTAGATCCCAGGAGTGGCAGGGCTGTAACAACACAGAGTCACGGTTTTCATGGACATGGGTTCAAGCGGTGCTGACAGAGTACATGACTGGGCAGGGATCTGCTCCGGGGCCAGGGCCAGGGTCCTTTGGCAGTGACAGCATGGGCCAGAGCCAGGGCAGAGCTGCAATGCACTGCCTGTACACCACAGGAAGGGACATAGAGGCAATGGATCATGGTTCTGGCCCAGCAGAATGTGCAGGCAGTAGATTGCAGACCTGCCCCAGCTCTGAATCATGCTGTCACCACTGCAAAATCCCTACCCAAAGCAGTTTTTTACCCAGCTGTGCTCCCTGCCAGTACTGCTTAGGCCAGCTGCCATGGAAACCTTGGACCTGCACTGTCATGGTCCTGCTGCTCCTGGGGCCTCCCTAGAAACTAGCCACAGCAACACAAGCAGGGACTGCTGGGAAATGGACTCCAGGCACCAGTCAGATCTACCATTTTGCCTGCTCCTGTTCCGGACTAAGTACCCTGTGGATTCAATAGGGACACAAAATTAAAAAAAAACCAACAATGCGTTTAATGGATGATTTCATTTTGGCATCCTTTTATCTTTCTTGCCCTCTCTTGCATTGTTTCATGTTTTTTTGACTATGAGAAACTGCTGCCACATCTGAAGGAAGGTTCATAGATCTAGGACAGGGGTGTCCAAACTTTTTCAATGCGGGGCTGGATCAGGAACTTTTTATCACCCAGTGGGCTGGCAAGCCATATTAAAGATGTCTCAGGAAGCGGTATCACATCACTGAAATGATAGTACAGGGTCATCAAAATGAAAGTACAGTGTTTTCTTTCATTTCCTGTCAGAGCATCTCAGGCCTTAGAAAACAGCTTGGAGGGCCTCATGGCAGCCCATGGGCCATATGTTGGACAAGCCTGGTCTAGAATAATACTGAAGGTTGGATTGAGTCTTTTCTGGTGGATTGTATCTCTGAGTGGTGAAAAGAAACTCCACCATGATTATTTGGCAACTCACCTGAGGAGTCTATGAAGATCCTCTCTCATGCTCTCTTTCATTCATTTCAACATCTATATGTAATGCTAGGTACAAAGCTAAGTGCAAGAAGCAAGCAAATGATAGAGAGCTCTGTTCTTCACCACATAATCATTCTATTCTCAAGGTGGTGGCTCATTGCTTGGACAGGATAATCCCATGGATGAAGATCAGATGTCCTAGGTTGAACCAAAGAAAGGCAGAGGTGATGCTGATGGGTCATGGAAAACATTTTGAAGAGTCAGCAATCACAGCAATTTCTTTTCTTGAATGTACACATCCATAACTGTTTGTGGAGGTTTAAAAGCTGGGCTCCATTTTTTTTCTGAAAAGGAGTAAAACTTGTCAAAATGCACTGGAATCATGAACTTGAAAATACAGTCATAAAGAGAATAAGCTTTTCTGTTAAAGAGAATACGTTTTGGGTCCCAAACTTCAAGAAGGACAGGGACAGTTTGAAGAGAGTCCAACATAGGACAACAATAATGATGAGGGGTCTGGGAGATGAGACTTCTGAGGAACTATTGAAAGAACTAGGGTTATTTAGCCTGGACAAGAGAAGACTGAGTGGGGATTTGATAACCATCTTCAAATACCTGAAGGGCAATTATAGAGAGGATGGAGACTAGCTTTTCTCTGCGGCTGCAGGGGACAGGACTAGGAACAAAGGCCTTAAATTGCAGCAGGGGAAATTTGGGTTGGAAATTAGGAGGAACTTTCTGACAATGAGGATGGTCAGGCCTTGGAAAAGCCTACATGGAGAAGTGGTGGTATCTCCATCCTTTGAATTTTCAAAAGCAGGTTTAGTCACGGGAGATCACTTGGCAGGGATACCTTAATCAGGGATGATCCTGCCTTGAGAAGGGGTCTGGGCCAGATGACCCTGTGAAGTCTGTTCCAGCCCTATTTTCCTATGATCTTATATAAAGAACTTTCCCTGTAATGCCCCATATCATAGTTCATATTTCTATAAATCATTGTACTAAAATAGGAAAGTGAATTGAAAAACATAAAGAAACGAAAGTCAAGAGCTGCATGTTTTGTTTACACCTAAGTGTTTTAACATTCATATTGCCAGTATGAAGGTACCGTATTTTAAAGATATACTTGAAAATATTAATTTCCTTGAAAGCTTTCTTCCCCTTCCCATATTTATTCCACTGTTGGTATGACTTTTTCCCTGAAGAAAAGCCTCTGAAAATGTTTGATTCAGAAATGTTGAAAAATTTCATTTTGTTCAGTTCAGCAAAAAAGTATTCTTTAACTGAATATTTTAATATGGCTTGCTCCAACATTGAATTGTATCTTAAGATACCACAGTGCCTTGAAAGAGTTGTAATCTGGGTGCTTCCCATCCTTCTTCTCTTCTAAAATTTGGACTACAATCCCAAAAATGAACCTTAGGACTCCTGTGATGTAGTGCAGTGGTTCAGTCACAAGAGAGCCTGAAGTGCATCCTCAGAGATGTAATCTGACCAAAGAAACTGGGTTGTAGAAGACTGAGAATTGTTTTTGCTCTGTTATTATTTCCATAAGATACCGGGGCAGTTAAGGGACAAATTAATATTGAACTTACTTGAAGTAAGACACATTTCAACAACATTTTGGCAAAATCAAATGTCCTTGTGGAAAATTTAAATAGAAATCATTTTTTTTCCACAAAGCGTATTTTAATAGGAAGTCTTTGGCAACTCTGTATTTGTATTGCAATAATAGTATAAATTTTAATCATCATGTAGTCCCTACTGTGCTAAGCAAATTGCTTGCCTTGAAATGTAATGTTTCAACCAATGCGTCTATTAGAAACAAGAACAGGGAAATGGAAGAAAAAGAATGTTGATCATCAATATACACTTGCTAGGATATAAGCATTGGATTGGGCTCTGTGAACTAAATCATATTTCACAGTATGTGATGAAGTGATGTATACACAGCTGAATAACTGCAGTTTTTGGTGCTTCCACACAGCTTGCTATTAAGAACTGCTCATGCTAGCCTACTGAGCATGCTTATTGGTGCATAGGAAACAGAATGCATGTGTAAGGCTGGACAATGTAAAATTTTAGTTGGGGAAAAAAACATGCTGGAGCAGGGGTGGAGGAAGGTAAGAAGAGGATCAGGCCCTCCCATCATTTAACCCAATAATTTAGTGGTAAAAATATTTACCCAATGGGTGGGAGAGTCAGGTTCTAGGACTCCCTGACCCAAAGGAGGTTTGAATTTCTATTTCTTCTGCTTCCTAACAAAGTGTTCTAACCACTAGTCTTGGTCCAGGCCCCTCTCCAATCCTCCTGTTGAAATGAGTTCACTTAGCAGCAAGAGCAGGTGATACATATGTGACAGAAGCACTTATATAAACCAGATATTATGTTGTTAAGTGAAATGGATAATGTCCAAGAAGGGAAGGGACCTTAGGTTCTAGCTTGGGCCCCTGTTCACAATGAGGCAAGAATTTGTCTACTGTTGTTTATCCAGTGAACATTAAACGAAAGGTGCTCACAGCTAGTTTAAAGAGTAGGGCTGCAATGGAGTGTGGAATTTCTAAAATATTCACAGGTGAACATAGGAAGTGAATGACCTCCCATGCAACAGAGGAAAACAGGCAACCAAACCACACAAAACAGTAATCCTTAACACCCTGACTTGGTAGACAATCCTTTCCTAATCAGGCATTTGGTTTGACTATAACTGTATGAACAAATTCAAGGGCCAGATACCTGAAAGTTTTCTTAGTATCTAATTACAGAATTTTGCCTGCATTGGACCTATAGACCATAGGGTGGTCACTAAGATTAGTTCTTTACTGCATCTTTATAATTCTAAAAGAAAAACTGGAAATTCAGGATTACTTAGAGATTCTGTATTCTAAAGCTACCTGCTATCCCTCTAAGTAAAACACTAGAAATTCAGTCTATCTGATTATTTTTGTCTGGGAAGCTCCATAAAGCCCCTGTGATATTTCTCCATGCTAAAAACCTTCCAACACAGTTCCACACTTCACAAATCTTATACAAGGGACAACATCCTGTATTCTATTATGCAGGGCAAAGGAGATCATTATATAATGATCTAATATGAGCCTTAGGGGCATGATTTGGGCCTCATGGTAACATTTTTTAAAGGTCTCAAATTCACCTTTGAAAATTATATAGGCACTAAGAGGTGTAATTTTGAATGTAAGTCAATAAGATTTAACTTCTAAGCCATAAAAGTGCTTTTGGAAAAATTAGCATAAAATCAGTAAGTATATAAATAGACTAAAATGACAATGCAAGTAGAGTACACATAAAAAATCTAAAACAAGTAGTAGAATATTCATAGAATCATAGTATCATGCAATCGGTTCTACATAATCATAGAAGTAGGTCTGGAAGGGACCTCCAGAAGTGATCTGGAGTCAATGCCCTGGTTCTATTAAATGTCAGTATATGCTCAAGAGATCTCAGATAGAGGGTTATACCCCACTACAAAGGAAAGAAACCGTCCCACCCCGCCCCGATCTGTACTAGTCTAAGGGGTGACATTCTTTCCTGATCCCAAATATGATGATTGGTCTGATCCTGAGTGGAAGGACAAGAAGGGCAAGACCTTCTAGTGAGAAACCTCCACCTTAGGTCCCAGAAGCAGCATTGACACACCCCAGTCAAAGTCCTCAGCCTTGGCTGTAGCCAACACCCAGTACCTCTGAAGAAGGCTTAAAAAAACACTCTGCCACATTTCAAAGAATGGGGCGAAGGGGATGCAAACAGCAAAGCCCAGAAGCGTGGAAAATACTCATAGTAGATCATACCTGACCAGAGGCTATTCAGCCTCTTCTTGATACATCCCTCCAGTCGTGGAGAGTCCACAACTCCCTTCATCAGTCTATTCCACTGATTCAGTATTTTACAAGTGAGTTTTTTTCTAGATCTCCAATCTAAACTTACCTTGCTGTAACTTCAAACCTTTGGTCTGCATCCCTCCTCTCTGCGGCAAGAGGAAGCCTTACTTTATGGTAGCCCTTCAAGTATTTAAAGACTGTTATCATGTCCTCTCTTAAGCACCTTTTCCATAATCTGCACATGTCTAGCTCCTTCAGCGTCTTCTCATACAACTTGCCTTCCATGCCCTTTATCATCTTTGTTTCCTGCTTTTGGACTCTCTAACTTCTCCACATCCTTTTTAAAATGTGCAGCCCAGAGCTACAAAGTACTCCAAATAAGGCACAACTAGTGCTGAATAGAGAGGCAATATCACCTCCCATGTCTTACACCTAATTTTTCTATTGATGCAGCCCAAAAATCACATTTGTCCTTTGTGTGTCTGCATCATACTGAAGACTCACACTGCGTCTGTGGTCTACCATAACTTCCAAGTCCTTTTTCTTAATATTTCTATCCAGCCAAGTGTCACTCATTTTATATTTGTGCTTTGATTATTTCCCCTGAGGTATAGAACCTTGCATTTGTCCATATTGAACTTCATGTTAATTATTGTAGCCCAGCTTATCAATCTGTTGAGATCCTTTTGAATTGTGCTACCATCCTGCAGAATGTTCACAGTCCTTCCCAGTCTTATGTCATCTGCAGACTTGCTCAAGAAGCTTTCTATGCCACCATCCAAATCATTAATGAACATATTGAACAACACCAGGCCCAGGACAGACCTCAGTGGGACATCAGTCAAAGCTTCTTGCCATTCTAATACAGACCCATTAATAATTACCCTTTGCTTGTTGCTATTAAGGCAGTTATCTATCTACTTTGTAGTAGTTTAGTCTAGCCCACATTTCTCTAATTTGTTTCTCAACAGGTCATGTGGGACTGTAACAAGGCACTGGGTTGCACCTACTCCTTTAAAGAAACAAGCAGCTGGAGAAGGCAGCTTGCCGGTGGTGAAAAGGGGTTAATTAGGGACTCATCTGACCAGCAGCAGGCCAGGCTGGAGCTATGCAAGTCCTGCACCTAAGCTGGTCAGGCAGCCTAGCCCTGGGAGCCACAAAATGAGGAACGCCTAGCAGCAAGGTTCCTAAATGCTGAAGGAAAGAATTTTGCAATGCAGGAAACAAGGGAAGGTAACTGGGGCAGATAGAGGGCTTGTTTATGTGGGCAGGTGGCCCTAGTTTTTGTCAAGCCCAGAGAAGGTTTGAGGGTCTCTGCCAGAGAGAGCAGGTGCTTGTTATTAAGTTGTAGTGACAGTTTAGCATTGAGCCCTGTTGAGGGCAGGCTCAAGGCCCACTTAAAGAGCTAGTAGCACAAGATGGGCTGAGACTTGGGCCCAGCAGTGAGTGGAAGAGCCCAGGGAGTGGGAGTAAGAAGATCTGTGAGCCCAGATCTTCAGTAGATCCTGGGAGGGGGATCAGAGGACACAGTAACCCAGAGAAGGGCTGAGAGAGAGTGGGACCAAAGCATCAAAGCCAGAGAGTTCTGTAAAATTTGATTATCCAGGCATCAAAAAACCTAGACAAAAAAAAAAAAAAAAAGCGCATGGCCAGGCTCTGCATGGCAGGATCATCACTGCTGTAGACCTAGGAAGTCCCCCAGGATCCCAGGTAATGCTGCTGGGCCCAGCCCAGTGATGACCCCAGACTTTGCAACCTCACCTGGGGTAACCTACCACTTGACAGAGCATGCATGGTTTCCTGGTAACTAGTGGTGGTACAAGGTGTCCCGCTGCTAGTTGTCCTTGGGAAACCAAATGTCCCTGCTTATGTGAACATAGCCTGATTGTCCACTTTGTTATCTCTTCCCTCTCGTGCCTTTCCTTATCTGGATAATCCTTATTAGGTGACTGGCTGCAGATTAATATTCCATGAAGACTGGTAAATTTGCTGTTAAGTAGCAATGCCTTCTTCGCATCTTTGATTAGACGTTCCCCCTGTTATGTTAACAAAGTTTCCTTGATCTTTCTTTTCTGCTCAGTATACTTATAGAACCTCTTGTTGTCCTTGGCCTCCTTTGCCAAGTGCAGCTCATTCTTTATCTTTGCCTTCCTGCTTTTGTTCCTGCATGTTCTTGATATTTCCTGAGTCATGCCCTTGATGACTTGCCCATACTTCCATTGTCTGTATGTTTTCCTTTTGGATGTGAGGCATTGTAGAAGTCGCTTTTGTAGCCATGTTAGTCTCTTGCCATTCCTCTCATGCTTCCACCATGTCAGGACAGTTTCTTTTTGGGCTTCCAACTCTGTTCCCCTTAGAAGTTCCCAGCCCTCCTGGGTATCTTTATCCTTCAATCTATCCTCCCATGACATTATGTCTATTAGGTTGTTGTGTTGGATGAAATATGTCTTTTTGAAATCTAGTGTTCTAATTTCGCTGACCTCATACTTCCCCTGTCTCAGGATCTATAATTCTATCATATTGTGATTGCTTCCTCTCAAGTTACGCATCACCTTCCCATCCTCCACCAATTCTTCCCTGTTGGTCAGGACAAGATCCAAGATAGATTATCCCCTAGGTGTAAATATTCCAAATATGTATACTTAACGTTCAACTATTCAAGGGGTAGCATTCTGTGATTATTTTTAATTTGGTATCCTTACTTCTGACTGACTTTTCATGTAACCTTAATATGCCATTCACATTTTTTCTGCATTTTTTTTGTGGCAAGATACTATGTAAAACATGTCCTTCCAGCACTGATTAGTTTAAATAATACATCTGGCTCTGTCTTAAAGCCAGAACACATTGTTAACTGGAAGAGCAAAAGATTTAATTATTATTCATTGTGTAAATACTTGCAGGCTGAACACATTCTTACTTTGCCAAGGCAGCAAAAGTTCTAGAATCCCTACTGTTTAAAGATCCTTTCTTTGTATTATATGGAAAAGTAGAAGGTTAACCTCCCACCACCCCTCCCCACCAAATAAACCACACTATTCTGTGAATCCAGGTTTAAAACTGAGTAAAAACTTATTTTACATGTGTTTAAATACCTTTCTGTTCTGCCATAATGCTTTTGCCATAAGTGTAATAACAATTTGCTTGATGGTGAATATTTTTAAACATCTTTGTACATGGAATCTAAGTAGACAAATACAAAAAAATTTAAATCCTAAAAATGACATAAAAAGTAAAACCATGTAAACAGAATAAAACTTTTATGCCAACTTAAGAACAGCTATGCACAAATATATATACCTAAGCTATGCTTTTCTCTCTGAGAATTAAATGACCTAATCTGTCATCCTAAGAAATCCATCCCATTTTATACTTCAGTAATCCTAACTCTAATTTAGATACGTGTACGATTAAGAATTTGTGTGCACTGTAAAATCATCCACTAGCATTTACTAGGTAGTCTGGTAGATGACATTATTTTGCAGGTATGGCATTATGTGTTTACATGGTTGTCCTACAGTAAGAAAACCAACCAGTAAAGAACTTCTAAGTGATTAGAGTATGTGAAATATGAAATATACTTTAATTATCATTTGTTATTCAGTAAATGTAACTATACTGCAATTGTATGATAAACTCAGATGGACCTAACTGTGGTGCCAGAAAGGAATGGCAGTATAATGGAATATAAAGATTTACCCAGAACTAGCAGGTAGCTTCATATGTTTCTTTATCCCAGTATGACATGAGGTATGTGCTATTAGCAGTCTTTTACTAGATCTGAAGGAGAAGACTAAAGTGGCCATGCTGAATAAGCGTTCTTTCTCTTTTAAACATTTCTTAACCTCATATGCCTGAGAGCATTCACTACAGAAAAATGAAGTAACCTCCAAGAAAAACTCCATATTACATAGACTTATGAAATTAACCATGTTTCTTTCCTATATTTGCAAAGTACTTCACTAAGTAGTTCCATTGTGTCCCCTGGCTTACCTCACATGTCAATCATAGGATCTCAAAGAGCGTATACACATATTAGTCGGCTCGTCAACTGCCTTGTCCTCCTGACTCTATAAAGTCCAACTGGTAGCGTAGTGGATTATAAATAGACTATTTAATTTTCCAAGGGAACTTGTTATTTTAAAAAAAAAAAGTCATGTATGTCAGAGTTTGAATCCTTGTTAGAAAAAGTTTTCAGGTCTCCATCTTTGACATTCATATATACCTTTAGCCATGCCCATTCCTACAAACTTGTAGTCATGCATCTTCCTAATGATATCAAATTTCTACCTTGCATTGATCCTAGCTTCTGCTGTCCTTCATTATATCCTTGGAGATCATTGTACTCCTCTTTCGAGTGCATTAGTCATTCATTACTAACGCTATAAAAGCCCTGAAGTCCTAGAAAAGAAGTCTTTACTTTTACCTTTCTCTTCTTTCACTATTAATAGATAACTCCCAGCTGCCATTTCATTTTTCTTCTGTCAGGAAAGCTGTAACTACATGATTAAAATGGCATGCAGCTCTAAAACTATTATCAATTATACTAATTAAGGTCAAATAGAATGGAACAGCAGTCTTTGTGGAAAACAATGTAGGCAATGTAAACCACTATTAATTTAAGGGCATTATATGTACATATGACAGCTTTTGCAGACCTTATTATTAATTATTTCTAGGCAGTCTGTTATAATCACATCTCTAAGACCTCATCTGTTACACGGCTCCCTTTCAGCTGGGAACAAAAAAAGAATTGATAGAAATCAATGTTTTTTTGAATAGTGTGCACTGGGTCGCTATAATGACCTTTTTTTCAATGGAAAATGTATCATTACATTTTTTGCTTTTGCCAGAAGAGATTTCACTAGAAATTCTGAATGTTTGCCTTCCTTGCAGCTATATATAGAGTGAACAAGAAAGGTCTTATCATTGGAAAGAATAAGCAAGTATTATCCAGGTCTAAATTCATATTTTTCTTCACAGAATAAATCTATAATCTCACATCATGAGCTATAATTCACTGTTGCATACTGTGAAACATTGATGGTGAGAAAATACTGTATATTTTCCAAGAATAATTTTGTATAAAGTTAAATTCATATCTATAGTATGTTTTGACCCTGGCCCCTTCCAGTTTTTCAGTGAAACAGATGTTGAGACCAAATTTTTGTCATCACTTACATTTGGAAGGGAGAAGAAAGAAAAAAAAACCCTTGGAAAAAAGAATAATAATCATAAAAAAAACAAACAAAGTCTATAATGCCCTTTAAGGCCTAGAAAAATGTAATTATCAGCCCTATCAAGAGATTCCTCTATGGATTTGGGTTCTGGCTACTTTAGTAACTCTTCAAAAGATAAAATTGCATTCACAGTAATATAAAACCCTCAATTCAAGAAGCCTCAAATTTACTTATTGTGGTACTGTTGACAAGGTATTTTTCACTTAAGGTTCCTAAAATATGGAACTTGTTTCCCTTGATTATTTTAACAGAGGCCAAGACTGACATTCATTCATATGTTGCTGTTTTTCCAAGCTAGTGAGGAGTGAGGTGTGGCTGAGGAAAAAAATATTATTTTGATCTGTTGTGGTGTTGGTCATGTGAAGAGGATACTGCTACTTGTGTTGATCAAATATAAAGTTGGTGTGTGGTTTCTTAGGACATGGGAGCAGAATCCAAAATAAAGTGCACGTCTTAACATAAAGGGAAAAATAATATATGAGAATACTACCTTTTCAGGTTTTTGGAACAGCATAATCTCTGTATAATGAGCGGTTTAAACTGTTGCCACAAGGTATTGAATAATCAATTCGGAAACGGAACAGCAGGGTTTTGGAAAGGATTGCTTGAGAGAACAAGGGAGTATAAACAGTGTCTGTGACCCATTATGGCAATCACAGCATGCACAATACTTTTTTAGCTAAATTATTCAGATTAGATAGGTGTTGTAATTAAATGCACTTTCTATTAGTCCCTGATTAAACTACCTCATAAAGATGTTGTCAGCTTAATAAACAAGATCAAATTCCCGAAATATTTTTTCACTAGTACACACTTATAAATACAGCATCCAAAAGCATCTATTTTTTAAAATAAATAATCTAGGATTGAGCGTAAACATTATTCTAAAGAACATGTTCAGATAGTAGTACATTTTCCAAAATATAGTAGGATGCATCCTCATTTGGAGTGGATTAGAATAGTTGCATTTAAGTCAGTGGAGCTGCACTAATTTATGTCAGAAAATGATTTGACTCAAAATAACGTTTAGGTAGCATTTTGAAGTCTCCCATTAGTTATGGTTGGGTACAGACATTGCCCTTTTACAAGTGTAAGTGCTTGGAAACTCATCTAAATCCATAACAGTGTAGACATTCATTACACATAGACTGGTTTAAAAATGGCAGAACCTTGTCTAAGATAGACCTGGATCGATGTGCACTCAGACTTCATCAATTTATCTTAGACCAGGCAATTTAACTATTATACCAAATCGTCTAGAGATTCATGTTGCATCATTGTCTGCCAGCATCCCAAATACTTTTGCATCTCTCCATTAGTCTCTCCCACCCCCCATCACAGGGAAGCATGCTACTACCCTACCCATCCAACACTTATCTGCTCTGGCTGAGCACTAAGCTGGCCCCACCCCCAGACTCGCACAGAGTGGAGTCAGCACAGTCGCTGATTACGGGGGAGTGGGGGGGAAGGGGTGCTTGGCCATACCTTGCAGCCTGATTGGGTTACTTTGGGTTCTGCCCACTTGCAAGGGTCATTGGAATCCCTGGGTGGAGGAGGTACGGGTGCACGCTTCCCAGTGCCCAGGAGCCAGTCAGGGGTGGCCCAGTTACTTGGATGTGCTCAGTTGTGCTCAGCAGCCTCCAGCAACCTCGGGAGCCTGCTGAGAGTCATGCAGGAGCATCCGCAACTGGCTAGCTTTGGCCAGTGTAGGCAGCCTCCATGCGCCCATCCCTCAACGGGTGATCATGTGTTCTCCTTACTTCCAAAATAACCTACATCACTTACAGGAACTCAGATAAGTTTGATCAGTTCTTCCTTAGGCTTTTAGATTGTCTGTACTTAGCCTATGTGCTCTTTGTTACCTTCATCTAAAGCTTTTGGCTATTTAAACAGGTCCTTAATTCTTTCTTCCTTTTCCTGTCTCCCTTTTTCAGTACTTATAAAACATAAAGGAATGTCTGTGCCCACCAGTTGAGGATAAGCATTCTAAGAAAATATTTTTCGATAGTGTGTCCATAACCATCTGTTACAGTTAAGGAAGCACAAAGAACCACCATGCTAAAGATGTAAAACTCAGTCAGAGTTTATATTTTCTGGGCACATTTACTGGCATGCCAGTACTGGTATTTTTCTATGAACTTATGTATCATAAAAGTGTGCCCTACAGAAAGGCATTGCACAGCATTTGCCAAAAAGATAGACTGTAGTTTTAAGGGTGGTGCTCGGTCAACAGAACCTATGGTCTCCCAGAGAAAAACTGTCAAAGTTGAGCTAAGCAGACAGTATCACCTGCTTAGAGAAACAAAGAATTAACCATCATTTACCTATGGCTCCTTTGGCAGTTCTTTTACAAGCATGCTGAACTAAAATGCTCTGGGTATGAAGTTCTGTATAACTTCAGAAATCCTTTATGAAAATTGAACATTCAGAAAGCCACACCGAGCTAGCAATGTCTTCAAGAACTATGAAAAGTAAACATGTAGAAGCTGATACGTTTAATTTTCTAAGATTAAATAAAGTTGAAGTTCACAAAGGCCAGATACCAGACTCTTGGAATAAAAGAATCTGCAAACTCCCTACAAATAGTTGGAACAGAGTATCAGGTTGATATATAATATTTTGTACAGTGCTGGCACAAAGCCTGTTAAAGTGCTTTAGTGAAACTTTGGTAATTCATAGATGTTGTGCTAGTTCTGTACACAGGGAGGTATTCCAGTCATTGACAAGGCTGATTGTACACACCAGGAGTCCACATACGGAGTTGGGAAAGTTAGTGGAGCTGAAGATACAGGTACACTTGGTATTTTCTCAGAGAAATAGAAATATAACCTGATTTAAAAAAAAAAAAGTTAAAAAATGAATGTGGCAACAGAAAATGTCCAGGAGTGTCATTTAAGAAAAAAAACCCTCTATATAGAGAACATGTTATAATGAGGTTTAGATTGCAAAGCTAATTGTTTAAATAAATGACTTTCTTTAAATTTAATTTTTTTGGCTTTGATTCAAAGCAAGAAATGATAAAAATGAATATCATCTCAGCATTCCTTCTGTTAAAGAAAAAGGAAGATGGATTGGTTTGAAGAAACTGTTCATTTTATTGTAGGATAAAGATCTGCTGAGTTTAGCAACTCCAGATACAAAAAAGAAAAGAAAAGAAAAATGGAAAAAAGGAAGTGAAGATTACTGCTTTAAGTCAAAGGAAGGTAGCAGAGGTCATATAGGTTATTAATTTTAGGAAAAGAAAGATGAAATGGGATTCAAACGTTATTAATTTTATCCAAGGAAAGAGAGTAAGATTCATTAATTTCAAAAAGGAAACTCATAAGGGGAAATATTTGTTTATTTAAGTTATAATTTAAATCAAGCCCAAGTAGAAAACAATATAATTAGCATTAACTGAAACCAAAGTAAGATTATAATACAATGTAGAATCGAGAACATACTGAAAAATCATTTAATTTAAATTGATTGTGAGGGAAAAAAAATTAGCACCTGTGTGAGGAAGTAAGTAGTGTCTCCTTCAGATACTGGGCACTCTGCACTTGCCCCTGCATCCTGTAGACAAGTGGTACCCTTGATTTCTCATTCCCCACAGCCCTTCCCATCAGCTCTAGGAGCATGTGAGCAGCAGGGGAAGGAGCAGACCTAGAACATTCAGCCCTTTGCCCCGTCTCCCCCAGAAGCCTTTACACTGACCCTACTCTATGCTTCAAGCAGCATACATTGCTACAAATTCTGGGGTGTATTTTTGAGCCCAGCTCATTCCTGCACTGCCACCAGCTCCAGAAGTGAGGGAGGAGAGGCCACAGGGAATGGTGGCTCTGCTTGCCATCATTCAGGTCCCTGGAGAAGCAGCTGTGGTGGCAGAAGCCACACTCACCTCTTCAAGTATACATTGGGAACAGGGAGAGGGGAGACTGTGGAAAAAGCAGGGTGCAGCAGTATCTTGCTTCCTCCATGTTCACCTGGAACCAGTTTCTATGTCAGCAGCCATTGTCACCCCCTTCTGCCTTGTGCAAGGAGAGTTGCTTCCTCCAGGGGTGTTTTAACCTACCCCCAGCTCCCCAGTCTTCCCTGATGAGCAGCCCCTGCCAGCATGGAACAGCATGCTCTTAGACATGTGCTGCCCACTGCTGCTCATCTTATCTACTCCATGAGATGCTTCTAAGGATGTTATGGGGTACAAGAAGATAAGAACTGCAAAAATAAATTTGTTTTAAATGGATTGCTGCTAAATTCCAAAATACCACAGAGGGAAGCCTTTGCATCTAAGAAGGTTGAGAACCACTGACATAATATTGTAAAGTGATACAGGAAATAGACTAGGAAATACTCAACTTTGACTTCTCTGTTTTTAAACCATTTGTTGGTCCTGTATTTGAATAAATTAATTTTGTGAGTGTTTAAACACAGCTACTTATTATACATATCCATATGTAATTGTATGATGTTGCAGCCAGGGAACAGAGGGAAAGGGTGAGCCCTGCTGTGGAGCAGAAAGCCCAACCCATCCCAGAGAGCATGCTGGGATGCTAGGGGAGTCTGATTTAACTTAAATCAGCAAGGGGTCTGGGACAGACTTTGCATAGACTGGTTGACCCAAATCAGTTAAGTCTGACACTATGTTCAACCAGGTTTTTCTCAAACCAGTTTCAGCCATTCTCAGATTGGTCTAGGTGCACTGAACATCTGTTCTGGTACAAGTTTAAACCAGTTTCTGATCACTTAAACCAGTTTGTGTGTAATGTCTGTCCTTAGCCCCAGGAATATTTTAGTCCTATTCAAACTTTATGCTAGGCATAGTACAAGGGTGGCACTTATTATTAGGATGGATATTTAACCTCATATTACCTATTGACAGAGCTATAGTGAAATTATTAGTGTTGTTAAAGTCCAAGTAAAAATGTTCAATTAGTTTTATTAACAAACTGATTTATTTCAAAATTAACTTGTACAGATAACACTGAGATACATGATCAAGCTAAATCCAAAATCTGTCATTTCCCAATTTGTTTTATATTATGTTCTGATTGTCAAGTGTTATAATTCTTTAAAAAGTAGTAATCTTTTAATTCTATGCTTATATGTTTAGGTTTTAAGGTTGAGCTTTCAGCTGCAGCTCTGAATTTTCCATCTTTAATGAAAGTAAGATAGCTTAAGGAAAGCAGCAATGTAAATAAGCTATTGAAAATGTAGGTCTATATTTTCATCTGAGGATGATATGTATGCAGAATGGATGCAGGGGAGGTGGGGCAAGGATGTGGTCCCCCCCTTTGACTCCTGGTGTACCCAAAGTTTAACATCAACAGTCTGGCAGTGGCAGCAGAATTTGTATACAGGCAGTAGTGAGAGGGGTCAATTAACTCTGTTTTATTATACTCCGACTTCCAAGTCCTTCCACGGGTGTTAACAACGCTCTGTTCTTTTTAATGGTCTTGATGTACCACTAATCAAGCTATCCTTGCTTTTCTTCAATTGTCCTGGTAATACAGCCCTTATTTCACAGTCCTGTAGACTATTTTTAATTCTAATGTGTGGAAACATTAACTGACAGGTATGCAAATAACTTTTGGTGAAGTACTGGATGCACTATCAAGATATTCAAGAAAGCTCAATTTTGTTTGATAGATATGAAAAAAAAATGCATTTAATTCTAATAACTTTAAAACCAATGAAACAGCATCTTTTGATGACTTTTTGCCATTTTCTGTTTTATGCATAATATGTTATTATAGCAAATAAATGTACATTGCAACAAAATTATATTTGTTTTTGCTTCAATCTTAAACTTAATAATATGGTCTTAGGTCCCTAACTTCTAATTTCTTTTTAACTGGAAAAAAAAACATGTCCTTTTATGTAATGACACATACTAGGGCTGTGTGAAGTTTTGGGTGGTGATACAATTTGGAGATTTGGTCCAATTTAGTGGCCAAATCTCTGAATCCAAATTGAATCAGGGGACCAATTCAAAGCTCTCCAAATCTTCAGAAAAGATTTGGAGCACTTTGATGATTCGGGTCCCCAGTGGCTGCAGCAGGGAGCTGCACCCACTCCAAGCTGGTAAGTACTAAGGGTGAGAGAGGGGGGACTGGAGGAGGGTACCATGGGGGTCCCCTGTCATCCCCCCTGACTTCCCTGCTCCTCCAATCCCCCCACAGTTGACCCCCTATCTCAGCTCCTGGCCCTTTAAAGAAAAGCCCCGGTACTCACCGGGCACTGCCAGGTGGGGGGTGATTCTCTGCTACTCCTCACTGCCCCATGCTGCATGGGGGGCTCTGCAAAAGCCCCCTGATCCCTTCTCCCAGCCCCACATGGGTGCCCTGCCCAGGCCAGCTCCAGCCCTTTAAGAAGAAAAAAAAACAAGGAAAGCCCCAGGACTCACCACTCTTGCTGCAGCTTTGGGGCTTTGGGGGCTCATGCAAAGCCCCCCAAATGGTGTGGGGCAGTGGGGAGCAGCAGGGATCACCCCCTACTAGCAGGAGTGGTGAGTCTGGAGGGTTTTCAGGGTTTTTTTCTTAAAGGACCAGAGCTGGCCCAGGCGGAGCACCCAAGATGGGGGAGAGAGGAAGGGGGTTGGGGGACTCATGCAGAACCCCCCTATGCAGCATGGGCCAGTGGGGTGCAGCAGGAATTTCTCCCCTGCCCAGCGGCACCCACATAGTCGGAGCTTTTTTTTTAACAAGTGCAGGGAGCTGTAGTGGGCGGGGCAGCCATAGTGGTGCTGGGAGAAGAGCACGGGAAGGGCCTGAGTGATTCAGAGATTTGGAGATGCAGCAGCACCCAAATCTCCGAATCTGATTCAGCTAAATCGAATAAGCACAGTGATTCAAATCACCGAATCACTGTCCCCCAAATCAGCTGAATCCAAATCCGAAGCGAGTACTAGCTGCTTTGCACAGACCTAAAACATACCATACCATTCCTTTTCAAAATCCTAGATCCTTCCATGGATGTATGTATCCCAATTATGGTTAGGGTATGAAAGAAAACATCTTAAAATAATAATTCAAAGTTGTCCTTTGCTACCAGGGAACACAAGAGCTTAATAATACTCTAACTATGCTCTTCCCCTTTTTACAATACCCCTACACTAATAAAGGGCTAAGGTAGACCCAGGTGTGTTGCCTTCATGTCCACCATGTCAAATACATTCTTACTTAGCCAGTCATCAAATTTTAAGGTTCATTTTGATGGAAAAGCAACAACAATAACACCAACAATAAAAGGGATGATGTTCTGATTCATAACCTGGAATACATACAAATCAAGCTGCCACATGATCAAGACTTTTTTATACAAAGTATTTTCATTGATATTATTTATTAGTAAAAATCAACCGAACACATCTAGGAGATTAATCCACAAAGAGACCTGTATGCAGGAATACCTGGGTATTGCCAGACCTAACATTTAGGCAGCTGGCTTCCTGCAGTAAACTAAGAGCCCTGAGTTAGCTGTTATTTCCTCTATACCAATGATTCTCACCCAGGGTACCACAGAATCCTGGGGTGCCACCAGATCCTTTGAAGGATGCCATAAGGTGTGATAAGTTAAGCACAGGCTCAGTCTTGTCCCCACCTTTCAAATCCTCTATGCCCAATAGCCAACCCCTCTCCAAGAAGGGAAGCATTGTAAAATATAAATTAGTTTTTTTTAATCAGGTGCTTCTCAATGCACAGAAGCTATGGAGGGAGTGTCTCAGGTCTGGAAAGGTTGAGGACCACTGCCCTATATAAAGTGTGGAAAGAGTTATGTCCATAAGAATGGGATTTACAAGCAAATAAATAAGTCATTTAAAAAAAAGCTATTAGGAAATACCAAGGAAAGTGTCACCTTATATCCTATGCTCAACAGTGCTTAACTCAGGGCTTTGGGCTTGTTGAAAGGAATTGTACTTGAAATTCACTTACAGCTGATATTCACAACCTCTCTCAACACTGTACATTTTCTATGATGGTGATTTAATACAAACTACAAAAGGAATCATGGAAAAAGGGACCAGAACCCATGCCTCCTCCATTCCAGTGAAGTGCACTCACTAGATTTCAGTATCATGCTCCCTTTTGCTTACACTCTCTGGCCCCATGAATCTTGCATTTTTGGCTGCATGGTAGTTCAGTAACAAAAACGTCTGAGACATGTATAGACTAGTATTTTACAGAATCTGGCCCTAAAAGCCTAAGTTGTTTTTTAAAATGAGACTTAGGTTCCTGTATTGTTCATACCAAATCTACTTGTATGCTGCTAATACTTAATGCTGTATAGGTAAAGAATATTTCCCAATCCACTGTTTTTTGTCATTTTATATACCACATTCTGTTACTGCAATTGGAACCCTGTGCTAACAGTGCCTTTTGAAGAATATTTGTACTCTAGATAATATTATTCATAGATTCATAGCTATTAGGGTCGGAAGGGACCTCAGTAGATCATTGAGTCCGACCCCCTGCACAGGCCGGAAAGAGTGCTGGGTCTAGATGACCTCAGCTAGATACATATCTAACTTTTCCTTAAAGACTCCCAAGGTAGGGAAGAGCACCACCTCCCTTGGGAGCCCGTTCTAGACCTTGGCCACTCTAACTGTGAAGAAGTTCTTCCTAATGTGTAATCTAAGTCCGCTCTCTGCTAGCTTGTGGCCATTATTTCTTGTAACCCCCGGGGGCACCTTGGTGAATAAATACTCACCACCTCTGCTCTGTGCCCCCGTGATGAACTTATAGACAGCCACAAGGTCGCCTCTAAACCTTCTCTTGCAGAAGCTGAAAAGGTCCAGGTTCTCTAGTCTCTCCTTGTAGGGCTTGGTCTGCAAGCCCTTAACCATACGCGTGGCCCTTCTCTGGACCCTCTTGAAGTGTGGTGCCCAGAATTTCATGCAGTACTCCAACTGCAGTCTAACCAGTGCCCAATAGAGGGGAAGTATCACCTCTTTGGATCTATCACCTCTTTAAAATAATATAGCCTTATTATAGCTTTAAAATAATATAGCCTTGTTTTCTTGGTTATGTGGACATTTGGCTATTGCCAAATAATGTAATATAATGTAAATAATGATGTAACTTAGGAGTACTCCACCTCTGGCCTGTAGGCCAATCCAGCTAACAGAGCCATAGCACCCAGCCCACAGACTCTCCACAGGTCAGGAAATTTGGCAGTAACGGAGCAGTGGCAATGAATATTACCACCCTGCCCTGTTCCTAAACTCGAAGCCCAGCATAGCAGCTCAGAGCTGGGTCACTTTGCCACCCACTTTGCCATCACTACAGCCATATCAGTATCAGACCATACCCCTTCCTCTGCAGACCTGAGTTGGGGCTAAGCCATGCTCCTTTCTCTCCACAGGGCTGCACCATGCCCCGCCCCCGAATGCCTGGACCATGGCCAGGCCATGCCCCCTTTCTATCACTGAAGTTCAGATTGAGCCAGGCCATGCCTCCTCTCTATGGTCAGATTGGGGCTAGACAATGTCCACCCACATGCAGCTGGATTAGGGCCAGATCATGCCCCTTATCCCTGCCTCTCCAGTTGGATCAGGGTTCAGCAGCCTCCTACCCCCTTCACACAGCTGGATAAGGCCCCACTGTGCCTACTTTAGGCACCAGATCAAGACCACTGGCGGGATCCAGCCTTCATCCCCTATGCAGCCTGCCAGGCAAAATGAGTGGGCACCACTAGTGTAAAAGAAGCTAGGAGGCATGCTAATTTTAGCACTGAGTTTATAAAAGAAGCAGAAGATGCAGAGACTTCTCCATAAAATCTCATTAACACATGTTTAGGTATATGAATTATCCCATTATGGTCAATGGGATTATTTACATACTTTGAACTAAACCTGCTATGGGATTTGCTGGTTTGGAGATCTATAACTTGAAATATTGAAAGTATATGTTTGTGAACAAAGATTAAAAAAAAAAACCTCTTCAAGTTTCTGTTCTCTATAAAAGCATCTTTTGTTCTTCTGCAATCAGTCAACAGTTCTGCAAGATCTGGCTAACTTACTGAGCATCATCAACATGGCTGGTCAATGCTTTAATTCTCAGGATGCATTTTAAAAATCTGGGAGATAAATACATCCACTATAAAACGAACATTGCACATTGTTGTTCACACTGGATATTGCACGAGTTAGTGACCATATAAACAGAGATGCCATCTTGTGGATAACAAAGTAGTAAGCCAGTTGCTGATACTGCCAGAGTGTGATAGAAAAAATATTTATAATTATTATCAGCTATTCCTGACTTGGCATTCTCCTCTAAAATACAGTTCTTAGAACAGTGATTTTGAATCCTTACATTTAATCTTTAAACCTCTTATCAACTGACTTGCAATCTAATTTCCCCGCCAAAATTTTAGACCTAACCCCAACCATGTTAATAACATGTAGGTTAAGCTACACTGAAGGATTGTTTGGATTTTTCAATTTGTCTCTGGTGCAGAGTTGTGTTTTGTAATATAAATAATTGGTTTAACCATTAAATTGATGTGACAGAAATAATTGTCAGGCAATTAAATGCAGTAATGATTTCAGCTCATGGGAAATATGTACTAATAAAACTGGGTATGAGTTTGCTTGATCTCAAAAATATCCTCTGTTTGATTATTTGGTGTTATTTATATTTTGATGAATACTATACCCTGGAAGGAAGGAGTACTGAGAGTCAGACATCAGTTATTTTTCTTGTTTTACTCCTCAATGTGTTTTGTCTTCTACATTAGGATGCTAAAAACACCTTCAAAAATATGTTATTATCTTTGTCATGAATGGCACTGTGCATATTCTAACTGAAGGAGGCTAACTGACCAGCCTAATCCCAGAAGCATACTCTGGGAAAGCAGTACTGAATACTCATTTTTATAGTATATCGGTATGCTTTTTCGCTTTGGTTTTATAGAAAATAGATTTATGTAAATGTTGAGATATGAGTAAATAATTTAAAGCTACATTCATGGGGGAGGGGAGGTTAGATTTGCTTTTCAGTCAAATGGCTACTCGAATAATTAACTGACAACCATTTCGGAAATATTAGTTTGCTATTACCATATTTATAGGAAACACCTTCAGTGGTTCATTATTATCATGATTGTTGTTGTTGTCTTCCTATTTGCCCAACCTTTGGAAATTATGATTTAATATGCCAAATTGCATGACAACTATTTTTCATATTGATAATATCTGACCATATTTTTTATGATTAGAGGCTGCGCTTTTACTTATGGCTATTACCTTTGCTGGGTCGGACCATTCCCTATAGCCACGAACATTTTGCTCATATTATTTATATGTCATTTGATTTTAACATCAAATGCATGTATAAACAGATTATTTAGTATTGTTTAGATAATGCATGAGCATTCAACGTAAAGATGCTAACTAACCATACATTTACAATAAAAAATAAGGCATTCTAACACACGTGTTAGAGCATAAGTGCTGTTTTCTTCTTGTGGACAAGAAGGTTTGGGACAATGTTCTTCTCTCAGACACACAGAGGGTTTCTGTTCCTTGTTCTGTGTTGTGAATGAAAATCAGTTTACAATTGTTAAGTGGGAAAAATATATATTTTGGACTTATGATATGGACAATAATTTCTCAGGGGGCATGGAGGCTTTTGTCAAAATACTGTGCTTTATCTGCCTAGAATAGTTAGCAGTTCACACATGAATTAATTACTCTGTTAAGCGAATCAAGTGTTGTATATATAAGAATAATAAACATAAAAAACATGAAGTCATCATGGTAAGATTAATTAGGTGAGGGAATTCAATACATTTAGTAGACCAAATCAGCACACATGACCAGATTTTATCACTGGTGCCACTCAGTTTGATCTTGGCTATTTCTAGCATTAAATTTTCAGAGGAACATAACTTATACATGTGATATGTCTTAGCATATTTTACCTCATAAATAATTCTTTTACTCATGACTCATATCTTCTTAGCAATTACTATGTTTTACCTTTATCATCCATCATACAAAAGCAAAGTTGGCATTCGTATTGTCCAAATTCATCTTTCTGATCTGTAATTCAGTTTTATGTCACTTTGCATGGCAATGAATCTTTTTTTTATATACATTTCCATCTAAACTCCCATGTTTTCTAGGCAGAAATAAATGAACAGGGGCTTTCACTTTGGCCTAAAGTACATTTTGACTAATAGGCTAGCCTCCAGATCCCCACACACAGCTGTTGTTTATTAAGTCCCCAGAATTTAATCTCCTGAGTCTGTACAACTTTGTGAGAGGACCACAAGGCAATGGCAAAGCTGTTTATCAGGTTTATTCCAGAAATCTTATGATATGTTTCACATATTCTATATTAAGCTAAAGCATATCTGAATGCATTTTTTCTGGGGAATTAACTGAGCATCAAGAATTTTTTAAACTCAACACTTTTGTTTAGTGTTAGGGATACTGAATCGTAAAGTGATATATAGTGCCATATAATTTTCTGTAAATAAACATCACATTGTATTCTTATCCGTTCAGATAAGCAAAATGGTAGTATTGGTAGTGAATGGAAAAAAAAGTTAAGGTAGAACACTAGACCTGTGTAGTAAGTGTGACCTTTTATCCTTTTGTATTTTTTATAGAGCAATAGGATTTTCTGTCAAACAAAACAGGACCTTTTTTTGTTATTCCTATATGTTTCACAAAAGGCAAAACTTTGGATTTGTCATTTGGGGTTTAATTTAAAGTTCAAATGATTTGTGGTATACTGCCATAACAAAATATTTAGTGTCACTACGTTTAGGACATTACACTTTTGACAGTGTTTCATGCCTCATTTGCCACAGAATGCCTGAGATCGTACTTAAAATTCAAAGAATAAGTGCACAATAAGTGCACATTTACATTTGTGCATCTCCTTACCTTGGGTTTTTTTTTTTAGTTTTAAATACTTAAAATGTCAGAGCTTTCCTGCAGCTTACTTGATTATAGCAATATATCTAATGATCTCAAATGTAAATCCTCTTTTTATGTATATCTTTGCAAAGTCTCATGGCTTAATAGGAGGCAATGTAAAATCATTTTTAAAAAGTAAATTCTCCAGATGCTGTATGCATTAACCTTTCCTTTAATATCCCTTCTGTACAATATTTTGATGATTACTGTCATTTAGTAAACAGATTATGAAAATGCAATTCCCCAGGGCTCTTATTTAATAATTTAGACAAATTAGTCTGGATTTTTTTTGTAGTGTTTAGGTAGCATGCACCTGCCATTTCTATCCCTTAGAGTGATATCTTTTTGTATGTTCCACTCCCTCCTCAAAATATTATTACAGACACACATTTCAATTTGCAGCTGACAGTTTAGGGTTAAGATATGATTCCAGGTAACAGAAGCCAATGAGAGTACACCCAGTTGATGTTTGTGACATCATCTTATAGTCAGAGTATATAGAATAGCTGAGGTAGCTTTCAGCTTCAGCACCAGTGCCATTATGATGGATGTTTACATCTCTTCATTGAGAGCCAATTATCTCGCTTTTGTGTGAGGCCCAAGGATCACTCATGCTGCCTGCTTGCACCGAGCACTGTTGGATCTAGCTGAACGAATTGTTTTCTCTGTCTCTGGTAAGAGTGTCTCCTGTTTTACCTTCTCTTTCAGAATAAAGGTGATATGTCTAACCTGTATAAGGAATTGCTTTCACAGTAAAGAGGCTGACAAAGCTATGTACTATAAAGGAGAGCTTTGCTTAAAAGCAAAATGCTTTAAAAGGAAATGCATTTTAAAGGGAAAGAGGGTCTATAGCTGGAAAACTCTACTTTGTAATGTAACATGGATGTTTATTTTACACTTCAGATTAATTGAAGAGTTATTAGATTGACAAGGTTGTTACTCGGAACAGTAATATATTGCATGCAGTTTTCCTATTGAAATCAAGCATTTGGCAATGAACAGAAGATGGAGAGGCTTAGAAACAGAGATTTTAAAATTAGATTCAACTTTTAAAAATGTTTTGGAATACTTTTAGAAAGATGATTTCCAAAGTCATGCAGATTGATACCACGGTGTTCAAGTTTCAGAATGTGGAGTAAGTTGTTGGTCACTTTTTTCCCCCTGGCTATCTTCATTCAAAGGAACAATGAAATAGATAATAAAATTTGAAACAATTAATGTACTGTTATCAGCAACACCAATTTTCCTTCAAGTACTTATCAGTGTACAGTACAAACCTGTGCCATGTGTATGCAAAATCTAAGGGATGAGGAGGAGGTTGTTATCAGTATTGTGGTTCTCAGTGGGGGGGTGTTCTATTTGTGCATCCTCTGAGTTTTGTAACAGAATAAGTATATTTGAAGCTCTTGAACTGATGTGGATTTAGGAGATTAGAAGTGACACTGATGTTGACAAATCAGATACAATCAAGTATTTAATTAACTGAAGGAGTTCAGGGGCTACTGTAAGAAGGATCCAATAGCAGTTGACTACTCAAGAAGTGTACATAATAGGAGATAATAAATAACCGGCTGTAGTTAATTTAAAAGCCAATGACACTTATTTGAGAATAATTGAAATTCACTAAATAGCTACTATTTAATAGCTTTCTGCACTTATTTCTGTACTCTATTATTGTAAAACAAAAGTTTTCAATGATGGTATGCATGGCAAACATTACGAGCCCTTGCAATTTTGAGATTTATTGTTATTCAGTTTTGTTATGAACAGTTGTCAAGGTCTCTGCTAATTAGTTAGGGGGGGTTGACAAATAATAGTTTCAGCTCAAGCATCACTTCAGGAGAGCAGGGCTTCTCTTCTCCGCTGTGTTGTGCTTTTGCACTTTCTAGTAGCTCAATCCTGTCTTGAAGTTCTTAATATTTACCATTCTTATTCATCTCTCTACATCCATGTGTGTAAACAATCCCAGCTTTGAACAAATTATCAGACATATATTATAGATGGATGTAAAGTAACATTTTTTTCCATTGGAGCAAATGCTATATCTTTTCTTGTAAATGGCACGAGCCAAAAGTACTTTGTTAAAGTTCAGAATTCATAACCTAGAGGGGAAAAGAACATTTTCCTTTTTACCCTAATTGCTTTGTGTCATCATGCTTTGTTCCTTTTAAAAATGTTACGTAGCTTCCTGAGTCCAACAGAAAAAAACAAAACAAAAGAAGTGTAGAACTCTGCCTCACCTACATATCAGAGCACAAAGCAAACCAGCCCTCTCTCCCCCCCCTTAACTAATAATTGTACATAATTTCAATTAGCAAACTCTTAGGGTTACCACAATGTATACTCAAGAACATTACAAATATTCTACAAAAAGTAGTCCCCCAGACAGAGCTACCCACTCACATACAAACACATGTAGCCAGGGATATTCATGTTTAAGGCACTGGTTCAGGACTCTTTCTATTGTTTACTAAGGATTTTTTTTTTTTACTGAACATGAACATGAATGTTCTTATTTAAATGGAAAGCTCTATGACTGTAATGAAGATTAGTGATCATATGGTCAAATGACCAACCATCCAGTATTGTTACTCTCAGGCAGGAAACAAAACATGAATTTCAAATTTCATTTTTCAGAGGAAGTTAAATTCACCATGGCAAATCATAGAATTTCATGCTGTGATGTTTTTTGCTTTTGAGTTTTTTTTCTTTTTTGGAAGAAAAAGGATTTATTTTTAAAGATAGTCCCAAAAGTTAATCTGCCATTAACTCACCATTATTCTGGGAAACAGCTTTGAGCACTTCAAACAGAACTTATATATTGAGCATGTTGGATGGCTTCCATATACCTGCTCTTGCTTTTGTAGTGCAAGAGGAACTAAAACAGATTATTTTTTTTAATTTAAGAATAGGTAATTTGCTTGTCTGAGGAGAATAAGGCCATGTGATTTATCATGAATGGATCTACACCTACATCTTCACTATGGCATCAGGTAAGAGAGAGTGCCACAACAACAAAGATGTGAATCATGCCTCCTACACAAAGAGCTTAGTTTAACTGCTCATTTTGAACCAAATGCTAAGGTGAAATATGGGGGAAAATTCTTGCTAATGCTAACAGATGTAATATTCTGGATAGTAAATGTAGCCAATCAATATCACAGAAACTTGCTAAAAACACTCCTTGTTATAAATAGAGTATAATCATTATGAGTGGTAGTATCATGAAGGAAGAAAAAACTCTTCTTTGTTTCACAACATGCAGAGAGAAGTCCCTTAGAAATTACAGACTCAAAACAGTAGTCCAAGGCCAGATTCTGTTCTGTATGCAGTTTACAGGGGTTGTAACTAAGAAGAGTTCACTTAATCGGATTAATCTCTGGTCCTAAGGGCATGCTACAGCAGATCTTCCATATATCACCTGACAAATCATTTTAAGACTACAATCCAGAAACCACTGATAATCAGACAACCTTTCACTTCAGACATTCTCCCTCTCCACCTTGGTTGTACTTTGTGCGTAAGAACTGCAGAGAAGGTGGCTTGGGAGCCCCATAAATCCAACAGAATCCTCAGGTGGTATTTTTGGAAGACATTATTTTATCTTTTGCTACTTAGAGAGTTCACAGAACATGAGAGATGAGCTAAACCCCTGTACCAACATTTGTGAAATAAACTATTAAATGAAATACAGTGATGCTTATGGCACTTATAATCCAGTAATACTTACTATTTAATTAGGGAGGGTTACTGTATGTCTAGGTTTTCCCAGACGTGTCCTCTTTTTGAGCCCTCTGATCTTTGTCCAGGTGGGTTTTTTTAAAGCTGCCCAAATGTCCAGGATTTTGCTCTGCTGCATTGGTGGAAGCAAGGGAGGGTGATTGGAGGCAGCAGGGAGCACAGACATACCTGCCTGCAGCTGTGGAGGTGCACGTAGACCCATGTGGTGCCCTCTGCTGCCTCCAATCACCCTCCCACTGCTCCCACCCCCAAAGCAAAGCAAAATCCCAGACATCTGGGCAGGGCAGGGCAGGGGGTGGGATGGGGGCTGGGTATGTGACAGGGCAGTGGGGAACGAAGGGGTTGCCTGCCCCTCCAGCAGGGGAAAGGGGCAGGGGGGCAGCAGGAAACTGCTATTGTACTACAGAAGTTTTCAATAAAGGCACATGTGGCATGAGTGACTGGTTCCTCCCAAGTCTGAGGAGACACCAAATCACAGCCCAGGGGGATCTCTCCACAGCTGTTCACCGAGCGCAGAACCACCAGCAATGAAACTGGACGTGCATTTCTGCCAGAACTTCAGGTTTTGTGGTTGGTGCTTCCAGTAGGTGCACGGCCAATCTCAGGGGGTGCATGCATACATGTGCACCCCTACATATCACCAACGAGCATTACCAATCCTTGCAAATTGCAAAATGTTTAAGACTTGTTACACACAAAAGACAACTTTTAAACAGGTGAGCTTGCAAAGTCAAGTACTCAAACCTGAAAAAATGGCAGAGCTAAGGTTGTCTTTGCAACCTTAATTTGGCTGTCTTGTGCACATGTATTATGAGATGCTTATTAGCTGTGTGATCAAATAGTCTTTAAGAGAACTAGTCTCATATTGCAGTTGGACATCTGTTTTTAAAGGGTAGATACCTTTTTTTTCTTTCATATGCCTTTGTTGTTTGTGGACCTGTGCCATATTTATTGCATACTATTCGAAGTAAAGTTTTGAGAAAAGCCTTATTTTTCCTTGAGCTTTTCTATGATATTCATCACTATCATAATCTGAATGCTTCACAAGAGGGTAAAGGATCATTTTGCCTGTGGATTCCAAAGATACTTGCTGACAGAAGGGGAATAATGAGACTCGTGATGAAATGAATGAGTAGCCTTGGGTTTGTTCTAGATGGATGTGCATTTTACAGGCATTAGCTCTTTTTCCTCATTTCCCCCCCACCTAGACCCCACTTTTACATTCCATCTTTTCCTTGTCCTATCTCTACTCCTTCACTGTAGCTCTTTGTTAACTAAACCCTAGTCCAGTCCAATTTTCATCCTTGTCCCAGGTTCCCTTTCTAGCCATCTTAATCCCTCCTCTCAATCCCCACCTCCCTTTCACTCTCTCTCCTTCCCTAACTTCAGTCTCAACTTCTGAATCCAGCCTATCCAAGTTCAACACCCCAACCCCTTATCACATATCTCCCTCTATCCCTATTCCTAGTTTCTTTCTCATTCTTCCCTCACTGCTTCTCAACTGTTATCTCCTTGCCTAGGCAGTTCCAGTACTCTCCACCCCAGAGTATTTTTTGTTTAATTGAAGTCTCCCATACTAATTTTTTTCATAGTTGCACTCAGATTTTCATAACCGACTCCCTGTACCCTTATTCAGCTACTTCCAGCATCCCATCCTACCATTTTGTTCCAGTACTAATCTCCTGTAGTGTAACTAAGAATGGACAAGCAGGGCACCAACCCCAGGTGCCAACTCAGAGTTTGTGCCAGAAGGGGTGGGAGGGAGGGGGAGCCATGTGATACCAGCAACAGCCAGTGTAAAAAGAAGAACAGCAGCAGCTCATGTAGAGGGATGCCCTGTGGCATCAGTAAACAGTGTCTTCCACCACATCCTACTTACAGTTTCTCATCCAAGTCATAATGGCAATGTTGTCAACTACACTATGCCTTTACCTCTCTCTGTTCTGCCTTGTCTCTCTTGTGCATTTGAAGACAGATACTTTCTCCTGGAATTGGTGTGTACACACATCACCCATCCAATCAGAGGTTAGTGAGTAGCTGAATACACTGCTACTTTTTTGCCATTGATTCAGTGATGTAATCCTAGGACAGCCATTTGGATGAACTTCAAGGCATTCTGGGACAAACTGTTAGCACTTCTTATCTCATGAACCTTTTTAGGGTTTATTCCAGGACAATAGACACAGACATAGGAATGACTCAACTTTGCCCTGGAATAATATTGTTTATTCTGGGAAAAGTATGACATTCTTTGTAGCCAAAGGACATATAGGAAGTGTACGATCTTTGCTGTCATGTCCAGTGCCTACCATGGAAACAGCAATTTATGTTCAATTTCTCTTTTAGGATGGCTCATGCTCTATTACTAGCTATGGCACACACAGTCTGTTTAGCACTAGCTACTGTTAGAGGCAGGAACAGGCTCAGTGAAGAAGAATCTTTGAAGACTTTAGCAGCTAAAATCTCCAGAGACAAACCTGTGATGTTTTTAAAGACTTATGACTTAAAGAGTTTTGGGTGCATTTTCACATAAATTCAGCAAGCCATAGTTTTCATGCCTTTTGGGACCTTGACATATGTTATTTTCTCTGGTGTGATTAAGATGTTAATCACGCCAGAAATAGGAATAGGCTAGATCATCAAGAATTCATGGTGTCATAAAATCACGCCAAGTACAGAGATTGTACTTGGAAAACGTGTAATATCTTTGTGGCTGGTTTGTATGGTCTCATAACTTGTGGCATACCATGCAGGGACCGCTCCACAGTTGGACTACCCCAGAGCCTGAGCTGATCCTAATCAGCTATCAGCCAGTAAGGATGGCCTGGGAGCTCATGCCCCAGAGCTGTCTTTGATAGATAATGGTTGATCAGGATGGCCTCAGGGTTCCAATCCAGTCCTAGAGCTTATGGGAGCTTGGGGTGACCCCAGGGCTGGAGCCCCAGGGTGATCACTTCCAACCACCTACACATCAGGACTGCCCCAGGACTTGAGCCCTGGGGCAGTCCCATTTTGCTGATGATCAGCTGATCATTAGTGCTGTGCAAAATGGCACCATTTCATTTTTACTTCTGTTTCAACATTTCAATGGGACAGTATTTTGTGTTGAGTTTCATTTAATTTCAAAGTGCTGTTCCATTCCATTCGCCGTTTCGCCCATAGGCTATAATGGAGAAGCACAAAATTGCCTATACCTTTGTTATTTCTTGGCATATTTGAATGAAAACTGCAGGAATGGTATCTGCTTCTGGGAGCATAAAGCCTGCCAAGTTTCAAGGAGATAGATGCAGGGGTTTCTGGGAAACTGCACCTCAAGCTGCTGACAAGGAAAACTTGTGACATGTATGAGACTGTGTGTGTGTGTGTATTATGGCACAGCTGGTTTTCCATCCCTTCCCCAGAGCACTGGGATTGGAAGGGACCTCAGGAAAGGATCACAGTCACTGACCAACTACACATGTCAATATCAGAGCAGTCTCCTACCCCTCCCTCTCCTTTGTTTCTGTTTCCCTGCAAGCAAGCCCAGCTTTCAAACTTGAAATATTTAAAAACTTGCAGAATGTTTCAACTGCCCTCATTTTGTTTCAGGGTTGTTTTGAAGCTTTTCATTTTGATTTCGCTGTTTCAAGTTTAAAATGAGTCAAAACAGCATCAAAATGAAATACTCAGCAAAATTTTGTACAGCCCTAATGAGCATTGGCTATCTCAGAGGACTACAGGGGGGAATTCAAATAGTCCCATGGGCCCCTAAAGTCAGCCAATGATCAAGTGACTGTCAGACAATCAACTTGCTAGGAATCTGGGATCATGATTCCCCTGAAATATGACACGGTTGGGATCTCATGCTCCGTCATACAACTATGCCTCCTGCCATTCACTTGCAGCATGTCAGGATGCATGATTGTTGGGATCACATATCCAATCCTATCATTTTTAATTACATGCATTTCAGGGGCATTGGAGTCATTTTTTCCCAGCCTGGTATCCACTTTTCTCACCCTAGTCAGCCTCAGGCCTCTGGTTTATAAAATTTCAGACTAACTTATTAAACTTGTCAAAGTTCTAAGCAATTGAAATGGAGATTTCTAACTGAAACTGTAAAATATTCTTAATAGAGGGTGGTATGAGCCCACTCATTGGCACAAGCAGGCAAAACAAAAGCCCATTTTGAACATGTAGTGTGATTTCCTGCATGATACAGGCCATCAGTTTTTATTTCATAAATTCTGTGCCAACTTTTTAAACCACTTGAAATTGTTTGAGATACAGCAAAAGCTGTGTTAATCGGCACTTTATTAGCTGGAAAACTCTACTAAACAGCATCCAAGGGACATGGCAAAAGTGAAACTAGAAGTACCACTTTCAGGGGACTTCCAGTTTCACCATCGTGAGCCAAGTTTTTCTTTGTCACTTCTTTGGCCCATGGCCTGGGGCAAAGCAGCCTGTGCAGGGCTCCCCTTCCTGTCCCCCAGCACACTGACGCCAAGGAGTGGTGCACATTTGATTAACTGGAATATTTGATTAACTAGCATCCCCCATTCCCAGAGATGCTGAATAACAGAGCTTTTACTGTAATTTATCTTTCTGAAGGTCCCTGCTTAATACTAAAGAACTATATACAAGAAGCTTTCCCTTTCTCCTACCCCTCCCCAGTATTCCTAAACCCAGGAATAATGTATATTAGGCAACATCTGCTAACATTCTTTATTAATTGAGTACATCTTTTGCTTATAACAACATCTAATATCTCTATAATTCTTGATAATTTGTGGACTGAAATTTAGCCTTGCTTTCCTAAAAATAAATAAATAAATATAAAAATTGTGGAAATGGAAAAAGAGGAGGTAGAGGTTACTTTCACTTAGTAAAATCAAAATATATGAACACATTTCCTACCCATGTCTGTAGCTATAAGTAGTTTACAGTGACTACTGCAAATTTATTCCCACCAAAAAAATTAAAATTATTTTTCTTCTTAACATGAAGGATAAACTAGATAATCTGATGTCAACTATTATGGAATAATAATATCACTTTATTATTCACAATTGGGAGATGTGGCTTTGTAGTACCTAGCATACACAACTTCCAATCAGTGATAGTGTCCATTATTTTTTACCAATTGCCCTGTCACCAGACCAGTGAGCTATACAAATACTGTGGAGATGTCACTTCCCTTGCTGATTGTAGCTAATGCAGCTGTCCCTCACAATAAGCATGAATTTAGACATTTCTATGGTAGGATCTTCAATTTTACACTTGATCAGACCCTTTATTGTAATAGCCTGCAGCATTGACAAAGGACATGTATGTACCATTCTTTCAATCATTGTTTTTTTCCAGGTTTAGACAGAGGCCAGGTACAAGCATTACACTTTTACTGGTATAAGTGATCAGAAACTGGCCTATAACTGCATCAGAACAGAAGCTTGTCACACAAAGCTGGTGTATTAAACATAAGAGATCAGAAGTTCAGCATGCATAGACTGGTTTAAAAATGGCAGAACCTGGTCTAAAATTTGCACCCCCTACCAAAGGGTGAATGTGCATTTTGTTCATTACTGATCTAAACTATGCCGCTTACAGAAAAGCACGTAACTTAGATTGATTCTGCCTTGGGCTGTTTGAATGCCTGTACCTAGCCAGAGGCAGTGCAGATCTTGTCTTTATGTAACTAACTAAATAAATAACCCTATATTATTATAAGCAAGTCATGACTTCCACTAATTAGGGGGAAAATAGCGTTTTGTTATCCAATGGTTTGGATTTTTTTGTTTTGTTTTGTTTATAGAAATAATGTCCAACAACATAGCAGTTTAACAGAAAGTAAGCCCATCAGTATGGGATGCTCACTTTCAACTGCATGTGGTCCCCAACAACAACAAAGTGGGTTGCCAGCCATGGGACCCCGTTTCATGCTGATGCTGGGATAGCCCAGGATCAGGCTTCTCCTACACCCAGCAATAAGGCACATGTGGCATGGCAAGTGGCACAACTGTGTGGATCGCACATTATATCCAATCATGCCTTTATCTATATGTGTACAGACATACCAATATAGCAGCCAACAACTTAATATTGCAAAAGAAGTTATCTGAGAAGTTAAGTGATTTAACACTGATATTTCCAAAAGAGTCAGATTTGGCTCTTTCTGGTTGAGCTGGTAACATGCCATCCCTGTCATAATACCTGAATGGAGGAGAAAAGGATATGCATATGTTTGAACAATAGTAATAGACTTTTCTTCTATTACTTTGACCAAATGGTAGGAAATGTGTCTTGTCTCCTCAAAATGATTTTTTACTCCTTGGATTTAACTTTGCTTCTGAAACAAAATTTCTAAAAAAGCATATTGCTGAAATTGTTTGAATTTCCCTTCCTGGAAACAAGAGTTTATTTATGAAATACAATAATTTGCAAGAAATATTTAACAGCTATCATAATAAAAATTAGAAAATCATTCTTTTGACAGTTTCCTTTAATTCCCCATTCCACCAATAACACCATCACCACCATAAGCATTTGTGTAGGTGACTCTCACAATGCCTACTATATTTCTTTAAAAATAGGAAATCAGTGTATTTGTCAATGGGATATGTTCAGAAATCACCATTATTGCTGATTTCTCTTATCATCTGTCTATACTTCATGGAAAGTGTGAAGGGAAAAATAGACAGTAGAACTGAGCACAATTGTATAACAAAGGATCCATGAAAATTTACACCATTCGAGGTACTGTCATTAAAGATGCATCTCTGCTCTTGGAATACGTCTATAAGAATATTGGAAAGACTTTGTATATTGTAATTTTTAGGGCTACCAGATAAATCCAGTTATAATCACCTAGGATAACACTTTTTGTTGCCTTAGCTATAGCCTTTCCCTAGGGCTAGCATTGGCCATGGCCATTACGTGCTTCCAAGTCTCTTCCATCTCCAAGATGTCTAAATCACTAAAATTCATCCTACACTACCCAATGCAAGAACCAGAATTCTGTTAAAATATCTAGGTTCCTTATGTAGCTTCATCTGGTCCAGAAACATTGCTTAAGAAACTAGACTTAGCCTGTACTTAAAAGTTGTCCAATATGGCCATCTAGGTATGCATCTCTGCTGGAGTTTCATTCAATCTGGGAATAACCATATATTCAATGTAAATTTCCAATTACTTGGTAGAAGAAAAAAAATGTTTGCAGTGACTGTTTGATATTAACAGGAGATGGTGCCAACGTTCTGCCCAAAAGTCTGTATTAAGGCATTTTCTTGGAAAGTGTAAGACCTCAATCCTAGGTCAAGCTGACCCTACAGGGATCTAAACTTGCGTCTCCTACAGGAATTTGAACTTGCATTTCCAGGAGAGTGTCTTAACCATCAACTAGACTATTCAGTAGTATGTTTTGAACTAACAAAAAGAAGTTCACACAGTTCACTATATTTTTCACACAGTGGGTGAAACTTGTAAACTCATTGCCTCAAGACATTGTGGAGGTTAGTAGCGTAATCCAGTTCTAAAAGGAATTGGATCAATTCTTGGTGGAAAGATGCATCAATAGGTATTCAGTGGTAGATAGAAGCAGCCTCTGAATTAGAATTTACTAAACCTGTGAATGCTGAAAGCTGTGATGGGGAAGAAGCAAGGCATAGAACATGTTTTCTCACTCTCCCCATTAGCATCAATTCCTGCCAAGATGTGAGAGAGGATACTAGACTGGATGTACCTGCATTATGACCCAGAAAGTGATATTTCTTATGTTCTTATGCTTTTATGACTCCACCTTCTGTTAAAGTTGGGCCACTGTGTGGAAAAGAATTCAAGAGTTATGGGAAAAAAAGACAGCAAATATCTAGCTGGGCCACAGAGCAAATTTTCCTGTTGGTTGCTGTCATTCTGGCACATGCCTCTTTTATGCTTGGCTTTCCAGTGGTCCATCTTTTGGTAGAAGAGGTAAAAGCTTCTTTCCTGTTAGAGCACTCTCTTGGGAAATAACTGATGTGGGATTCACATCTCCTGCTGTAGGTATAGAAACCTGGCCTTCTGCTTCCTGAAAAAATGCCTTAAGTGGAGAGGCACTGAGCAAAAAGTAGACACCGCTAACCCTGGTCTGTCCATTCTCTCTAAACTGAAGTCAGTATTACTGTTTTTCATACTGACATAGGGCTCCTCTGAGTAAGATGGATCACAACAGAATGTTTTCTTTCTTAGTGATGTGGCTCAAGCTGGATCTCAACATGACAACAGTGTTTTAGGCAGTCTGTAACTTCTGATGGAGTGAGAGAGAGAGATATATCCCTGGGTAGAATAGAACTGTCCCCTACAGAAAAAGGATATCCCCTGGAGACACATTGGACTGGTGGTTCTCAAACTTTTTTCGTGGACCACTTGAACATTGCTGAGGGTCTCGATGGACCACTTAATAAACTTTGATTTTGTTATATAAATTTGTTTGAGAACCTCTGAATTAAACTATGAAGAGATACGTGCTCTAACTCTGCATGTGCTAGCTTCAGAATCAGATGCAATATAGGCAAATCAAAATAGTGCTGAACCAGGTCACATAGATATAATTAATTAACTATTGTTGTCTAAATGGGATAACTTTGTTTTTCCCTGTGAGGAATAGGATGATCCTTGGTTTTATTAGTCTTCCTATTGAAAGAAGGTGCCCCATTCTAGGCACCTTACAGATAGGAAAAAAATGCCTATTTTCACATGTAAATTCAAAGACTATAGCAGTCCTAGTTGCCTTAGAAGCAAAATAGGTTCTGCCCCCTGTCTGTACTGTCTGCTCTGACATAACTGCCACAATTCTATAGCTATTTCAATGTCTTTTTCTGATCTGGTATGCCTGGATTTGATATGGTGTGCTACTACAATATTCTGATAGACATGATCTTTTGTTATTAGTAAATTATTCTGGGGATCCAGAAAGTATTTGTTATTAGTAAATTATTCTGGGGATTCCAGAATAATTAGTCTATGGTAAGAATAGTACCATTAGTTTTTTTTTCTGTTTGATTTAACCAAGGACCCCTGAAAGACAATTGTTTCATTCCCAGTTGGTAAAAATTTTCCTGGCATTTGACAGACACCTTTAGGTTCCCTTTAAATTAGAAGTAGAAAAGAGGATAAGCAGAAAGAGTTCCTAGTGGGCTTGTTAAGTTTCTTATAGTGATGGAATAAGGAGGCATCAGCTTCTGGCATACTTGTAGTGAATTCCCTCTTGTACTTGGAAATGTTTAGCATCAGCACTGCACTGTGAACTCTAAGAAAACTACAGTAGGAGAACGGATTAGAACAGACTTAGCTAACTGTAAAAGAGACTCCAGAGCCCCAAAGTATTGTGATCAGAATTTGCTTCAATTGAAGTATCACTCTTATAAATAAGCATTTTTAACTATAAAGATATTAGTAGATAATCCTTCCTGTCAAAGATTTCTGAAGGAATGCAGAGACTGAAACCTTTGCTTTCAGTTGTTTAGGAAAGTGGTGTCAATTTTCCTCTGCATTGGAAGGCTGAAGAAAACTCTGGGATTTTTGCTAAGGTATTAGTTATATTGTTCACTGTCTCCAGATCAGGGTTCATCCCTTGCAAAGAGTAGAGGAAACTTAATGGACATGGAGATTTTCAGATATAAAGTACATTTTTCAGAGGTACCTACAGTTTTTAAAGCTGAAAGTCAGGAGGATATGGGACAAAGCTACTCTGGAACCAAAGCAAGTGTACCTATGTGAGCATAACACTGTGGATTGGTTAATTAGCTCCACATGACCTGGGTGCAGCACTGCTTGAATTTGACTATCCAGCTTCTGGTTCTAAAGGAAGTACATTCAGAAATATCCAATTATCTCTTCATAGTGCTGCCATTCACTGTGAGGGCATTGATAACATCCATTACAATGTTCATAACTAGCTCAGGGTATATTTACATGCCCACTGCATTGTGTCTTTGTTTCAAAGTAGGTCTTCATATGAATGTCTTTGAATCATGCTGATCTGGCAATGAAGAGTAGTCTTCATCCCAATGTCCAGCTGTTTTTTGTACATGTCCCTGATCTTCAGCTCCTTTAAGAAGATGAAGAAATTCTATCAGGGAGGGCAGGTAATGAAATAAGTCAGCTGTGGGTTTTTGTAGATGGATGGTGTTATCTACCTTCTCCATGATAAATCAATGCTTTGGCACAGATTAGAAACCATGTAGCTCCCACACTCCTCTATACTGATTGAACATCCAAGACAACTACAGTTTAATGTTAAACGTAAAGAAGCATCAGAGGTGGTTTGTCTCTTCAAGTAATTGAAGCTGAATGGCAATGTTACTAATGAGGAAACATTCTTGAAAGACTCAACTTCAGTGAATACAGCCATTCAGGTCCCAGTTACAATAAATTAGCAGCTAATATAAAATCTATGGAGAAGGATTTGAAATCTGTGAATGAGAGTATTTTCTTTCCCTCTTCACCGGACATCTCCTGTTCAAGGTGGGGGAGTTGATAACTTATTGATGAAGGGCTGGTAATTGCTGTTGTTGCCATGATGGTCCAGGAAATGTATAAGAAGTATGGAGTTTATTGTGATCCTTTTCATTGCATCAACTGTATGTTTGAGAGAAATTTTAGAAAAATTTTGGGACACAGTTGCCCTCCTTCAGAAGATAAAATATATAACAAAAAACCCTTGCTTCCCCGTTTAACAGAGATTTTTTTTTCTTCTGAATCACACTGGCCTGGCCAATGCAAAAAGACAGACTTGCAGAGCGAAGTCATGGCCCTGTTGTACTCATGTTGACAAAGTTCTGTTGTGTGGAGTCCCAGATTTTAGGAATAATTGGCCTGAAATTGATTTTTGATTTTTATTTATTTATTTATTTATTTTTGCTATGCACCAGTCTCTTGCACAGATTTTCTATTGACTAACAGCCTATTCAGTTTCTGCCTTAATCAATGAAAATGCATCTAAATTAAAAAGCAATAGGCAGAGAGTATCAGTTTTAAGATGCTGTCTTTTAACGAGCCAGACAAACTCCATCACAGCTACATGTATAAATTTTAAAATAATTAATGGTTTCTTCCACTCGTACATAAATGAGTTATGTATATTTTTGGAAGATATGAAGTTTATCATATTGGGAGGGATCAAGTGCTGCTTTTTAAGAAGTTGAAACAAACATCTAAATAAAATATCTACATTCTCAAACTTGCAAAAATGTTGGGGTTTTATTAGAAACACTCACAGAGCTTGCTGTTATCTAACTAGGAAAAATACAGTTACTGCATCTTTATTGTTGCTGTGAAATACTAGAAGTAAATCTTCAATCCTTTTTGAAGACCATGCTGAATCTCTTCTTTCTTTCTCATTATCTGAGTAAAATAGATTTATAATTATTAAATTATGTTATGGACTTTGCTAGATGGTGCTTCTGATTCTGATATTAGTCATACATGGAACAATCTCTGCAGCTGTGCAGAGCCACTATGAAACTTCCCACCAACAGGGGGAGTACTAGGGAGGGAGTTTGGGAGAGCTATAGCCACCCAAAATTTGTCTTAGCACCCCCTCCAAGTGCCATCTGTTTCCAAGCCCCTCACTTCCTCTCTGGGCCACTACCACCTGCCCCACACAGCTGAGTCCATCTTGCTCTTGCCCGCAGTGCTCCCATCCCAACCCATTGTGACTGGCTGCAGGTGGAAGAAGGTGCAGCACGCCCAGCCTAGCCTGGCCCAGCCCTTAGGGCCCATGTCCCGCCATTATCTGTGCAGTCCCCCCCAATTTTCTGCCTAGCCCACCTCTGCCTCCCCACCAGGAAGGGGCTGGTACCGCCCTGCCCCACAGGTCCCAGAGAGCTGTGTAGGAGGAGAGAGAAGTTATCAGGATAGTTGCTTCAAAATGGGAGGTTCAGTAAAATAGACAACCAAATTAAGTGGAAGAGCAAGACCATTCAAAAAGTGAAAAGGTTATTATGTGTGGATGGTGAGAGGTTGGTAGAGGTAGCAGGTAGATTGTAATGAGCTTTAAAGCCTTAAATGTCTGCGTTTAGTCCATGTTTTTTAGTAACCAGTAGATTTAGGATTTGTGTTATTAGGCCTGTCTTCTGAAGATGTTTTGTAGTTGTTTTTTTTTTCCTTAAGTACAAAGATTGTGAGGTCAGAAAGGGAGTGGTGATGTTCTATAAAAAGGGTACTCCAGTGAGTGATTATGTGTCTCTGTCCTTTTATCTTTTATTTCTGAGAGCTCTTTCTGGTTCATTCATTTTGTTAGTTTCACTCGTATATCTTCCAGGAGGGCATTTGGTCCATTGGATGTGTGATATACCACATTCTGTGCTGAACACATGTAGGATCTGTAGATTCTGATGGCTTTCTTGTAGAGGGCGTTGATTTGTGGTGGCAATAGAGATGTGTTGACACATTTTGCACTTACTGTTAAGGCAAAGTTGTGTCTCACTTGGCATCCGTTGATCAGTGGGGAGTTGGCGTATAATGAGTTGGGCCAGATTTGGGGGCTTGAAAGCCAGGAGCAGTGAGTTGTGTGCTGCTGCCAATATGGTGGCAGAGACTGACATTACTGCCATGGCAGCAGCAGTGACAGCTGCTTCTGCTGCTGGGGCAGTGAGGACAGTTGCTGCTGCCAGGACAAGTACAGCTCCGATGGTTAGAAGTGTGGACTGTCAGACTGTTATCCTGCTAACACTTTTTGACAGCCTTTTGACCCTCCATGGAAGGCAGACAGCTCTGCCTGGCTCCCCTGGGGGAGGAGGAGTGGGAACAAAGCAGCAGCTCCCTATTGCCTAAGCATGAACTAATGAAAAAAGGCTAGGATAATGCATATTAGAAAAAAGTTTATTCATTTATTTTCTCAGTTGCGCCTTAGTTTCAACTACTTGAGAATATGTGGTAGTTAATATAATACAGTATGTTTTGCAATAATTATCTGTAAATGACTACAGTATAACAGCTTCTATTTAATCTCTGCTGAAAGAAAGAGATGCCACTTTTTGATGTTTATTTGTGTGCCTTAAGTGAATGAAGCTTAGCAAGATAGCTCAGGCAGTTCTTGCAGGAAGTTATTTATTTTCTTTGGATCAAGGACTTTCCCTTTCAAAGCAGTATTTGTCTTGTGCTGTGATAGATGGCAGACATAACTGGCAATATTAATAATGAACAATTAATAAGCACTAGATTTTTTTTAATACTGAATAGTTTTCTACTGTGATAGGAAGGCTCAAAAGAATAAATATGAAATCAGGTGAGATCTCATGGTATGCTAGCAATTTAATGTATAGCTTCAAGTTTTACAAAAAAAAAATTGTTCATCTGAAATTAATTCTCATATAATTCCAAGTCTGGTGCTGGCACAGACTACCAACTGTAAATTCAATTCAATATGCCTAGAGGCACAGATATACATAGTCTTTTTCTGAAATGAATCAGTTATTTATTTCATGTACCTCCTTTTTTATCAGTCTTCTTTTCCTGTACTTGCTTATCCTTTTTTTACACTTTATACTGTCCCATCCCTCCAAAAATCAACACCTAGTTAAACTCTATGAAAAAAAATATTCAATTTAAGCCTTGTAAATGCTTAAAACCAGCCTGTTTGAGTGTGAAGTGTTTTTTTTTTTTAATACCAGCAGTGGTTGGCTTATTTTTCCTTTAAGTCCTTCAACTGAAAATAGAAGCTTTTTCTATATCTTTGTACTCTGTTTGGACATCTGCAAACTTTCCAAGCCTAATTTTTGTAGTGTGTATTACTCTTGGGACTGATGATAACAATGGACAGCTGCATGAAATATAACGGATAGTTTATTTTATAGGAACATCACCCAATGAAATTTTCTACAGTTTACAAAACGATGTATCAATAGCACAATACACGATTCTTTTCATTATTGTTGTTTGAAACTATGCAGTAGCTTTCTGATAAGTAAGGGATGTATCTTAAACTAGCAGGCACCCCAGCAACACTAGTTCATTGGGATAGGTGCTGCTTCTTCTCTTTCACTAACTGGCTGACTTTCTCCATTGCAACTAATGGAATTGGTCCTTCTCAGTGAGAACAGTTTTAATTTGTTTCTCTAATAAAAGTATTGAATTAGCCTCTTCAATCCATCTGGAAACCAAGTAAAATATTTTCTTGCAGTTCTTATCAGACTGTAGCAGGCAGGCACTAGCCTACTGCATGACAACTTCAATTCTTCTTCCTGTTATTTGGAAACAGTGTTGGATGTGCATGATGTTGGAGTGCTGTTGCTATGCCTGAAAGAGGCCAATTCTGTATGTAACTCCTTCACAGTTAATGAGAACTATCTCAGTGTTACTTATATTTTGGCATATGTAGTTATTTTCCTTGGCAAACATTGGGTAGTATTTGTTTCCTGTAGATCTGCAGTGTTCTCTTTTAGTATCAGAAGTAAAGAGAAGCCTGATTCTGCTTCCGCTAAGCTAGTGTAAGTAATTACAAACTTGGAAAAGACATCACAACCAGCAAGGAAACTTTAATAGTAATGGAAGTTCTATTTTAAAGACTAGTCATGCCCCCTGTGATGCCCCCTCCTTTCTTGAAACTTGTGAACACTTTTCAAACTGTATGTTTACTATTGAACAATCTTTAGTTATATATCTTGTGCCCATCAGAAATCTAGGAGCTGACCCTGAACTTGCTTGTCAATGACAGAACTCTCATCCACGTCAGATTGGGGCAGGTTAAATACTATCACACCTTTCTATTTCTTATTAATATATAATTAATATATATATAATTATATATAATAAATATATAACTATTTCTTAGCAATAATTTAATTAGAAATGAAGGATCATGGAACTGACATCATATAAATTAATAATTCTTCTTAAAAATGATTTTTGTAGCTCATTTCTAAATGTACACTATGACCCACAAGAATGAGGGTCTATTAATCCATGAACAGGCATTACATTTGTAATGAGAAATATTCTCTTTTAGTGCTTCAAAATGCAAGTGTACCGCCATTCATAGGGGAAAAAAATGACACTTGTATGAAGAAATGTTAGCTTTTTCAGCAGTAATTTCTAGGCATGACAATATCCACATCCAGTTTTATATAGTGCCACAAGACATGGCTCAATCCTCCAGCATCCATCGAGGTAGTGTTCTCCCTCTCACCCCTTGTCCATGGCTTCAAGGAGCCTGCCTGTTGTACCAAATTATACTGCCTCAGGGAGGCCAAGGCAGACTCTCACAGGTCACTACTGTTCTACTCTGTGGACAGGATAAAATCTTTCCTACTCAAAGAGCTCAGCAGGAATCTATATCCTAGATCCTTCTGCAATGCAAAAATAAAAAAAAACCTTATGTCAGCATCTCTGGCATTCCCTAGAAGCCAGAGCAGGAACTCATAAATGACTGAGCTCAAGTCTGAGTACTTCCAAAGTCATCTTTCCAGTCTTACATGTGGCAAATTCCATGGCCCAGATGAAGGGGGCACTATTTAGTGCCTCTCCTGAAGTGGAGGCAACTTCAGAGCCATGTGGGGCAGTACTGTGGCCAAGCGATTCCTGTGTACTTAGTGTAGAGATTTACTGAAGTAATTTCTAAAGGCCACAGCTGAGTCTGAGGGCAGCCCCTTCCCCCGCTTATGAAGTGGGGCTGGCATTGGAGTCTTCCTCCTGCCACTGATCTATGTGTTGACAAAGAAGGTGAATCACATTGCCAGCACCCACTGGCTGCCAAGGCCACCTCCTGTACTGCCTCTTCCATTGCAGATTTGCCTACACCAAACTGATTGGTGAACCAAAGACCATATAGCCAGGGCCTTGGGCATGTCTACATGGCCATACATGACATTCAACACCACCTTCATAAGAGCTGAATGAACTCTCTGAAGAAATGGTAGCAGGCCTTGGCTCTGTGCTGGCAGAAGTAAAGCATGCACTGGACCTTAAGAATTTCCGGGTCATCTCTGAATATATTTTCCTGAACTCTTCATTCCAGAACACTTCTCTTCACTTCAAAATTTGTCCTTTGGAAATAAATAAAGTGATTAATAACCTTAATTATACACCTACTTTGTTTATCCCTACATTTATTTGTAAGTGATTCGACTTAAGATTCAAGTTATTTTCTTTGGTGTCCTTACAACTTACCCAAGCCACAATAGAATCAGTGGATCCAGAGCTCCATGGCTTCCTGGCAGTAGGGATCAGATTTAGGTTGGATCCTCTGGCAGTGGCAATTGTGAATAGATGCATTCCCAGCATGAAATGGATAGGAGTCTTTGGGGAGTGTGATTTCCTCAGGGGCCCAGCCAGTTTGCACTCAGCTATCCTGATGAACCTCTAGAGACGAGGGCCCCTGTAAGGCATTCTGGGATCACTATACACTATTCTGTGGTTGCAGAGCCCCAGTAGTATAAACTTTTGCCATATTTTGCATCACTACAGGTAACTGGGCACTAGAACAGCTATTTGTGCTTCTCCCACCATGTTTTTGGGGTGCTACAAATTTCCTGGGAAACTTTTTTATGCTTAAAATGAATTTCTCTCCATGCCCTCAGTCTCAGATACAGAAGCTAATTCTTTATGTAAAGCTATTGAAGCTTATTTTATCAACTCTGGCTCCACTGCATTAGACAGGATGGAGATTATCAATTAACTGAGGGCTGTTCTGTATTCAGACTTTTCTGGTTTCTTGATGTTCAGGTTGAACTTCATCCATTCAGAATTTATAAAAAAAAAGTGCTACCAGGTGATCAGTGAATGCTTGTATCTGTTTCTGTGGACAGTCCAGAGAAGTTCTGTATCCGCTATATCCTCAGCTACAGAAACCGACCCTTGGGCTCAGACCACTTAGATTCATGCTTATAGGACTCAAGGGTTGTAGTTCAGTTCAATCTCTGGCATCCATCAAACTACCTGGCACCAGACTTTTTCATGGCATTTTTTTCCGCTTGTCACAACTGGGTTTTGGCTGGCTGAAATAGAAGTAATGTCATATATGTGTATATATGTATGTCTCTGTGTGTATCTGTAATGGCACTACTTCACAACAAGTTAATATTTATAATTCTTGGAAGGAAAACATGTGTGTACATGTGTTTTCCCCCCAAGGATTATAAATATTGACTTGTTGTGTAGAAGGTACTGCCAATGAATAAGCTTTGTGTAAATCATTCAAAGGGACATGGCATCATTTTTCTATGTATGTGCATGTGTGCTCACGCATGTAAATCTGTGACTAATTTATATACTTCTTAGTTATGTGAAGCCATAGCTTAGTCATTTTATCTCTTAACTCATATTTTCCAAGGTGAATCATAGCTGCTCTGAAGACTGTTTAGGAAATAAAAGCAGAGACTGTGTGTGTACTATTATAACTCACACTTGTTTAAAAATAAATTCATAATGGATCTCTGGTTGCACTGTTAAGCCAGGATTGACTATAAGTTTTGAAGAAATAATTACTATGATAAACAGTTTGGGAAAAATCTTGATTCAGGGAAAACTCTCACTGAAGTCCGTTCTGCGTGTGGTGGTTACGCATTTGTCAAGTTGCTGTGTGTAGAGTTTTTTAAAGGTATATTTAAAAGAACAAAATGTCAAACTAAAAATATAGACCTAGGCACACACAATGAATAACATGCTATGTCATTGGAATTCACTTAAATATGGGTGCAGTGTTCCTTCACAGAGTGAGCTATGCAAGATTACTCTGCAGGCTGGATTAGCTCTGAAAGTTTTGGACTGGAAAAGGGATAAGATGATTCAAGGAGCCAAAGTTAGTGAGGCCTGGATGTTGAATTAGTTTGGCTGCAAGGATGATCTCCTAACACAGAGCTCATTCTCATTGAAGTAAAAGATTCAACTTCTGTGAGTTTTCTTTTTTCATTTGACCATGTCTTAGGGTTTTTGTTTTTATTTTTGTTTTGTTTTCCTTAAATGGATAGGTGTTTTATCTTACTTTTGGTTTACTTCCATACTCACAGAGTATACTACCTCCTTCCATTGTAGCTTGGTCACTAAGGGACAAATTGTCTTCCTTTGAGGGGAAAATATAGAAGGCATAAAAATACTGGAAAATTCAGAATTTCTATTTATTGAATTGTCTGTACATTATAAAGGATCTAAATCATTTAGATGTGTTGTATATATTACTGCATTGTCTGGTCATGGAGCAGGTCCCTAATGTGGTAAATGTACAGAATGTAAACAATAAGGTTGTTGCTCTAATGAGTTTACTATCTAAATATGAGATATAGCAAGTAGGTACAGCAGGAAAATAGAATGATTTTCAAGAGCAGTATGCATATAGTAACTACATAGCAACTCTAAGCTACAAGGAGAGAGAGATTTACCAATGAATGGCAAGATGCCACACAACCTAATATAGTATGAATGTGGAATATGAAAGTGTTCAGTGAAAAGGTGAAATGTTCAGCAAGTAAGTTCCTAGGTCTCTAGACGTACTCTTAATTCTGTGTCTTAGCAGTGCATCCTTCATATATAAAGTTTTGTGAAGTCTTCAATGGAGCAACTATGGTCTTGCCATTGCTGTGGTAGTGTCTCCAGAAGGGTGAGGTTAAACATGCTTCATCCATCGGAGTCCACAGATACACTCCAGATCCAGGAGTTTGCAGTGTGAGGCTGTTCTGAACTTATCCCTAGTGCCCATGCTTGAGCCCTCAGTCTCAAGTGGCCCTGAACAATTGCTGGGCTTGAGCATGATTCGGAAAATGACTGACAAATTTCTGTGTCTGAAGCATGGCGGGTGTGTCTGGAGGGAGGTATGGGCACAGCTCCATCCTTCCTCGAAGTGACTACTGAGCAGTTTAGCCAGTGTAAGCCCTTGAAGGAGGTTGGCAGTGGAGACAATATACATTGTTGCTGATGCACAAGGGACAGGTTAGTACAGGAAGTTGTTTACATGCCTGTTTCCTGTGCCAGCTGATGTGAATTTAGCTTATGCTATATGTATGTACCGTTTAATGCTCTGAAGGAATTTTCTGATTAAATTCATAGTTGCTAAATTACAGTATTACCTGGGAGTTTCCAACAGTTAAATTAAATTTTTTGTGAGTTTTAATAATGCCGTAATAATAATAAGGCAATTCTAGAATGTGCTTTATTATGAGAAATTACTTATCTTGTCTGTATACAGCCAAACTTTCAAACATCTTGGGTATATGATTATACAAATCTATTTTTAAAAAATCTAAAATCCATTTATGATTTGCTATATTAAAGTGTGTTTTATTAACTGTGTTTTATATAGATTGTGGGTATCATGAACTCCACTAAATTTTGGGCTGTTAGGTAGGTTTTCATGTGTTTGTTTCATTGATATGGTGTGAGTGCTCTCATTGAAAAAACAGCATTATGCTATATGCATTAATGTTGATGTTATCATTATCAGGATAATTTTATGCTGTCTGTATATATCTTTATGCTTTTAGACATGATTTAATTGGGAACTGAGGGAACTGTCCCAATCAGGGACAGGTCTCAGCCCCACAGATTTTTCCCAGACCCATGCCCTGATTGGTGATCAAGACATGGGGCTTGAAGAGAACTGCAGGGGAGGGACAGGTCCCAGCCCCCCATCCCAATTTGCCAGTGGGGCAGCTAGCAGTGAGCCCCCAGCTAGGCGGGTTTCAGGTGTTGGGGCAAAGGGTATGCCCCTTAGCTCCCAAACTTCCTGATCCCTTGCCACTGCTTGATCTGCTGTGGTGGTGGGTGGGATGAATTTAAGATAGTTCTGTAATAATTTTCCATGTGTAGAGTCTAATTATAACAAAATTATACATATTTTTCATGGATATAACCTAATTATTGAGGGAGTGGGGGCATCTTAAATTCAGAGCCGTCTTCAATTTGGGTAAATATGATATATATACTGTTGGATTTTTAAAAAATGTATTACTGCATTGAAAGCGATTATCCAATTGAATCAAAGTATTGTTCCTGGGATTTCTCTTTCCCACCCAGCTGAGGGCTCGCTGCTAGCTGCCCCATGGGCAGATTGGGACAGGTGGCTGGCACGTGTCTTTCTCCTGCAGCTCTTTCCAAGCCCCCTGGATCCAATCAGGGACCCAGGGCCAAAAGCTCCATGGTGTGGGTGCAGGGGGACATTGTCCCTTCCTGGGCTTCAATACTGGAGGCCATCCTGGCAGCAGGCAGCTTCTGGGAGCAATCTCCCAGCCCCTACCAGAAGACAGGTGTTTCCTGGCCCCACACTCCCTGCCAGCCCATGGGCTAGCACCAAGAGACAGCAAATCTGCTCCCAAATGGGTGCATGTGTAGACACCTACCCAGGGTGGGTTTACTCTTAAGTTACTCTGGAAGCATTTACACATACAGATGTGCCCAGTTTCTTATTGAATATGTTAAATATATGAATAAATGTATAAACACATAGATAAAAAAGGAATAATATTTTAAATTACCAGCATCATATTATAGTATTCCATTTCTATGTAGCTATAATGCCCAGAATCTTTTAACAAGTAACATCTTAGAAACTTTCACATTTCATTGCATCTGGTTATTGTTTTGAGCTTTGTTTGAAAGCGCTTCCCCCTATCCATTTTTGTTCTAAACAGTTCAGATAAAAATGCTAATAATTAATATGTTGTTTCTGGAAACAAATAGTTAAAGCAAAGTTTTTATTTTTTTAATTGTTAAAGAATGATGACACAATTTTAAAGTGCAAAATTTACCGAACTACATGCCTTGATAGAATAAGTGAGTAGAGAATGAATTTTTTTGTCATTCTAAGGTTGCATAAAGTGACTTTTGGCTTTGCAGTATTTTCCTGTTGTACAAATATAAATCCAGAGTTCAGTGTGTATGTTATGCATCCCCTATGATTGGTTGGCATACTGTAACTAGCAGCAAGAAATGTTATGTCTTAACTGTAGTGATGAAAGCTCTTCCTTTGCAAAGTCAAGATTTGGAGTTCTGTCAGCACTTATGACCTATGATGTCAGTCATAATAAAAGGAAGATGTAAATTTAATAATTTTGGACATGATGAAAAATGTCATCATTAACTCTAATAATCCAGGGTACTCTTTTTTGAAACCTTGCATACACTTGCAAACAGTAAGTGCAATTAACTATTATTAATCTTAAATCAGGGATACCAGATAGAAAGTAATACACTTAACCTTTCAGAACTGTGCTTGAGACTATAACTGAATAAAATCTTCATTGGACTCAGTTGTATTTTAGCAGCTATATCTGAAAGAAATGAAATGCTATAGAAATAACTGAATTGGATGTGTTCATAACTAAAAGAATTACTGTTAGATGCTAGAAGGGTGAGGATGACCTGTCTGTGGCATAATGTTTTACAGAAAATGAGCCACAGAGCTCTGTATGGAACAGCCTTCTTGGGAATGGAGGACAGTTTAGATGATATCTTAAAAGGATGGAACTATTTCTATAACATGTAGAAGAAACACAACTAAGAATCCTCTAACAAGTTATATTACAAAATTAGTTAATCAAGTAGTGACCTGGTCACAAGTTAGTTCAACTGATGGTATGGTAGACTGGGTAATAAGCAGCAAAATTATTATAAGACTCCTGTGTCCTTCAAAGAGTGCTGGTCAGCTGATTAGGACTCCTAGCCAGGGGAGTGGACACCTTGAAAGTGGAGCCCCTGGATTGCCAAAATCTTTGTGAACTCCCCCAGCTGGGAGTATCAATCAACTTCATCAGGGCTCCTAGGCACAGGAGTACACCAAGCACTCCCATGGCTGGGAGCCTCAATCAGCTGAAAGGCACTTCCAGCCAGGAGAGCACACTGGAACCAAGGGCTCTATTGGCTTCCCTGGCTGGGAGCTCCAATCAGCTGCTGAGGTATCCCAGCCACTGGAGCACATTATGCACCCGTGCAGCTGGGAACCCACATCAGCTGATGGGCACTTCTAGCTGGAAGCTCCAATCAGCCACAAGAGTGATCTAAGCCAAGTGTTTCCTTGTGCTCCCAGCTAGGTGAGCACAGGGATCCTAGCTGGCTACTTGCCAGTTCAGAGAGAGCCCAGGATCATGATCCCAAGCTTGTCCTGCACCAGCAATATGGTGTCATAGGATCTGATGCTCAGTCCAACAATTATACCTCTTGTCATGCACATGCGACATGGCAGAAAGAGTAATTGTTGGGACTGTGAATTGGATCCTATCACACCTTTAATTTAGCATCTCTCAGAGGGCTTATATGTGCAACCTCTTTTATATTCTGACTTTTAAATACTTCAGCATTGCCAGTCTTAACACATTCAGAAATCACAAAAACCCTGATAGCAGCACTAAAATTCATAAAATGAGGTTATAAATCATACTATAAGAAAAAATGTGGGATATTCTTGTATCTGTTTTTAAGTGGGGTGGTGTTAGGTCTATTCATGTGATGTCTTCTAGCTTGTCTCTGGGCTAGTAACTACAGTATATGTTTAATAAGGACTGAGATTCCAGTTACTTATTACCTCAGTAGTCAGAACTTTCAGGATAACCCTGAATGTTACAAGATACATGACAAAATGGTAAGAACTAGCAATGATGACACATTATGATGCAATTTTTAGCTTAATAAAAGTTTTCTTGAAACACATCTAATTATCTATCCATATTTTGTAATGGGGTTACAACTGCTTCCAGGTTTTAGGAAAGGACAATCAATATATAAGACAGAAATGCAACCTGAAGTTGTCCCTTTGCATTTATGATGGACGAAGTAGAACAAAGACAGTTTAGGATACCAATTAAGATTTTTTTTCTTGAAGATTAAACTAAATAAAGCCATAGGAAAAAGCACATTCAAAATTAAGTAGCTCCTGCTTCTCAAGTGGGAAGGAGCTGCTAGTGTGGTAGAGAAGTCTTTATCAGAAAGATGTTGACATGTATAGATTGACATTAAGGTCATCCTTAATCCCATACCAACCAGCTTTCTATACTGTAAACCCTTAAGCTTAGTTGTGGGCAAGAGGCAATATCGACTTTGGAAGCTCAGTTGAACTTCTAAATTCAGGTTGTACTTGTCCCCTGCTCATCACCTAAGCTGCCCCATTTCGGCTGAAATTTATGCAAGCAAAAGCACAAACAGCTCTCCACCAGTACTCCTCCAGATTCCCTGCTCTGTTCTTTATTATTCCATCCAGGAAGAGAACAGACCGACTACAGATGCTTCCTCAGCCTGGCAAAGAGTTCTTGTACCCAAAAGCTTGCAGAGACAATTTTTTCTACCGATTTGAGTTGGTATAATAAAAGATGTCAGATTTACCCAAAGGACTTTGTCTGCCTAAGTCCTTAGACCAACATGGCTACAACTTATACCCCTGCTCTGTTCAGTCACTTGTGCACTCTGATTCTCTCTATACTCTGCAGCTAGAAACAGACACAGAAAGACTTCACTTTACTTGGTGCAAAGAAATCTAAGGTAGAGCTCAGTTCTGTGCTCAAGAAATAAGCAGTGCAAGGTAGGTGGCTTTGATACAAGCTTCAGCATATGATAGAGACAAATAAAGGAAGGCTTACATGACTCAGGGCCGTCAAGGATAACTTAAGTATTGAACCTAATTATCAAAATGAAAAGGGAAGGAAATAAGGATGCCCAGAGCAGATGAAGCTACTCTGAGTTGTCACAACACGCTCCCTCCAGGTGGCTGTGGAAGGGCGCTTGTGAAGACGCAAAGGCCCAAGGGATGGTGCCTGCCCGGATGCGTTCTGGGCCCTGGGTGGCCGGCGAGAGGGAGAACACGAGAGACGGAGAAAATTCTCCAAGGCAAGGTTTGCAAAATAAAACAAGTTTACTCACTCAACTCTTGAAGGTAACTCAGTTAAACTCGTCAACAAAGTACAATTAATACAAACGGCGTGAAGCGATGAATCGCGCAGTGGCTACGGCCAGGTGTTGGCGTATTGTAGTTCTTTTGGTGAGCCCTTAAGTATTTGCAGGGCCTCTCAGAGCCCAAGAGGATGGTAACCCACTTGAGAATCGTGGCTCTAGAGAAAGTACGCGTGAGGGGACAGGCTAAGAAGCGAGCCTCTTGAGGCCTCACTCATCCCTTCTCACATGGGCACGAGAGGAAATCAGGTTAACTCATAAAGACAAGCAAATGGACTGACTAGCTCGATTTCCTTAAGCTGCCAGACAGGCTGAAGTGCAGACTGTCTGACTTGATCGATCCCAACCGGAGGGCACGCGTGAATCTAGGGGCAGGGTCCCTAATATACCTTCTACAGAGAACCTTCTTGAAGGTCCTGTCAATCATGTCCTTTACGTAGCACCTTAACCCCTGCCATCCCAGGTTACTCAAGATAGAAATCCTCTGCCACTGCATTCCTCATCCTTCATATAACAGGCATGTTACTTAACAAACAGAATATAACATAATACAAACATCATAAGACAAAAAACACATCTTGTCAGTAATGAGAGCATTGATCCGGCGGGAGTCACTAATTAAAACTCCAAGACATGAGTGAGACAAGTAAATGACCTGACTGTCCACCCCCAAAGTATTGCTCTTAGGGCTGAAGGGACCCAAGGTAACTGCAGTCATTAGTTCTGCTGCTGCTGCAGGAAAGGCACCAAACTAATCTGACTTCGAAGGAAGGAGAGGGCAAGTATCAGCTTGCTGAAGGTGGTGAAGTTTGATACAGTGTCTGTAACTTTACTGTGGTGGTTTTTCTTTAATTACTGCTGCATCTGGTTAACACACACAGAAATGATTAATCACTGACATTTTATCGTTTGTGTCCAATTACACTTAAAATGTTCATGTTTATTATAACGTTCAGTAATTTATATTCTTTTGTTATTGCCCTGAAATAAGCGGGGGGAGAGGAGGGAGGGGAGATTTACTTACTGATTTGTACACAAAACAGGGTGTCTCTTCCTATAAGATTGCATATTGGAGCAATAGTCTCCTTTCATTAATTTTACAAAATATGCTGTCATTCATTTACTTGTAAAACATGTTGTATTACTCAAGGGGAAAAAATGGAACATTAATTGTAGATTAAAGCAGTCTGAAATCTTGTTAATTTCTTTGAACTGAAATGTACTAGGACAGAGATTGTCCTTTTTGCTGTGTTTTATAGTGCTTAGCACATTAGAGTCCTTAACAATAATTGAGGCACCACAGGCTCTACTGCAATATAAATACTAAATTATAGAGCAAGTTCCATATCTAAATTTTCTTGTAATGTTGAGTGTTGTAAATGAATATGCCATAGTGCTTAAACAACCCTCCTCCCCAGCATACTTATCGTATTCACGTTGTCTTCTCTTTTTTTACTTTTTTCTCCTTTTCTTCATGCTGTTATCATCTAATTCTAAATTTAAGCCTAAGAAATAGAAGTTAAAGTACATTTGTCATGAATGTATTTCAGTTAACTAAGTTGCAAATTCCAGTTATTCATGGTGGGTTTCTCAGACGTGAGAATGAATGAGAGGCTACCATAATAATATAACTGGGACATGGGCTGCTAGTCAGGGAATCGGACACAATGAAGTAGCACTCCGCTATCTCTTAATATTTTTAAAACTCAAACAGGCTGTAAGAATTCCTTTGTGACAGTCTCTGAAGGCCTAGAAGCAGTAGCATTCAATGTGACAAATGGCAAAGAAAGGCTGATGAAATCAAAAAGTAAAAAATGTGCATTTCTGTTTATGACCCAAGAATTGATGTTCCCCAAAATGTCTGGATTTAGTAAAACCCCAGTTGAGAATCACTGAGCTACAACCTTAATTCAGAAATGTTACGGAGGAGTGCATTGAGGCTAAAACGGTTGAGAACCCCTGATCTAATTGGTGACAAGTGAGGGTAAGACTTCAGCCCGCTAAATCCTACTCTCTCTCTACCATCTGCTTTTTCCCTAAACCCAGATTTGAGGAGGTAAGATCCTCCCTACCCTCACCACCAAAGTTGTTCCTCCAGAATTTCACACTGGAGCCACCTGCCCCTGGAAGCATGGGAGAACCTGGGGGGGAGGATGAGGTTTTGGGATGAAACACACAGCTTCAGTGCCACATCCCACTGTGTGTGTGTGTGCGTGTGTGCATGCGCGCATGTGTGTGTGTGTGTGTGTCTCTTTATACTCAATGTACCCCTCCATAGCATTTCTGAATTAAGGTTGTACCTTAGTGATTCCCAATTGAAGTATTACTAAATTCAGACATTTTGGGGATGTGTATGTATGTATGTGTGTGTGTTTTGATATGCAAATATATTTATTTAGTTTCAGATAGTCTATTCTTGTATGACCACCTTTATTCCTCAAAAACATTAAAGTTTGCAGTTCACTGAGACAAGTACTCATATCCTGTTGTCACTGATACACTTTTTAGCTGCATTAATTTTAACATTGGTTTTAAAGAGACCAAAATTTTACCCAGTAATTAAGATGTGATGCGGAACTCTAAAAGTTCAGTCGTGTTGGGATAGCTATGAATTCTGAGTGGTCTGAAATTTCTTTAAACAGGTTATTCTGTCCCTTGCGGATGATAGGTAGAGTTTAAAAGCACATTATCAAATGTAGGCAGCTGTATATTTGCTAAGTACAGTTGGTTGAGCTTAGAAAAGCAAAGATTTCTATCTTATCTATGAAAATACATTTTTGCTCCTGGAATGGCTGTGGTTATAGTAATAACATAACTTGTTTTCAATGCTGTCCCAAGATAACAGTGGCATTATCATGTGCTAATACAAGATAACACTTTGTCATCATCTTGTGCAGTGCCAAAAACAATTATAGCTGAACTTCCAGACATCATTTTACACAGACTTGCAAAATAATATAATTCACCACTATTCATGATTAAGATATTGAATTGACCTTAACTCATATTTCATTAATGGTAAGAAAAAGAAATGGTGATATAATGTTGAAACAGAAAATATCAGATTTTCTGATTCAAATACACTGCCATTTTCTGCAATATCTGTCACAACTTGGGTGAGAATGGACTTTTGTTTTGCTAAAAGTGTAGGTTTACTAGAAATAAGAAAAAAGGGTAAAAAATACTAAATACAGTATGAAAATATATCTCCAACAGTAATAGAATACCTGCCACAAACTTTTACAGTGATTGCACAAATGCATATAATGTGTCTGATTTTTTTTTCCTTGTATTGACTTATAGTAGAGTATACACTATAGGAAAAATTCAACCCACATATAAAGTGCGTACAAAATACGCTGTGACATGTAGGCCCATAAAGGATCTAGTTTAGGAAAGGTTTCAGGTATAGCAGCCATATGCAGTTCTGGTCTATAACCCTAGTGCATATATACACCTGGATTCTGAACTGTCTTAAGCAGCTGACTAAGAAAGAGTATATTCTTTTTTGGATCTGGGAAGTGGCCAGAAAACCCAATAGGAAAAAAAAAAGAAAAACAGAACTCCAGCTGTAGAGAACCTGTATTTTTTGGGGTGATAAATTCTGCTTTTTCCTGCCTTTGAAATATGTATAAAATGTTTTGTTCCTGAGGTCTTCTGTGGGGGTTAGGGAAGGGGAGACTTTTGTTATCATAGATTGCAGCTTTTTATCTGGTAGGAAAATGAATTATCTAAATTCTGGATATTTAATTTTGAAAGCTGAAATCTAACAGGATCCCAAATGAGCTGACTTGAGCCCAGTAGGGCCCCAAAATGTTTGTATTACCTCTTTCTTAATTGTTGTGCATTTCTGTTTTCCATACTCCAAGAAGCAAAGGACCCAAAAGACATGGCGGGCTTTTACCTGTATTCACCTCTACCCCTCCTTCCAAAAAAAAAAAAATCCATATCCAAAATATATTTGAGGATTCCTGCCTCTGGATATTTATCAAAACTAGACTGACTGCTTTTCCTCTACTACTCTGCCCTCTGCCTTACTCCCCAGATACATTTCTCATCACTAAGCAACAGAATATGTGTTAATGGAGTAGCAACTCTGGCACTTCTGTTAAGTGGTTCTTACACAGAGTGTTTTGTTTTGTTTTAACTGAAAAGATGCATTTATATTGGGAAACACCTTTCACCATCTCTATCCATTTTAGACTAGTGTTACCAACAGATACTCGGCGCGTCACGGAGAAATGGTGAAATGATATATCTCATACCTTTTCTATATGTAGTATATAAGAATTCTGAAGAAGTAGGTCATAATGTTTTTAATGAATCACTTCCTTGGTTACAAACCTTTATATTTAATCATCCTTGTTGCTAGAAAACTGTCTTATTAACACATTATGTCAGAAGTATAATTCCTTCCAGTGTCTTGAACAAATTATTTGCCAATGGGACTGATTTAAAATGTTTCCAGGGGAAAAAAATCTGCTTTATAAGCTGCCCAGATGTCTAATGTATTACACATGATTAATAAAGCTATCTATTAAACTGAACTCTTTAGGTTACATTGTTAGATAGGTTTTGTTTCATTTTTAGCAGGTCCTTCTCCCATTATCCCCAGTGATTGTGTTGACTCTGTAAAATACAATGGTTACCATCCAAAGGAAGAGATGACCTGTTCATAATCTAATGGAAATGCCTTTTCCAAACTTCTTACATAAATTAAAAAGAAAGTCAAAGTAAAGGTGGCTGAAACAGACAGTCATTTGATAAAGGTCAAATGTCCAGCTCTGTCGTTTACTACAAATCTGGTGAAAGCAATTACTACCTATCTTTTTATTTCATCTCTTGATGACAGATACTGAGACTTCCTCTATTTGGTCCAAGCTTCTCTTCTAATGAAATTATTATTTGAAGGTGTTATAGGACAATGAATAATGGGACACACTAGGTCACTCTTCATGTTTCTATTATGAATATAAAGTTAATGCATTCATGGTCCAAGAAGTAAAGGGTTTTTTTTCATTGAGTCATATTTCTTTGACCCAATGTAGAATTTACTAATTGTCTGCAAACTGATTCAAATCAGGATTTTCAAAGCAGTGGAGGGTACTTGATATCCTTTCCAAATCTTTTACAGGTGTTATGCAATAGAAACTATTCAGAAAAAAACAGGTTTCCTATTAATCTGATGTGTTTTTATTTATTTTTTATTTTATTTTATTTATGTAGTTAATTTGCAAACTGAAATTTTATTTTATTTTGAATGGTTTGAACTTAACTGAATGTTCTAGTTTGATAAAGTGGAAACAATTTGTTTTTATTTTATCATATACAGTACAATTAGCATATTATAAGTAAAAGAAAGGAAAACATTCAGGTTGTACTATAGATTCATAGATGTTAGGGTCAAAAGGGACCTCAGAAGGTCAGCAAGTCCGACCCCCTGCCTGGGCAGGAAAGAGTGCTTGGGTCAGACAACGCCAGCTGAGTGCTTTCCCAGTCTCCTCTTGAAGACCCCCAAGGTACGTGAGAGCACCACCTCCTTTGGAAGCCCATTCCAGATTCTGGCAACCCTTCTGTGAAGAAGTTCTTTCTAACATCCAACCTAAATCTGCTGTCTGTCAACTTGTGGCCATTGTTTCTAGTTACTCCAGGGGTGCCCTAGTAAATAAGAGCATCTCTTACTACCTGCTGCCCTCCCCTGATGAATGTATAGGCAGCTACAAGATCACTCTCAGTCTTCTCCTGCAAAGGCTGAATAGATCTAGGTCCCTCAGTCTCTCTTTGTAGGGCCTTGCCTGCAGGCCTCTGACCATAGGAGTGGCCATCCTCTGAACCCTCTCAAGATTCTCCGCATCCCTCTTAAAGTGTGGCAGTCAAAACTGGACACAGTACTCCAACTGTAGCCTGACCAGTGCCGCATAGAGAGGAAGCATCACCTCCCTGGACCTGCTTCTCATGCATGTGCTAATGCAGGATAAAGTGTGGTTAGCTTTGTTGATTACTTTGTCACCTTGACGACTCATGATCATCTTAGAGTTAACTATGACTCCAAGATCCCTTTCCACTGCTGTGCTGGTGAGAAGGTCATCCCCCAGCCTGTAAGTGTTATGGTGGTTCCTTTTGTCCATTTGCAGCACTTTACACTTGTCTTTGTCAAACTGCATCCTATTTTGTTCTTCCCATTTTTTCAACCTGTCCAGATCTGCCTGGATCCATTCCCTACCCACTGGTGTATTAACTTTGCCCCATAATTTGGTATCATCATCCATGCCCTTCATCCAAGTCACTGATGAAGACATTGAAGAGCATTGGCCCAAGGACTGAGCCTTGCAGGACCCCACATCTTTCCAGGTCAATATTGACCCATTCACCACCACTGTTTGGATGCCATCCATAAGCCAATTTGCCATCCACCTGACCGTGTAATCCTTTACATCACAGCTTGTCAGTTTATTTAAGAGAACAGAATGAGATACCATATCAAAGGCTTCTTAAAGTCTAGGTAGATGACATCTACCTCAACTCCTGCATCTAAGCATTTGGTGACCTGGTCATAAAAAGAAACAAGGCTAGTCAGGCAGGATCTACCTGCCGTGAATCCATGCTGATTTCCTTTCAGCATTATTTTCCCTGCTGGACTCCCACAAATATGATCCTTAATTATTTTTTTCCAGAGTTTTCCCAAGGATAGAGGTGAGATTAACTGACCTATATTTTCCAAGTTCCTCCCTTCTCTTCTTGAAAATAGAGACACCATTGGCCCTTTCCCAGTCTTCTGGGACCTGACTGGAGCACCATGAGTACTCAAACAGCCATGTCAGTGGCTCTGCTAAGACACTGGTCAATTCCTTCAGCACCCTTGGATGAAGTTCACCTGGGCCCACTGATTTGAACACATCCAGCCCCTCCAAGTGCCCCTTCACTAAGTCTGCACTAACAGTTGGTGGGCTGGTGTCCCTGCTGCATCTATCTATGATCCAGTTGGGATATTTGTCTTGGTCTGTGTCTAGGAATACAGGTGCAAAAAACTCACGGAAGAGCTCAGCTTTGTTCCCCCTCTCTGTCATCAATTGCCTTAGTTAGTCCTGTAGGGGTCCTATACTACCCTGCTCCTTCCTTTTGCTCCCTATATACCTGACTTTTTGTTGTCCTTAATTTTTGTCACCAGCCTAAATTCTAATCCTGCTTTGACTTTCCTCACTGACTCCCTGCAAGTGTAAGCCAGGGAGGTATTTTCCAGCTTGGTAGCTACCCTCTGTTTCCACAGCCTGTATAACTCTTTCATTGCCCTTAGGCTTTTCTGGACTTCCCTGCTCAGCCAAGAGAAATTCTTGGTCCCTTTGCCCCCTTTTATGCACAATGGGATTGTCTCCTTCTGCGCCTGTAGGATTACTCCTTTGAGGAACGACCACCCATCCTGGACCCTCATTTCACCAATGCTCTTGAGCTTTAACGCCTCACTAACTGATCTCTTGACACCCTGAAGTTAGCCTTTCTGAAATCTAGTGCTTCAGCCCTGCTGGATAGTTTACCCACCCTTCACAGAATAGTGAATTCAGTCAGTCGATGGTCACTAACCCCTAGGTTAACGTGTACCTTCAGAGTTCCCACCAGGTCATTCCCTGTAGCTAACAGTAAGTCCAGCAAGGTATTTCCCCTAATGGGATTGTATACATCTTGCATTAGGTGGAGGTCTTATACGCAGGTTAAGAGCCTACATGAGCAGTTAGATTTGGCTGAGCATTCCTCCCAGATGTCAGGGTAGTTTAAGTCACCCATGACAACCATATCTCTCAACCATACATATTCCTGGTGTGGCAGTCTATAGCATGCCTCCACTACCAAGTCCCTTTCCCTCTGACCTCATTGTATCCTGACTAACACTACCTTGGTTTGGCCCTCTTCTGATCCCATCTTGATATAAAAGGATGTATATTATTCCCTAACATAGAGAGCAACACCCCTTCTCCTTTTTTCCCCACTCTATCTCATCTGTACAATAACCCTTAATGCTTACTGCCTAATCATGAGTAGGGTCCCATCAGGTTTCAGTTAGTCCAACCAGGTCAATTTGTTGCTTGCAAGCAGGAGTACAAGTTCCTCCTGCTTGTTCCCCATGCTATTCCAATAAAATAAACTGAAATAATTTGGTCTTATTGGAGGGGGAAAATTAAATAATATTATATCAAATTAATTTGAAATAAGTACATGTGTATGAGATTCAAATTTTATTAAATGAGCATTTGCTGACACTGAATATTCTCTTGGAAGATTTCCAGCCACATTTATTAAAATGTAACTGTGGATTGTGGACAGGACATGCCTTTTATTCTACAAGGTTACTATACAATGATGCTGCCAATCTGTGATATTCTCTGTGATATTCAAATGCTCTTGGTTTTACTTGAAAGAGTGAAAAATGCCAGTGGAGAAAGGTAACTGCATGGTGCTGCAGTGTCCAGGAAGGTAATATGGTGTACCCTTTGTACACTATTTTTTACTGTAATATTCTGAAGAAGTGGGAATGCTAACCCTGGATTGCCCCACTAGATGCAAAAAGGCCAGAATGTGATCTGCCTTTGTGCAGATGTACAATAGAACAACATGACACTCCACTGTCCTTTTGTGTAGCCCACACTGATGCAAATCACAGTAGAAATCCCTTTAAGCAACACTAGCTCATAACACACTTCTAAGGTTATGGAAAGAGCTGATAAACAACTACAATTGTACACAGCATTTTTCAAATGATACAATGAAGTCCTTTAAGTTTTTTTATTTAATCATTTCTGTGTATTATCTAGAAGACACTGGTTGGGTCAACATTAGAAGTTTAACAGAATTATTTCCATTTGTTCTGTCTTGCTGAGGAAAGAAAAAGCTTCATATTTTGCATGGTGTGAAGGCTGAACTAATTCTGCTGAAATATGACTTTAGACTCTCAACATACAGGATTACCTCAGTCCTTGCTCTCCAAAACCAAATATGGTTTAACAGTAGCCAGTCCTTAATGCTGGCTAGGTACAGATATTATACATGTACTGGTATAAATGCTCAGGAGTCAGTCTACACCCATAATTGAACACAAGTTCAGTGTACTGGTTTAAAAATGGCAGATCACAGTCTAAGAAAGACCTGGATCGTTGTGTTATCAGACTTAAGTGATTAAGGTTAGTCTAACCTTCTGTACCAGACCACCTCCTGACTCGAGTTAGATTGCAGTCTGTCAACATCCCAGATTGCTTTTCAGGCCGCCTTTCCCTCCTCCCCTCCCTCCCCTCCCCCACTACCAAGCCCAACTAATAGCTACATGGTTTCCAGCACTGCCTCTTCCCTGCCCCCATCAGGCAAGCCAGGCCAGGCATCAGGGGGATGGAGGAGCAGAGGACCCTGCCATGCAGGCCTGGCCCCAGACCCCACCAGACCTGAGTCATCACAGCTTGGGGGTGGGGGACGCATATGGCAGGGTCTCTGCTCCCCTACCTGCTCCTTGCTGCTTGGCTGATTACCCTGGAGTCTTCACTACTCCAGTTCTCCCTGTTGCCCAGCCTTGCTGACAGCCACATGGCTCCCAGTGCTACCTCCTGCCTGCCCCTGTCAGCCTGGCTGGATGGGAGGGGTAGGGGGTGAAGTGGAGGCCTCTGCTGCACTGATTGGCCTTGATCCTGCCTCCCAGACCCAAACCAGCACAGCTGGGGTGGGCTGTCTTCTGCCTCACTGCCACTGACAGCCAGCCACTTATGGGGAGGTGGGGCTGGGGAGAGGGGCCACACTGACCAATCAGGCTGACCTCTGTACTCTCCAGGAGCCAGCTGGGAAGTGTGAAAAGTACTCCAATCTACTGGCTGTGGCCAGTTCAGACACCTTGCATGCTTCCCCATCAAAGGGTGAACATCTGTTGTGCTTGTTCCTGACCTTACCTAGGGTGCTTAGAGTAAGGTGCAAAACAGACTGCTTCTGCTTCAGGCTTTCTGAATATCTGTGTCTCAAAATGTTCATTTGAACATAAATTTAAAACTAGTTTGAATTACATTTTTTACAATGTCAGTTAATAGTCAACATTTTAAATAGTTTCTCCTTTTTCCATCTTCATACATGCAGAATCTTCATATAACCAGAATTCAGAATTGAAAAAGAGATGATGGTTGGTTGTGCTTTGCCTGTGGTGATGGCTAGGATTTAGAAGAAGGATTAGATGGTTAGGGATTAGAAGATATAAGGAACAGCCTTATGGTGTCCTATAGTCCCCAGGCCTGGACATCAAAAACAAGCAAATTCTGCATCTACTGATTGTTGTTATCCACAGAGTGAAACTGGATCAAAAACCAAAAACCAAAGCTGGGATAAGATATGATTGTGCTCTATGAATGGACCAGAGAGGGTAAAAAGCTGTTTGAACTAAAGGATAATGCTGGCACTAGAAAAAATGAGTGTACACTATCATGAATAGATTTGAGCTGGAAATTAGAAGGTTTTTGTTTTTGTTTTTTTAATCAGAGTAGAGAGATTCTAGAGGAGTCTTTCAATAAAGGACCTGGGGCCACAAACACCTATCTCATTTTATGCTGAAGCTTGAGAAAGTTAAGAATGGATTTACATGATGTGATTATCTGTGACAGCAAGATACTGTGCACATCTACACAAGCTGTTTATTATGGAACTGCTGAATTAGCTCTGCAGTAAAGTCTTTGTTTCTACATGTGCAATCCTATTAGGCTGCAGTAAACTACTTAACTCTGCCATAGGTTAGTACTTGTAAACACAAGTATTATTCCATGCTGACATTCTTTAATGTGTAGCAGCACATGTGTAGATGCTGACAGGCTGACTGGGGAATGAAGTTGCTTCAGTGCTAGGACTACCTACTGGCTAGCCCCACCCTGGAGCACCCTCATGCTGCACCAACCCCTCCACAGCACATTGGGCTAGGCTAGAGCAGCCTTTGGCTGACAAGTCAACTCCCTGGGCTCCTGCCAGCCAGGGCTGCTCCACCTACTGCAGTCCTGGCTCAATATACTGGAGTCCTGGGCACACGTGTAAATGGGGCACTGGGGAACAATAAACTCCAGTGCAATGTGCACCAGAGTTTATTACGTCACATCAATTTAATGTATAAATGCACCGACTGGATTCAAAGATCCAGAAAGTCCCTTCCAGTCTTATGTTCTATAAAACTAAAGAATTTTCATGTGTCTTATGGTAAATTGCCATAAGTCCATTCAATGTGTATTGAAATACATTGTCCTACTGCAGCAGATCATTGCTATTCTGCATTTGAACTAGAAACTTTTGAGTGATCCACACGGTACAGCATTCTACATTGCACAGATTTACATTTTATTGCTGAAGAAGCAGCAAAGTTAGAGTTTGCAAATGAAGTAATGCTGTATTTGTTCCTCTGAGTTCAATGGTTTTACATGGATTAATGTATACTGCTGTTTCTTTGACTTGGAGGCCAGACAACTACATCTGTCCCGCTAAACTTGTATGCACATACATACATAATTTTACTCCAGTTCCAACTAGAAGCAAAGCAAAAAAATAAACAAAACACAACTCCCAAACCCTCTGCAAAAGCTAAAAGGTAAGATTTTTAATCACTAGAATAAAAGTCTAGGTCGTTCCAAAGGCCCTCCCTTAATTTTTTTTCTCGTAACTTAAAATTATACTTCAATTGATTTATTCCATGTTTCAGCGTATTGTTAAATATTTTTCTCAATGTGTGTGTATGTGTGTGTGTATACACACACACACATATATATGAAATGTCAATGATTATATACATAACATGGTATATATAGTTGTTGAAAACCTAGAGGTCTGACTGTTTAGGGGTGTAATTTATAGATATTAATAATATATTTATTAATTTATAGATAATACTAGTTGTTTGGAGAGCAACAATCAAGAAAAGCTTTTGGCTAATTATTTTTCTTACCAAATCTATATGCATCTCATGATTGCTCCAGACATAAGAACCCATGAGGTCACATTTTCTTGACAGTGGCTTTGATAATCACTAATAACATTCACAACCTAGCTGGAGATGGTTCCCCAAGGAATCAGTCAGTCCACAGACTCTGCTTGTCTATTTTGACTTTGCTGATCCAAACAAGAAATAATTCCCTTAGCACTAATGAATATATAAATATTGATGCCTATCTAACTGGGACCTGTATGCCAGAGTGCACCAAGATAATTTTTACACAGTACAATTATGTATGTTAAAAAAATCATAAGCCATTATATGGTGAGTTATGGCGAGATCTCATGAGTACAAATTTTAGTTCCTTTCATCATAGCAGTCTAAACACAGGAGAATTGATCCCATAATTATATCTTGTAGCTCAGCTGTATTAGATACATTCTTATACAGTTCATCTGCAGCTTGTAGCAAACCTCAATCCATACTCTTTCAGTAATACATTTGAATTAAAATGACAGAAGTTTTGACTCAGAATTATAGTGTTGTAGAGTTTAGCTTGTAGCTCAATGTAAGTAATATTTACAGGGGGGAGAGAGTAGAAATTTGTCCTTTTTCTTTTTTAGCAAAATCTTGCTGACACAACAGCTCAAGCTAACTCTTCAATACCTCAATGACTATGAAAATATTAAGTCATCTTTTTGTTTTACATTTCAAATCTGGGAGTCAGTGACCAGGACCAATCATCTGTCTAAAACCATTATGATAGTAGGGAAGAGAGTCCTATATATGGAGAGCTTGTGAGTTACTGTTGTTCCAAAGTTTTGTTTGTTTATTATTTGCATAGGTTAAAAAAAGAGCTATATTCACACATAGCATGAAGCTAACTGTTCAGACAGACAACAAAAGTTATTATTTTTGTTTGTTTGTTTTTAATATTAAGCTAGTTGCAAACAGTACTAATCATGTGGGATAAGACCAATGAAGTCCAGTATTATATTTCCAACACATGCTGGCAAGTGATACTGTAAATACATTTTATGGCTTTACAAGCTGTTAATAAGATGTTACAAGGGCTAGGGCCAGAAGTTACACATAAACTGGTTTAAGTGATAAGAAACTGGTTTAAACCTCTAACAGGATATAAGTTCAGTGCACATAAAACAGTTTTAAAATGGCCCAAGCTGGTTTAAGATAAACCTGATTGAATGTAGTATCACAGTTCACAGAAGTTTAGGGCTGGAAGGGACTTCATGAGATCATCGGGTCCAGCCCCCCTGCTCTGAGCAGGAAAGACTGCAGGGGTCAAATAACCCCACAGCTGTGCATCCAGGTGTTTAATAACAAAATAATATACATTAGAAAAATAGGAATATGAGGTGTTGTTGTGAATGTTTCACATATGCTGTGAAAAATTGTGCATGTTTCAAATATACTAGGGAGATGAGAATTTTTGTATATAGGAAATATGGACAGCATTAGATTTGCTCTGTCAACAGTTTTATGGGTCTCTGAAATCTATACAGAATATAATATTAATGTTTGAATATGATTTCAGGGTTAATTTCCTCATACACAGCAGTAACAGTCACATGAGTTTATGCTTCAGAAAGAAAAGTTTGATCTTAGCTTGATATGATTTATTCTATCTCCAACTATAGTTCCAGTGGGAATCTCTCTGCAAATTGAAAATCACATTTGAAATTAACAAGTTCCAATTTGTCACAAAGAGTCTCGAGACAGCCTTAATACAAAGAGAGAATGTTAATGTGAATTAGGTTTAAATTTGAATAAAACAATGTTATCGATAAAAGAAAAATAAATGTAATGGGGAAAAAGCTCCTTTGGGTCATGTGATAATACTGGAAAGGGTGGACAATTCAGGTATTTAAAATTAGACTTTACAATTAGTATGCCTTTATTCTGAATAATATTTCAACTAAATGAAGGGAATAAACTACAGCCATAATTTTCAAAGCTAACTTTCCATTTATTTATTCATAGTTCAGAAAGCAAAGTAAAATCTATTACACAGAACACCATTACAACTCAGCATGATGGCAGCAGTCACTTCTGCTTACCATGTCACTTTTAATATGGTTTGATTTGACATAAAGACACATATTTATTATCTTCCCTCCTTGTACCAGTCTAAATTTCTGCCTTAATGGATTCATCTGCAGCAGCTGTTTTGCCCAAAATGCAAGAACTGATCAATCTATTCTGCAGATTCCCAGTGGGAGTGACCTTTGCTAAGCATAGCAGGAGTAGTTCCATGGAGGCAATGCAGGGCTAGGTTTCACTGCCAGTCAGACCTATACAATTGCCTGTTTCTGTAACCTGATTGATCTGTCAATTTAGATCAGTAATGCCAGATACCAGAAGGGCAAGGCTATCAGGAAATCTCAAGTAAATTACAAAGATATCCTCCAGCCACAAATTTATCTTCCCATCCAGCACAAATGGCTAATGGTCTGGTAGTTCAGCTATTGAGGAGGAAAGAAGATGCCATACTGCAAGGCATCCCTAGCCATAGAGAGTTATTTGTAACTCATTCTTAAATTAAATGCATTCTCCCTGTTTTGTTAAAAACAAAGATCTCAGTCCTCTTCTGAGAGGAGGAGGCTAGGGAAGCCCTTCACCCCTGACAAATTTCATCATAGATAATTGAATAACATTTTCAAAATTCACTAAGTGACCTAAAAGCCTGTCTTTCAAAAATGGCTTAAATGTGTAACAGTCTATACTCTGCTGAAAGTTGATGCAAAAAAAGTAGTCTTCTCTGTTACTTAAGCTCTTAAAATATATGTTATTCATGCCTAGTTTACCTCAGTTTAATATGATACAGATTTGACTGCAATAAAAATGTGTGCATTAAGAAATATTTGACTAGCAGTCTTTTATTTAAACTACTGCTGACTTCTGTGAGGCTGGGATTTCATGTCATTTATGAAGTTAGCTTATTATATTTTGAATGAGTAGATTCTGTTATTACCTCAGCACCATCATTATTTTAAATTGCATTTCATCTTCTTTTATCAGCTGGAATAGTGACATTAAAATGTGGTCAGTATAGGGATTCTGCAACTTGGCAGTTCGTTAGTATCATACTCATACTCCATTATGTTGCTATACATTTATTATCAATATAATAGTGTTAATAATTTAGTATAATAGTCTCACTGGGCACATCTACATGTGCATTTATACCGGCTTAAATTTACTGCCCAGAAAGTTACTTCGCAGTAAGTGGGAATAAGCTAGAGTGTCTACACGTACAGACATTAAAATGCATTAACACTGTAAGTGGACAGACACAGTCCCAAGTCAGTCCACACACAGGACATATCAAGATGAGCCTGCATATGCTTCTTGCAACATTTCAAACTCCTTTGAGATGCTTTGGATATCCAGGGGTCAAAAAAACCCATGGAGAAAAAAGCAGGGCAGGGCACATTTCCAGACCATGCCCTGAGGCAACTGGAGGTTGGGTCCTCCACAGAGATTTTCTGGTAGGAGCCACAGCATTTGTATAGTTGACCCTCACCCTGGGGCTGAAACACACTGCCTGCCCATGTAGGACAGGCAGCATGACAGGCACAGGGAGCTGGACCTAGACTCCACTGCAAGTAAGGAGTGGAAGGGGGTTGGAGGAGGGGGGAGGGGACCATAGGAGGGACCCCCACCAGCTCCACCCGCTCCCCAGCTCCACCCGCTCCCCAGCCCCCCCCGCTCCCTGCCCTGTCCAGCCCCACCCCTTATCCCCCAAATCCCTTCCCTGCCTCACTCCATCCCCTATCTTCACCCCAAGGCTGCCCCTGCTGTCCCCATCCCCCCAGTACCCAGAGCCTCCCCAACCCTGCTCCACTCAGCCCTATCCCCTTCAAGCCCCCCCCAGCTCCTGATTCAGTTCCCCAGCTCCTAGTTTGATCCCTCAGCTCCCAGTCATTCCTCCCAGCCCTTGCAGCTCTCCTGGCACTGCCAGCACTGCCTGCCCCAACAGGAGCGGGCAGCCAGGGGAGCAGTCAGATTAGCCAGGCCAGGTGGGGAAGGAGCCAGATGATCCATGGCTTCTGCCGGGGCTGCCGGCTCAAGGGCGGGACTCGCCTGGCTGTTTCCCCCAGCTGCTCCCACTGGCACTGCCTAGTGCCTGCCTTGTACAGTCTATGGCCAAATCTCTGAATCTCTCTGATTCAATTCAGAGATTTCTGATTTTTTTCAGTTTCGATTCAATTCAAATTCAGAGATTCACCCACAGAATCCGGCTGAATCTCCCCCAAATCAAGTTGACTACCAAAGCTTCACACAGCCCTACTGTTCCATAAATAATCAGGCATAAATTTGATACCAGCATGATACAAACATCAAACTTACACTCAAGTCAGCATAAGTTTACATACAGTCTGGGCCATGCATTTGTAGATGCACAGTGATTTCAGTTACTATGAAGTAAAAGTGCATATGTAGATGTGCCCACTAAGTAGTCTTACCTGAGCATCTCACTTTATAAAGGTAAGTAAGATTTATCTTTCAGTTACAAAAGGAATAAGTATGGGAAATGGAGAAGCTTAGTAAACGTCTTAATTCTGTACAGGAAGTCTCAGAAGGGGCTAATATCTCTCCAATATCCCCAGTTTATATGTTGTTTTATTCATTGCCATTTTGCAAACCAGCGCAATATTTACTAACACAGGTCAGTCGCATCATACGCACATTTAACTTACACGAATTCAACTATACGTGGTGTGGGAGGGGGGCATGGCTTGAGTTTGCATGTGGCACTGCCGCTTACCTAGATGCCCATTATGGCGGTGATGGCCACTGCCTCCAAAACCTCCCACTGTCACCATGAAGCCATGCCCAGAACTGTGTGGCTGGCGACTGGGTGGCAGCGGCAGTGTAGTGGTGACTGGGCAGCATGCAGCCATCCCCCCACCACCCCATGCTGCGCCACTGCCACCAGCCGCATAGCTCTAAGCACGGCTCTGTAGCAGCAGCAGGAGGTTTTGGAGGCAAAGGCAGTCACCGCTATTCAAATCAACTGGCATGGTAATACACAATTTCACTATCTGCCATTTTCGCCTTACACTCTGACTTTAGAACGTAACCCTCAGGTAAGATGCAACTGACGTGTACGGCTATCAGTTTGGGGCAGATTAATTGTTACACTAAAAATAGGTAGGTTAGATGTCCCCTGCCAATCTATATTTCCTTTGTAAGATCTCAAAACTTTTAGAGCATCTCATAAATATTCATCAGATTCTTTCAGTAAAGTTATTAATGGAAGTTCACAATGTTCATTTTTCCATATTATCCTTCTTCCAAGCTTATCATAGTATCTAGGGTCAGAAGGGGCCTAAAGCAAGCCATCTAGTCTGAACCCCACCAATGGCAGGAACGAGTGCCAGGGTCACAGGACCCCAGCCAAGTACCTATCTAATCTACTCTTAAAGATGCCCAAGGAAGGAGCAAGAACAAC
>JAGPOW010001296.1:65489580-65512643 GCA_030014935.1 Caiman crocodilus
TTCTTTGTTTTCATGCTATTCCTTTTATGGTATGAAGCTGGCCTCAGGCGTTACTACAAGGGGTTTGATTTCACTACGAGGGTTTGGCCTCTTAGGTGGAGTCATGAGTCACCGCCTACAATGCAGTCTGCACAGCTGGGATGCAGCATGCCTCAAGACTGGGGAGCAGGCAGCCCTGGGCTAGCTTCCTACCTGTCCCCACATGCCTCAGCACACAGCCTCATTTGTGCTGCTACTATTTGTGCTGCTACAGATGCACACCCCTGCCTATGTGGATGCTGCCCCTGTACTCAAGAAGAACATTCAGATAACATATGCTGTTTTGTTTTGAAGGAATGACTGGTAAATACCATGCTATTTGTCCAGTTCGTATCACTTTTAACAAAGGACTATATATTTGAAGGATGGGAAAGTTGCTACAAATACATTTAATATGTATTGGGTAATGAAACCATAAATATCATGACTACCTTTTTAATATAGAAATTAAAATGTTAGGGTATATCACTAAAAATATTTATATGCCTAAAAATACAGGTAAGTTCTTAGTTTAAATTTTTGTTTCAATCTTAAAAGTTCCAAACTAACATGGATTTCAATGAGAGTTTAAGTCAAGAAAATGTCTGTATGTTTAGGTTCCTATCTGCATCTTTTAGTATCTCAGTGCCCCATCCTGTATAAAACACTTGGCTCAGGAAATGTTATTTTTTTCAATATTCATATCAGCTTGGTTAGGAGTACTGCCAAATGGAATGAAAACTGGCCATAGAACAGTACTCAGAGGGTATTATGCTGCAATGTATCCAGCTGGTAGGAAGTGCTCAGTAAAGAAAAAAAAAAGTTCAAGGATGAACTTAATCTACACCTTTATTGTAATGTAGAAGAGAAAGTAAGTTTAAAGTGTAATGAAATCTGCACATGTTACTCTGCTTGGAGGAGGAGCCAATAAAATTGAAAGCAGAGAAATTACACAAAAGAGGCGTTGAGGAACAGCTCCATCAGTAGCTTCCAGCAGTTTTGTACTGCTTCGTTGATACAATAAGCTCATCACAAAGGATCAGTTAATATAGGTTTACAGAAACCCAGAGAAGTTATGGAGTCTCCATTCTTAGAGGTTTTTGATACCTGGACAAGACTTGCCTGGGATAACATATCTGGGGAAGGTCCTGCTTTGAGCAGAGGAAGAACTAGATAACCTCTGGGGTCCCATTCAACCATAATTTTCTATGATTTTGTGATTCTAATCTACACGTGTTAGAGCTCCATAAAAGGGCTGAAGTGTGAATAATTATAACAGGGACAGGAAATAATAATATGAGATTCATCTTGGAAAATTACAAATACACCTAAAGAAAATAATCCATAATCTAGAAGGATGAAATCTGAGAAGGAGCAAGGGTATCAGGAGTCAAAGCCAGTGAAGGGTGGTGAATTAGGGAAGATATTACAGAGGAGTACAACAGAATAAAAAGGACCCTAACTGTTAACAGAACCATTTCCTCATGGAGCAGTGAGGTTAGTTTGTCCCTATATTATGGTAGCATGAGCACAACTGGCAAACTGAATTCACTAATAGGAAATTTCTCCTTGGAAAATATTGGCAGACTAAAGACAACACCACTAATTAGGAGCAGGATGGTTATAGGATAAAATCACCACTTCATTGCCACACATCTTGGCAGGGGAATCATATTTACATAAAACTTTGCTCTTCTAGACACCTAAGATAAGAAATGTCATCCTGGGTCATGCCACAGGTCCCTCTAGTTCAGTGCCCTGTATCTTAGAGGAGAAGAGTGAAAATGCTAAGAGAAAGATTATTTATGATGTTAGGTCCCTGAGAGATATTAGAGTTGTGATAGGATCTGATGCTGAATCCCAGCAACTGTGATTCCTGCTGTGCTTCACATACATGACAGGGGGTGCAGTTGTGGGGATCAAGCACTGGATCCCATCATGCCATGTTGTTGTTGCAAGGGAAGCCCTTCTCTGGGAGCCCTGTTAGCCGGCAGAAAAGCTTCTATCAAGGCTACCTTCGCTCTCTAGCCTTCATCTGCATTCTGCAACTCTGATGTATAATGGATAGTAGCACTGGTCTGTATATATATATTCCAAGCAGTATGTTCATTCAGTTTGATCTTTCCCTTTGTGAACTGCTTATGAACTGATCATGATTATGAAGAAGTGCTTTGCTTTTCTGCAAACCACTGGGGCTTTCTCTGTTTGGACTTTCACAAATTGTAGTGGCATTTTATTAGTGTGTGCAGCATTCATCATTAAGTATTGTATTTACTCAAATACAAAATGAGCCCCTTCCCTGCTTCCCCCCCCCAATTTAACATGAGTAAAGAATCTCCATGGATTTGAGTATGAAGTGGTGTGGAGCAGGTGGCTGCTGCAGTTCTGGATCCAACCCCAACCTGCCATTAGGGTCAGAGCCTCAGCTGCTGCCTACCGTATCCCCCTGTATCCTCTATACCCCTGCCTGCCCCTCCCTTCCATTTATCCTCTGGTTCTAGCAGGGATCCAGCCCCACTTCAGCTTGGAGCATAGAATATGTACTTGCTCTGGACCCAGCCCAGTAATCGCTGTTGCAATGGTAATAGCTCCACTTGAGTCTCAGAGCCCCGTCCAAAGCTGCCACTGCTACTAGTGCTACTTCAGGGACACATGGAGTGGCGTGGGAAGTGCAGAGACTATGGGGACAGAGCTGGTGGGCAGAGGAAGGCAGTAAGGAGTCCAGGCATGGAGGAGGTGCATAGAAGGGAGCAAAGGGGGACAGGTGCCAAGAGGGTAGGCATGGGAGAGACACCAACAGAGGGAGAAATATTGGGGGAGCAGACAGCAAGGGGGAAAGGTGTGGGGAGGACAAGTAGCTGGGATCAGGCTGCTTAACTCCTTCTACACCTGCCCCTGCTGCCTCTCTACATCCCCCTCCACCACCTGCACATTCCAATACCTCCCTCCACACCTGCTCCTTCACTGCTTCCCCTACTGCCTATCTCTCTACCACCTGCCTCCCCTACCACTTGTCCACCATCACTGCTTTCCCCACTGCAATTTAAGAAGACCCTCTAATTATTAGAGTCTATACATGGAAAATTTATAAATTATTGGGTGGTCATATTAAATTCAGGGTCATCTTGGATTTGGGTAAATATGATATTTGTTGTATTAGGAAGTTTAAGTCACATATTATGAGTGCAGTTCTATAACTGAATGATTTTTGCAGACCTGAAAGGAAAAGCTTTAGCGGAAGAGTTTTCTGTTGGAAAATACTATTGAAATTGGAACATTTTGTAGGATTGGATTAATTTCATTAAATAAAAAATATTTTAAAAGATCTGAAAGCATTAATATAGCTTATTTTCACTATGGTCGCCCCCCCCCTTTAGAATATTTATTTTTTTTGTTTAAAAAATGTTCTATCATGCATATCTAGATTCTATTGAAGAAACCATACTGGGAAATGTGTGCGCTGAATATCAGAACAAAAATTTCCCAAGAGAAGGAATCTTTAGGCTGGTTATTAGTCTCCAAAGAGAAATGTTGTTTTCAGCTACTAGAGACTTTTGAAGCAAGATTTGTGTTGTCATTTGAAAATGTACTGTAAAGGAAGATTTTCAGTTGAGCAGGAAAGTGGTGGTATTATATGCTAGAAGTTTCCTATGTCTTGTTTTTATTTGGAAATTATCCAAATGGTGTTATCTGATGGTTAAAGCAGGCCCTGGAAGTTAAAAATCTATTCCGTTTCCAATTGTGTGTTACATTAGGAAAAAGTCACTTTAGATTTCTTTATTTTGCCCCAATTTCTTCATCCTTAAAAGCCACATATCTTTGCAAAGGTCTTTTACAATTCTGTAATGCAGGTGTTGTCAACAGAGGGTGCACAGAAAGATTGTAAGGGGCATGCATGGGCAGGTGGATGGGTGGAAATGGAGTGCACCCTGGCACTTTCACCTCTTACCTGTGGGAGGGGGAAGCATGTGCCTGGTGCCACTGGCCCTGCACAACACACTGTGGCAGCTCCCTGCCCCCCACCTTGGCTTGCTATCTTCATTGACCACTATCACAACACCAGAGCTGTGAACATCTGAGTGCTGGGGGGGTCACCCCTGGCAGCACATGCTTGGCTGGGCACAAGGCCTGTCAGCAGCCTATGGAGCTGCAGCCAGCAAGGGGAAAGTAGGGCAGTGGCACGTGGCCAGGTGGGACAGCGGTAACAGCTGCCACCTGTGAGACCCCTATTTGCCCCCCTCCCAGTGCCACCACCCCATGCATCCCTGGGATGACCCCAGATCAGCACACAGGGCTGTGGGCCACTGCCAGCTGGGGCTGAGGCAGCACTAGGTGGGGATTTGGGGCTGGGCTGCACTAGGAGGAGAGTGGATGGGCTACAGCAAATTTTGGAGTGGCTGCAGCCCCTCCCATAGCCCTGCTTACAGCACCGCCAACACTGGATTAATCAAGTGGCTCCCACTGTTGTGCTCACCATGAGGAAACCAAGGGGAGGGGCATGTACCCCCACCCTTAGCTCCCGCACGCTGTGCCCCTGGACAAGCCACTGAGTTCTGATTGTCCCACAACCCAGCCTGTCCGGGGCTCCATTCACAGTCAATGGGGCCCCAGCCAGGTTAGGACATGGAACAATCTCCACAGCGCAGAAGGAAGTGGAGCAGGGGTGAATGATTTGCCCCTGCCCCCTCCTTCCTGCACTGTGGGGGGTGTCAAGCCTCAGACCCACTCCCCCCACCAGCACCATCGGCAGGGCAGATTGAGGCCCTCACAGTGAGAAAGGGAGTGGGACAGGAGCAGTGTCTGGGGTGAGTGGGACCCCAGCCAGGCTGGGTAGAGGGACAAGCAGAGGCCCAGGGACACCCCTGACCCCCACTTGTCCCACTCCCCAGCCCGGCCAGGCCCCCACTCACCCCAGACCCTATTCCTGCTGTGCCCTGCTCCCACCCTTACTTCAGGGGCCTTGATCTGATGCCTCATGGCCCTTTCCCCTCCCCCTCCCCCTTCCCCCACAGACTTACCTGCTGGGCAGTGCATGCACACGTGTGTGCTCAGGCCCCCACAAATATTTTTTTCTCTCTCTGCCTGTGCAGTGCCTGCCCCTGCCTCACCACAGGCCCTCGATCTGCCCATCACCCCCATTTAAAAACAAGAAAAAAGAAAGGGGTACATGAGCTGAAACTTTGAAACCAAAGGGGTACACTTGTAAAAAAAAAAAAAAAAGAAGTTGAAAACCCCTGATCTAATGAAACAAAGACTTTGGGTATATTTTTCTTAAGTTCTTATTTTCAAATTCACTGGGTCATAAGCTCTTAAATCACATTTGAATACAAAAAACTGAACTGTTAAGGATGTCTATGGTAACTCTTGCAATGTTCAGATAGGTAGTAGGTAATGCTTCTGAAGCCTATCTACCACCATGGGCTCTTGTACATGTGACTCTGTTAACATGTGCAAATAACAAAAATATCACTTTATTTGTCTTAATGGCATCACAGTGTACACATGCAAGACTTTGGGGGGGGAGTTAAGTGAGTTTGCATCACTGCAAACTAAACTATATCTAGGTGTAGTTTAGTTTGAAACTGCAGATTACAACAACGCAGCTGTCAGCTCACCCTCCAGCCACACAAGAGGTAATCAGGCTCTGCAGAAAAAAATGAATGGTCAGGCTGCTTACCAATTCTTCCTTCAGAAGGTAGAAGCAGTGAGGGACCCAATTCTTTTTTTCTTTTTGGGGAAGCTTGGCCACCTCTCCTGCAGCTGGGAGGTGAGCTGCCTGTGGGCTGAGCAGTCCCTGAGCTGTGGTGGGCCCTGGTCCTTTCTTCCATGGTGGTAGTGTCTTCTGGGGCCACCCAGGTAGATGTGCTAGTGTGCTAGAACATCTTCTGGTATCCCATGCACTGTCTCTGCCACATGAGAATGGGCTGACTTGCCCCTGGGGCAGTGTGGGGAGGCATCAGGATGGCAGCTAGATGCTCTGGTTGCTGCAGAAAGCAGCAGGGGCAGTGCATGGGGCACTGGAAGCCTGCCAAGCCTGAGCTTCTCAGAGCCCACCTAGGCTTCCAGGACCCTGTGCACCTCCCTGCCACGTTCTTTGGCTACCAGCACACCCAGCCTCCCTCCTACCACCTCCCTGTATTGCCCCAAGGGCAAGACAGCCCATTCCTCAGAGATCCCAGGTGGAGGGAAGGTGGCGGGGACAGTGCATCGGGCACTGGAAGCCCCAGTGGGCTCAGGGAACGGTGGGATCTGGTGGGGGGGCTGCCTCTGAGCTGGGGAAGCACCCAGTGCACTGGCAGCCCCATGAAGGAAAGGATTTGGGCCCCCTGGCCACAGACAGACTCCCGCTCCAACATTTTTAATTTTTTTTTAAAGATTGGGCCCCTTGTTGTAATATGACATAAAAATTGAAATGGTTTAGGCATCCAGGTTTTATTCTATGCCCTACCATTTCAATTTAGGGGGCATAGAATAAAACCTTGAGAATTAACCCCCCTCCCCTCATCATGTGTACAAGCTCCCCATATGTCTGGGTTTTGAGTGTTTGGAGCCAGAGTGGATAGTGGGGTTTTTAGTGGCAGTCTTGAGAGCAGCACGGAACTGCCATGAATGTCATAAATTATTTACCCAGTTTTCAAAATGTTATCATGGGCATATTCTTATTAATTATCAATATTTATCACCATTAATCCCCAGAAATATCATGTATTGCGAGATCCCACATCAAGTCAAAAGTGTGCATTACCACTGCTTTCGTGTTGCCTTTTTGTTGCTTTCTAAGGCAGTACCACTTCTCATTTTCTGTGTCCACTCATGTTCAAAGAAGCCATAACAAAATTGGTTGCATTAAAGCCAGATACTCGGGTTCCAAATAAAGACTTCCATAAAGTAATGATTCAATTCAAACAAATCACACTGAACTATGTTTAGTGACCTTTTCAATTTCCAATTACAAATCTGTCCTATATCCTGCAGTGTTTTCATTTACTTTTCCTATTCTTTGCTGCTGTTCATTTGTCAATCAATTGAAAGTGCTGTTGTTTCAGGCAATAAATTAACTATAATGTTTACCAGGTTTCATTCATCCTCTTGGCACACATTCTTTTGCTGAGGGTAGATTGTACATTTAAACTGACAGAGTCAACCTCCCCTGATGTGTCTAACTGAGATCGTATTAACAGTCCACCTTCTCCTTTCTTCCCTTTACCTCACTCAAATCAGTAGCTACATTTAGAATTCTGTTGACTTGTATTTGAGCCACGCCACAGCTGAATGCTTTACTGCCTTCACTATAAGGGCAAGAAGAATTTGAGACATATGACTCAATTGTTAGACTATCCTTCCAAATTTAAGTATTTTAATATAGCCTCCTGCCAAGAAAAGATTTATTTCAGTTTCAAATATTAAATATTTGTATCTTTGTGACTAATAAAAATGTAATTAAAATGTGTTGCTGTAGTAAAATACACAACCCATTACTATAATCTTTTTCCTGTCCTAATGTTTGTGCAAAAGATTATACAATCAAAGAAAAAAATGGATAGATTCCAACAACTTTTTCAGCATGCAGGCCCTAAATTTTACATAGCTTTGATTTTCCTCTTTCATTTACAAATGTCTCTACTGTTGTATTTTGGATCCAGACAGCTGACTAATTGTCCAGTCTCATAACATAAAATTGGGATAATGTCATACTTCAAAGCAGAAAATGATTAACTACAGGAATCAGGAAGATGTTTTCTTCATCACAAATGGTCAGTGGGTAGAGATGAATAGGATGATTGCTTGTGACATATCAGATATTCAGATAATGTAAATCAGAGAAGCTTCATTAATTCATATGAAGTTAGAGAGATCTATGCTATCTTGGAAACCAGCCCTTAATTTTGAATGAATGAACATGCCCATTTTGGGGGCTGCTGATGTGTTGAATTGTAGGTTTTGTTTTCTTTCCATTTTTAACAACAAAACAACAGCTAATTAAGCCATTATTTTTTTAAAAATGTTTTTCTTCATTTAGAAATATTCTGAAGCTTAAATAAGCATCTTGGTAACTAACACGTTTGTATTTAAGTTCAAAAACAAAAAGTCCTCACTAATCAAGGTGTTTTCATCTACAAAAGCAGAATTTTGAAGGGATCTTTTGATTCAATTATGGAATTTTAAATTTTAAATATGGAATCAATGATTTCCATTATTTAATATGCTGAAACAACTGGAATGAGAAAAGTCTAAAATGAAAACAATGAGCTGTTAAGTCTTATCTCAGTGATTCCTTCTGTATTTTGGAGAGTTTTTTGCCTTTATTGGAAAATGCTCTTTCATTGTGCAACTGCCTTCTTCATATGCTGCTCTGCACGTCTCACTCTGACAACTCTTGATAAGTGGGTAGCCACTGGAAACTTGCTATTGCTGCATTTGTGAAGTGTTGTCTCAGATTTTAACAGAACACATTAAGCCCCTTGACAAGTTTAGGTACTCTGCTAAATGTCCATGTTGTATGTTTCTAATATTTTGTGAGACTTCAGTAAACTTTTCACTTTCTATTTGTTTGTTTTTCTTTTCTGGATCCAGCTTTCCTATAAACCAAGTATCTTCTGAAAGATGAATTTTTATTTATAAAATGTGTCAGGAAGCTGAACTTCTGCCATAGAGGCCAAGGGTTTGAGCTGAAATATAGAACAATAAAATGAGGATGCATGTATACTTGTTATCAATAGAGATATAACAAGAAGGGTTTGTGCCCTGTGCAAATCCTGGGAGGGTGCAGTGAGGGTGAAGGGAAACACATGGTTCTGAGAGTGGAGGGGGATGGTACAGATATTACACTTTTACCAGTCTAAGTGATTGGACCCCGGTATAAACCTTTAACAGAACACACATTCAGTGCACATAGACTGGTCTAAAAATGGTGGGCAGTGGTCTAATATAAAATTGAATCAATTTAGGTTAGACCCATGCATTGAACTTCAATACCAGTTCCCCTATGGATTCAAGTTAGGTTACTGTCTGCCAACATCACAGGCTCCTTTACCTCCCCCTCTAGCTTCCCCTCTCAGGGAGGTGCACTAGCACTCACCCTCACCTTCAGCCAGGCACCCAGCAGGCCTCTCTCTCAAGCTGCCACAGAGCTGAGTCAGCAAATGCCCTTTTCAGAACATATCCCTTCCGCAACCCTGCTTCCTGCCTCTGGTAAGCTGTCAGCTCCAGGCAGGCAGTGCAGGAGGGAAGGGAGAGGCCTGTGTCCCTGCATGAAACCCATCACATAGCACCCTGTGATGTGCACACAGTCCTGACACTGAGTCCGGAAGAACCCCTACTAGTGGGATCATTCCATGGAGCCCAACCCAGCTGCCAGGCATGCACAAGCATTCCTCCCTTCCCCTGCCATATCATTTGTTAACCACAAGCATCTGTCAGCTGCAGGCAGGCAGCACAGGGGTGGGAGGGGAGAGTTGAGCTCTATGGGACTCTGCCTGCTCACAGGGGTTCTCCTGGGCCCAGTGTCAAATCTGAGTATGCATCATGGGGTGCTTCATGGTGGGATTCATCCTGGGACTCCTCACCCCTTCTCTTCCTGCCTGCCTGAAGATAACAGATACCTGTGATTGGCAGACAATGTAGCAGGGGTAGGAAGGAATGCTCATCCCTGCCCAGTAGCCAATCTGTGGTGGCCTGGCTGCTTGGCTGCAATCAGCTCTTTGGAAGCCTGTGGGATCTGCTGAGAGGCATGCAGGAATACCCCAACCTGCTGGTTTCAGCCAGTGCAGGCAGCCTTATGTCCATACCACCAAAGGGAGAACATGTGCTCTGTTTGCTACTGATATGCACTTACAGAAAACTGCGTAACTTAGCTTGATTCTGCCTCAGGTTTTTTAAATGTCTATTCTTAGCCTGAATATCAATAGGAAGCTGCAGTAGGCAATAAACACTGACAGTCCTCTACTTAGATCATGGCGAGCCACACAAAAAGCATCTAAGTATTGTTCAGGTTTTTTTCTTTCACTGACTTCTAGAGCACCTATACACATGGAGCAAGGCTTCTCCCGCATGGTGTAATTACAGCACATCAGAGTATGGCAATTACCAGGCCCCAGCAGATGCCAGTGTCACATATATCAGCATCTCCAGGCTGAAAAATGGTGGTGAGGATGCCTTTTTTCAGTGGGGGAACCTTAGAAAGGTTCTAATTAAAGCGCCCCCCCCCCCCCTTCGGAGCATAAGTGTCCCTAATGATTAACATATTAATATTAAGTTTGTGAATGGATCTTTCTTCAAGAAGGTCATTTAACACCTTATAGCAGTTCAGAGAAACTCTGTATAGATTGCTCATATTCCATGAATATTGTATCTATTTTACCTGTTTTCCAAGGCAGTGAAGAGATAATGTTTTAATTCCTGAAGGTATTTTAAATATTGTGGCACATAACTTTTAGCACCTCAGCATATCCAACTTTCATTTCTCCCATCCTACCTCCACCCCACTGTCCCAGAAACTATCATCATTGAATGCATAGGTTATATTTTATTCTAGAAACTACTGAAATTTGCAACCACTTCACCATCATTCTATTAAATGACTTCAGCGTTTATGATGTGCGCTCCTCTTAGGGAAATCCACCCACTTCATCTCTTGATGAAACAGAAGAGTGAAGCTATATATCTTGTATACTAGAAAATCTATATATCTAAGTATTTTAAAGGGGTATATAAAAATGCTTGAGAACATAAAAGAATAAGATTGCATAAGTCATTTGTGACAGATGCCTATTTCTCAATTCTCAGTAATATGCCAGGAGACTCATAATTTTTAAATCCTAGAGATCGGAGATGACAGAATCCTCTGAGGTCCAATTCCTGCCAGTCAGGGGTTACTCTCGGTTGCACATTTACTAAAGTTTACTCTACTCTAATTTATATGTCCCAAGTATTATGGCTTCTTTTGCTTTCCTAACTAGACTTTTTCACAGACTTTCACTTTGGGAGAGGCTTGCACTTTTCTAAATGTTCTTTGCTTATATTTTACTTTTCTTATTTTCCTCTAGTACCTCTATCTTAATATTTCCCTTAATGCATTGGAAAGAAGTGTAGCCAATTCTCATCTGAAGTATATGTGATGACACCAAAGGGTTTTGTGGTCTTTTTTTTCTGTTTCATTTGTTTAAATTATGGCTTTATGTTGGTTACCTAAGTCCATGGGACTCCAAATAAAAGATTACCTAGGGTTTAGGACTATTTCTAATGTAGCGTTTAACTGAATGCAGAAGTTTTCAAAAAGTGTCAAACATGGGAATTTTGGTGTTTTCTCTGCATCCTTTTATTCTGAAAGTGAAAACCCCATTCATACTTCTTCATTTAAGTAGGTAGTTTTATCTGACACCATGGAGTTAATACTGTACCACACACTGGGGAGACTCCTTTATACAAGTGAATTATAATGGCCAATGGTCATAACTACAGCCTTACAATAATGTTTCAGCTTCCATTCCTGACATATTCTAAAAAGACACTCAGTTTATTGTCACATGCATGCCAGACACGTTTTTTCAGCAATACAATTGAAACCAAACATCACAATGCATGTGCCTGTTGGGATTAGCAGTAGGGAAATAGATTTGCTACCATTAGAGGCTTTCCCCTAGGTAGTAAGAAGAATGGAAATTTAGGTGAGTATCTCTGGAGAAAAGCTCAGAGAAATAAATGGGAAAACAAATTCACTGTTTGGAAGCAGAAATTGCCATCTGCAGTTTAGTTGCTGGCATTTTACTTGTTCCTGGACTTAGTAAAATACTGTAGCTAAGCATTTTTTAAATATTTTGTTCCTTGTTGACATGGACTTTTCAGGGTGATAAGGAGGAAGATGGGTTTAGAGCAGGGGTAGGCAAATATTTTGGGTGAAGGGCCACTTACCAAATTTTGGCAAGCTGTTGAGGACCACATTTCCCCCTCTGGTGCAGGGAAATAGGAACAGCCCCATAGTCCCAGGCCAGAAGCTTCTTCTAAGCAGGGGTTTCTGGTTGTGGGGGGAGGGGCAGAGCTGGGCAGGCCTTGCCGCTGGGTTCTGCCACCAGTTTCCTCTGGGTCCTACTGCCCCAGCTCCTATCATCTTTGACAGGCAACTAGGAGCAAATAAATATTCATTTTCTAAATGGGGGGGGGGGAGCTCCATGGGCCTGATAGAATAGCCTGGCAGTCCAGATCTGGCCCTTGGGCTGTATTTTGCCCACCCCTGGTTTAGAGGCTAGGAGTTTGAGATAGAAAAGGGGAATACAAAACACCAGTAAAAGAAGGCTGAAGGGTGAGAAGAGAACAGTGTTTCCTCTCACCCCTATACCAGTACCTCAAAGATTCCTAATTTGCAAGTGATAAGGCAGAAGCTGCAAATAAAAGGAAAGTAGAAACAGCAACCAAAGCAGGAAATATGTTTGCATATTAAAATTGTTCTTGAGGCAGACAATGCAAAATCAATTAGACTTTTAATTGGTAAAATAAGATACAGCACTAGAACTGATTTGAAGACCAGAATTTCCATTCTTCATGAGATTTGACTGTTTCATAAAAGTTTATTTCTTATTAGATTTGAAAACTAGAATTTTCAAAATTCCTTCTGAACAGAGGAGACAGTACATAAGATATATCTTGACTACTAAAGTGTGCTTGTTGGACCCTGAAAAACGAAGAACTATTAAGAAACTGTCCGTGTAAAGGAACACAAATGCACTACTACAATTTATATGAAAGCCAACTTTCTTTTCATATCCTGCTGTAAACTTTTGAGATGATTTTTGCACAATGATATGGCATTGGAAGAGTCACAGCTCATCATAAGAATTTAAAAACATTAATAAAATCATGAACAAGGCACCAGTGTCAAAGTGCTTAAGTTCTGTGAAATAGCTAGTGCAACAAAGTGATGAGACCTAACAGCAATATGGATTCAAAAACCAGAAGGGCAGATCATTTGCTAGTAAAATTTTAACAGACGCAGAAAGAGGATGTTCTAGAAAGAAAAAGCAGTAACTTTGGTCTTTGGAATGGTACAATTGTGTCAGTTTACTTTTGGGTACAAAATAGACAGTTTGAGGTCTATTAACTGAACTGTTAAAAAGTATCATTAAGCCAGAACAGAGTAGGATCATGTAAATAGTTACGCTTTTTATTTGGCAGCCAACCTGTAAAAAGATAAATCAGGTTGTTTTGTTTTCCTTGTCCAAACGAGTAGCTGAAAGAAAAGGAAAAATTGTTTAGGATCACCCATAGCATTCCAGAAATGTCCACTTTGTCTGGGAAATTTTGGGAACGTTCTGTATTCAAGCACTTGAAATAAAAGCTAAGGGAAAAATATTCTATTTGAAACAATGTGGGAACAATGGTTTTGGTTCTCCTTTCATGCAATAGCTCAGCAGTTAGAGAATTTATATTCAGTTCTGTACTCTCCATGAGGTAATTTGAATCTAACCATTTCACAAGTCAGCCAAGTCCCCTAACCACCAGGTTATGGGTACTCTGGGGTGAGATTATCTTAATTTCCCCTGTTGACACTGTTGCACCTAGTCTAAAATATGTGCATATTAAATGAATCACTTGAAGAAAAAAATAAAGAAAAGGTTACTATCTTTGATGGTTAGGACTTTCAGCTGGGAAGTGGGGCACATCTCCAGTCTGTGTTCCAATATGTAGTTTAAACAATGTGCAATAGTATAATAGATTCATAGATGTAGGGTCAGAAGGGATCTTGTAGATCTTCTAGTCTGACCCCCTGCCCTGAGAAGGAGAGAAAACTGGGCTCAAAGACCTCAGCTAGGTAAATATCAAGCCTCCTCTTAAAGACCCCCAAGGTAGGAACCAGTACCACTTCCCTTGGAAGTTGATTCCAAATCCTAGCGCCCTGACTGTGAAGTAGTACCTTCTGATGTCTAGTCTAAACCTACTCTCTAATAACCTATGGCAGTTATTGCTTGTTACTCTGGGAGGTGCTTAGGGGAACAAGATCTCTCCCAATCCTCACTGGTCATAGTTTCATAGTTTCATAGTAGCTAGGGTCAGGAGGGACCTGAACAGATCATCTAGCCTAACCCCTTGCTACAGGCAGGAATGAATGCCGGCTTCACAAGACCCCAGACAGGTGATCACCCAACCTCCTCTTGCTGAGGCTGAACAGGTTCAGGTCATTCATTCTCTCTTCATAGGTACTGTCCTACTGCTCTCTCACCAAGTGGGTGGCCCTCCTCTGAACCCTCTCCAGGCTGGCCACATTCCTTTTGAAGTGCAGCACCAAGTACTGGACACAGTACTCCAACTGTGGCCTGACCAAAGTCGCATAGAGGGGGAGCATCACCTTTCTTGACCGGCTTGAGATGCACCGTTGGATGCATGACAAGCTATGGCTGGCCTTGCTGGCTGCGGTCTGGCATTGGCGGCTCATGTTCATCTTGGAGTCAATAGTGACTCTGAGATCCCTTTCCACCTCTGTGCTTTCAAGAAGGGAACTCCCCAGCCTGTGTGTATGCTGTGGATTCCTTCTCCCAAAGTGCAGCATTCTGCATTTGTCTACATTGAACCCCATTTTTTGTAGCCTTTTTAAATCTAGTTGCAGCCTCTCTCTCCCTTCAAGTGTGTCCACCTCGCCCCACATCTTAGTGTCATCAGTAAACTTGGACAACATGCTTTCCACCACCTCGTCCAAGTTGCTGATGAAGATGTTAAACAGTGTGGGTCCAAGGACCGAGCCCTGGTGTACCCCACTGCTCACATCTCACTAGGTTGTGTGCAACCCATCCACCACTACTCTCTGGGTGCGCCCCATCAGCCAATTTTTTACTCAGCCAACTGTGCAGGCATTAATGCTGCAGTCACTTAATTTATTGATAAGGATGGGGAGAGACAGTGTCAAAGCTCTTCTCAAAGTCTAGAAAGACTACGTCCACAGCGTCACCATCATCCTAGGATTTAGTTACTTGGTCATAAAAGGGTTGGTCTGGCAGGACCTGCCTTTGAACCCATGCTGATTGCCACAGAGCATGATCTCCCCTGCAGGCCCCCCACAGATATGCTTCTTGATGATTCTCTCCAAGATCTTCCTGAGCACCGAGGTGAGGCTTACAGGCCTATAATTACTTGGGTCCTCCTTCCTCCCCATCTTAAAAATAGGGCCCACATTACCCAGTTTCCAATCCCCCAGCACCTGGCCAGATGACCACAAATGCTCATACAGCCAGGCCAAGGGCTCCGCAATGACCTTTGCCAGCTGCCTTAACACTCTTGGGTGGAAGGCACCTGGACCTGAAGATTTAAAACTGTCTAGCCCTTCCAGAAGATCCCTAACTACATCTGCACTGACTGAAGGCTTGATAGAGCTATCCCCAAGATTGTCCCTACCTATGGTAGGTGGGACATCCCGGTCCCTTTTCAGGAAAACAGAGGCAAAGAAACTGTTAAAAATATCAGCTTTCTTGTCTGGCTTGGCCACCAGATTACTGTTTGTGTCTTGCAGAGGCTCTACATTGCCTGGTGCCCTCTTGCTCTCATTGTAGTTAAAAAAAGACTTTTTGTTGTCCTTAATTCTAGATGCTAGCCTGAGTTCCATCTCTGCCGTGGCCTTCCTAATAGCCCTCCTACACTCCTGGGCCAAGGAGGTGTACTCGTTCTTGTGAACATCCCTCATGGACTCCCATCTCCTTTACTTTCTGGGTTCTTAGTGCCTCCACCACTAATCTCCTCAGCTCATTGAAGTTGGCCCTTCTGAAATCAAGGGCTTTAGGCTTGGTGTGAGCCCCAGACGCCCTGCATTGGGTAATGAAATCCAGCAGGTGATGATCGCTATTGCCCAGGTGGTCCCCCCTAGTAAGTTTATAGATGGCCACCAGGTCCCCCTTCAGCCTTGTCATGCAAAGACTGAATAGGTTAAGGTCCCATATCCTCTCCTTGTAGGGCCTGCCCTGCTGTCCCCGGATCAAGTGAGTGGCCCTCCTTTGGACCCTCTCAATGCTGTCCACATCCCTCCTGAAGTGCAGCACCCAAAACTAGATGCAGTACTCCAGCTGTGGCCTGACCAGTGTCACGTAGAGGGGGAGGATCACCTCTTTGGGCCAGCTGGTGATGCATCGGTGGATACACGATAAGGTCCAGTTAGCCCTACTGACCGTGTCCTCGCATTGTCAACCCACGTTCATCTTGGAGTCAATAATGACTCAAAGATCTCTTTCTGCCACTGTGCTTTCAAGAAGGGAGTTCCCCAGCCTATAGGTATGCTGCCAGTTCCTACTGCATATCATCACGAAAGACGGACAGAGACCTTTCCAAAATACTCTGCTGCATAGGTAAGATGGAACTAGAACTCTGTTCAAATACCCATAAGTAAAAAAAAGGGAATAAAGCATGTGCCCCTTATATCCTGACCACATCCTTTAACCACTTGTCTACTGGGCAAGAAGAGAACCACAGAAACATTGTGTGTGTCTTGCTTAGGGATAGGCAAAACATAGCCTGTGGGCCAAATCCAGCCCACCAATTGATTGTATCTGGCTCACGGCTGCCCCCATAGCGCTCAGCATGGGGCTGAGCTTCTCCCACTCCCACCCCATTCCTACTGATGGTACTACTCTGGCCCCAGCTAGTGCTTGCAACATCCCAGCACTGCTCCTCCCAGTGCTGCCTCAGTTGCCTGGGTACAGCTTGGCGCCCCATACCTCCAGTGGCTCCTCCTCTTCCTCCTTTCTGCACTACTCCAGGAAGCAGATAGCATGTGGAAGCAGTGGTAGCCAGGAGGATGTGTCCTGGGCATCGCATGTCCAACCAGGCAGGGAGGAAGCTGCCACTAAGTGGCTCCTGGCCAAGTGCACTGAGCTTCATTCCCATCTACTGACCAGCTTCCACCCGTTTCACCCACCCAGTGCAATGAGCAGCCATCTGCAGGCAGCTGAGTGAGTGGAAGGCAGCCAGAAGCTGGAACTGGAGCCCCAGATACTGGGGAAAGAGCTGCCTAGCATGGGGTGGATGTAAGCAGGAGCATGGTGTGGGCTGCCTTGGACAGGAGTGGTTGGTGCTTTCCCCATGTGGAGTGTTGCAGGGGCAGCTGTGTGAATTGTACCTGTACTGCACCACCCAGGTGAGTTCTACTGCATTCACTCCCTGCCCTCCCCTCATCCATGGCCAAGACCTAGCATTTGGACAGCACTTCCTCCACACACACACGTGCACACCATGCCCATCCCCCACACCTCATACCAACCCTCCATATACCCACTCACATACCCCACCCCACACACAATATATACAAAAGCAAGACTATTTTGAGACATTATGCAGTCACCTCTCTATACACTACTCAAAACATCATCAATCAGGACAAAAATTATTATTTAAATAAAATTAAAATATGTTATAGTAGATGTTTAATGTTCAGTATATGATTTTGGTTCTGTTTTTTTATCTATAATTTGTTAAAATGATGTCTTCTGAAACATTTTGTGTATGTGGCCCTCAACAGCTCACCAAAATTCATTAAGTAGCCTGCCAACCAAAATAATTGTTCACCCCTGGTGTAGCTCTTATTTTCCTTTTAATAGTAGTCCAAAACTTAACTATCTTGAAAAATTAAATATAATTGAAACTATACAGTTAAATTGATACAGATTTGTGAATTTATGTGCCAGTTGGCTAACCTGGGTGCAGACAGACATGCAGGTCCCCGCTTTAACACATGGCACTGTGAAGGGGGCTGTGAGGCCTCCAGCTCAGACCAAGCAAAGCCTAGCCAACAATCAGCATTCCCTCTAAACAACACGTGCACAGCCATGTGCAATAAAATATCATCCTGTGCAATAACTTGTTAATGCTGTTCACACAGTGGCAAATCCAGGGTGGGGGGGCATGGCCCCCGAGTGCCAACCTGCGGGGGGATGCCCGGTACCAAAAAAAGGGGGACCTGATGCTTCCCTCACCAATACTGATGCTAGCTTCACCCCAACCCAGCCACAGTCTGCTGCAGGAGGCGGGAGGGGTTGACATACAGAGATACCCACGCAGTCCCAGCCAGGATTGCTCATGGATCGCTACACCTTAGAGGGAACATTGCCGGCAGTGTGATGCTGCTTGCTTCCCTCTCTTTCTCCCACAGTTCCCTCCCTGATGGAAGCATGAAAAATTAACCCTAGGGATTCAAGTTCAGTAAGGTGCTGTAAAGTAGAGCACTCTCATCTGATACCTCATTTGAAAAGGGTTAATTTTTTGGATAATTGCGCACTTTAAAAGTGCTTGGAACTTATGTCCTTGTGTCATGAAATGGCCGTAGAGCACTTTCAGAGCCAAATTGCATGAAAAATGTAACTTTTGTCTGTGCACCCTGTATCAATGGAATGAGACAGTTGCACTGTTATCAGTCAGGGTGGTAATGCATGTAGAGCAGAGCAAGGTCTCTGAAAGCAATACTGCCAGACACTGTAAGTTTATCACATAGACATGGCCTGAGTCTTTTGTAATAATTTAGAGTTTTCAGTGTTTTTTAATTTATCTGTCCAACCAAATATACAGTGAGGAAATGGATTCTTATTTAGTGTAAAATCTTACATAAGCATTGCTAATGTCTCAGAATTGTTATTCCAGCTCAGCTTTGCGGAAATGGATATTGGTGTTTGCAAGGATCCAGTCACAGTAAACATATCTCGTTTTCTTCCTGGCTATTTCACAAATAGAGAATGAAATTCAAAGATTGACATCTTGTGGGGATATTCTTCCAATTAATTTTGCTTAATTGATAAAGACGTTTTTCTATGCAAAAATAAACTGAGGTACAAGAAGAATATTTTTTTCAGATATAGTGATTCAGATGAGGCATGAAATTAGCCATTTCTAACACCTACTTGTGCTTATATGTATTATGTAAAAATCTTAGTACTTTAATACAGATCACATTACATTAAAATGAGCTATATACAAGTGACTATTCAGCAAAGCCACAAGTGATTGTTTTCAAGACCTACCCATTTTCAGTCCATTTAAATATGCATACACATATATATGCAGAACATGAATAATGATAAATAATGATCTGGTATAAAGTTTTACTACTAAAAAGATGTAGGATGTTTGCAAAATATATTTTTGAGCAAGGCAGGAATAACTGCAGGTTATCTAGACATTTACTCAGGAAACATATTTTCTGTATATTTTCAGGATGCATATATGTGATTTCCAAGGGAGTGGAGGGGGAGTAAAAGAAATAAGACTACGGATCTTCAAAATTGACCAAATGCACATAAACATGCACAAGCATGTCTTATGGAAAACACAGAAGTATTTTAGCAAACCCTAATTAACAAAATTAGCCAATCTCTAGCATTATCATTGCAAAATCCACAAATCAGCCTAAACTGGTTAATATTACTTGTATCTTTAATCATGGGGTCTATTACCTGCAGCTTTGTTATGATTAGTTATGTCGGCAAAAATACCTGAAATAGCCATAAATCACACTCATGTTTTAGGAATTTTTCTTTCAAGCCAAATTAATTTTTTTCCAAACATTTCTCATTCTATGCTACTTACTTAATATTAACACCAGGAAGAGGAAGGTAGAGAAATAAATTAATCACATCCTGTACAGGTTGTGACATTTTATGTGCACTCCTGCTATATTAGTTTGAGAATCTGTTCTATTAAATAGTTTTTCACTCCAATTTAGTTCTGTCTTAATCCAGTGTACAATCAGCCACTGAACAAGTGAGGAATAATACTGTTAACCTGATAAATTACCTCTTGGAAATGTAATAACTGATTAGGAAAAGTCTTCATTCTTAATAATTGACCATGTAAGTAATTTGAATGTGAAATAAGCCTTTTTATTTGACATGCATGTTGTCAGCAAGGGTGTTGGCCCATCCACAATGGATTCTTCTTCTCCTGTGATCTTTGTAATTTCTTAGAAGTCAGAAAAATGTAACAGCAGAATTCTGAAATTGTCAACATTTTTTGCCAATGAAGGAACTGTCTACTAAACAAACATCTATGGGATGGAGTCAGCATTAGCTAAAAAGAATTATTAGAGACATTGCTGATGCCATTCACTAAAGTGACAGGTGACTCCTTAAAAGTTTCATAGATATATTTCACTTTAGCAAAACATGTAGATTTCTGTGTGTAACAAAAAAAAAAATTCTTAAAACAACTTTATTTAATAGGCAGCTTTAACTGGGCTGTGCCCAGAACAGCAATCTCAGTGCATTTTTTAAATCATAAGAGAGATTGCTTATCATGTAGTTTTTGTCTGGTCCTTACATGTCTGTTTCTGTGCTATCTGTGGCTACTTTGCATATGTCTGTTTAACGCTACCCTTTATGTTACATTTGAAATGCACTTCTCACTTTCTTAAACTATTATGATGCTTTCATTTAGTGATAGGAATAAATGCAGTTTCACGTCTAAATTATTAGCATATCCTAGAAATATAATAAAGGAGATAACTTTTAGAACAGTGTGAAACTCTTTCACAGAACATAAATTAGAAATCTCCATCTAGTGGGCTAATCACAATGTATTAAGCATCTTTTTCTTTTGATGAGCAGGAAAATTGCAGGATGAGATTCAGATAGATAATTAGTACAATACAAAAAAGCCCCTGCTAAAAACATATTTCCAAAGAAAGTATAATCACAGGGTACTAAAAGAACTCATTTTAATAAAGGGTTAATTTTGCTGTCAGGCACATTTTCGTGTTCATCATAATAATGTTGTTTGTTAAATGTACAGTTGGATATTACACTAAATAACAGGTGGTGCAAGGTATCCAAAAAGAAACCATTTTTTGCTTGATAGCTCTGGATACAAACATTTTAATAATCCATGTTTTCATCTTATTTCTTAATGAATTAAACCTTTTTGTGACAATGGTAGCAATTGTAACCATTAAATCTTCTGTAATTTTGGGGCTCTGAAATTTTGTTCATGTACTTAAAAGATTTTGTTGAATCTATGCATTTCATCTTTATTTTTTTTAGGGAATGTGTTTCTTTGAGATGTTATTACTCTAATTTATTTCCCAATTGATTTAATTGAAGTATCATTTAAGAATAGAGATCAACCAGGAGTTAAATTCTTGTGAATCTTGAAAAACTGATTCAAGCTAGGGTTTGACTCATTGATCTTAATTGAAAACACAGACGGAACCATTTTCAAGTATAGAAAGAGTTACTTATCTCAGTGTATGATAGCATCCCACTTTCTTTTCCACAGATACGTGTAGTGCATTCTTTGTGAGTCAGGGGTCAATGTTGGGGAAAGAAACATTGGAGGGGTAAAGAAAAGGGGAGTGGCAGATAAGCTAAGTGTGATGGGGTTTGTCTTGCCTCTTTGTTCAGTTCCATGGAGAGCAGAAAGTTTCTTTAGCAAATATAGCATAACGCAAGATAAAGACATTTCCTAGTATCAGGGATCAAGTGGACCTGAGTTCTGTTTCTTGTCCCTAGGCTTTTGTAATTCTGCCTTGATGTTTGCAGCTAGGATCCTATTGCCTTTTCTGTAGTGAGTAAAACCTAGCTCACTGAAGCCAAAGTTGTTTCACAATGCAATTTTTTTTTTTTTTTGGGGGGGGGGAGGTAAGGGAGGGGGGGATAAGGGGAAATGATTTAGCCCCAGTATTTTATTGCTGCCTTTAAAGCAGTAATTTCTTAATACCTAATTGTTAAATAGTGGCAAAACAGGCCATACTCAATAGGGAGCCTTCTTGGAAATAAAAGATAAAGTCAAAGGATCCTTTTTTTTTTTTCAAGTGCCATACAAATTTTGAACAACAAATTAAGGTGAGAATTTATAAAGCAGTCAAAGTACATGAGGTGTGGAGCAATCTGAGTCCTCAAATCATTGATGAATACGTTTACATGATCTTTCAGAAGATTGTTTATTAAGGATATTAAGTCATAGAGACCAGAATGTGTTGGCAGTTGTAGTATTTGAGTTCTTCAGTTGATGGTATGCTGTTATATCTGAATATCAGAAAATAACTCTACAACTTCAGTTATTTTAATTTTGAAATACTCAGTTCCTTTTTCATATTTAAATCTTTCAAGAGATGAATCATGGCTCCATAAGTTTAAGCGAGATATAGACCTTTAAAACTACTCAGACAGCTACTTCTGTTTAAAATCACCTTTGATGGAGTAGAACTGGGAGTTTTACAGTTGACTTTAGAGGGACAAGAATTTTACCTGTATGTACTTAGTTTAATCTGATATATGTTAATAGAATGGGTAGGAAATACTGAGAGGCTGCTTTGTTTAACAGATATGGGAAATTATTTTTAACTTCAAGACAGAAGAACATAAGCAGGGTCCTGCTATATCAAGATTTGGACGTTTGACTTAATAACTGTAACTCAAAGTAGTTACATGAGACCTTGTTACAAAAAGACCCTCACCATTTCTGGATAGGTATTCCCTGGTAATACACAATTGTTTATGTCCAATCCTGCATTCTTTGATTTTTTTTTTTTATTTATGGTGTTTAATGTTACGTACCGTTAGCACTGGTTGAAAGTCCAACCCAAAATCCAGTGATTTAAATGAGCTTTGATTTAGGCTGTTTATGTTCCTAAGAGCAAATTGTGTTCAGCTGATGTGACCAGTGTTGTATTCAACTCATGTTCAAGCATGTGAAGGGTTCAAAACGGTCACCGTGAGCCAGGAAAGTACTTGGCTATCAGCTTAATGCTAACCACCTGAACAACCCCATTGACTTTGCACCTTGCTAAAGATAGCTCTTTTCTTTTTATTCTGCTTTGCTTTTCCTTTGCTAAATTCACTTCTCATTCCTTTAAAGCACTTTGAATCAGATTATAAAATAATATGAATTAGCCACATAAAGATGCAGCTTCAGTGCAGTTTCATATTCATTAAAATTACATTTATAAAAATCAAGTTTGCAAGAGAGTGGAGGGAGAGATATTTTACAACCTACTTGTGACCCCTATGGGCCCCTGGGTCGTGGGTAGTTCCCGAGACGTTCCTTTACCCCTTTTTCTCGCCCGCCACGACTTTGATGGTTTTGAAATATTA
>JAGPOW010001296.1:65512743-65571800 GCA_030014935.1 Caiman crocodilus
CTCTCTCTCCTACTCGCCACCCCTCGCTCCGCCGTGTCGCCGGCTTTTAACTTTCCCGCGGCGGCCATATCGGCCGCCGCGATTGGCTCCCTCCCCCGGTTCGTCAGCGCTAGCCGCTTTAACGAGCGGGGAAGGCGCGGCTCGCGTGGCTGCGCCGGCGTGCGCCGCAGTTGGTGCCGTCCCTCACTGTCCGGTTCTCCCGTCCCCGGTGAGTCTGCTGCCTCTTCCTTCGCCCCCTGGGGTCCCTCTCGGGTCCCTAGGGACGGCCCGGCGCCGTCACACTACTGATTAATGTAACCAACTTGTGTCCTATTTTTATCGTAAGCAATAGAATTATTAATAATAAACAACACCTTACCTTTCATGAATATTTCAGCTAGAGTTCAGTGATCCCCAGGGGGTTGCATCTGCTTTTCCATACAGAAGGAATTTAATGACGTGAATCTCTTTTATCTTGCAGATAGCTCAGAGCATCACACTCAAGTAAACTTTTGTCAATGTACCATTCCCAAAATGTATTTGTTTTCTCTCTATTTGTTCCCCAATCCTCTGTTTTTGAACCTACCCCTTAGGCCCAAGATGCTTACCTTCTGTGATTTAGTAACATACTTCTAATTTTACATTAGGATTTGGACTCTGAGATGTTGGGTCTCAGTAGTTAAAGAAAAGCCTGGAGTAATTTTGATGACTTTATATATCAGAAGGCTAGGATTTCTTTTTCATATACTGTTTTGTTGTCTGTCTTTTAAAATGATGTCTTACATCAAAATTATTTTAGTGTATCTGTATTGTGGATTTGAGCATCCTCAAGAATCAAAGTATATTTCTAGGTTGACATTATTAAGCTTATAGCATACAGAAAAAAAATGGTTTATGAAGTGTAATTGGAGAGTAGGAGTGATATTTTCATTGTTGATGTTATTATATAAATATACTTATTATAATTAAAGATAGGCTGAAAGAGATACAAGTGCTGATTGATGCATTGAATATTTATACATCCTCAAATATATAGGCTGGACTTGTCGCCTATGGGAGTGTCGAGTCAAATTACTTTGACTCATATTTTTCAAAAATCTCTAGGTGATTAAGGTCTTTAACTCCCACTGTATTATGAAAATACAAGGTGATAGCTATTGGTCTTTTACTGTTCACAAATATTGTTATTAGAGCTGTGTAAATAACTGATCATTCAGTTCAGTGAATGAACAATTAAAAAAATGTTTTGGGTTTATAAAAAATAATTGTATTCCTTTTATAAATTGGAAAAAAAATATTGTAATAGAGGGGTGAGGGAATGTTGTGGCTGTGTATGAGAGGCTACCATTTTTTTAGATATATTTTACTGGTATCTTCAGGAGAAAAGTTTAACAAACTTTCAGAGACATACTGCCCTTCCTCAAGTTTGACCTGACCTTAGTAAGAGCAGTACATGCCCAAATGCTTGTCCAACTTCTTTCTCAACAATGTATTTAGTCCAATAAAAGATATAAAACTATCCCAAGTGAGCAAACAGTTTCATTTTACTTGAAATTATTACTATTTAAAAAAAAAATAAAACAAGGAATTTGGAATGAAGGCAGCTTATATATGTGCTCAGGGGTGGGAGGGTGTGTTTTAATTAGAGCAGTTCCTGAACAGCTACTCTAATGAAGATGGCTCACCATCATGTGTATTAAGCCCCTGCATGTTTCAAAATGGCCATAGGACATTTTAACTAAAGCTTATTCAACAAGGTTTAGCTAAAGTATCTCCATGGCCATTTTGAAATTTGGGGGGGGGGGGGCTTAATACACATGACATTGAGGCTACGCTAGAATGTTCTAATTAGAGTGTGAACAAGCACATCTATCGACACCCTAAAGGACTTACACACCATTCAAAATAGAGAATGAACTTTTCTAATTCCCAGTGATCCAAATACTCTCTCAAGGACAGGGAAACTCTTAGTTTCTATTCTCTGCTCTGAATCAGATACAGAGGGGATGTGAACCTGGTGTTTAAATTTCAATCCTAGTGCCTTACTTCTGATTAGGAGAGTGTCCACTGTCAGTACCTTTTTCTCCTCCTTAATTTTGAGACGGCTGCCTACAAGTTCTCGTTTCAATCTTGTGCCATTTTTCAGCATTTTTTCAGATAACTATTTTGTCATTTCCTGCATTTACTTTTATAGACGAAACTTCATTTTGACCAAATTTTTCACCAGATATTTTTCCTACCTTTAATTATATTATTTTTCAACTCTGTTAAAAGGGGAAGTAGAAGAGGCATTATTATACAGGAAAAGGTAAAATCAGATATGCCATTTTCAAGATTTCTGTTAGGAAAGTCTTCCACCTTATTACAAACAATATAAGAAAATCTAGAGTTTTCTGTACATGTAACTGTCACCAGGGAAGACTGTTAGCTAACAGAATCTGCACAAATGTCATCATTAACGTACTGAGAAAGCCCTATAGTTAAGGCAAGAATAAAATCCCATTAGTGTGTTAAACTGTTTGAATTAAAGAAAAGAATAACTTGAACTGGAGTACCATTCTTCATTGAAAATAATTCCTGAATCAGATGAATTTTAATAGTGATCTTTATTCCTAGTAATTCTTACTTAAGTACAGTATTAGCACCTTTCAATAACAGAAACTAGATTCACTGTTAGACCTCAAATTGCATTTGGAAAATCTCTGAAGCACCATGACTGCTCTGTCAAATGAGCCGCACAAGAGCAGTATAAACTAGTCTAACTCCATTCATTCAGTTGTCTTTTTCTGCTAAGCATTAGTATTGATAATTGCTTGTAAATAGGAATCTACTTAAATCATGGTTTTGCAGTTTTTGCGGAAACCACAAAAAACAGTACTTTCTGTGATCACAGTAAAAAAAAGCATTTCTTGTGATGTTGAGAGGCTGAGCTAGTGATGTAGATTCTGTGAGGGCGCTACTCAGGAAAAGGAGAGGGCTTCAGTGCCATCTTTTAAGAAACCAGATGCAATCTGCAGCAATGCTGCAGTCTGAAGATAAGTGATTGGATTCTCAGCCAATCAGCGGTTGTGGGGCTGTCCATAAAAAGACCATGAAATTGATTCTGTGCACTCTGAGTGGCCTGTGAAAACCCCTTTGTCTCAGTGTGATTTAGGTAGGTCCTTACTTACAAACTGGATATTTACATAACGGTGAGTAAACTAGTTTAGATAAAAATACAGCCTAATGCTACTGTTTTCTTATTCTCCCAATTTTTAATAGGATTTTCTTTTAGGATGTAAAATGGGGAAAGCTTCTATTGTCTTCACAGGACTTGGACTGAGTCCTAAGTGGTTTTTCATTTCATTTTCTAGCTACAAATGGAACCAGCAGTGCCAAAATATTTCTTCCAGGGTAGTTCCAAATATGTACAGTTGTTGGGTTTTTTTTCCCAAGAGATTTCCAGTTCAGTTTTATAGTAACAGTGCTTTTAAGATGAATGAAGTCTGAATATTTTATACTTAAGCTATGGCTAATTTAATAATTTGAAGATGGCAAAAGTGGTGATATGTAGTACTATGCGAAACACCATTGTTTTGTTTTGACATCCATTTTGAAGTGACAGTGTTTTAGTTCATCATTTCATTTCATTTCAAAGCAATGTCCCATTTCATTTAGTCAAAACTATTTTGCTGTTTTGACACATTTTGACTTTTCACCCATAGGCTATAATGGGGAATCATGAAATGCCTAAAACTTTGTAATTTCGTGCCTGATTTAGATGAAATTTGCAGGGATGGTGGCCCCTTCTGAGGGCATGAAGCCTGCTACATTTCAAGGAGATTAGTGCAGAAGTTTCTGAGAAAATGCACCTCAAACTGTTCAAAACACAACTCCTGACTCTGGCAGCAGCAACCTCCTCTCATCCAGGGTGCAGGTCTGGGGGCCCACACCCCTAGGACAGCTGCAGGGCTGTACCAGACTCCTCCCAAGGGTGTGGGCCTCTGGATCTGCATGCCATATGAGAGGAAGCTGCCGCTGCTGGCTGGGACTCCTCTCATCTGGCACACAGATCTGGGGCCTTGCATTCCCAGAACCATTCTGGAACAGCTCAATAGTCCTTTTGGGGGTGTGAGCCCCTGCTTCTGCACTCTAGATGAAAGGAGGATGTCTATTCCACCCGGGACTAGCTCTGGGAGTGGGCTGTGCCCAGCACTGCAGAAGATTGCTGCTGCTGCCTGTCCCAGGTGGCAGTGTCAGTCTGAGCCTTCTCTCATCTGGCATGCAGATCTGTGACTTGTACCCCTGGGAGGAGTCCAGACCAACCCAGTTGCCATCCCAGGGATGCGAGCCCTAGGATCTGTGACCCAGATGAGAGGAGGCTCAGGTTGCTGCTGCCACCTGGGACAGGCAGCAATGGCAAGCTTCTCTGGTGCTGAGTGCAGCCCGCATCGAGCTCCGTTCCCAGGTAGAAAAGGCAGCTAGCTCTGATCCAGGGCACAGATCTGGGGGCTCACACCCGTGGGAGACCTGCCGGACTATGCTGGACTCCTCCCAGGGGTACGAGCCCCTGGATCTGTGCACCAGATGAGTGGAGGCTGCCTCTGCTGCCTGGGACCATTGCTAAAGCCAGGGAAGCCCAGCTTCAAAACTTGAACTTTCAAAGCATTTTGAGTGCCCTTGTTTCATTTTGAAGCTGTTTCAAAGTATTTGGTTACATTCCAATTTCACTGTTTCGAGGTCAAAATGCATTGAAACAGCTTTGAAAGAAAACACCTGGCAAAATTTCACATAGCCCTAGTGATATGCATCTTTCCCCCTTCCTCCTCCAAAGTGAAAACTCTTAGTTATAGGAAACCTAGAATTAATATCTAATAATTTTCCATGGGAGATGGCTTTCACTGTGCCACATTGTATTATAGCATAAGATACTATAAACAAAACACTAATGATGTTTCATTAGTTGCCTGATCCTGGCAGTCCCATTGCACTGTTCCATAACAAAGCAATGGGTAAAATAAGCACCCATTTTCAGTAGCCTCATAGCTAACCTTGCAAAGAGTTGTGCTTAGTAAATAGAAGTTCAAAGGGGAACCTCTGAAGATCCTGCCAGCATATGCAAAATAAATACTATAGAGCCATTACCTGAGCCACTGATTTCATGCTACCTACATGTTTTCAACTGTCCTACATAGTCTCTGCTTTGCACCTCTCTGTATTGCCATTGTGGCATTTAAATTCAATTATACACTGCTGAAAGAGTGTCATGCCTCTGTGGATGATCTAGAACAGAGCAGCTTACTCTATCAATAGTGAAGTATGATAGACAGAGTCTTTTGGTTCAAGTTGATACCTTTTATTAGACAATCTTGGAAGTGGGTTGATGTTTCTAGCAAGCTTTAGGATAACACAATATCCTTTTTCAAGCTCAGTGGAGTGAGGAAAGTGGTGACTTCCCTGTATATACTGGGGAATCAGTCAGTAGTTGAATAGTAGACCAAAAGACTACTGACACATTCCCCGGTATCTGCAGGGGAGTCACCCCCTTCTGCACTTCACTTAGCTTGAAAAAGGATATTGTGTTATCTGAAACTTTGCTAGAAAGAGCAACCAACCTCCAAGTTGGCCTATTAAAAGATAACAACTCGAACCAAAGACTCTGTCTATCATATAGCCCCAAACCAATATGGCTGACCCCACCAAAAAAACCTCCTGAATAGTGAAGTATGAGATTTTAACTTCTTTCTACATTGATGTTAACTACTGACATGGGAAGTCACTACCTCCATAGACTCTGTTTTTCACCTAATGTATAGTCACTCAGAATCTTAAGGCTTAGGTACAGTGGATGCTCATTTATTCAAGATAAAATGTGATCAGATTAACAATGCTGCCCTGAATTTTCAGCTTTTCAGCTTTTGTGATCACAACATTTTGAAATCTTCTTGACCTTGACATTCTTTGAAACATTGGGTATTTTATCATACCTAAGATGAAGAGCATGATCCTTGAAGTTAGTTCCAGGAATTGGATTGTGAGCCATATTTGAACATGAGGAAGAATGTCTGAAAAAAAAAAAAAGATTCAGTCACTGAATAGGCAAGTTAAATCAGACACAATTGCAGCTATTTTGGCCTACACACCTGGTTCATAAACTCACATATGAAAGCTCTGAATTGAGAAAAAGGAACAAATTAGGCCTTATTAAATTAGCCCGTGCCTTGTTAAATTAACCATTTACACAGTTACATTATTACATTCCTCATGGGTTTTTTTCTTCATTTCATATTGGCTGAATTCCCCCACACCCATATCCCATTGATTTAACTTATTTCACATGTGATGTAATCTGAGGTAATATACATTTTACTGTTTGGAAAACCAGTAAAAGATATTCTTTAGGACTAAACTTTAGTCTTGTATGAAGAACCAGTTCAAGGTTGTCTGTACCAATTAAGTCTCACATATACTCTGGTGTTTGTACCCTGACTCAGTATATAACACCTTATTCCATGTGATTTCTCTATGTACCCTTAACTACCTGGATACACAGGAAAGTAGGTGTAAAAAATAGTTCACAGGTCTAGCTCAGCACATCTCACAAGTTCCTATAGCTGAAAGAGTTCTGAGCATTATTACATTCAGAAAAATACATTAGGAGGTTACAGTATTATTAGAAGCATAAGCAGAGAATAAAAAAAAAATGAAGTAAACTTCTATTTAGGAAAAACTGTTTTTAATGGGGGAAAAGAAGCCATGCATACTTACTGCCTGAAGTTCAATACTGATGCAGTCTATAAACAAGATCTGTTTCCTAGTTGCAACCAAAATCTACTGTGTGTGATGGAAATTATTTAATTTAATTTATGATATTTTGTATCATCACAAGCACTGAGAACAAGACCATTTCTATTGGGTGCATCTACATATGCAATTCATGCACAGCAATAAACACTAGTGTACATCATGCCAGAGTTTATTTCCCCTGGGCACCATGTTTGAATATGTGCCCAGGGATGCAGCACATGAAGCTGGGTCAGAGTAAGGCCAACTGGCAGGGAGCCCAGGGGGTCAGCCTGCCAACTGCAGCTGGTCCAACCCATCTCAAAATGCTGTAGAAGGGCTGGCTTGGGTTCAAGAGTGCTAGGCAGCAGACAGCACCCACACTGAAGCACCCTCATGCCCCAAATAGTCCTGTCTGTATTTACAAATCTGTTGCTGCACGCTAACAAATTTGCCCTAGGATAGTACTTATGTTTACAAGTACTAACTTACAGTGGGGTTAATAAGCTTACTCTTTCCTAATAGCACTGCATGTGCTGGGAATGTTTACTGTGGAGCTAATTAGGTAAGTCTGCAATACACGTCTTGGGTAAAAATGCCCATACTTTAACTGCAGATATGGGTGGGAAGCTGTTAAAACAATTTTTTACTGAAGATGTAATGACTGAATATGTATCAAAGCACACAACGTCCCCAGGAATCAGGTAGTTAATATATGTAAATAGCCAGATAAGAAGCCTTACTTAAACCTTGCCAGACAAGATATTTTTTGTCTTTCATTTCCTTGGGCATAGGGAAACCTTTTAGTCCTCAGTTAGTGGGCTGAGTAGAAGCTACATTTTTGGGCCTAAGATAAAGAGTAAGGTCAGATTGTGGTTATGATATTTTCTGTTGTTTGTTTGTTCTTGTATCTCTTCCTGTATCTAAAATATTGTTAATGATTTCTTATGTCCCTTGTTGCATCTTTCTGTTATCTTTTATCATATACTTATTGTCAATTATAACTATGATTTCAGAATATTGGATTGTACAAGCGGGGGGATCTAAAATTTCTGAGCTCATAATGGGACAAGGGTCTTCTAGCTAGCAAAATCCCTTTGAGAACTAGGTGAGACAGGTAAAGGTGAGGCAACATAGGTCAGGGAGGTGGCCTTTAGAGCATCTCAGTCTGTTCTCAGATGTAAATAGCTGTCTAAGAGTCAGAGAGGTATGGGACTGAAGGTGTGAGAGGCCCTCCAAGTGTGTTTCTTAAAGACACTTGACCACATCAGGGGTCAGGGTGTGTCACAGAGTTTATGAGGAAGCAGAGGATATGAGAAAGTTATAATGTCCTAGGACAGGGCTATCTAATTAGCAGGAGGCAGGCTAAGGAGTTAAGTAGTGGCCCTTGGGCTACCACCCAATGGCAAATCTCTCCCATAGTTCCTGCTGCAACAGCAGCCAAAGTCTCCAGGCTCTCATTCCTATTCTGATGTATGTGTCTTACCATATGACATTTATACACCTGCTCTAGGAGTGGGGTTGGAGGGGCACTTTAATTAGAGCAGCTCCAAGAGCTGCTTCAATTAAAGCACCTGAAGGGTCACGTGTATCAATGTGCCCACACTGAAAAATGCTGGCAGGGGCACTTTACTAGGGCTTATTGAACAAGCTTTAATTAAGGTGCACCCACCACCATTTTTCATCACAGAGATGTGATACATGTGATGCTGGAGTCTGCCGGAGTCTGGAAATTACCACGCTTTAGTAGACTCAATTTAATGTAGTAAGAGCTTTAAAAAAGGGAAGATGGAGGATCTGGGAGCTACAGACGAGCAAGACTGTTCTCTATACCAGGAAAGATCATGGAGCAGGTCCTCAAGAAATCTATTTTGAAACACCTAGAGAAAAACAAGGTGATCAGGACCAGTCAGCACAGATTCATTAGCAAGAAGTCATGCTTGACCAATCTGATTTACTTTCTCAATAAGGTGAGAGGCTCTGTGGATGGGAGGAGAAAAATGGATATGATATACCTTGACTTTAGAAAAACTTTTGACACTCTCTCACAATGTTCTCATTAATGTGCTAAGGAATTACTACTAGACAAAAGTAAGGTAAGGCAGATACATAACTGATTGGTTCATCTTGCTTAATGAGCAGTTATAAATGGCCTAATGTCAAGTTGGGAGGAAGTATCAAGTAGGATCCCCCAGGGGTCTGTCCTGGGTTTGGTATTGCTTAATATCATCAGTAGTCTGCACTACTAGGTAATACGGTCTGGGAGTAGGCTGAACACATCAGGCTGCAGGAAAGGAGACTGCAGGCTTGCAGAGACTACAGCCTAGCTGTGAGCAATGAAGCCTGATTACATGTCTTCCAGGTGGTTTGGGCCAGCTGATGTGAATAACTGGATGTTCAAAGGAAGACAAAGACACCCACAGAGAGAGAGGAAGAAGAGGAGAGAGAAGACTGCAGAAGACGGAGAGAGATAGGAAAGGTGCTAGGTTAGCAGCTTTAACACCAGACCAGGTCACTCTCACAGGGTCTGGGAGCAGACTGGGGACTGCGAGACCAGAAGCAGCAACACCACATCAGGAAACCGAGTCAGAGAAAGACTGAGAAGGAAGACATCGATGTGGAGAAAGCAAAATGGAGGCAACTTCTCAGGAGCTGGAGAAGATGCAGGACTTTGAATGCTACCTGTACTGTCTGTGATGGTCTATGAGGAAATAAAGAGCTGTGTGAAGTTTATGGACGGTTTGAGCTAAACAAGTCCCCAACCCATTACGTGATGATTTTGATGATGGAACCGAGGGTACCATTAGCAAAATCATGGACCACGCCAAGTTGGATGGAGTGGCAGAAACCCCAGAGGGTAGAGCTAGCATCCAGAATTGCTTGAATAGAGAAATGGTCTGCAGTCAATCAACTGGGAATCAGCACATGCAAGTACAAATTCCTGCATTTAGAACAGAAAAATTACAAACATAAATACAGACTGGTGAATGAGTGGCTAGACTGCAGTACTATAGAGGAAGACCTGGAGGTTACAGTGGACACTAACTGAATATGAGCCAAGAGTGTGCTCTTCTTGCATAGAAAAAAAACAAAACAACAATATACTGGGTTCTATTATCAGATGTGTCACTTGCAAATCAAAGGAAGTAATTCTTCTCTATTGGGCAACGGTGAGAACTCACTTGGAGTACTTTGTCCAGTTTTGGGTCTCACACTTCAGGAAAAGAGTAAACAATTTGGAAGGAGTCTTGTGTAGAGCAACAAAAATGATTAGAATCCTGGAAGGAAAGAGTTGTGAAGAAAACCTGAAAGACCTGGGAACATTAGTCTGGTGAGAAGAAGACTGAGGGTTGGTTTGATAAGTCTTCAAATACATGAAGAGCCATCATAGAGAGAATGGAAATGGACTTCTCTCTGTGGCCGCACGGTACAGACTAGGAACAATAGTGTCAAACTACAGCAGGAGAAATAGAGTGTAGAGATTAGAGCACTATACCAAAAATGTCTAAAAAAGTAATTGCCAAAATCCAAATAGCCTACATCAAATAAACTAAGAATAAACTCATCTGTTATGTTACAAAAAACCTGACATCCACCTGAGGGGGTACTGGCTTCTCTGTTCACTCAGTTCAAGGTGGAAGCACTGCCATTTCCTTCTCAAATCCTTGTGGGTTATTTTATTTACTCACATATCACATACACCCTTCCCCCCCCCCCAAAAAAAACAGGCCTACAAAATTGGGGTGCCTGTTCTAAATTGACTTTCTTTTCTGGAAAAGAAACATGGAGACACTGTACTTTTCTCTGGGCCAGCAAGAAGTAATGGTGGAATCCATCTTTAACCCTGTCATAGTCACTGCTGAACTGATATCAGTTTTGGCTGAACAGCTGAAACCTTTTCCTGAGGCAGCCCATTAACTCACTGACAGTGAGTTACTGCATGCTGTACTCTCTCTCTGCTGTAACTCTAGAAAAAAAAAAAACTACATTCTGTCATCCAAAAATAAGCTGCATGTTGTTCTTGGGGGTTTGTGGTATACGAAAAAATAAAATACTTTTTGCATTGCTTATTCCCTTGGGTGCTTGCAACTTGATTGCCAGATCGTATGCTTCTGTATCTTTCCCTGAATTAAAGTTTGACTGACTGGCCTGTAAATCTCCAACTTGTCCTTTTTTCTTTTATTAAAGATGGGCACCTTATACATCCTTTTCTAGTCTTTTGTGATCTCACCATCCTCCCTGAGTTCTCCAAGATAATAGCCAATGGCTCTGTCGATACTTCAGCCAATTAATTGCTGAAGCATTCTAGGAGGAATCTTCTGTCCTGCTGATTTGAAAACCTCTATCTTACCTAAGTAATCACTAACTTTTTTTTCTTATTATAGGCTGAGTACTGACCCTCCCTGCATCCCTTTGATGCTAACTGTGCTTGTCATCTGACAATTCACCTTTTTTGTGAAGACTGAAATAAAAAAAGGCATTGAACATGTCAGCCTTCTCCACGGTGTTCATTATTAGCTTCACCTCCACATTCTGTAAGGTATCTACAATTTCTTTGGCCCATTTTCTTTCTTTTAACATATTTTTAGAATTTTTTTTGTCACCTTTTTGTCTCCTGTTATAGCTGTATCTTAATTTGACATTGATGTTTCTAATTTTGTTTCTACATACTTTACTCTTATACTCATCTTTAGTAACATGACCAGGTTTTCAGTTTTTGTAAGATTCTTTTTAAGTTTCATCACTAAAGAACTGGTATAGCCAACCAGCTGTCTAATACCAAATGATACATTGTTGGTCAGATCTATTAAAAAAACAACAACCCATAAATGACATTTTTTTGAGTCAGGTATAAAAATGCTCCATTTCAGTGGAAATATAGTCCAGCTTTTTATTTTCTATACAATTTCAGTATTTTAAATGGATGTCCTGAATCAATATTAACCCCCCCCCCAACAACCTGGATTGAAACTGTTTTCCCCTCAATCAAATTCTATACTTTATATAATCGTATAAAAATCTTCAGTACACTAATCCAAATGAATAAAGCTGGCAGGTTTGGGTCTACCATTTATTCCTCTCCATTCTACATCCCTCATGTAGAAAATAACGTCTTTACTTCCTAAGTTAGGCAGAAAGTAAGACAGGGTAGAGTAGCACCTTAGGGTGCCTATATACATGTATTAAGGCTACTTCGATGTGCTAAAATTAGTGTGTTGAAGCAGACTCAATTAATCAAGTCTGTTGGAGCGTGGTAATTACTGTGCTCCAGCGGACTCCAGCATCATGTGTATCAGTGTCCCGCACTGAAAAATGGTGGTGGGGGCACCTTAACTAAAGCACATTCAATGAGCACATGTATCTCCAGGAGCACATGTATAAATGCCCTTATAGACCAACTTGTTCAGAGCCTTCAGCCTTTGTAAGCTACAGATTATTTCATTTGATTTCATATACATTAGGACTGGAAGGGATCTCGTGAGATCATCAGGTCCATCCCGTGCCCAAAGGGCAGGAAGTCAGCTGGGAACAGATGACCCCAGCAAAATAAGCAACAAAGTATTTCTTAAAGGTATCCAGAGTAGGTGCTTGCAATACTTCTGTGGTGAATCTGTTCCAGAATCTGGAGGCTTGGATGGTAAGGAGGTTTTTCCTTATGTCCCATCTAAAACAATCTTCCAGCAGTTTGTGACTGTTAGAATTTGTCTTCCCTTGGAATGCCCAGGTGAACAGACGTTCTCCCAGTTCATGATGCACACCCCTTACATACTTATAGGCTGCCAACAAGTCACCCCTGAGCCTTCACTTCTCCAGAGTAAAGAGTCCCATGCCTCTCAGCCTTTCCTCATAAGGCCTGTTCTCTTGACCTCTAATCATGCATGTAGCTTTCTTCTGGACTCTCTCAAGCTTTTCCACATCCTTTTTAAAGTGCAGAGTCCAGAATTGGATGCAGAACTCCAGCTGTGGCCTCACCAAGGCCAAGTAAAGCAGGAAGATGATTTCTTGGGTCTTGAGATAGATCAGTAGATGCAAACCAGAGTTTTATTTTCTTTGCCAGCTGCAGCATCCCCTTGGTGGCTCATGTTCATCCTGTGATTAATCATGACCCCCCAAGTCTCTTTTGGTCATGGTGGTACTGAGTGTAGCACTGCCAAGCCTGTAAGTATGATATGGTTTTTTTCTCACCTTGCATTTCTCCATGTTGAATGTCATCAGGTTTTGATCCACCCACCTTGTGAGCCTGTCCAGGTTGCCCTGAATTGCCAGCCTATCCTGTAGCATAAGAGCACTGCCCCATAATTTGGTGTTGTCTGCAAACTTAGCTAGTCCACTTCTGACACCTAAATTCAGATCATTTATGAATATATTAAAGAGTATTACTCTGAGTACTTAGCCCTGGAGAATGCCACTGGTCACCATGCACCATGTTGACTTGGTTCCATCGACTATAACTCTCTGAGTCTGACCACAGAGCCAGTTCCCCAGCCATCATATCATAAGGTTGTTGAGGCAACGATTCCCCAATTTTACCATAAAGACATTGTGGGAGACAAAGTCAAAGGCTATTTTGAAATCTAAATATATGACATCAACCTCTTCTTCCTTGTCCAGGCAATGCATCACCTGGTCATAGAAGGAAATGAGGTTGGTCAGGCAAGGCCTACCCACAATGAAGACACATTGGCTGTCTCTTGGAATGTTGCCTTCCATTAGCCTATGGTTGATAGTTTCTTTGATGGCTTTTCCCAAGATCTTTCCATGGACTGAGGTCAAACTAATTGGCTTGTAGTTCCCTGGATCTTCCTTCCTTCCTTTCTTGAAGACAGACACTATATTGTCCCTCTTCCAGTCTTCAGAAATGTCTCCTGAGTGCCACAAATCTCAAATCTCCTCACCGTTCTATGATGTCAGCTAACTCTTTTAGCACTCTTAGGTGCATTCCATCCAAGCCAACTGACTTGTGGATGTCCAGCCTCTTAAGCTAATTCCTCACAAGATCTTTGCCAATTATAGGCATGTGATCACCCTTAGTCTGGTAGTCCTGTGTCTTGTCAGGCAGGGTGATCCCCTTGGGCTTGTGGAAAATCTACACAAAGTAAATATTGAGGAGATTAGCTTTCTCCTGGGTGTCAGTTATCAGCTGCCTCATTTGGTTCAGCAAGGGTCTGATTTTCCCCCTTTTTTTTCCCCTGACTTTCCATCTGTTTGAAGAAGGACTTTTTATTGTCCTTGATTCCTGTAGCCAGTGAGAGTTCAGTTTCAGTGTTGGCTTTTCTGGTTCACTCCCTGGAGGTGCAGACCAGTGCTGCATAATCATCCTTAGTGGTAGTTCCCAACTTCCATCCCTTACAAGCTTCTCTTTTCAGATTCAGAAGGTCCATGAGTTCCCTGTTGAACAAACAGAATCTCCCATCCTTTTTGCTATCTTTCCTATGTGCTGGAATGGACTTCCCTTGTGTTTTTAGGATCATGTCCTTAAGTAGCAACCACTCATTGTGAACTCCTCTCCCTCTCAGATCATAGTCTCTCAGGGCCTCAATAACCAACCTCCTGAGCTTGTGAAAGTCAGCTTTTCTAAAATTGAGGATTTCTGCATTGCTGACTGATTTGCCAGCTTTGGATGGCAAAAGTGATCAACTCATGATCACTATCACCAAGCTTCCCTTTGATCCTCAGGTCACTGACTAAATTATCCCCTTTGGCCAATACCAGATCCTGAAGCCTCTTACCTTTTATTGGCCTGTAGGCTTCATGAGTCAAATAGAACTCATCAGTGCAAGAGACGAAACTTCATGGCCGATCAGATTTGGCTTAATGCTCTTTCCATGAGATGTCAGGGTGGTTGAAGTCCATACACCAAGAGCATGTGATGATCATACACCAAGAGCATGCAGTCTCTGCCAGTTCCCTAGTGAATTTGTGGTCAAGCTCTTCCTCCTTGTTAAGACATCTGTAATAGACTTCTCCAGTTATATTCTCTTCACCACATTCTACCCATATTCTAAACCAGAGTGTCTCAAGTCACCCTCCTTGGGTACCAGTCTGTGATGAAGTTCAATAAAATAGGCTGTAGCCTACAAGGCTAGGTACAGACAGTTAAAAAGTCCAAGGCTGAATCAATTCAGTCTTTACAGGTTAGTCTAAGTTGTGCAACTTGAACTTATTAGCAAACGGACATTCACTTTTGATGCAGAAAATGAATCCTCATGTCTGGAGTGGCTCAAGCCAGAAACTATGGGGTGCTAGGGCATGCCTGCCAGCCATTGCCAAAGGGAAGAGAAGAGAGACTTTTTTTCCACTCCCTGCTGGATTGGAGGGGCTGTAGCTAGGCACCAGCCTGGGGGCCAACATTCTGGGATGGGGGCCCAGGTCTACAGTGGTGGAGGAGTGCCTTCCAGGCTTCTGCCCCCAGCCCCACTTGAGGTAAGGGGGGCAGCAGCTGCCAGACTGAGGAGATAGAGTGGGGAAAAAGGTAGGCATTGAATTAATAAAAGCTTGATGTGGCACAGGACCATCCTGGTTCCCCAGCCTCTTCCTCCTCCCTTATGGCCCAGGGAAACTGAGGAGAATCATGCCCCCTCCATCACCCCTTATCAACTGTTTTCTTTAGTCTCTTTCAGAGGTGGGAGGCATAAACAACATGTTTCCTCAGAGGCTGATGGAGCACAATGACTGCCCAGAGGTGGCAGTGGCTGGGGCATGGCAGTGATGAACAGAGAGCTCCTACAGGTGGCCATGGCAGTATCATTGGGGGTGGGGGAGTGGCAAGCACTGACCAGTGGTCAGTGACCACCCATAGATGCCACCAGCAGTGTCAGTGGTGGCCAGTGGTGATCAGCCACTGACTGCAGATGCCGCCACTAGTGTCAGTAGCTGGGAGGTGCAGGGGTGACAAGCAGGAACCACCTGCAGGCACCACTGGCATTGTCAGGATGTGCATCATCAACCTCAGGGAAGGCACATGCACCCACTACGTATCGCCAATGGTGGGAAAGACTTACATGGCTAACTACTTTTCTCTTTAGTTATGTGAATGTAGGTGAAGAATGGTATGTTATCGAGTTTGTGTGTCTCTTACTGTGTGTCTACCTATTTTAGAAATAGTTTATCTTTAAAATACCATGGACTTTACTTCTGTGAATATATAACTTTATCTTTGAATTTCTTTGCAGGTAGTTCAAATTATTGTTGGTGCTGTGAACAAAATTATGTAGTTCCCTAATCAATGAGACATTTTTCAGGTCAACTGCTGTAGCTTTGATTGGTTTTCAACCATAATTCAGTAACAGCGAGGAGAGGATATATCCAAATACTTCACTAAGAGTAAAAAATGAGATTAAAATACTTTATGATTTTAGAAGCTTCAAGTTTTGCCATTTATGAACTATTTATGAGGTTTTTTATCACCATAACATCTTTGTAAATAGACTACATTAGGGTATTAATTATATTTTTCCTTACTGAAAGCAAATATATCCTCTATATTGTACAAGTGTACATTAGTGATTCTTATTCCTCTGTCTTTCTCCAATACATAGGACTTATTTCATGCCTTACTGAAGAATATATGATGAATGGTATAGAGTTTGGAAATGGGAAAGCCTTATCTTGCCTACAATTTTCTGCCAAGGCCCAGAGAGAATGGAGTCAATATGAGCCTACTTCATTCAAAACATCTCTGGATCAATTCCTGCCGCTTCTTTTTCTGGATACTCAGTTGATGTCAGACAATGGAGCTCTGACTTTAGTGGCCCTCTGCCAAATCATTCCATCCAAGGATTTTGGATCCTGGCTCTATTCTCAGTAATGGAATGCAGAGGTCAGACCCAACATCAGATTTGATGGTACGATATATAACAGATATGGACCTTTTTTTAACCAACTCTTTTTTTAGTTGTGCGTGTAACTACAGTTTTACATTATAAAATCCTCTTAAGATATATAGAGGATCTCTATTAAGAACAAGATTTTATAGATGAGTGTGCCACTTTAAGAGGTCACACAGTCTGCTGAGCTACTGGCAGGTGGGTTCAGGCCTAATTAGAGAGTCAGCTGACTCAGGGGTCAGCAGGTCTGATCAGGGGAGACACCTGATTGACATGGAGACACTTGACTAGAGGAGGGCTGGGTATGAGCCCGAAGACTAAGAGCAAGGCTGGCAGTAACATCTTGGGAGCTGGTGGAGGAACATCACCCAGCACAAAATTTGCCACTTCTGACTGCCAGCAAGGAGAGTTAATTTGTAGGTTTGGGTAGGAACTAAGGGGATGGAGGAGGTTACTGGGGGCCCAGTGTGGGTTCCAGAATACAGACAAGAGGGCTGAGTCTGGGGCCTGTTGAGAGGTCAGATGAGCCCTAGGAAGCAGGTCATGTGTACAGGGGCCAAGAGACAGGCCAGGCCAGCCCAAAGAGATGGGTTGTGTGGACAGGAGCCTAGTGAGAAGCCAGACAGACTGTGGAAGAGGGGCTGAGAGTTAGTGGGCCTGTTGAGGATCTAGGAGAGCCCTGATAGAAAGGGTCAGATGTGTGAGAGACCTAGGAAAGGTCCTGGATGAATCCATTGAGTGTGGCAGAGCACAGGGACCTATTGAGGGTTCTGGATAAGCCTCAAGAAGGAAAGGAGGCTGCAGTAAGATCTATTGGGAGCTCTGGGTGAGCCCAGAGACAGAGGGAATGATCTATGGAGGGACCTGAGAGGGTGGACCCAAAGAGAGGAGAGGGCTGGCTGCTTGGGGACTGACCCTAGAAACTTAATTTGGTCCAAGCTGGGGCCAAGGCCCAGAAAGGGCCAAAGGATGAAAGAGTGCACCATGAGAGACAGTTGGAACTGGGATCCTGGAGTCTAAACTTGCCTGGAGGTGGGCCAGGGCCTAGGAGAGACCAAAGGCTCTTGTGGTGGAGGGAACATAGCTGAGGGGGAGGGATCAGGCAGTGGGCAGCTCAGGATGATTATGGCTGGTGCTAGGTTTTCTGAAGAGGAGAGATCAAGGACAGCAGGGGTCTGTGAGTAAGCTGGGGAGCAGAGATGGAGGATTTAGAGTGGACATGGACCCAGGGCTAGGTGGCTCAGTGGTTAGCAGCTTAGCAGGGATCTAGGACATCAAGGGGGAGCCCAGAGAGAAACCTGTAAGATCGGGTAGGACTGAAGATCAGTCCTGGGTAAGGCCTGAAACTACACCCAACTGGAACTGATTAGCGTGATGGAGCCTGTGGCAGGGCAGCCTCCATGAAATGCCATGCATGGGCCACTCCAGGGAAAAGTGAGGATGGGGCACCAGAAGTCCTCATCTCTGACTGCCTTGTGGGTTCCCCTGTGGAGGGGGAAAGCTAGGAGAGCACACCCCAATGGAAAAGTACTTGTCAAGGAAGACCATGTGGACCACGGGGGTCTACAGACCCAGTGATGGGCCAGGGGAGATCAGGACCATGTAGGTATAGAGTGCAAGTGAGGGGCTAGGAAGGGCCAGGACTGCCTGGGTCCAGAAGCCCAGAGAAGGGCTAAACAAGACAAAAAACATGTGGGGCTAAAGGCCCAGTAACTGGATGAGTCAGAGGGGCCTGAGCTACATAGTGAGGCCCAGTGAGTATAGTAGGATGAGAGGGGTCCAGTGGTCCAACAGTTGGCTAGGAATGGAGTGCGGGACGAGATGGATCCAAGAGCCTGGATAGTGAGACCCAGTGAGGGGTCTGTGGCACATAGTGGGACCCAGCAAGCATAGTGAGACCAGAGGGGTCCAACAGCCCAGAGTGGAGCTGGGAGAAATACCTAGGGGCCTGGTAGCCTAGAGAGTGGTTGTAAGTGAGTGAGGAAACTCAGGGGTATGAGAGGCACCAGAGGAGAGACTGAGGGATCTGGCAGCGTGAGTGGGGCTGAAAGAGGCCACGAGGTCACAAGGCCCAGTAAGGGGCTTTATCAGTAATAAGTAGAGCATCTGCAATACATGGGACATGGTGTAGAGAAGGTGTGGAGTCATGTGATTGGCCCATAAGGCCATGACTACAATTCAGGTGGTAATTAAAGTAAGATCAGGGCAGCTTCCTGCAATATATATCTAGTAGCATCAAGGCCTGGCAGATGAGAGTGGGGCAGACTGCCCTTAGAGTAGGGTAATTAAAAAATTTTGGGGAGGTAATTAAAAAAATTTTGACAGCAAGATTGAAATAACTGATGATCAAGGAAAAATATTGATTGTGATGCTTACATCAGGAACAGTTATAGTGAAAATAAATTCATTTCAGTTTTATCAAACCTTCATGAATGCTAGTCCTTATTGTGCATCTTCTGTATTGCAATTTGTAGCACTAAGCAGGTACTTTGGGGCACAGCCGTTGCTATACTTAGAGTAAAAGAACTAGGTCTCCCAAAGAGAATCTTTAGATGGAGAGAAAATGAGGCTAAGATGCAAGATATGAAGAACCTAGGTACACGTTCATCATAAACATTTAACACAGTGGTGCTCAATTTTTTTCTATCCAGGACCAGATTGGTAGTGTCCAGTTCTAGTGGATCCCACTGACCTCAAATGGATTTTTCAGGCTCCACTTCTTTGAAAATTACGTTCTAGGTATATCAGTCAGGCTTCCATAAAATTAAGCTTCCCAAACTCAGTGTCCACATTTAACTGAGTTTAAATTGATGGCAAGTGTGCCATTATTTTTCTTTTTTTCAGATACCTCGTTAATCACTGCATTCTTTGCCTTATGTCATCCCATCAAAACCAATTTGTTCCAGTTGTCTGATATCTTTCAGCATTATACGACTTGAAGAAACCCAAAATAGCCTTTTTACCACCTTCCTGAATGATGCTTTCTGCTTATGCCCAGCTCCATCTGTCCTCACACAGCTACTGCATCTGTGTTTTTTTTTCTATCCACTGATAGAATTTCAAACTGAAGGAAGGCCAAGAGCGAGTCATTCAAAATCAAATAAAATTAAGCAATTATTTGAACAGTTCAATGAATGAGATGAACAAAACCCTTTTCAAAATTCCAATATTCAGTCATGACTTTATTTTTAGATGAAACGCATTTAAAATTTTAAATTATCACAGCATGTCAGTAGTTAAATGAAGATAAAAAATTATAACTGTATTTACATCCTGATTTCCAAATGGGTTGCACAGGGGATTTATTTCCTTTCCTTAAACAAGATTTTGCAAGACATGAAGTCCCTGATCTTACACTGATATTAGTGCATTTCATTTATACTTCTTTTGTGGGGGGGTTATTTGTTTTGGGGTTTTGTTTATTTAACAATGTTTGTACATTTTATTAAATTTGTACTCCAGTGACTATTTGCTTTAGACTTTTTAGGTGAGATACTTAAAATGTGAGTAGTACTAGATATTGTCTTTCCTTTAGGTGTGTGTGAAGTGGGCCATGTTCAATTCAGATTCATCCCTATTCAGGGGACAGTAATTCAATTCACTGATTCAGACCACTACACTGATTCAATTCAGCCAAATTCGAATCTGAAAATTGAATTCTGATTTGGAGAATCAGTGATTTGGCCATAGACACAGCTTATATATATATGTGCTTGTTTTGCAGGACATACATATATTTTTTTTTTTTCACATACCTCATGGTACCAGGCACAGTTCATGAATGCTGAGATGGTGTGGCAGATGGAATACCCACAGGAGCGAGGAGGGCCCCTCACGTGCTTGGTGGCAGAACCAGAAGTGGACTTCCAGCCCTCCCTGCACCCCCCTGGCTTGGTGATTGGCTGCAGGGGGACTCCGAGTACCCCCCAAACCCAGGAGTCACCAGTTGCTGAGCTGGGGAGCAGGGGGAGTACTGCACACTTGGTGGCAGCACCACCCTGCGCTCCCATTAGACACTCCATTTGCCCCACCATCTCAGCATTCATGAGCTGCCTGGTACCTTGAGATATGTAGAAAAAGCATGGAAAGCTGTTCCTATGGCTGAATCATTGAATCTCTCCAAATTGAATTGGAGGTTAATGGGTCTCCTGATGTGATTTGAATTTGGATATTCGGCTGCCGAATCGAGCCGAATCTCCTCTGAATCGAATTAGCAACTGAAGCTTCACACAGCTCTACTTTCCTTCTAGGTCACCTTTACAGTTGAGCATTCTTAATTGGATTGTATCTATTCAAAGGACTATGTAGCCATTCATTTATCAGTCCTCTCATCTCTGCTGTGAGGACCAAAAGATTGAAACAGAAAGATGAAAAGAGAGAAGTTTTCATAGGCTTAGAACTGAGGTTTGCCTTATTCTGTCCTGTGGGTTTTTGATCCTCCCCATCCACACTTTTCCAGACCATACTTCCTTACAACTTTAAATTACATTAAACAATTCATGTTCAATTACATTACATAACAGGTTGTTTATGATTGCTCAGTTATTTTTTTTTACGAGGGAAGTAGGGGTTTATGTTACTATTTTACATTATCTAGTACCTATTTATTGAGGTCTTTATTTGCTCTTGACATTTTATGTATCATCATTTCCTTTATCTGTATATCTCTTGTGCATGCTATTTTTCCCCACACTAATCAAAGAAGAGAGTAAGGGCTCTTGGCATAGTTAAGACAGCTAAATCAACAGGGTCTTCCTCTTCACATTTGCTTTTAACACGATATCTGTCTTTTAGGGTTACAGTTAATATACAAGGCTCTATTGACTTTTGTTTATGCTATAGATGAAAGCTATCTCACAACTGGTGAATTATTTACTGACTTCATAATTTTCTTTGCTCCTTATTACCTCTCCTATTCATCTCTGAGACTGTTTTTTCTTTATTTTGCTTAATTTAACAATGAAGTTATTTAAAAACAACATATATGTAATTTACTTTTATCAATTCGATTTGCTGTCTGTATACAAAGTTTTACAAAAATATTATTTAAATCCTAGTTTGTGTTCATGGCTTTTTTCTATTGAAAGGCAGAGGATTGGAGATAGTGTAACACTAAAACATTAACAGTATGTCTCTGAATATTGCTATCTGTGTAGGGTGCTGTGTAGTGTGGCAAACCCTGGCCTCAGATGCAGCCAGGTGTGCCTTTCAGACACATTTCCAATGTGTTCTCACACTTTCAGGGGTGCTTTCTACCTCAAAACCCCTCTTCTCATTTGCTTCTTGACCACTGAGATTAGACTGAGTACTGGGGCTGTATGAAGCTTCGGCTGCTGATTTGATTTGAAGGAGATTTGGCCCAATTCAGTGGCCAAATCTCCAAATCTAAATCAAATTAGGGGACCAATGAAAAGGTCCAAAGTGATTCAAAGCTCTCTGAATCAATTTGGAAAAGAGAGAGCTTTGGTGATTCAGGCAGTCCCCACCCGCTGCAGCAGAGGCCTGGACCCAGACTCTAAGGAGGTAAGTAGGGGGCAGGGAAGGGGACCATGGGGGGGACCCCCATCAGGCCCCATTCTCTGCCTTCTCTCCCAGCACCCCTGAGCACCCTTCAACTCCTGCCAACTCCCCCAGCCCCCTCCCATGTCTGCCTTGCCCGCCCCAGCTCCTGGCCCTTTAAAAAAAGCCCTTAGTCACAGGCTGCTGCCCATGGGAGGCAATCCTCGCTTTCCCCCCACTGCCTTACACTGTATCGGGGCTCTGCCATGAGCCCCTCTGACCTATGCCTGCTCTCTGAGCCCCCCCATGACTGCCCCACCTGCCCCAGCTCTCAGCCCTTTAAGGAAAAAAAAATCCTAAAAAACCCTGAACTCACCAGCTGCTGCAGTGGCCTTAGGGCTTCTGGGGGCTTGTGCCAGGCCCCCATGTGGTATGGAGCAGTGGAGCAGTGCGGGGCAGCGGAGATCACCCCCTGCTGGGCAGCAGCTGGTGAGTGGGGGCTTTTGGGTTTTTTTTTTTGTTTTTAAAGGGCCAGGTGCTGGAGCAGGCAGGTTAGCTATGAAGGGTGGGAGAGTGGGGAGGTCATGGCAGAGTCATCCATGCATTGGGGGGCAGAAGGAATGACCCCCCACTTAGTAGGACCCAGTGAGTGCAGGCTTTTTTTTTTTTTTCCAGAGAGCTGGGAGCTGGGGAGGGCAGGGCAGCCATTGGTGGGGCTGGGAGAGTGAGCAATGGATGAGGCCTGTGTGATTCAGAGACAACCAAATCTCTGAATCAGATTCAACTGAATCAGTTCAGGACAGTGATTCGAATCACCGAATCAAATCACTGACCCCCGAATCAGCCAAATCGAAATCTGAAGTGAATACTAGCCACTTTACACAGGCCTATTGAGTACTTCAAAGGTCATCTGCCTGACCAGTGATTCCTTAACTTTATTTGCCTCACCTAGGTGTTGCCAGATTTTAGCAGAGGGGATGTCAGCGAAAAGAATCAGATCCTTGTCTGATCACGTGCTCAGAGATTTTCAATCTCCCTATCCATAGAAGAGGCCTGCCTAGTCAAATGCTCCAAAACCATAGTTGTAACTGATGTAAGTATATTTAAAAAGATAACAAAAAGATTTGTTATATTATAAGAAATGAATATTGTAAGAATTGTAATATTGTATTGCAAATGTAAGAAATCTGGAACGGCATTTGAGAAATAGAGATATGAAAACAAAGAAAAGAAAATCTGAAAGAAAATTGGAACCACAGTCTGATTTACCCTGCATCTTAAACCCAAGAATGCAGCTTTTATTCAGACCACCAGCTGAGGGACCAAAGTACCTTGGATGCCTATACACAAGCCAGGAGGCTTCTTTGATGCACTGTTATTACAGCGCACCAGAGCAGAGTAGATTAATTAAGTCTGCTGGAGCGTGGTAATCATGCTCTAGCCAGCCTCTGCATCTTGTGTATCAGTGTCCCTGTGCTTTAAAATTGCAGTGAAGATACTTGAACTAAAGCTCATTGAATGCGGCCTTGCTGCCATTTGAAGCATGGGGATGCTGATACATGAGACGCACAGAGCACTTTCATTACAGCGGCTCTTGGAGCTGGGCAAATTAAAGTGCCCCTCCCCCACACTCCTGGAGCACATGTAAAAATGTCCTTTATGCTCAGAAAGTTTTGGACAAACCCTTGCTCTCCTGGCAAGGTCTAAGCATGGTTTCTTATCTGGCCATTTACATGTATTATCCATTAGGTTCTTGGTGAGTCCATACTATGCACATAAGTTCCTGATCCTATGGTAAGTTTGTTTTCCAGAGATAAATCTTTCCTGATCTAATTTTGAATAGGCAAGTATTGGCATACTTTCAGACATATCCAAATGATACAGTCTCTGACTTCATTTCCCTACTGTGAGAAATGTCTTTATTTGGGTAGCCTGTTCCTTGTTGACATCCCTGCCATGGTTGTTTTTTTTTTTTAATATGTGAATTCATCATCATCTACAGGGCCTGATTTGTGTACTTCAGAGAACATCCTTGAGAGTCTGTTTGCCTGGTTATTTATCATATCCATGTTGGATGCTAATTTTCAGTGATTACTTCTCTTCAGCCATTTAGGTTTCAAGTCTCTCCTAGGTTTGAAAGAATTCATTGTTTAGGGAGTGTCACCTGAGATTCCTTATCATATTATGCAATTCTAGCTCTATTATAACATATAAGAGCTATCATTGATGTGAAATGCCACAATGTATATAAACATAAAGATGATATGGCTAAAAGTAGCTTAATGCTACCTATCTGTAGAGAATACACATGCCAGTGTTCTGTAACAAAACACTCCAGAAAACAGTATGACATCCCCAAAACATCTCAAAATATTGCAGGGTTTGTGACATGTAGGGTTCCCTGGGACTCCTTAATGTTGCTTCAAAAAATGGAGCTTCAGGTATTCCTACTCTTTGCTCTAGCAGCTACTGTCAGAAAATTACCTACGTACAACCCTAGAAGCATGGCCACAACATTAAATCCTTTAAGAATGTGAAACATGAGGCATTTGAGATACTTGCAGGGCCTATGAGAGAGAGGATGGAGGTCCAATTGAATAAGGCTGCAAAATTATACATCACTCTGTCATTCCTGTCTCTAAAATGTGAGGTGTGGGGCCCTCTTATCAGTAGGTACCAAGCCCTCAAATTTCTATTGCAGGGCCTTAGTACTAGATCTTATGCTTTTGTGTTTCTCTGCAGAAAGAATGGCTATTTTCCTCATTTTCACCAAACTCATGCAGTACAAGTTGCATTGCCCTTGTTTTAGATCAGAAAAGTGCAATTCTTGTGACCTTAGCTTGTTTAAAAAACAGAGCATGGTGATGATCTATTATGATTTTTTTTCATTTCTATATTTTAAGAATTTTATGAATAACTGAATTTAATTGTATAATCTAATTTCTTGAATCAAATTAATATAGAAGGCATACAAAGAAAATTGTCAAAAGACAATATTGCTTTGTTGAGTTGAGTGGGAAAAGACCAGGTATTGAAGTTGTCATCTCTACACTAAAGTTGCATTGGAAATGAGACAAAAAATATATATAAATATTTCCTTAAAGTGTTTATTAGCTCCTGATTATAGTGGTGATAGAATGTATTTAATACCCATCAAAGTTAAACCATAGAAGGTACATCTACATGTGCACTTTACTGTGAAGCTGAGTAGTTCTGTAGTAAAGTATTACTGTCTACACAAGTGCCAGTATTAAGGGGTACTGAGGACAGTACTATCTTACAGTGGAGTAAATAACTTCACTGAAACACTTGTGTAGACAGTGACAGGGGCTGGCTGGGGCAAGAGGGTACAAGAGTATGGGGGCTGCCTGCTGTCCAGCTCCACAATTTTGTACACTTGTGTCCCAGCCAGCCTCTCCCACACCTGACACTGCAACCTGGAGCCCAGAACCTTATTCCAGCCTGGGGCTGCTGCACCCCAACTCTAACTGTTGCATTTCCACCTGCACATAGAGATGTTCAACCTGGGAGCAGCTGATTCCAGCACAAACTGCACCAATTTATTCAGCTGCACAAATTGCACATGTAGTTGTGCCCAGGTTGTAGTCTTTTTGCACTAGAGTAAAACATAAAATCCTCCATATTTTGTAAAAGAGATTTTCCCTGGGGGTGAAGATTGGTGAGGGAGGGTAACTTTGGAGGCTTGTGAGGAAAAGGAGGGAATAACAAGATGTTGAGAGGGTATGAATTTCCTTGAAGCCAGTATATATGGTTCACAATATAAATGAATGGACAAGATTCAGTTTTTTAATCACATTTATTTGGAGTTCCTCTGGGACTCCATTCTGCAACCTGCCAACCCCAAGCCATTAAAATATTTTTATTATATACAAGAGTCAAGGATTTTTGTGGATGATGCTTTTTATTGGACTAGCTGCATGATTAGAATAAACTTAGGCTGCATACAAACATTTGAGGAGGTTACAAGGAGGTTAATTCTGGTTAAAAATAGCTACCCAGTCTAACTTAGTACACCCACATGTAGACCTTAGACTAGTTAGGTAGATCTATATGCAAACTGTACAGAAGTTCTAAAAATGGCCAACCCAATCTAAGTTAACCCTACCTCTGAGGTACACTCAGTTTAGTTCAGATTGGCAATTTTCAGACTGATCTAACTGTCCTGGACTTCTGCATGCTTCCCAGAGCAGTCCTAAAGCTGGGTGTGCCCTACTTCTGGCCCCAGCCCTGGGACTCTGCTTTCCCTACTCCTTCCCTGGCACCAGGCTATTTTTTGCCCCTCTGGACCTCCCTCTGACCCCCAGATGGAAAGCCCCCCAAACCTCTAGACAACAAAACTGTTCACCCTACAAGCTGAGCCCAGTGCCAGTTTTACCAGTGTTCACTAGTGTCAGAAGCTGAGCAAGTAAGTCAGAGTGGGGAGACAGGTGGATGGGATGGGGTGTGGGTTGCTTCACTGGAGAGATGTTGTTCATTTGTGGGTTGTTGGCCTAAGAAATAGCACCTGTCCCAGGGAGTGGGGAAAAGATTCCCCCTCATCTCACCAACCCTCCCCCACAGACCCTGCTAGCCTCTCTGATTCCCCCAACCTGATTTGCTGCCCCCAGCCCTCCTGATGTCCCCATTCTCCCCTCCACAGGTGCCATCTGCTCTCCCAATCCCCCTATTCCTCTTGCAGACCTTAATTGCAATTCCAATACTCCATGGACCCCTCCAACACCCCCCCCGAGCCTGCTTGCACCCCCCAATCACATGACTGCCTCTCCTCCCCACTTGCCCCTCATCCTGACTTAATTTAGATGAGGTTGCCCTTTTTAACACAATCTAACCCCTACCCCTCCAATCTCCCTGAATTTCTGTATACAGCCTTAGACAAGCTTTGGAATGTATTACATTCTTCAGGTTTTGCTGTCAAGATAATCAAGTGCTGAAATGTGATAGATTATAGACACATTTCTTATCACACTACATTATTGAATATATAATAAAAAATTACCTCCTTGTCAGACTGACTTCTGGCAATATTAAGAAAAATACTTTAAATTGATTCCTTGACTTTGTGTTAGATGTAAAAGCAGCTAACACTTATTTCTGCTGAAGTGCCCACCAGCCAAACAAAGAAGGCATTGTTTAGGAAATAAACTATGTGAAAACTGAAAAACACATATCATGTTTGCTAATGTGGTTCTTTCATTTTGAAATGCAGAAAAAGCATATAAAATTAAAATGATAGAAAAAGGATTTTAGATTTACTTAAGTAATGTCTTTAATATATTACTTAGCAGAATATGAAGCCTTGCCATCTCATTATTCTTGTGATATATATAAGTAGATTTCAAATCAAATGTGCATTTGTAATCAACTTTTAAACTATACTAAAGCTGCCAATATGACATAAATCATTTCAAGCAAATTCCTTTTTGATGGACTCTAGTGTGAGCCTGCATTCTGAAACTAAATGAGAATTTAAAATCTGATATACTGTAGGAGTGCACAGTGATATGTAACCTGCTGGCTAATATATTTTTTCTGTCTTACAAGAAAATTTAAAAAAAGAAAGAAAAAACCCAAAAGACAGTGGAAACAGCAATGCTTTCAGGGTGTTATAAAAATACAAACATTAATTTTATTCAGATGAGATCATTTGCATGCAACCTGATCAGACTCCAGGCTTATTTCATTACCATCTCAAGTCTGCGAGCTTGTCTTCATTTTACAGATGCCATTAAGTTTAATAATATAACTGCCTGCATTGTATATAAAAAATGTTTGGCTTCTGCATAGTTTTAGTATGATAGCGAAATGTTAATACCTATTTATCTTATTATTTTCTAACACATTCTTTTTTTAATTTGTTCTTGATAAAATAGCAGATATAACACCATGCCAAAGCCCCTCCCCTCCATTTTACCACATATATTTTCTTCTTTGTCAGTTACATTTGTTTTTGCATCTGCCACTTCATTCATTATTAGCTTTATTCCTGCATGTCAGGAATAGTTAATTAATTTAAATATTTCAAAGAAGCAAACACTCCTTTTCCTGAAGCATATCATTTATACAGTTAATTATAAAACCTTACTATTTAAAAAGCATTTTTTTTACCATGACACATTTTTTTTTAACTTATCACTCATTCAGATATATTATTTCCTAAGTTGTATATCCCATAAATTCATTCAATATTCTCCCCCATCCTCCCTCTCCTGGAGGCAGATTGAGGTAGAGGAGGAAAAATTATTTGTGGGCTGTGAGGGATGGAGCAGGTCCCAGGCAAGAGCAGGGGCTGGGGGTAGAGGGGTCCTGGCCAGGTCTAGGTGGTGGGGCAAGTGGAGGCCCGGGGGGCATGTGTCTCCTGGGCCTCTGCTTATCCTCCATTCCCCCCAGCCCCTGCTCCTGCCTGTGCCTATCTCCATCCCTCACTTCTGGGGCCTCAATCTGCTCTTACCCTCAGTGGTGAGGGAGGGAGTGGGGCTGATTGTTTATGATTGCTCATTTAAGTTTTTTAGGCCCTGAACAGCCAGGGCAGAGTGTGGGGCAGAGACACAAGAAGCTCATCTGTAGGATGCAGGAAGGGGAGGCACACAGCCCAGGAAGGCATGGGGAGGCATGTCCCCCCAGATCTGCATCCAGAGTGGGGTGGCATGGGGCCAGGACAGTGCCAGGCTCTTCCTGGTGGGGGTTTTGGGCTGGGCTGCACTCAGGCTGAGTGGTGTCAGAAATGGGAGTGGGGCTATGGGGGAAGGGGCTGCAGCCATGCAAAAATTTGCAATAACCTCCCCAACATGCCCTCCCAGTGCCACCACCACCCACCTCAAGGACAGTGCAGTCCAATCCCCCTCCCAAAAAGAGCCCAGTGCAACCTCCCAGTTCCAGCCTGCAGCAATAACCTGCCCTCCCCACCCCACACAAATTCCACATACATGGCCCCCATGCCCTCAGTGGGAGAAGTGGTGGTGGGAGGTTAAGGCTGCTCTGGACTCTTCCTAGCAGGGGGTTTGGGCTGCACTGAACTCAAGGTGGGTGGCAGTGCACTGGGAGGGGAATTTGCAGGGGCTACCACAAATGTTCAGGTGCCTGCAGTCCCCTTCCCCATAGCAACACCACTTGTTCTGAGCCCAGCCCACCTCACCCCACTCCACTCCACTCCACCTTGCATGTAGATCCAGAGGCACATGCCCCCCCAATGCATTTCCAGGCTGGCATTTCCCCCCCTTCCCACATCCTCCAGGTGAGCCACTTGTGGCTCCATCCAATGCCCCATCCCAGCTGTGCAGTGCCAGCCCCTACTCCAGATCTACTTCCTCCCTCACTGCTGCTGCATCTGCCCATGCTGCCCTGCATTTGGCAGAGCATGTGCTCTCCATCTGCATGCAGCAGAGGCGGCTGCCATTGCAGGCTGAGCTTTGTGCCCCAAGCCCCACTGCAACTGGCCTGGGAGTGGCTTAATGCCATTTGCATCCCACTGCTGGGCTGAGCCTTGTCCACTGCCCATCTGGCTGTAGGAACACATGACATTGAGCCAATCCCAAGCCAGCTGCAGCAGAGCTCGGTGCAAAGTCCAACCTGAAATGACAGCAACCTCCACTGCACACATATGCAGGGGCACATGCCCTACAGAGCCTCTGCACAAAGGAGCAGGAGGCCCCTGCACCCCTGAACAAGCTGCCCAGGCTTGATCCTCCCACCACCCGCCCAGCCAGGAGTATCACACCTTATCCCTGTTCCTGCCTCTACTGCGCTCTGTCCCTCAGTGCAGGAGCCTTGATCTGTCCTCGTCTCTGCCCTTCTCCATAGACTGACCTGCTGGGCTCAGGACAGGGGTGCACATGCACGCACTCAGCACTTTACACCCCCAGCCTCAGACTGACTGCAAGAGGCTCCATAATGAACTGGTCCAATCTCCACAATCAACCAGTTTGTGACCACTTGTATAAATGATAAGAATAGCAATGAGATTAAGCTAGAGCAGAGGCGGGCAAAATATAGCCTTCAGACTGGATCCAGCCCACCAGGCCATTCTATCCAGCCCACTGGGCTCCTAAAAACTGTAGAAAATTAATATTTATCTTGTCCTGGCTACCTGTAAAAGATGACAGGAGTCAGGGGCAGTAGGATACAGGGGGAGCTGGCAGCAGGATGCAGCCACCCAGCTCCACCCCTCCCCCCAGCCATTTCTGTGCTTCCCTACCTATGCACTGCTGCAGCACCACATGACTCCTTACTGTATGGCTGGACCGCAGGAGCATGGGGCCGTGTCAGTACCTGGTGTGCATGTGTGTCTGTAGGGTGAGTCCCACCCCTCTATACTAATGCACCCATGCCCCACCTTGTACTGCCATACATGCAGACCCACCCACACCCCACACATCCACATACACACCCACATGTTCCCTAACCCTACACCCACAGCTATCCACCCCACCCTCCCCCACATACCCACAGCCCATTACAAACCTACACCTATCACCCCATAATATACAAGAGTCTTTATTTTAAGCTATTGTATACAATCACCTCTATGTACACTACACAAACACATGTTAACCAGGCCAAAATATTTTTTTCAAATTAATGAATGTTTCAGATGTTTGCTTTTTATAATATAATTTGGTATTTTTCTGGTTCTGAGATGGCAAACCCCCTTGCTGAAACTAGTACTTCTGGGGGTAAAGGGAGGGACTTCTGATGGCAAAGGTCGGGGGCTAGGGGGAAGGACTTCCAGTCACAAGATAGTGACCAGGGGGCGGGGCACCTGTTAAATAGCAGGGCTTCCTTTGTGGCCCTTGACAGCTTGCCAAAACACAGTAAGCAGCCCTCTGACCAAAAGAATTGCCCACCCCGGGACTAGAGGTTCAGCCACAGTTCTTGAATAGGGACAGATTTGTAGGACACACAACTGACTCTGACTAGTAAGTCTGAAGCTGGAATGACAAATTAGCACAGCTGTTAAATATAACAAGAGCTTTGTATATATGCCTTTAATGGGATTAGCCAGCGAGTAGCTAATTATCCATGCTGCCTCTTAATAGTGTGGTCATTGAGGAAAAACACAGTGGGTAGTCCGAGATTTAGGTTACACAGGTATAATTCCTTGTTTTTCCACAGATGTTGATAACCATGTTAGTTTGAAGTAAAGCAGAAGGCAGGACAGTGTGTGGCACTCTAGGGAAGTCATTATCTGAACCCTGTCTAGGATGAGGCAGTTTACTTTAAATTGTGTGATTGTAGAATGGGAGTGGCATGTGCAGGTAGGTGTTCCCTCATCCTAGAACTGCGTAGAGAAAGTAGAGTAATTAATTCAGGCTGCAGGAAGGAGCAGGCAGAATTGTGAGGGTTGGTGGATCCACAGAATGGGAGGGAGAAGTTGTCCATCCAAGGTTGGAGGGAGTCAGGGGAATTTAAAATAGCCCAGTCAGGGTTGGGGGTGGTAGGAAGATTACAGCCCCAGGCCTAGAGCAAGCTGCAGGGTTTTCCCAGCCCCGGAGCTATGCTCCACATACAGGCATTCAATAGATTGGGCTATAGCCCGTTCCTGATTTTTAATTAGTTCACCTAACCCCTAATGCCTGTACAATTAGGCAATTAGATTAACCTAACTGTAGTTATGTTAGGTCTATCTGAATGTAGCTTCTAAACATACCTCTTGAGACTAATTGGTAAGAGAGGCATGAGTTGTTTTTTTGTTTTGGTTTTTTTTTTGGTAGGCACAACTTATTTTGATAGATGCTAGAAATACACTGGTTTGCTATGGTTTTCCTGCATGATCTGCAATTTATTTATCCTCTCTGTATACCAATTCTCCATCTTGAATTTGTGAAGATAATTAAATTAAGAGTTATGAGATGTCAGATACCAAACAAGTGCACTTTATTCTAATTATGTTTTTAAGGGTATGACACAAAAATACCAAACTTGGAAAGCACTAAACACTTGCAATGAAGTGAATAGTGGTGGAGATTGCCCAGTTCCACAGCAGATTTGTTGTAAACTATAACTGGATCTTTAATAAATACAAAACTTCTAAAGGTAGAAAAATCTGTTTCATTGCTGATTTTTTTACAGTAGTGGCTTTCCACCTTGCAAGTTATGATTGGTTACTAATTTTACCAAAAAACTTGCATCTTAATATGATACAATATGAAATAAAATTAATATTAACTAATGGAAATATATTATTCTGCTAGATTTTAATTTATTCTGCATTGCTTTAACACTCTCTAATACCACATGAAACACCACTTTTATAGTATAAAACATAATGCCATTTTTTATCATAAGAACTTAAATTCACTTGATTTCAGACAATAAAAATATCAAAGGAAATGTGTTATATTAATCTAAGTAAGTAATGATTGAATGAGAGGTGATAATGATGATTGGACAAGGGTAAATCCATATTTTAAATGTTAAAAACCACTAATGAAGTACAATACAATACTTTTCCAATATACCAATATAAGTTCTTTCCCCTCAAAACTTTATTTATTTGCTGGCATATTGGTAACAACAATATTCTGTCATTTTTTAACTAATATTTTTACTAAACATTTCATAATTTTCTGACCAAACATATTCCTTGTCTTTTCATTTAACTTTTCTAAGTTCCTCTTTGGGCACCAATTGAAAGACTTACCAATTGGCATCCTTTTATCTGCGAGAGACAGTAAATATTACAGCCTATGACGTAGATGGTTTGTAGTGTCTCATGTGACTGAATAGTTCAATTCAAGATTTGCATGATCTGTGGCAGTGGTTGCAAATGTATGTGTCATGATTGGGCGGTTCAGGAGCTGTTCGCTTCCTGCAGACTGTTTTATCTTCAAGCTGCTGGAGTCAGTTCTTGTCATGGTCATTGATGCCCTGGAGAAAATGATGCCACTTGTTGACATTGCTTGCCAAGGTTTCCCATTGGTTAGGATCAATTCCAAATGCCTTCATATCTTGCTTGCATGTGTCTTTGGGACATCCTGTTGTTTTTGTTCTCTCTGATAGTTTCCCATATAGCATGTCCTTGAATATACGCCTGTCTTTCCATCGGCTCAGATGGCCTAGCCAGCAAAGTCCTCTCTGTTTAAGTAAAACTGTCACACTTGGTAAATTTGCCCTTTTGAAGAAGTTCTGTATTGGTAATGTCTTGCCATTTGATGTTGAGTATACAGCATAAACAGCACAGGTGGAAACTGTTTAACCTTTTATCTTCATGTATATAAGTTGTACTTGTTTCCCCACCATACATGAGAGTGCTGAACATGCAAGCTTTGTGCATTAGCACTTTGGTCTTGCTGGTAAGCTTTGAGTTCTTCCACACTCTTTTAGTTAGTCTGCTGAAGGTGGTGACAGCATTTCCGATGTGAACATTAAGTTCATCCAGTAAGAGGTTGGTGGTCACTATGGAACCTAGATAGCTGACCTTTTGAACTACTTCTATGTGGCTCTCATGAAGAGTGGTAGGTGAATCACGTGGAACTCCCTGTCATAGTACAACTGTTTTCTTTATGCTGAAGGTGAAAGCAAATGCCTAGCAAGCTCTTGCGAGGCAATCCATGAGTTCTTGTAGTAGGTCTTCAATATGAGCTGTAAGGGCAGCATCAGCAGCAAATAGAAGCTCCCTGATGAGCACCTTTCTAACTTTAGATTTTGCCTGAAGTCATGAAGAGTTTCCCATCTGATCTTGCATGGAAATACACTCCACCTTCCATGTCTTTAAATGTGCAGTTCAGGAGCACTGAGAAAAAGTTTCCAAAGAGTGTAGGGGCAGGAATGCATTCTTGCTTCACTCTACCTCTTATCTTCAAACTATCTGAAGTGGACCCATCAAACTGACCAGTTGCTTTCATGATGTCATGGAAGGAACATATAAGACGTGACAGGATTGGTGGGCTTCCTAGCTTTTCTAGGACTGAAAATAGACCTACTCTGCTGACTGTGTCAAATGCTTTGGTTAGATTCATGAAAATGATATAAAATGGTCAGTTTTGCTCTTTGCACTTTTCTTGAAGTTTCCATAGGGAAAATATCATGTCTATGGTTGAATCTGTGCTCAGATTCAGAGTAGACACAACTCGCCAGCTGCTGTAGGCTCACCAAGATGACTCTTGTGAAAGCTTTTCTTATGATATTTAATAGTGAGATACCTCTGTAGTTGATGCAATCTCTCTCAATATAATTGGAAAAGGGTAAATTGATATCTGAAAAGCTAAAAATTACTAATGAGGTGCAATACAATACTTTTCCAATATATCAGTATAAGATCTTTCCCCTCCAGGCGTTATTTTGCAGGTATATTGGCAACTGTCAGACTGTCATTTTTAAACTAATATTTTTCCTAAAAATTTCATAATTTTTTGAGCAAGTGTATTCTTTGTCTTGTTGTTTAACTTTTCTAAGCTCCTTTTTGGGCACAAGTTGAAAGACTTACTCATGCTTAACTTACTGTATTGTGTATAGTTTCATTCACTAGAGAAAAGTATGCAGACAAGTGTCTCTAGTACTGGGCCTTATGTTGTCTAAATTCAACACTGATTTGATACAAAGGAGTTGCTTGGATACTGCAGTGATAGATGGCTTTAAATATGATTAAACAGATGTCAGAAATTTCTGAACCTGATTTCTTCTATTCTCAGTTCACACTTATCCTGTCCTTTACTCAGCATGCTATCCTAATTTATAGGTTGCCCAGCTGCCCTGTTACTCCTCTGCTTCAAAATATAGAAAATGCTTGTTTTCTTATTCAATACCAGCACATCTTTAAATACAACCATCTTTTTCAGAAGGTGATATCTGCAAACCGGTTTGGTGAACGACACAAAACAAGCCAAGTTATTTTATTGCCTCCACCTGCCATTGCAAATGCACTCCCTCAATCAGGGGTGGCCAACCTGTGGTATGCATGCCACAAGTGCCACAGGCAGCCTGTGTATGTAGCATGTGACAGCTCAGGGAGGACACAGGCAGCACACCAGGAGATAGGACAGCAAGCAGAAAGAAGAGCTGCAGATCAATCAGAATCACAGGGCAGGGAGCAAAAAGGAGAGCAGGCAGGGGAAGGAGGATCAGAGTTGCAGTCATGGAAAGGTCATAGCTAATTTGTGGCATGCTGCATGTGTGCCAAAAAAGTTGACCCCCACTGCCCTACAGTATGATTTCTTTATAATATGGAGTTTAATCTTGTATCTTTTTTGCAAATAATTTCTAAAGGGACTTTTGAAATTCTCTCAACACATTTCTACTGCATAATTCACAAATAAAAGATCAATTAGAGTCTCCAAACCATCTCTTACCAATATAGGATTGCATCTTATAATGCATAAATTTTCAAACATCCCAAGAAAGGAGTTTTAGCTTTTTCTTTGGAAAGCTATTATACGGTCTACTACAACCTACTGACATTTGTTCTGATAGCCTATATTTTCTCTTTCTCATGTTCAACCTATTGCTGTGCTTGTTATTCTGTATATCCAGATTTTTATTGTTAAATTAACCTATGCATATTTGTAATTTTATTTTTTTCCTCACTCAAAATAGGGCTGTTCCCAATGGAACCTATCTAGGCCCTTTATTTCTTTGCAGTTTTTTCCCTCTGCTTCTTTTGCTCCTAAGAGATCACCATTTCCACAGTAATGTACTCAATTTTGGTAGCAAACATTGCACTGCACCTAAATACACAGCTCACTCTCAAATCAGCAAATAGCACAGTAGATTGAGTCCTATATTATTTTCAGATATTTCTATACTGTCCTACCAGACAAATTTGTTTTCTGACATTTCATTCCCTGACGTAGTTCATTGGCTGCAGAGAATGCCCCCCTGCATATGCTCCATCCTTCATATGTTTCTGAAACCACTAATTGTCAGAACAGTTAAAACACTCATCTTTGTTTAAAGCGGACATGTGTTGTTCTTCCTGTTGATGATGATTTAATATTCCTAATAGCTACAGTATTTCAATTCTGAACCCTGATCAGCATAAATAGCTCACTCTCCATTCAGAAACTCTGAATAATACTTTGTATATTGAAAAGGGGTATCTTCTTTATCATAAAAATCATAGAAAATTAGGGTTGGAAGGGACCTCAGGAGTCCAACCCCCTGCTCAAGACAGGACCATCCCAGCCCAGGCTTTGATTAGCTGAGTCTTAAAAATATCCAAGGATGGAGATTCTACAACCTCTTTGGGTAACCTGTTCCAGTGCTTTAATATCCTCTTGGTTAGAGAGTTTTTCCTCATACCTAACCTAAATTCCCTTGTTGTAACTTGAGCTCATTCTTTTCAACTCCACTTTCACAAAGTGTCTCACATAAGCCTAGCTGAGATGCAATGATTTACAGTCCCATCCTGATGAGGGGTTATGAATTTTATCCTCGAGCACAGTGGCTCATGCCAGAGCGGGGCCATGCATCTGCCATCCATATGAAGGAGTCTGGATCTCGCAGCAGGGGAGTAACTGAGCCATGCAGGAACCTTTCCACATAGCTCCAGGACCATCCACCAGGCCAACAGGACATGAGGATCATCTGAAGTGAGGAGCCCTGCAGGAACCACACCACACAGCCAACTTCTCTCCGTGCTGCCAAGCACCGCTCATCCCTACCCCTCAACCCTGTCCAGGCCCAGGTGGCACCTTTCTATTTGTTAAAGTTGATGCAGTGGCACATGCCACCTGTGTTGCCATAGCCCCCAAGATGCATCCAGTGCTTGCCAATGCAATGAGCTATTCTGTGACTGCCGCTTCTCTAAGTACTTTTGGGCAACTGCTGAGAATCAGGAATATGCTCAGTGGATCAATCAGTATCTTGTAGTCAATCAAGAGAATAGTTTAAAGGAATCTTGACTTTTGGTGGCAGCTTCTTCAGAGTGCCTATGCTGCTTCCACCATGTTCTCAAGTGCCATCAAAATCATACCTCACCTACCCACTCCTACTCTACTTATACCAGACCCAAAACTGAGGTGGTGAAGCTTCACTTTCTGTACTGCTGTTGAGCACAGTGCTTGAGAGCAGTGGTGGGGACTCCCATAACATTCTTCTTGAAGATAGGTAGAAATTAAAACAAACAGAATCTGCATTTCCAACTCCTTCTAACCAATTTGAGGAAATTGGAAATCTAGATGTGATACAGGTTGGGTAGAAAAACAATAACCCTTAGAGCAGAATGATCTTGAATAAAAGTTCTCTCTCCCTCATAGGAGAAAGGTTGGATGATAGCCATCTCAAAACTGCTGAATTATTTATTGATTTAATAATTTCCTTTGCTACTCATTCTCTCTCCAGTTTGTCTTAGTGAGTTCTTTTTCTTACAACATCTTTTTTCTCAAGTAGGAGGTTCCTTGTGCTTTTCTTTTATCCCTCAAAAATCTGCAATCCTCTACTTTTTAGAAAGTTTTGTCAGACCTGTCCTATCTTCTAGTGGATTACATCTCCTAGCAACCATAGAAAAACTTCTATACTCCCATGGCCCTGATGTCTAGTAGCTTCGTTGCCAGTAAAGTTTCTTTAAATCAGACAGGTCAAAGAATAGGAGCCAGAGTATGGACCAATCCACTAGCCATCCAAATTAGAAGCTGGATATAACGTTAATAGTATTAATATCTCTCTTCTATAAAACAAACAACCTGCAAAAACAATAAATAAGAGTCCTTAAAAATGGTGAAGAATCACTTGGGTAATAAGTCTCTCAAAGTTAATAAATTCCCACTGCTTTACAGTGGAGGAGGGACTACAAGGAATGAAATGGGGACAGGAGTTATTCTGTTATGAGCAGTTATTGGCTTTAAAGTTAGCAGTGAACATAACTACTATCTAAGTATGAAAGGGACAGGGCACAATATTGACCTCACTAATGTATGTGCTCCTACTGAAGATACAGGAGGTGAAACATTAGATGCATTTTATAAGGAGCATGAATGTATATACAGTAAGGAGGACCACCAGAATCTTAGAACAGAGAAAGAAAGGATGGTTTGATGAAGATTATAGCAAATCAATTCAGAATACATGCTTGAAGAATCCAAATCAGTCTCATGCTGAGAAGCAGAGATGGGTAAGATGCCACAAGAACTAATACTTGCAGAGCTAGTAAAGAAGAAGGAGCAGGAGAGAATTATTAATGTCAGAGCATTTTACAGGGGCATTAAAGTACACAGGAAAGGATATCAACTATGAAAAAGTCTGACAAAAGACAAATATAGGAATTTGTTAGATACAAAGCATTATGTTATAGAAAGATGGAAGGAATATCTTAAGGGTATTTTAATTTGATACTTTAATGACCTCTGTAATGGCACATTGGATAAAGATGAACAGCACAGAGACATGAATGACAGCTGAGTTATTTTTCTGAGACTGCTCAGGAAAAAAACCCAGCAAAGTGACAAATATTAAAGTATTCCTGTTGGATTATTAAACCATTAGATATTAAAAAGAATAGGAGATAATTTATGGCAAGGACCGTATACACTAATTTGCTTCTTGGAGGCTTGAAAAAGAATTCTATAGGGATGAAAGGAATCTGCTCTATTTTTGGAAAATGGGGACAAAGTAGATCATAAATGTTACAGCACATATCTTCTCATTGCATAAAATTATATTTTTGATACATTTATATAGACTTAGGGTGTCTCTATATGGCTTTCATAGCTTGGAGTGCAGTCCTGAAACAGGCCCTAAGCACTCACACCTACTCTATAGATAATCTTTGACTTCAAATATTTACTGAAAAAGAACAAGCTTCAAATACAGAAGAGCATTATAATGCCTACTGTTTTATATGGATATGTATGAGACCTAGGTACCTCTTCAGAAGGAAGCAAGATGACTTTTTTTTTTTTTAATTCAGAAATCGTGAAGGGAAAAGAAGAGGTAAAAGAGGAGTGGGTAGAAAGATAGAATGCTGGCAGGGACCCTGGAATTTAGAAACTAAAGGAGTGGGGTAGAGTTGACAATGGAAAAAGGAGAGGGAAAAGACCTCCTACCAGATACTGACAATTATAATTTTAAAAATAATAATAATAACAACTCAGGTAAAGGAGATGACCTCAGGACACAAGCAGGAAGAGAAATGTAAGTGTTAAAGGTTAGAGCGTAAGGCCATTTCATTTTAGGCCTATTTGCCATCAAGAGCAAACGTTCATACCCCCACCGCCCAAAAGGAAAATAGAATCCTAATTAGAATAACACATGGAATGATCTATCAGGGAACACATTTTGGAGGGCTCTTGCTCTGAGGATATATTACATTTGCAACTGCTTTGATGATATATTTTAGTGTAGGTTCTATTGCTGTGACAAAGTACATTACTGAAGTGATGGCAGTTGGTATTATACTTCATCAGAGCAATAGCTATTAGTGTTACACAGTACATCACCCAAATGACAGCCTTGTGAGGATGCGTAATACATAACCACCTTAATCCCATTCTGGTCATAAGTGCATGTGTTCACTGATATTAATAATGATTGTTAGTTTATATACTATGCAGACATAATACCTGCACTTCTGACTCTTAACAATAAGCGCTACTTTTGTAAATACTACTGTTAGGGTTTCTGCCATGCAGGGACTTTTCTGGTGCAGGAAATAAATGATATACTGAGTGTAAATATACAGATTATCATCTTTTTCTCCAGTATGTGACAGAGGTTAGCTGACAAAAAAAAAACAACAACCCTTAGCATAGTCAGTCATGCTGACTATCAGCAGGCCTGTACTGTAATAAATCATACATTGTTTTTAAGTACAAATTCTCAGACAATCCAAAGGCATAGATCTACTAGCACAATGACAGATCAGGAAAAAAGGAACATTGATGACTGATAATTTGCACTCTGTCTATTAATAATTTTTCAGTCCTGAGATTATGGTATTGATATATTTGTGAATGCCTCCATATATATATGTCTGTGTGTATGGGCGGGTGGGTGAGTGGGTGTATGTGTGTATGTATGTGTTTCTGTATATGGAGACTCTCTCTCTCTATATATATATATTTTTTTTTTCTTGAGTTTGTGCAGATGTTGTCAGAGCTCTGTGTTTTATATCTGGGATTGGGGGCCACAGAGATCCTAGACATCTTCTGACATACATTCAGGCAGAAGTGAAGAAAATAAGGCAAGGATACGCATGCAGGATGGTAGTTGTTGCTTTATTTCTTGTATTAACTAAAGTTGACCTGACTGGGTTTTATAACCACAATAAAGCAAGTGTATTTCCTTCAATTATCACATGTACTGATATTTCCAAATAAGGATGATGTGTTTTCCGGGGGGAAAAAATGTTGTGCTTACACATTGCTGGGGTTCTGGAATGTTAGCACTGGTCCTGGGGCCTGTTGCCCCACGCTAGCTCCTCTGCTGGTCTTTGCCCAAATTTAAAAATGACAATGGAAGTGTTTTTGAAAACAACTGTGAAGGCAACTCTTTTACTATATTTGGAAACTCAATCTATAATGACATCTTCCCTGTCATATTTCATTAATGATAACTTTGGGTACATGCAGACATTATACTTGGATCAACCTAACTTCAGTTAGGCTGATCTAAGTGCTGATCTCTATATATGTTTGGGGAGGTTAGACTGGGGAAAAAATGGCTAGCCCAATCTGACTTAGGACACCATAGAAAGTGCACTAAGTTAGATCAGGCATGGGTTAGCCTCATCTACTGAACATATGTACATATTTGGAGTATAGCCCCGGGGCTGGGAAAGCCCAGCTGCTTACCCCAGCTGTGGTGCCCACCCAGGGGTGTGCTTTTCCTACACTCCCATCCCCACATATACAGACACACACACACCCTGACTGGACTATTTTAAGCCCTCCAGCTCCCTCTATTCCCAGACAAATAATACCCGCTGTGGACTTGCTAACTTCTTCCCCCCCACAACCAACCCTTCATGGACCCTCTAGCCCCATGATGCTGTCCACGCCTGCCCCTACTCCATCTTACTTAGCTTAAGTTCCCAGTACAGTTCCCGGCATCAGCAAAAGTTTGTAAAAGCAAGACCCAATCTATGATCCTGTAGCTTAAAGTATGCTCTTTGTTATACAATGTATGGCTTATTGTTTAACAAAGATTTTTTCTATCCAGTTAATTAAAGAAGATCACTTTAAAAAGAAACAGATCATTTTCCGTGTTCATTCAAATAATCTGATTGAGTTCATGGTAGCCATAGTGATGTATAGATAGATAAAGAACATTGATGGGCTGAACTGAGTATTGAAATGTCTGAAAAAATCTATTTTGGTACTTGGGTCTGTGGTTAAGTCTAGCTTATATTTCTAACTATTTCAAGACATGAAACACAATAGCTATTGCACAATTTTATTTCTAAACCATTCTAATTTTTCCAAAACATTGATCCAAATGCACCATATGCCATTTTTAATTCATGATTAACTTTCTGATTAAAGATAGAAAACTACAGATATATCATTTCAGAGTGCATTTCTTTCTAGAACAATGTCATCAATTGTATTCATCTGTACTTCTAATATATAGACTTAGTTTTTTCAAACTGATGCATCCTATAATTTTGTTCATAACTCTAAATGAACCATTTTGAAAAGATATCCCTGGAGATGCATTAACTTAGACACTCTTTGAATAAGGCACTCCTGGGTGTTTTTTATTTGTCACATTTCTATAAATATATATGTGTAAAGAGCGTTGTGGAAGGAAATAAACAGTCTGAATGGGTTGGCAGCAGACAGATCATTTTGGAGTGAACATGCACTTTAGAGTTCCAATTACTGTTTAATATTTCAGCAAAAATAAAGACAAGAAAAATAGCCTCTAATTTAATTTTTAAAAGACTAGAAAACTGGTATTAGTATTTAACTACTGATGATATATAATAATAATTTATTCCAAAACAGAGTACTGATAACACAAGAAACAGGTCAGACTACATCAAAGCAACATACATGCAGCCCTTTAAATTTCAGCTGCATGAATGATTTCTATATTCCTTGCATATAATGCCCAGGTTTCCTTAGGAAATAAAAAAAGGACATGATCACTTGAAAGGGGGCAGTTTAATTTAATAGATGAATAGATACTGCATTTTCCTCAGTACTGTTACTGTAGAGTTACTCTATGAAGCCATACATAATTCATTAAAGTAAAAATGCCAGTACCCTTCTACCTTGTTAATATACGTAGATAATACAGAAATTTGACTCTGTATAATTTTAGTACCCCCTTTTAGGAAATGCCAAAGATACACTTTGCCCTAAAGATGTAGTTCATTCCATAAGGATGAAATTTTCCATGAATAGCTGTCCAGAATAGGGCCTTTACCTTTAAATTCCACCTACACCCTGAAATTTAGCGTATGGTACTTGTCATCTAAGAATATTAATACTGTTAATTCATTAATTAATTTAAAATATTAAGTGTATTAATACTTTTAAGGATTTTTGTGGATTGTATCTTTTGTCCTAACCATGCAGTTGGTCCAATAAAAGATATTACTTAATAAAACCTTTGCCCTCTCCATTTTTCCTGAACCATCAGAGCTACAGCATCATTCAAAGCCTACTTAATACTATTTAATTTTTAAATATTATTTAATAATAATTGAAATATTAATTAAATTCTATTTAAAAAAAGATTCCCATTGACTTCAGTTATAGCAAATAAAGCAAGCAAACAAACAAAACTGGAAAATCACTGTTGTTTTTTATACTTAGTTGAATATAATAATCATCATTACAGAATTTCCACAGTAGTTGCTAATTGTTGCATAGTAATAAAAGGGGGGTTTCAATTTTCAGTGTAATGTATTTAATGACTCAGTACTTAAGCAAATGCAAAAACACAAAGCATAGATAATCACAAAAAGTATACTATCGGTTTGGATCATATCCGTTTTGGACCATCTCAGTTTGTTTTTTATTATTGTACTAGAATTCCTTACAAGGGAATATGTTAATAAGCTAGTATGGGTATACCTGCACTTCATTGTCTTTTTGTTTTATCTTCTTTTTTTTTTTCAGGATTGCCCAGCAACCTCTTCAACCTTACGGATTTGAGGTATCTCCCTTCCAGAGTGACAAGTTTTCTGATCACATTCGAGAGAATTTTTCACTTTCACTTCAGTTGAAGCCATTTATTACACACAGCCCTGGTATTAGGGCCCTACATGACAAACTGCTCCCTTTCAGTCCTTCTCTCTTGCTGCTCATCACTGCTTCCTTGGAGATCAGCACTATTCTCCTTTGAATCCATTAGTCATTCTTGAATAATGACATAAAAGCTTAGCAATGCTTTAGAAAAGAAGCCTTTTATTATACTTTTTTAACAACCATTAATATCTATAACATTCAGCAGTCTTCTAATTTTCTTTTGTGAAAGGACAAGCTGTAACTACATGACAAAATGGCATGGGGTCCTAAACTATTAGCAGTTTCATTAATGTAGGTGAAATAGGAAGAAAAAGAACAATATGTTTCATTCATGTCAGTTACTGGAAATTTCTAGGTTTTCGAAAACCTCTTATCTGCCTTCAGCTGAATTTATAAACACTAATTAGAGTAAAAATCCTGTATGACAGGCATATTGTTTTTCTTTATCCAAGTACCTTAAAGAAAGCAGTCCAAAACCAAGCATGAAAGGATTCAGACAATACACCAGATTAATTACAGCATATCAAAATATCATTTAAAATACTCTATTCATGGTAAAAACTGTTTGTTTTCCCGGTCTTATCTGATCATATAGGAGCCCCTACCTGAGAGCAGAATAGTAAAAAGGAAAATTGATACGCTTTACCTATGTTCCTCTCCAGTCACATACTGAGTAAGGATGGCACTTTGTGGCAACTAATGGCTAATTCAAAATGAGTCCCCATTTCATATGCAGAATGAGCAGCATAAGAAAAACCATGCACAGGGAGCCTGAGTAACTTGTTATGGGGTGAGACAAAACAAGACAAATAAAACTGAAAGGTAATTCTGAGCTCTGAGTATACCAGACTATGCACCATAGTACATGCTTTGACTCTACTATAATTATTTTTCAGGGACATGTATTTAATAATAATTTAATATTTCTGATTATATTCTAATTCTATGGGAGTCTCTACCCAAACTGCCGTTTTTCATGCAGGTTATCACTAAGTATTTCTGTTGTGCTGGCTTAGCTTAGATCTTCTGATTTTGTGATTGTGATTTCTGAAATTCAAGTCTTAGGGTGGCTAAGTAGTCATAACTTTCTAAATAAAAATGCTTAGATCAATACCTTCATGCCTGATTTTTTTCCCCAAAATCTCTGAAAAGATATTTCATTAGGATTGTACCAAAAATCTGGATGTACATCAAAATATAAGCCACAGCTTGCAAGATCTATACAAACAAGTAGTATCTTCTAATAGTGTATTTTTGATGGAGAAATTTCTGATGAATAAATATTTGCATAACACGTTTGTAATGCAGTGCTGTTTAGATATAGCATTTGATTGATATCAAAATTGTGTTCCAGGTGTTATTATGGACACCAAATTTGTTTCATAACCTGTTTTCTGACAGCTTGCTTACTACTGAAATTACTTTAAAATCACCTTTTTATAGGAACTAGGATGATTATCTTATAGCTGGACCTTTCAACTGGCAAAGACAAGTGACTGTTGTCTTATAGTGCCCCTTTGAAACCTGATTTCTAGCTGGTAAGTGTTATTTGCATGCTTTTTCCCCCTCCCTTTCACTTATCATTGAGAGAAGGGGCTCTCTTCTCAATGGAAAAAAATAGTTAAATTGGTAACCCAAGGGTTTCTCAAAGACAGAAATTATTTTCACTGATTTTCTTGTAAAATTTTATACAGAATTGTCCTCTTTGAAGAAAGACATATATTCATGATAAAATGGTGATAATATTAATTCATGGCCATGGGTGTGCTTTGAACGTTAGTGAAATCTGCTTAATGCTACTAATATTATACAGTACATATGTAACACCTTCTTATATACATGCATCTTCTGAAACTTTCTTCCTACTTTATGCCAATTCTGCAAGAAAAGTAGAATTAATAGGTTTCCGTAGTATCCTTGGTTCATGTAGAATATAAATGACTTTATAAGGAGGAGTGTAATCTCCAAAGGAGTGAAACATTTTTTTCCTATTATTCTTCTTTTAATTCTTTCCCATTTGATGGTGGGAGGACGAGGGAATTATGTTACCCTGATTTTATTTACAGTAACTTGCAGGGCAGAGGATTGTTGAAGAAGAAGAGACTTCATTCTTTCAACAAGTTTACAGTTTCTGTAAACTTTCTGTCAGTTTCTGTCGCAAAAGATGGTTTCACTGGGTAAAGGGTTATCTGTTGGGCAGTTGTTTATATCTCTGTTACAATGGCAGAGATGGGACAAAAGTAAGTGTATGCAAGTATTAAGAAGGTTTGGGGGACAAGAGCATTCTCCCTAGCCTGGTCTCAGCAGCACAGAAATGTAAGCTTGTGCTTGATAGATAATAAGGCTGGCATTATATTCATACTATATTAATAGACACAAGCATTATTTTTATTAAAAAACACATTTCCATGTGTTTCTTGATAGAAGAACAAAAGATACCAGATCTCCTGCTGAGTTTATTTTTCAGATTGGTTGAAGTTTAAGTGTTGTGAATTTATCTTTTCTCTAATTCCGAAAAATGGATAGCTCTGGGTTTTCTTTCCTTTGGGACTCTCAGATTAGGCTCAGTACAATCTGTAGTATACTTCCTCTCTTCAAAAAAGGTGTGGGGTCCTAAGGATCATGATCCTAGAGACTAGCAATCATACTCAGAGGTATCTGTGGGAGATTAAGCTGCTCAGGAATCCTAAGGATCAAACTTAAAGGGAAGAAAGATTCCAAAATAGTTCCTTCTATGAGACTTTGTAGATAGTGGGCCCTGTGAAGTTAATGGGAGCTTACCATTAAGTCCATTGGATCCAATATTTCACTCAAACAATGCACAAAAAGACAAAGAGACAGGGGTTGAGGTTTTCAGTGTGGTCCAGAGGAGATAGTTGCACAGCATTAATGAATTTGAAAAGAAATTATATAAGTAAATCCCCTAGAAAGCTTTGAATATCTCTGAAATTCACTGGATAAGTCATTCTTCACTACACCAGACTTTGATAGCAGCATTAAGATTTAGGAACAAAAAGGAGAGATTTTTATTCTCCCTCTCAGTTTGGAATTTCTGCTACCCTGAAGGAAGCAGTTTCATACATGCATTAGAAGTATACATACTTCTAATCCAGAAAGTTTGTCTTGCGTCAAGATATCTCTTGACCTCATAACAATAGTGGAAGAAACTTTAAAAAAACAACCTTTCAGAGACACGCCAATGACCTGTGAAACAGTTTAACTTTATATTTATTTCTCATATTTAGTTAAAAACCAATTACCAACCAATTAAAATCTATTTTAATTCTTCTTTTCCTAGTTACTTAAAGAAAGGTTAAACAATATTCATTTCTGCACAGAAAGCAGGTCAATGTTTAGGTACCTTCCAGGCTGATAATTGTATAAAACAGTCCTTGAGGCAAGTTATCAATAGGGATGGCCCTTAAAATGATAAAATACATTATTTGACTTCCCAAAGAATCAGTAGTCAACATGTCTGCCTTCCAGGCAAGGTATTATACTGACCTGCCTTTTAGATACCTCAGCAGATACGCTCAGCAGATATATTGCTATAAAAGCCCTAAATTTAAAGCAGTCATATCCTAGCAAGAATCAAATTCAGACTTCTCTATCGTATTGTGGGAGTGAACACATCTAAAAGAAATCCTCTTAGCAAATAGCTGCTCATAGGAGACCAACATAATGGCCTCTGCTCTGAGGCATACAAGGGCATCAGGGTCTTTCTGTAATGTTGAATGGTAGTCTAGTTTTCTTTTCTTTTCAGATACCAAAATGGCATCAAAACGATCAGGACACTGTATGATTATCAAAGTAAGATTACCACTTCTTACCTTTTATAATTTTTTGATCCTTTGGTATAAATTCTGTGAAATAAATCCTGGAAGGGTCAGCTACTGAATCCTTTTAACATATGTTCTTACACTTTTTTTTTCTTTTTTTTTCTTTGTCTTTTTTTTTTTTGGTATATCAGAAATAGCACATCAGGTTTTTCTCTTAAAAAGAGAAAACATTAGAATGCTCAGTTGTGTCTTCACTGTAAATATAGATGGAAAGTCCATTCCATGGGCAAGGCCCCAGGAATACCTTTCCCTCCTACTCCTCCCATTTCTCTGGGAATAGAGTCTATATGGAACCAATAGCAGAACATCTATACTGACTTTGTCCTTTTAGAGGATTGGGCTAAGGATGTAACTCACATTTTTGTCACTCGCCCATCTATGCAAGATTGGAGAGCCAGTCACTATTTAGAAATTATTTCCATTCTTTCACTGTTGCTTTAACTGGTACCTAGCACAAATGCAAAAAGTAATCCCTTTGTGGCACTATTTAAAAAAAATGAGTAATTTCCAATATGTCCAAGATTTATAGCTACCAGTATCTTAGACAATGTTTTTTTAAACTGTTAAAATATTTTTCAGTCCGCAATATTTTATTTCACGTGGGGGAGTTTCTCTGTGACTAAGTGGTATACATTGATATTCTCTGTCAGACATCTCTTCTAGAAAAACATAATGCAATTTAAAATGAGTCAGTTAAGAAGCCATGGGGGAAACAAAGTCAAATGCAAGTATTGTCTTCAAGCAATGAGAGTGCAGTGGGTTTGTAGCATCTCTAATTTTGCCATTTCAACCTATTTGTTGACCATTTAAAAAAATCATATTCATTAGTACCTGGAACATGCTTGAGGGTTGGGCCTAAAAAGAGTCTATTAACAAAAGAGAGATGCACAATTTGTTTCATAAAACCAGATTTCTTGTTTTTATACTTTTCTCAGTAATAGAAATGTGTATAAAGTAAGGGATGATCTTATACATTACATGGTAACAATGATTGTTTTTTTCAGAAGACAATGTGCTTTTTTAAGTTAATCTAAGGTGAGCATCATTTAAAAAAAAACACAAAACTTCAGAGAACATGTTGGCAGCTAACAACATTGAAGTGTACAACCTTGAAAAAGTTATAACAAACCATGGAGCTCTGACACTGTTTCCTCCAATCACAAATTGTTTTGGTTCAAGTATAGCTGTTCAGGTTTGCCATTGAAAAAAAAGCTAGTGATAGGTCAAACAATATGACTGAAAGAGCAGTTCTGGTGGCACAGGGAGAAAAATTATTAACTTCCAAAAAATAATAAAGTGAAGGTAGATTTGCAAGGGGTTTATCACTTTCTTCTTTCTCTACTGGAGAATCCAGATATCTTCAGAAAAAATAGTTGATTTGATTCCTGCATTATAATATATTTTAGGCTTTGCTTTACTCATTTAGAAAAGTATAATATACTGTTTGGTCTACTCATATTGCACATTGAGCTATTGTGAGTATTGTCACCCCCTCAATATTCCTTCCTGGACAAAGTAGACTGGAGTGAAACAAATGAGCAAATCTTTTTCTTCCATCTCGTACCTCATCACCTAATGGATAGAAAAGCTAGTCAAGGTGACTGTGGAAATAATTTCCCCGCTGCAGTAGCTTGTTACCACCCCAAAGCAAACAGGAAACATGGTAAAGGTTGTGAAGGTATCACAATTCCTTCGTATGGTAAGCCAGCTTGCTGTACACTATATCTTACCCAGCACTCAGTCCTAAGGGGCAGTCTAGTTCATAGGAACCCTCTGGTTATTCATGTTGATAATATGCCTCTGTAGGGGATGACAGCTTCCTGCTGTAACTCACGGTGCTTCACCAGGAAGAGCCATGAGTTATAGCATTCCCCCAGACCCAGCAGAAGTTCACTGTTGCATCCAGCAGATTGGGGGTTAAAGTCCAGTTTGGAGTGGCTGCATGTGTGCATCCACTCTCCCTTAGCCCCATCCACCCTCCCAGATTCACTGGGAGGGGGACAAGGGAAGTAGCTCAGTCTGGGGTTTGCCTAGCCTGTTCTGAAGGTTGGGCAGGTAGATTGGAGCCCTCCCACACCTCAGGGGGCTCCAATCTACTCACTCCACCCTCTAGCACAAGGTAGGCAAACCCCAGACAGAACTCCCTTCCCTCCCATGTCTATCTCCCATTCTAAAATGACACCAGGAGCAGGGCTGGGCTGCATCAACCCAGACCTGCTCCGAGCATGTGCTGACAGAAGTTCATGAAGACACTCCACTTTGGAGCACCTTCATCTGAACCCTTACATAATGAGGGTTCAGACTGTCATGCTATTGGGCACTCTTTAATTGCTTTGCAGCTGTGCCCTTCTGTAAGGACTCAGGATGTACAGGTATAATATATTTAATGTATTTCATGTTTAAAATGTTTTAAATAATTTGCAAGCTATAAAACGATTTGCAATAACAATAGACCTTTGGTTATCACCTGTCTACCCTAAGTTTGGGTCTATCCAGATTTCTGTTGCAACTTATAACATTGACACTTTCCCCACCACTGAGGTAATCACCTTATGATTCATTAACTAATTAGATCATGTTTCTACAGTATGCTTAAGGCTATAGATAAATGCTATGTAGAATTATTTGGGGAAACTGAGAAAAGCATTCTTAACAATTATGCCTTTTTTTTTCATTATGGAGTGTCTCTTGCCAACAGGATATTTTTTTGTTTAGCTTTGGTCTTTATTTTTGGGGACTTTTTTACAAGGCTTCTTCTGTTCCGGCTGTTTATGGTTTATTGGAGATTATAACTCTTTATGATATCATATGAAGCTCTTATGGATACAGTTTTCTCTATTAACCAAAGATTGGAGAATTAGATTGCTAACAGCAATGGAAAGAAGCTAAAAGCCTAATGCCAACTGTTTCCTTACTTGCATAGTAGTTTAAATATATAGGCATAATTATAAAAAAGAGATGCCTAGAAGTTAGGCTGCTGTATCCATATTTGCCAATCTAAGTGGCTCAGTTTCAAGTGTTGTGCAGCAATCATTTCCCAGTGGGAGATCAAATATGTAGCACTTCAGTGTAACAGTTTAAGCTTGTGCAGTTATAGAAAAACTGTAAACTGTGAAATGACCTGAATCACCTTTGCATTACTGCAGCTTTTCACTTGTGTAATTCCATTACTAAGTATTGAAGTAGTGAATCATGCCCATATTTTAGATGAGCATATACACTGTGTTCAAACAATGTATTTGATTCATTTTCCATTTAAATAAGCATGCATATTTTGAGTTCTTACTGGTATTTTTGAGATGTAGCCATCTACATCCATTTTGCTGATTCTAAAAAGGTATAATCTGATACATTTCAAAAACAATGTGAAATTAAATAGGTGGCAGCAAGATGTTATGAAGGTACTGATCTCACTTTCTACATCTCTCGAATCAAGTAAACAGATTCAGCCTGGGTTATATTTCCCATGGCAGAATCCCTGAACTTGTTTGATTTCCTTTGTTGTGAGAAAATGGAACGTATTTTTGTGATATTGTGCCTCTTGAATGACTTCATGGTATATTATTCTGCAGGCTTAGAAAAATTAAATAAGAGGAAAAAATGCATAAATGTGATTTTAGGTTTCATTTTACCATGATATACAGTAGATTTGAATGAGTTTTTGTGACCTGTGAATATTTCAGGGAGGAAAAAAAAATGTGTCTAGTATGGTGTCTCTAAAAACTGTGGCTGCCTGAAAAAGTAGGTTATTTTTTTTCTATTTTCTTAGCCTCTTTAATCTTTGGGAAATTCATTATTGTTACAGTTTATCTGAAGATGTTTTGTATTGTATTCCATGTGGAATATAATATAAAATGCTGTTCCATTAGTGATAGCTAAACCTAAAAGACTTTTAGGATTTGTTTTGTTCCTAGAATAAATTTATGATTGTTTTTAACTGCTTTGGTCTAGATCAGGCTGAAAATACTGCAAGAACAGATTTCCATGTTGGATTGGGATATTTCGGGTACCTAGCAATCCCTGGGATCACAGGCAGGGAATAGAATTAAGATTGATTTTTACAAAACTCAGCATTACATGATTTGTTTAAGTTTTGTTAAAAGCTCAGGGGAGGTTTTAAAATAAATATTTATTTATTTGAAAAATGTTCCCCTACTTGGACTGTAACTATATTTGTATTTGTAATGGCAGAGGAATGCATCAGTCACAAGAGATATCTGATTGCAAAACCTGGCTATAAAGGTGTTCAGAGGTGAAAAGGAAAAATGTCAGGATGGTGGTAGGTGATAAGAATTTGTACCATGCTTTCCATTTGATCAGTAGCTTATCATCACCACATGTCAGCATCACCACTGTACAGGAGTCATTTCTGATACTACCACTCTCACATGCATGATGTGAAATGCTGAGGTCCTACTTGAACTCCTACCTTCCTAGGGATGAAGGTATTTTCCACCCATTCTGCTGAAGCCATTTTACTATGCAGAAAATAATGCAAGTTTTCTTGTGTTAGAAACAGGATAAGAGCCAAAGGAAACATGATTGCAATGGAAAACAAGGTTATTATGGTGCTTAACTGAGAGAAGAACTCCTTGTTCCCATTACTATTCATGCATTTTATATGAAACAATCATTGGATAAATAAAACAGTAATAATCCTAAACAAGGAGGACTGCTTTCAAATGAGGAAAAATCCTTTCTGAGCGAGAGCCAGCCTTCAAGCTGCAGAATTCCTGCATGATTACTCTCCTTCTGGCATGTTGGATCTTGCATTTTTTGCTACCAAGTGGACCAATTTCAATACACACAAAAAAAAGATATACCTGTATAAAAAGAAGATAGGCTATATTTCTAGCCTCTATCCTAGTGATTAGGAACAAAGAGATCTGAATTTGAATCCCTGCACCTGAAAAGGGCCTATACCTCAGGTTACCTACTTTTGAGGGAAGTGCTTTTAATACAAGTCTCTTAGATGCAAGGCAGGCATCATCTTTTCCTCCTCTAGCTATTTATATATTTTTTAAATTAAAGTGATTATATCCATTTTTTTTTAGGCTAAACTCCATGCTGTAGTATGTGTTAGGGATGCTGTAAGTCTGTCTACTGAATTGGGCTTCTCCGTGGATGTCTAAAGCAGTGGTTCTCATCTGGGGCATCATGAGAAGAAAAACCTGATGGGGGATTTGACAGCAGTCTTCAAAAACTTGAAGGCTGATTAAGAAAGGATGGAGATGGACTTTTCTCTGTGGCTGTAGGAAGTAGGAGCAATGGCCTCAAGGTACAGCAGGAGAAATTTAGGGTGGAGGTTAGAATAAACTTTCTGACTATGCCAGTGGTCAAACATTGGAACAGGCTACCTAGAGAACCTGTGGAATCTTTGGAAATTTTCATAAGTAGGTTAGACAGGCACTTGGCTAGGTTTAGTCAGGAATGATTTGAGCAGGGGACTGGACTAGATGACTTTGTAAGGTCCCTTCCAGCTATGATCCTTTTTTGTGCTATGTATAAATGTCTTTAAGAACTAAGGTATTGTTCTGCCTAGGTTCTGTCTAGGAAACGTTCAGTAAAAGAAATTAGCTCAGATGTTTATACACCTTCTTCGACAGCCACCCACTGAATAGATTTTTTAGATTGCAGTTTTGGACTTAGGTGTCAGAAGTCTATTTAAGCCCTATTTTATGCCCTAAGTCCAGTCTTAATCTTTCATAGAAAGTTAATAAAACTGATATATTGTTTAGATCTAGGATTTGGTGCTGGGTGTTTAAAGACCTACACAGACATGCTTGGGAATTTATAAAAGCTTACTTGACATGCTTAGGCATTTTTGGACATCCCAGTGAGTGCCCATCTTTATCCTTCAGCATTTTACTACCCCAGAAAATCTGGCCCTTAGGCACTTTGGCATATCTTGCTCAATACTCCAGGCTGGGGGAGGCCATGGATATTATTTCAGAGGATACCTATAATGCACTAGCAGATTAGAAAATGTTTACCATCAGCAGAAGTCCAGGCAACAGGTACCTGCATATTAACAATGCCTACTTTAAAAGGCTCCAGATGGTGCAATGGATTGCATATTTCCATCCTTTCTTTAGAGGAACTGAATCAAGGCCATTTTGTCTTGTGTGTTATACTGAAGACTTCTGTATAGAGGTAACTGTTGAAGTAGAATTAAAAGCTTACTTTGCATCCCATTAAAGAACAATGTATCCAATGGGTTCATTAAAGTCTTTTTCTAGAATGCTATTCATTGATTTTTTTTTGCTACAGCCATAGTTTGTCTGTTTTTTGTCTTGTAGATCAGAACTCCAATATTTACCCACTAGAGCTAAACTTTATGTCAAGGAAATTAATCCCCTGGTAGGAAAATTGTAAGTAAACCTGATAGTTGGATGACGGTTGTTGATGAGGCAGCTTACAAGCTCTGAAAGCAACTGTTCTCTGTGCTGCACAAATAAAAAATGTCTTCAGTGTAAGCTGAACAGCAAACATTGTTACCCCCACACATTTCTCTTCGGTAGTTCATTGTTTAATACAGTTGCAACATATGCCAAGGAAGTGGGAGTAGTGTACACTTAGCATTGGAGAGGAATTGTTTGTATCATTGACATCAGTATACTGTAGATGGGAACACAAGACTAGAATGGTCTCCCAGGAACACAGTTCTTTGTGTTCATAGGCAACCATTTGTCTACTGGGCTCACAAAATGATGTACTCCTATCCTTATCATACCATACCTGCAAAAAACCCTTAAAATAAAAGCAACATAAAAAACAAACTTCAGCGTACCACAGATAAAAGTAGCGTAAACAAAAGTTTGTTATTACCCTGCTACTGCAATGGCAGAAAATGTAGTATAGATACACACACACACAGACACACACACACACACACGCACACATGCACAGATTTTAAATTAAATTGTTTTAACATTGCTGACCAGGACTTTATATGGTAATGTAAATGAGGGTTTACCAATTGTTGTACAGTGATACTAATTCTATTTTTTTTTCTTTTTTCCCTTTTAAAATAATTAAATGTATATACCCAAAATTGAATTAGTCTTTTTCAGTCTATGTTCATGGACATCCTATAGTTGACCCTATCTCTTTTTCCATTGGTAGGGACCTATAGAATTCACGGCAAAAGTAGGCTGTACAGCAGCTTCTTTAGTCTTGCAGGTTCCCCTGTGCCTTTCCCGCTTGCCAGTTGGTGGAGGGGCCCAGCTGCTCACTCCTGATTGGAAGGAAAGGAAAAGACACTGTTTATTATATGGCACAGTTTTTGCCTCTCAGCCAGTAAAAACCAAGAAGCAAGGCCACCAGAGGCCCCCTCAGCCAATCAGCAGTGGGTTGTGGGGGGAGGAGAAACTGTGAGACTAATGGAGCTGTCACACAGCCCACTTCCACCATTAATTCGGTAGGGCCCTATTCATTGGATCTAGTCTATGCCTCTTGTAACAAAAAATCCTGGTCCCTAAGTATATATCTTTGTACTCCCTACTGGTAAATTTTATACTATTTTATACTGATATACTCTACAAGGTGGTATAATATTTCCAGGACAACAGTCCAATACTCTTTCATTTTTGTAGCATTCCCAGCTTTGTGTCATATGCTTATGATATTTGCAAATATCATAAGCATACAGCTAGTTCTTGCATCTGGGTCTTAAATTAAATTGTTGGATATCATGGGACTCCAATAGATCTTTTAGGAGCACCATTAGTCAGTTTTCCTTCAGTATCCATTGTAAGACCTTGATTTTGTTTCAGTAAACAAACTTAATTTTGCTTTTTTATGGTAATGTCAATGGTTATTTCTCTATTAACGTTTGGCATCATAATATTGTCCTTATTTACATCTTCATACTTAGAGAATACTGAGGAAAATTGTTCAATCAGAATTGGGGACAGACCATGATTATGCTTGATTTCTCTCCCATTTTTAGTGTATAGCATCTCTCCTTTTCTTCTAGTTCTCTTATTTTATGACCGAGGAACCTTTTATATAATTTGTTCTAATTTTCTTTGCATGATCTAACTCAGCTGAGGTATTTTGCTTTCCTGTTAATAAATAACCTTTGTAACATTTATACTTTTGTTAAATGTAAAGCTGATATTAATGTAGCTATTGTTACATCCAATGATTTAAGTAGCGTAAGGTAGAGAAACAACTTACAGATATATATATATATTTTTTACAGAGAATAATAGTCAATTCATAAAATAATAAAGAAGGAAAAAATCTAGTAATACTAAACTTTTAGACTTTTTGTCTCTTCTTTCCATATCCATGGCATCATAAAATGTTTGGTTATCATTTTTATAATAGAAAGTAAGCCGTAATGGTTTATTACAACTACAATAATACAATCTGTGGCAATTTATATTAAAAGAAGCTGGTTAAATTCTTCAAAATAGTATTCTTCAAAACCATTTACAATGGCTATTAGATATTATTGTTTTGTGTCCCTTGTTAGTAGAAATAGCCAATTGTTTTCTGTTGGAATTATCTACCAATGGAAAGCTGAAATTTTACACGGGAGAATTTAGGAGAAAAACTCATACTGAAATTTCCTGTGAAAGAGATTGTGAATTTCAGTCAGATTTAATAATTAATAAATTGATATTGACAGTTTTTTCTTTTTCTGAGAAGTGGCTTCACAGGAATACCAATATTTGCAAATGAGCAAATAGGCAAATTTATCTATGATTATTTACCATTTTTCCTTCCTATTTGTTGTTCTAAATATAGATTTGTCACCCACTCAGACCGCATTATCAATGCTGTATCACTTAGGGGAACAGAGCACATATCTACAACTACTGAGCAGAGAACATTTTGCAAAAAAAAAGGCTAATGGTTAAAACATTTTGAACAGTGTATCTGATCTACACATTTATAGAAATTTGTATTTGGCTTGTGAACAATATACCATATTTACTTAGTTATAAGATGAGGTTCCCCCCTCCCCAATGGGGGGGTGTAGTTCCTGATCTTAGAATCAAGTGTCAGGCTTGGGGCAACAAGCTGTTGCTGTAGCCTACACCCCAGCTCCTAAGTGGGCTCAAGATCATAGCCAGAGCTGCTGCCTACCACCCACCACCTCTGCACATTGCCATCTCTCCACTGCAGCATCTCCCCCCATATCTTCCTGCCATGCAGCCCCTGCTCTCCTGCCTGCCCCTCTACCTCCCCCCTCACTGCCAACAGTCTGATATACACTGCCATTTGGGCACAGGGCACAGCTCAGGCTTTTAGCAGAAGCATGCAGCCTGCACAGCTCTTATGGGACCTGGGCTGGGGCTGTGCTCCATGCCATAGGCTACAACAGGGACAGAGCCTGCCAGCATGGAGCAAAAGTAAGGGTGGGAAGTGAGAAACAGAGGCCAGGGGTGAGGGAGATCCAAGATTTTGGTGGGGAAGGCACAAGCAGGGGCAAGCAAAAATGTATCAAAAAGGATAAAATTGTTAAAAAAAAAAAAAGAAAGAAATCCCTCTACCAAAACTGTTCACACTATCTGCTTCCCTACTGCCTGCCTCCTTGCAGTAGTGGTGGTAGGAGGGTGGGGGGATGGATTGAAAATGGCCCTCCAATAATTAGATTCTATACATGGAAAATTATAACACATTTATAAATGTTCCGTGTATAGAAACTAATTTTGGGAGGGTCATCTTAAATTCAGGGTGTCTTAGATTTGAGTACATGCCATATTAACAGGAGAAGAAAAGAAGTAAAGAACTCAGGTAATTAAATAATTTTATGTTTTAATTTAAAACATTTGTTTAGGTGAATTTATGCTTTGATCATAGTTTCATCAGGGTGATACTTGATGAGCTATATGTTAAAGTGAGTAAATAATTTGTATTTTTAATGAGGTTACCTTGTTTTATTTGTATTTATTTTTTATTATTACATTCTCATGCACTTCCATAAATAGAACCTACATGCAAGCATTTACTAGTAACAGTAGCAGAAAAGCTGAAATTTTAAAGCTAGCACATTCTTGTTTGTAGAAAAGAATGCAGAGGGAGTTAGACCTGGATATTTTTAGTGGTGATGTTCTCTGGGCCTCTAAAAAAAACCCCCAAAATTATGTTTTGTAAGTGTAGTGGAAAACCCTTTGAAAAATTATTTCAAATAAATTTTAAAATGTTAAAGGTGTCCAAAATCAGGATTGCTTGAAAATTTGTGAATGTATTAAATCAGTCATGTTGCCAGTGATATTCTCTTTAGGCAAACAAATATATTTTAGTGTTTAAAATGCTTTTATTTCTGATTTCTTATTTAAACTGCAATGACAGGTTAAGTCTTGTAGGCTGATCTAGGGTGTGGACTATTATGGAAATATGAAAAAATCCTGAGATGTTTAAGTAGCTTCTGCTAATTGAATGTAAATAAGTACTTTCCAATCAATAGGCATTTAAAGACACACTTTCTATTCTGGAACGATGGTATGCAATCTGTCTTGTGATGTTATGTATTCACATCATATAGAGGAATTCTATTCCTTTATTACAATATGTGCTGCAACTACACACTGAGACTGAAATGACACTAAAGACCACCATCTTAAAAGGGCCACAACCTGAATCTTATTTTTCACCTGCAGGCACAGTTTTGTGGACACCAATAAATGGAGCTCAGTGGCTGGATGTAGAGGACTAGCTACTGAACTTCAGGTTAAATTAGATGCTTAGCTATTTAAATGTTGTTATTTGCATCTATAGTTATTTTTGCCCGTGTATTTACAAGCATATAATTTAGTCTGCTTTTTTTAAAAATGGCCTAATCACCAAATTATAGTGGATTAATTTATCTGATATCATTAAAGGTAAATGGAGAGTGTAGAATGCCAGTGTAAATTTTTATTCCATTAATTTGAAATGATTGCCCCAATGTACCATATAATAAAAAGTATTAATTATAGTACTGTGTTAAATCTGGGATTTCTGATTCATCAGACATTTTAGGGTGTTGCTTTTTCATTTTTTTTTTTGGTCCAAACTGGAAGTTCCCCAGATTGCAGAAGACCAGAAAAAATATTTTTGTCATTTTTCCCAGATAACAGCTGCAGTAAAATCTGTCTTATAAAGCAGCTAAAATGGCTTTGAAGTAAAGTCATAAAAATCAGGCCCAGCTGTTGTTGTTGTTTGTCCTTCAAATTTCAAGACGACTATGGCATTACTGGTTGGTTTGTTTTCTGAGAAGATGTGAATGGCTGATCAGGCCCATTTGTGCTTTGAACTGTCTATGGCGCACACTGAGCAAAAGATGCCACTTGCCACTTCGGGTTGCTTGATCAGCAGTTGATGTGCTGCTGTTGCGAGAATTATGCTGTTTGTGCTTCTCCTCTGCCTCAACAGTTCTTTTCCACTGATAGATGGTAGTTCCAGTGTGAGTAAGGTTTCACAAGGTGGAAAAATCACGAGCAAGATCTTCCCAAGACTTCAGGTCAATGTTGAAATGTTTCAAGGTTGACTTGAGGGAGTTTCTTTAGACCTCCCTGATAAAGTGCTTTCCCTCCTTTAGTTCACCATAAAAGATCTTCTTTGGCAGTCACTCATCTGACATCCTGGTGACATGGCTAGCCCCTCTCATCTGTGATTTCACCAACAGAGTGTGGATTCTTGAAATGCCTGTCCATGTACGAAGCTCAGTGTCTGGGACTTTGCCTTGCCATCTGATCCTCATGTGTTTCCTTAGACAGCCCATTTGAAAGTGGTTCAGCTTCATAGGATGACATCTATAGACCATCCAGGTTTTGCATGCATACATCAGAATTAACAAAACAATGTCTTTGTAGATCTTCAGTTTTGTATCTGTCGCGCCTTGAGAGCTTTAATTTCCACAGACTCCTAGGGCGAGAATGAACGCTCTCTAACTAATTTCTTTTTCCCGTACTAGGCTTTGATTTCCTTTTTATTGGCTGCTAGACAGATCAGATATCGCGAGATCGCTGAGATAAGGTTGCATTTACTCACGTGCTCGTTAGTTGCAG